>VZDJ01007755.1:20224727-20345506 GCA_008694505.1 Cyanoderma ruficeps | reverse complement strand
CTATCTATCTATTTATCTATCTATCTTCATGTTACGATTGTCATAAGAGAACACATATTTAGGTGACAGAAAGCCCAAGGGAGCAATGTCATGGTAAGACCATGGGTAAGATTCTGAAGCAAAATTTAGAAGCCATGAACCCCCTGCATGTTCAGCTTTTGCTTTCCTCTCTATTTGCAAGGTGCAAGATATATATCCCAGAACGATGTTATGATCCAGAAAACTTAACATGAATCAAAACACTCTCAGTGTTCTAGTTTTCAGTGATAAATCCCAAATTCATTTAAGCTAATGGAAGGTTATTTTTTTTCCACCTATAATTTCAGTACAGTGAAAATACATCAGTGTTTCATTTTAACCACTGGCTGGGAAGTGCAGGTTGCTACCAATTGTGTGGAACAGGCACGATATTCCCATCCATGTTTCTGAAACCCTGTGTTTTTCACAGCCACTGTCTGGTTTGAGGCCACCCAGTCAGTCTTCTCTGCTGTGGATTTCCTCTAATTTTTCAGAGCCAGAGACTTGGCATCCACTATTCATACCAGCAGCACTGTGTAATATTCATTAAATAGAGCCAAAACAAAAATGTTATGTACTGGGAGGTGGGAAGGATCAAGCTCATCTGGTCCATGTCACTGGTTTGTAGTGCATGTTTTGTTTCCCAGCAGTAAAAATGGAAATGATTTGGGGAACACCCTGATGGCTTGCATCATTCCCTTCTCTAGAGATCTGCCAGAAAAACAGCTTTCAATCTTTTGTGTGGGGTACAGAAGTGACACTGTGGCAGAACCCGTCCCAGTGAACAGTGACCAGCTGTGTGGAGTCAGATTTAAATTCTAAGTTCCTGAAAACCATCAGTTATTTAATGGTGTTATTTTCAGCTATGTATGGCAAGCCTGATCAAAGGACCTGCTTAGTGAATGTCACTGTTCAGAAATTTGTGTGTAAATAGCACACTTGTGTCTGATCACACGGTTGCCCAAGTTACAAGGTGGAGACTTTTATTTGTAGGGAAGGTGTCTTCTTTATGACAATAATGACAAGATCACCACAACAAACATCTCATTTTCCAGATGGGACAGAACATTTACTCTACCTAAGGAAGGCAGAAAGGAGGATATCTGGTAGCATCATCTTTTAAAATTAACTATATTTATATCAATAATTCATGTGCTGTTAAAGTTCTTAAATTCTTCTTGAAATAATATTAAATAACACTAATTTTCAAATTAGCTTGGAAACCAGAGAACATGCCAGTGAGGATTTCCAGCATTGTTTTAGAGAAAGAGAAGGAAACTTGAGGATCTACTTATTTGCTTCAATCCTATACAAAGTAATAATAAAAAAGGTTAATTTTGTTAACCATAAAACTGTCAGTAAGTGTTATTTCTTGGAAAGTGGAACTTTCCAAACAGTCATGTTTATTTCATAGTGAACTGTGGTTCTGATGGAACAAGACAGTTGTATTGATACGGTAGTGTTGGAATTCTTCAGTGGGTTTGATATAATAAAGCACACTCTGGGAAAAAAAAAAAGGTTGTGAATCTCATGGGACAACCAGTGTGCACTCCATATAGAAATAAAGTTGGATTGAAGAGGTCTTGAAATGCAGCTGATACCAGGCTCTTCAGAGCTGGGCACCTTGAGCAGATTCCAAAGGGGTCATTAAAGTACTTCCATGCTCTTTTTAAAAGCAATTGTGTAGATGATGATACAGAATCTTTGCCTGGATGGTTTAAAGATGGCATAAAGATTGACCAGGGAGTATAATACAAGTTGCTTTACAGAGAGGACCTCATTATCTAATTAAATGCAATTACAGAGTCCAAAGAAGTGTGATTCAGAAGAGACATATCTGTAACAAGGAGTCATTACAGTTCACAGCAAAGACTTTGCCAGCACTGAGTATTCTTCCAGCAGGGCTACGTGGTCTTGGCATGTGGTTTTGGCTGTGCTGTCCACTGTATTCCAATTAACCCTTTAGGGGCCATCTCTGAATTGGATCCAATTGGCTCCAATTGGATTGGATCTTGCTTACTCTGTCGTGGTAGATGAGTGATGCCAAGACGACCAAAGATGACCAAAGTTCAGTGTAGGTGATCATCTCAAAGTCAAACATTAAGGCTATGTTTTAGCCTTAGGAAGGACCAAAGGGAAACAGGGAAGTGACTTTATTAATAGGAACAGCATTGCTAGAATACTAGTCTTAATTTTTCATAGCTATGCTATGAAAATCATGTGGAGATGTGATTGAAAGATGCAGAAAGGTACAGGGCAATGTCAGCATGAGGTCTGTAGATATCCCTGCTCAGTTTATTGACTCCTAACTCTTAGGGAATTTGAAAGAAAGGAGAATACCTTTCCAGCAGTAGCCTGTGTTCATAGCTTCACTTCCAAGTTCATTACTTGCTTAGAGAATGTCTGGGCTAAAAGCATTCAGCATTGTTCTGAGACTCACACCTGCCCACTCTCCAGTCTGTGCACTGAAGGAGTTTCTCTCGTTAGGCAGATAGACTAGGTGATCATTGTGGGTCCCTTCCAAAGGAAATGTTCTAATCTAGTAGAGACTATTCTGTTCTTCAGGGTTAACCCTTGTCATTGACCCTTTTGCCTCGGGCTTTCCCCTCTCCACCCCCCAGCTGATTTTTAAGTTGTCCATATCCAGTGAATTTATTTAGTAGAAGCCTATTGGCCACCTAGAACAAATATCAGACAAGATGAGCGAAGGAGATTAACTAAATAAACCCCGCAGAAGCAATTGCATAATACTGTAGGGTTTTTTTTTTAAATTTAAACCTGAATTATTTTAGAAAAGATGTTAATCATTATATACTACTCTAAAGACCCTCTATAATTACCTTTTCATTTTCACTGACTTCACTGATAGCAGAGGGTGGACCACTAATGATCTTTGGCTACATGGTGCTTTTTTCCTTTCAATGAAAGGACAATAGATAATTACAGCTTATTAATGGACAAGAGAACAGTTATATATATATACAGGAAAAAAATGTTAGGGTCTCATTCAAAGCTGCAGGGGGGAATTTTCAATGCATAGAGGCATTCTGTTTTATCAAAGGACTTGGGGTTTTTTTCTTTCCTCTAAACACTGATTCTTTGGAAGCCCAGTGATATTTCCACGCTGCATTATTTTATGTAGCAGTGTGCAAGGATTTGCAACTTACAGAAGGAGGAATCTGCCAAAATTCAAAGATGTTTCTGATTTGGTTTATTGACTCTAGTTCAGTTGTGTTGATCTTTTTCAGTTAACTTCAGATTTGAAAACAAGAATTTGAAATGTGATGTCAAGTGTCCCTGCCACTGGAAAACTCTTGTAATCTGTCAGCATCCTGGATGACATTTCAACATGTACTTTTGCTATTTTTAAAACTCAATTTTTTATATGACTTCAGTAACAACAAATTTTATTTGAATTTAAGTGGTCTCCAGGATATTTTATATGTCTCGTGGCTCCAAAAAATCATGTGTCTCATTAATTGAGCTAGACCACCTGCCTCCTGCTTTGATTAGTACATTGGGTGTTAGGAAGGGTACATTTACACTGTGCTGTAAATTTAGCTATTTGTTTGCAATCCAACCCCCCCCCCCTTTTTTTTTTTAAATAAACAGAAGGGAAATATGTCCTTTTTTCCAGTCCCTAGCAAATACTGCTATGACTCAGAAGTGCAATTTGAGATTAGGTTATTTCCATTTCAAAAGGAGCTTTGAGAAGAGTGGATACATGGAAGATGCAAAGCCAACAGTCTTTATAGACAACAATTTCTGAACTGTAATACAGAGTTTTTTGGGGTTTTTTTACTTATTATTAATAAGATGCACCACAAGATGGCTCTCTAACAACAAAAATAGTCAGAAAATCCAGCTCTCATTCTAGAAATAGTTACTGAGCTCTGAGTGGGAGCAAATTCACCAGCACAAACCTGTGTGTGGTGCTGTTGGAGCTGAGGAGAAGCACTTTAATCACACGGACAATGCCACATGGATCCTTCTTTTTTTTTCCCTGCAAGTTGTTATTTGCTTACAGGAAGTAGAATATAATAGCACTTTCTTAAAAGTTCAACAGCAAATAGTCATGGCTACCTGTGACAAGTCAACAGTGCATTTGTTACATGGCTGCTGAGAGCAACAGCAGAACTCTTATGGCATTTTTAGATACAGAACAGTTTCAAAATAATTGATACCAAATTTTGTGTGAAAAAAGGGAACTATTTGTTCTTAATTTGCAGAGTACTATTTTTCTATTCTACTATCCTATTAAAAGAAAGATAAGCATGTTCTAAACTTCCATTTATTAAAAAAAAAGTGTGTACAGAGCTATTATTTGATCAGCTTGCTTGATGGAAACAAAAATTTGTAAGTACACAAAAGTGAGGGGAGAAAATATTCATGTGGAAAATGAATAGCAAATGAATGTATATCAACAGCAACTTGTGTGCAGTAATAGCAGGTACAGTCAGACGTGACTACTGGGAAAAGGCCCTCTCCCAGGAAGTATGCACTTACTTTGCTGAAGATGAAGCACTGAACTTCTGTATTCTTGTCCTTCATCTCATAGGTTACCATCAAAAAGCTGAGTTTTCCTGCCTGTAGAAAAGGCTAAAACAAACTTCAGATTTTTTAAAGGCAGCATCTGCTTTTGGAGAGCCATTGAATAAGTGTAGATGTTCCCAGCACAGGACATTTCATGCCCCAGGCAACCAAAGGACAACAACACTAGTCTAACCTGACTTGTTTAGTCCAGTCAAACTCTCCTTAGAGCTTAAGTGCAAATTTCACAACCCAGTGGAAGAAACAGGGTTAGTATCTTGCTGAGCAGATCAGAACACATGGAACCAAGACAAGAAAGTCGGAAGCTGTCCTTAGCTGCTCCTCATCTCAGCCACTGTTAGTCATGGCCAACAGCTGCAACTCAGTGATTGCCCATGTGAGCACTTAGGAATTGTGTTAGGACTAAAATCAGCTTGAATTCACCTGTTTGAATTTTCCCATAGATGGAGCAGAAGAGCCCCTGTAGTCAGTTACCAGCTCTCAGCCAGGAGTTGTACATTATCCAATTCATAGAAGGCAAAATAACAGATTAGTCTGAACTATCTTCAGCAGCTTGTTAAGATAACATGTCCTGAAATGAAGTGCTCCCATAGTCAGGCACAGCAGAGATGCGATGCTGGAATATCTTTTCCTTCCTTCTCAGCTGCTAGCTGCTGCCTCAGACCCATACCTGACTCTGGAAAGGCTTAGGGAGTACTAATAAATCAAAGGCAGGCACAGATTTAATGTGTTAGTGGGTTTGCTGTGACTGAACTTGGGATAGAGAGCTTAGCCACAACTCAGTGTTATTATGGTTCTGATAGAGACCACTTCACAGGGGCTTGTGGTGCTAGTAATGAAATATAAGAGGATTACTGTTTTGGACAGAGATTTATATCTAGTCTTCCTAGCTCTAATAAGAAATGGTCCTAAGCCACATAAAATGGGATTTAAGACTTTCCTAAAGTGTAGTTGTCTTCTGAAGGGGGACTTTGGTTCAAGGGAAGTATTTATAAACTTACGGATCCTGGAATGTCTGCTGTCTGAGACTCTCTAGCTCTCTCTATGGCTCCCTGTGGAGCAGCCCAGCAAAATTACTGTGATGAAAGTTCTGCCTTGCAATTCCTCAGTCCTAACCCTGTCCATGTTTCTTATAAAGGGCTCTTGTTGCTGAGCTGGGCTCTGAGGTTACTGTCCTTTGGGTAACTTATCTTTCACAGGGTGAGCTAATGTCATAGACAATACCAGCAGAGTTCTCCTAATTTGTTATGATGTGGCTATTGTTTGATTGGCCTTGTGAAATCATGGGAGAGACTGTCTGTTGACTGACACCGAGTGAGGTGATGTATTAGATGCTGAAATGGCCGGATTAAACTGGAAGTCATGGCTGATTCCTTCCCTTATCCTGCTCAGTCTCTTCATTGGAAGCGAAACCTTCAGTTACAATCCACTTGCAAAATTTTATCTGATGAAAATGACCATTGTAGGTGGTAATGAAATAAAAGAAGATCCCTAAATCTGTGGAATGGACCAGTCAGGTTATATCCATTGTTACAGAATCACAGAATAGATGAGGTTAGAAGGTACCATCCTAGGAAGTGTTCAAGGGGCCCTGAGAAATCTGATCTCATGAATGACATCCCTGCCCATGGAAGGAAGGTTGGAACTAGATGGTACTTAAGGTCTTTTCAAACCCAAGCCACTCTATGATTCTGTGACCTTCAGGTCCAACCCCATTGCTCATGCATATCTGGTTAGATCTTGAATATCTCCACAGATGGAGTATCCACAACCCTTTGGGGCAACCTGATCCAGTGTTAGGCCACCTTTATGGTAGAAACGTGTTTTATCATGTTCAGATGGAATTTCATGTGGTTTAATGTGCCCTTTGACTCTTCTCTAGTCACTGGACACCACTGACAGGAAAAAGGCCATGTCTGTTTCCCTCGTTTTCATACGTTATTTATATAAATTGATAAGTTACCCCTGAGACTTCTCCAGGCTGAGTAATCCCATCTCTCAGCCTTTCCTCATATGAGAGATGCCGCAATCCCTTCATCATCTTAGTGGCCCTTAGCTGGATTTGCTCCAGAAAGTCAAAATCTGTCTCCCACTGGTGAGCTGAGAAGTGAAAAGTGAACCCAGCATGCCAGGTGTGGCTCACCAGTGCTGAATACACAGGAGGAATCACTTATCTGCTGGCAACATTCCTCCCAAAGCAGCCCAGGACACTGTTGGCCTTTTTATTGCCACAGGGGTACAGTGCTGGCTCAGGGACAGCTTGTTATCCACCAGGAATCTAAGGTCTTCCTTGGCAAAGTTGCTTTTCAGCCTCTTGCCCCCAGTGTGTTCTGCTGCCTGGAATTATTCCTCTCTGTGTGTGGGACTCTGTACTCTCCCTTCATGAGATTCGTCTCTGGCCTGTTCTGCCAAAGTCCCTCAGCAGTGGCACAACCATCTGGTGTATTAACACTCCTCTCTTTTATATCTGTGAACTTGCAGAGGGTGGATTCTGCCCCATCACTGAGGTCATTAATGAAGGTGTTGAACAGTACTGGTCCCAGTATTGAGCCCTATGACTTGTGGCACTAGGGATTTGCCTCTGGCTGGATTTAGAGCCACAGATCACAAAGCTCTGGACCTGGTTATTCAACTGCATTCTAATCCACATCACTGTCCACTTTTCTGATCTATATTTTGTCAGCTAGTCCATGATGATATTACAGGGCTTGATCTTGAAGTCTATAGGGTAAACAGTGTCCACTGCTCTCCCCTTGTCCACTAGAGCAGTCATATCAGTGTAGAAGGCTATCAGGAGGTCAAATATGTCCCTCTCTTTGTAAATCCATGTGGACTATTCCCCATAACCTTTTTGTCCTTCTTCTATTTGAAAATGCTTTCCAGGAAGATTTTCTCCTAAACCTTCACAGAGACTAAGCTGAAACTGTCCTGTATTTCTCTAGATATTCCAGGCTTCTTAAAGATAGGAGTGATATTTTCTGTCTTTCAGTCTTCAGTAACCTCTCCCAGTTGCCATGACCGTTCAAAAATCGAGAATGTCCTTGCAGTATTAGCCAGCTCCCTCATCATGAGTGCAGGCTGTCAGACCCTTGCAGTTATGTGCATCCACTTGGTTCTAGTGCTTCCTAAACTGCTCCTCTTCCACTGGGGTAAGTCTTCCTGGCCCCAGACCTTTCCTCTCGTCTTAAGTGCCTGGGATTCCTGAAGGATAGTTTTCCTTGTAGAGACTTATGCAAAAAAGGCACTGAGTACCTCAGCCTCTCCGCATCATATGTCACCAGTTCCCTTGATCCATTCAGCAGTGGGGCCATGTTTTCCATGATGTTTATGAACTAGTAGAACCCTTTCTGGTAGCCCTTCACATCCCTTGCCAGACCCAATTCCAAGTCAGCCTGCGTATGTCAGACTCTATGCTCCTCCTGGGAGGATGTCTGCCTCTGCTTCCACCCTTCGTACACTTACCTGTCATAGCCATGTACCTGCTGAAAATGCTTCAGCAGACATGGAGACGAGCAACAAGATTCTTTATTCTCCACCAGCCCTTTGCAAGACAGATTGTGCAGAGTTTGTCAGCTTCTCCTTTCGTTTGCTTGCACCTCTGAGCTTAGCACGGCTTTCACACCTAACTGCTGTCAGCAGCTTCTGCCCCAGAGGGTGTAGCATCACTGGACTTTTTTTGCCTTCCGCTGTATATTTACAAGAACGACGTATTTTTAATACGTAAAAGGATAAGGATGGAGAACATAATAAATGTGTTGCCTATGTTTTTTCATTTATTTCTGTTTAACAATTTGTTATTGAAACTGAAAATGACAAAAGTGACTTGGCCAGTCAGAACATGCAATCCACTGTATTGCTCTTTGGCAAGTGATGTTTTGGGATGCACAGGACACATTATCATTGCAGTTAGTATACCATGGAGTCAACTGGGAAAAGATACTAGACAGAAGAAATCTCTTGATCTTGTTCTAGGTTAAAATTCACATGTCTTTGTAGATTTAAATGAAGGAAAACCATATTTTTTTTTTTTAAGATTAAACTATATAACATTAATAATGAAAACAGTAACAATGCTTTGGAAATAGATTTGTAACAGTATACTCTGCATTCTCAATAGTTAGTAATTTGAGTAAATTCAATACAAATTAAAATAAAATAAATTTCATCTGTGGTGTTCAAATGTTTCACTGCTGTCTTGTGAAATTTACATTCTGTGACTCAAGTAATAATACTTGAAAATCTTAAGTGATAAAACCCAAAACAGTGGCTCATACAGGACACAGAAATTGCATCAACATGCACTCAACAAGTACAGTCACAATAGGAAACAACAGGAAGGAAAATTATGGATATGCTGTCATTCCTTTCAGATACAATGTGGGGATGGGAAGGAAAGATACCTGTTTGCAAAAATACTTCATTAAAAAAATCTATTGACTTAGTCAGCAGTGAATAATCTTCTTGGTGTACTAAAGCATCAACCACCGTATTTCATCTTGTGAGATCTGTATCATTAATCCATGTGTGCCCCCAGTGCAATACTAGGTTATGTAGGTGCATGAGGTTTATCAAAGTGTGCAGTATTTTCTTAGATCTGACAGTCTCTGAGATGACACACCACTAATTGGTATTAGAAGAGGCAATTTTTTTTCCCTCTCCGTGTGGGGAGTTTATGTTCCTGGGCAACTGACAGGACAACAGAGACCAGATAATTTTCTCATTATTAAAGCTGAGTGTGCCAACAGCACATGCCCAGTTTCAAGTGAAAGATGAAAATCAAAGCTCATGTTGATAAAGACGTTGGTCAATAGGATACACTGAATGGACAGTTTAACTCCCAAATGTTTGTGCGGCTGGACCTGCATTGGAATCGAGGGTGCCTGTATGTCCTCACCAACATCAGAACTGTTGACTTTCAGTAAGAATTTGAAACACCAAAGGTGGGGCTGCAAAGACACCGTTGAACCATCAAAGCACACGTTCCAAGAAGATGGAGATCAGCATCAAGCTGCCCCCAAGTGAGTAGCATGGAGTGGGCAGAGCTGTCCTGATTTTCTCTTGCACTCATCCATCTAGGAGAGATAAAGATTAGCCCTGAGGCTGTAGCACCAAATCCTAAAGTTCATCTCACAAGGAAGAACAAATGTTTTCCACTGTGCACCATAAACTACTCATGGGTGAAAAGCTGCCGGTGTAAGAGTTCAGGTTCAAAATTCCCAGGCTTTAGCCTGCTTGCCACACAATATCTTTTTGAGTTGAATACAATTGTTTTCCTACTGGTAAATTGAAGGACAGGCATATGCAGTGTCTGAATGTCCTAAAGTAGATTCTTGCACCTGGTACGGAGTATGGCAGGAAGAGCATGCTGTTTGGTTCTCTGTTGTTGTGCCAAGCTTTTCAGATGTTCTTTTAAAATCAGTGGTCTATTGAGGTGTGTTCAGTATAAGGAATGTAATTCATTATTTTTTAGTGAGGATATAGCTATAGCTATTAGCACAGGTGGCAATAGATATGTTAAAAAATGATGAAAAATCTGTTCATCTAGCAGTGATATCTTTCAGGCTTGTGTGCTACCACATACACTCACAGCAGGTCTTCCAGGGTTAGTCCTCTGAGCTGGGTGCATGAACTCCTTAGTACAGATAAGTAATCTGCAGCAGAACTAGTCCCCTGGAAGGAGTTAGTCCCGTGCCTTAGTGTGGACAAGGCTCAGCAGATCTGCCTTTGCATTGTGCAGTTTCAAATGCCAAGGTGAAAGGGATTGAAGTGGTTAAATTTTTGCATGAAGGCGATACCATAGCAGTCGTAGATATCTGTGCATTGGACCAAGGCAGTGTTTTCTACAAAATTCTGAACTAAATTACAATAATAGTACCTTATTTGCTTAATGTCAAGCTATCATCAATCCCATGCAAATTGTTAGCTTTGCAACAAAACACCATGTAATTGTCACTACAATCTTAAGCCTCAGCAGTCTTGATTTTCAAAATACTAGTTCATCAATAAACAATTGTAAAGGCTTTAAGCTCCAACAGGAATGCAGTAAAAGAAGCTCTTTTCATCTGTGATGTCAATAAACTGAGATGAGAAAAGAAACTAGATTCATCCAAGTGACAAGTGGAGATATATATTTTAACCATAATGAATAAATGACATCCCTATTAATGATTTATCTGCTTTCAACTTTAACAAACAGTTCTAGTGATAACAACTAAATTTTTTTGCATTAGAAAACTAAACTGACACATAGCTAACATAGTCAAATAGAGCCTAGTTCCATATTCATAAATGCTAGCTTAGTGTATGGAAACTGAGTTGGTAATTACAACCAGAATTATTCAGTTTCTTTTTTAAGAGTAGATATCTAGGAATGCCATTTAGTCATTACTCAGAATACTTGTTATCTTTGATGAACTTAGTCTGTGCTTTCATCTGGTACCAGACTGCATGCTAATGCCAATCAACAGTGTAAATATGCAAAGAAAAAATATTTGGGATGTGAATTTTAAATAAGTCTGGTGTCATTTTCATTCTGATCCCATTGAATCAGAAACTGCAGTGGCAGCACCCTCTTCAAAAATGCTACCACTGGGCAAGACGGGATATCATCGTGCTCAGAGAAATCCATCTCTATTCTTGTGACAAGGAATGCACTGCAAATGGGCATTTTTCCTATCCCTCAGTCCATTGCATTTGTTCCTATTCTTATACTGATTTCAAGCCACTCACCTGTATCCTGCCCATTAGAGCTGGTTAGGACGTGCTGTTCATTTATCATACAGGAAACAGGCTCCTTCACCAGTCAGATTTTTTTTACAGGAAGGTATCTGTGTCAGCAAGGCTTTTTCTGAAGGCTTGAAAAGCGAGAGAGTAGAGCCCTGAGTCCCATGGCAGCCTTGCCATCGCCAGGGGCCACAGGCGCAGGCGTCAGAGACTGGAACCCGGTGCTTCTGCTTTGTGCAAACAACGGAAAGAGGTTGTTTTTGTCCCTGTACAGAGGAAAAAAAGCACAGCAGCAACAATAAATGTCACAACCTGAAGAGCTGCCACAAAACAGAAATGTCATCCTCCGGTCAAGTTTTGTAGACATTTATTTTGGGGATCTAACTCAGCATCTGAGACACACACACACACACACAACCACACACACAGATAAAAAGATGATGCAGCTCTTTTTCTTCAACTGGATTCTATTTTTTTTTTTTTTTTACATCCTTATATTTGAAAAACCTATTTCAAGCTTTCCCATAGAGTCTGTCATAAACTCCTTTAGGTACTGCAGAGGACATTTTGAAACACAAATAGTCAGTAATGATAACAACAATAACAATAAATATGAATGTCAGAAAGACAATTACTCCTATTTTTGGCTTTGAAAAGCTCTACCACTGTATCTATAAATGTCCCCAGTGTTC
Source organism: Cyanoderma ruficeps (assembly GCA_008694505.1). Lineage (NCBI taxonomy): Eukaryota > Metazoa > Chordata > Aves > Passeriformes > Timaliidae > Cyanoderma > Cyanoderma ruficeps. Next base: position 20,333,522 of record VZDJ01007755.1, on the reverse strand, counting down.
TCTAACCTCAGTACATTTATCTGTAGGGAGATTAATGGTCTTTTGAAGTTGTGGGTCATTTTTCAAAATGTTGGTTTCCTCCTGTTTTCTCTTCATTTTTCTCAAGATGCCTCTGCTCCATGGAGATGCTAGTTAGTACATTAGCTCTTTGTCTCTGAAGAGCTAGATGAAAGATTTTAACCTTTCACACTTGTCCTTTATATTTACTCAGTCATAAACCACAGCACACCTACCAGAAAAGCTGGAGGAAACAGAGCAGAGCGGGAGCACGTGGCTGAAAAATATTAGTGCAGCTGTGAGGGGAACACTCACTAAAGCCAGCAGATCTGGTTAAACCTGAGTTAGGCTGTCAGCACTGAGGTCAATGCATTGTCACATCCGGACCAAGGGGAAATCAGGACTTAACCTCCTTTTTTTCTGCTGGTTGCAGATTCAGTGCCTCATTCTAGCAAGACTGTAAGAACTCTCTCCCCACCTTTGGAGAGCAGACATTAACCTTGAAGGATAGCTATTTGCATAAAATATGTTGCAAATACTGGATTTCTGAACACGGCCTTCTGTTAACATATTTCAATGGAAGCGCATTTTAAAAAGAGATGGTTATTTGGAATTGTCACGCATTACAGTGAATACAAATACACTCTTATAAATGAATAAAATGGTAAAGCTTCTTATGTTAGGATCTGTCACTCAGTCTCAGTGGAACTTTATCCTCTTCGTAAAGGCTTAAATTTTCTACTGAAATAAATATAAATCAGCACCTCATTCTGAGTCATTGAAATGGTAGTTTGCTTTGTTTTTCTTGACAAAAATCAGATGGGATCCAGTTAGCAAGCTGCTGGTAAATGTCTTAGTGGTCAGACTAATCACCTCTAATCATTTCAAGCCCTGAGCCACTCTGACATAAAAAGGGAAAATCCAGGCATTGCTGCCTGCACCTTCCTGAGAAAAAGTGTCTTTGGGTGCAAAGCCCAGTGGAGGCCACAACCTTGGGAAGAGGGGCCAGAAGAAATAATAAAGGAAGTTCAGCCTAGCCTGAAAATGTTCTTTGTCCTGGTGGGGATCCTCCCAAGGCTCAGAAGGACGATCCCGTGACCTTTCAGGCATGCTTTAACCGAACTGGAGAGGTGCACAGGAAGCAGGGGGAAAAATGACAGTCTCTCCTGTCGTGGTGTGTGATAGGCTGTGCAATTAAGCAGAGTGGTGCTGTTCAGGAGCTTCAGAAAGCTGGCTTTGAGAAGCTGCCTGGCAGGAAGAAGTGAGTGTGTTGTGTGTGGTGGCCTGCTCCCAGGAAGAGGGCCCTCAATCTCTTTTGCAATGAGAATCTTTTATAGAAAGTCATAGCAAATATCAGGCCAGGCATAGACAGTTCTGTGGTCTCACTGTTCTTAGATTTCAGAAATGGTGTGTATAGGCCATTTTGTTATTTACACTGGAAATCACAGCTTCCTAGCAGAAACTGAGGAGGTTAAATGAGATTTTTTAACTTCTCTGGGAGTCCTGCTGGGCTGAAGTCCATAGTCTGCATGCAGGTGTGAGATAGTGTCTCTGTATGACAAGGAGACAGCAGATAGAAATCAAAATGGTTTTAAATTGTGAATGTGCTTTGTGACCACAGCCTCTGCAGTACATATGAACCATCTCTGATCTTGTAATAATCAGATGTAGAGGAAAATTTCCTTTGGAAAAAACAAAGTTAATAGAGCTTTTAAAGTCAAGTCTCTACCCTTTTGCCCTACTTCTTTCAGTTATAACAAGAGTTTATAAAGATGTATTTGCTTCTCCCCTTCCCTCCCTCTTTCAGCTCTCTTTTCTCCCTGCTCCTCAAGCTTTGCTAGGGCCTGCCTGAAGTACTTTTGTAGCTGACTGCTTCCAAACAACATTTAGGAAAAAGTTTCTGGACCGGGACCAGAAAAAAAAGAATGGAAAGGAGGGGAACAAGGTATGTGTTACAGCCATTTGTTTCCAAACTTTTCTGTCCCTTACAACATCTTGCAATCAGATCATGATTATCCACGTTAACAGAGACTTTTGCCTGTCTAAAGCAAAAATATAGCTAATGCAAACCATATGGCAATTAGGCTATCAGAACATTGAGTGAAAAAGTAATGGGGCAGGGAAATAAGGCCAGTAAAGCTCTCAAGCCCCTTTAAACTGGGCTTTAAAATTATTGATTCCATTCTGTCTTCTCTGTGGGCTCCCAGAAGAAAAGAAAATTTTGCCCATGTCCAGCAAACAGTCACTGCAAGTTAAGTTGCCCAGCCCTGAGGGACAGTATCTGAAATCACAACAGATGAACACCTGTTAAAACTTAGAAGAGAAACATCTCACCTGCTTAATGCTCTGGCTGAGAAGTGAAAAACCTGGAACTGGAAAAAGTTCCCAACTGATGAACTGAAAATTACAGCCTTTGAGCAGTTCATCGTTTAGTTGCCCCATCAGCCTTCAAAATGCTTTTCTCACCTGGAAGATAAACCTGAAGAAGTTGATTGACCAAGATGTGTCAGAATATCTCACTTATTTGCAAGTTTATCGTGTCCTAGTATGCTCCAATTCTCAGTGGAAGGAATCAAGAAATGATTAATCTAAAAAAATGACTTGCTCAAAAACCGCTGTCTGGTGATAATTTGATCAAGATACAAAAATCCCTTTTCTGTATGGGAACATTAAGTGCTACCCCATGGGACTACAAGCAAAGACCCTGTAGTGCATCGTGAAATGGCTCCTGGAATTTCAGGACTTGACAAAAACATTTGGAGGACTTAGATGCAAAGCTATTGGGAGGGAAAGTGATAACAAGTAATCTTGAAATGGTAAGAAACCACCAGATTCCCCATGTGCTATAGATCACTTGGGATGTCACTTGTCTTAAAATCTAGCTTACTGATCCTCACTATACTGCAGTGGAATGACTGGAAGGATTCTGCATCTTCTTCTTACCTGCCACGGCTGTCAGAGTGTGTATTCTGGTGAGTCTAATATCAGACTGTTGTTCAGTAATGAAATACTAAGTGGAAAAGAACTCCATACATCTCTGGGAGATAGAAAACCCCAAGGAAAAAAATCTGTGCACATTCACAAAGAACAAATTGTACCACCCAAGCTAGATTATTTTTTGATAGAATTACTAAATTAATGGATGATGGGAATGAAATCGATTAAGCGGTTCTGAGCTTTCAGTAAGGCTTTTGATATGGTGTGTCACAAAATCTGGTGTGAAAAATGAGTAGCCATCTGAGCTGCAAAGAAACTGTCATGGATTGAATCAAGGACTTAAAGGGAGGGAAAGAAAGTTCAAAAAATAAATGGCAATGACAAACCAGAAGGACATATTTGCTCTGGGCTCTCCAAAATCTGGTGTTCATTTCACTGGTATTTCATGCCCTATTAGGGAGCTGTTACGAAAGGTGGAGGTGACAATAAATTAGGAGGTTCAGCTGAGTTAGAAATATGAGCAGGAATTAGGAGAAAGATGAATTTCCCCTCAGCCCCATATTCACTCAATGTCACACACACAGACACACTCCAGACCCCCCGTAAAATACTGAATCACATCTATTATGCTGGGAGAAGGGGAGGGAAACACAGCAGGACTGAAATGTGTGCCCAGAAGGAGTGGCATGGCAAGTTCAGCACAGACTTTAGTGGAGACACCTCTTGAGGACCTGACTGTGTCCAGCTGGTGACCCTCTGGGCTGTGGGTTTTGGTTCTCTCACAGCTTGCTTTGCCTGACATCTGTGCTCTGCTTGGAGGGCTGAAAAGCCAGCAGAGACCTATAGAGATGGGAACTGAAAAAAAAAAAAGAAAAATTGGCAATCTGACTCACATAGCACAGAAAAAGGTTATTTTAAGGAATGCGCAGGAATGTTTCATATCATGTCACAGGAAGATCCTGTCTGCACACTGATGAAACTAGGCTTCAAATATAGCTTTGCTGTACTGATTTTTACTCCCATTTCTGTGTCTCTTCAATAATAACCTGGAGAATTGAAGGTGACACAATCAAGCTAAAGGACCAGCAAGGTCTGTGCCATAGCCTAGGACAGATCCCTGAGCCCTTGATCCCTTAAAACATCATGCCAACATAATTTTTTTTCTAAGTGCTTATAAACACTTAACTCCCTTCCTCCCTCTTAGTATTAGCATTAGCTTCCAAATGTTGTTGGATGAAACTACTTGAAGACCTGAAAAGTGCCTTTTATTCCTGTATATGTTGTAGCAATTTCTATTCTGAAGGTCTCAGACCTCCTGTAACTCATTTTCTCAGGTGATTTCAGATTTTTGAGCAAGTGAAGTGGCGAGCATGAGTGATAGTAAAACTTTGCCAAACAGAGAGACTAATTTTCTTCTGTTACAGAGATTAATGCCATTCTTTTTGGATACAAAAGAAATCTCCTGGCTGATGAACTTTGCTCTGACACTGGGTGGGAATGGCTCCAGACTGTTGTTATTCTCTCTCTTTCCCCAGAATCGCTTTGCTCAGCAGCTATTTGTAGGATACTGAAAAAGCCAAGGAGCTGTGCCAGTTCCTGCTGAGAATCAGTGATCAGCCCTTGTGCTGGGGGAAAAGGCAATAGGAGCTGAGCCCTTCTGAGGGAAAGCTGCCTTGTTAAAGACCTCTCAGCTGCTGCCAAAACTAACCAGGCAAACAGCCCTCACGGGCAGCCGCCATCCCATGGGGTTGAGAGGTCTGTGCTGGTGGCGCAGTCCACTGGCTGAGAACACCTGCGGTTTGAAGGAGCCAGCAGTCCTTTCTGATTAACAACCTCCTACAAAGCACATTTTCATCTAATTTACCTCTTTTGGCTTTCAAATAAGCAAGTAATGTCACACCTGCTAAGCAGCTAGAATTATGCGGCATCATAAATTAAACTTTTTAATTTGCCAAGATTCCTGGCTTATGCCGTTTATCATTCAGAGTCATCCTTCAGAGAGGCAGGAGTGTTTCCTGCATGGCTGCATGTGCGAGGGGAATATTTTCCTGAGTCCTGCAGCACAGGAGGAGACACGGATGGCAGTGGGCAGGGGGTGCCAGCACTAGGAGCTCTCCAGAAGGACACATCATTAGCAAAGTCATTAACCCAGGACACTCGTGTGGCAGTGCTGCGTTTTTTACCACGTGCCCCCACAGCTGCTGGAGGCTGAGTGTCTGGCAAGGTCCTGCTGTTTGGGTCCCCGTGGTGCAGACCAGAGCTCTCTGTGGCTCAGGCACTTTAGGGTCAGCGGGGCAGCGCTGAGGAGCCAACAGCTTTGCAGCTGTCAGGTACTCTGAGAAGTCCTTACAAACAGGAGCATGATGCTCACATTAGTGCTGCTGTTCCAGCTGAGTGGGCTGGAATCAACTTCAAACATTCTGCTGTGCAGGAAGGGAAAGTGTCCTTATGGAGTTGGCCATTTTTGGCCTCCCTCTTCCCATCCCTCAACTGGGAGGCCCAAAGCTGTTTAACACATCAGAGAGGGAATCAGTGAAGAGCATCCTTCTGTAAATGCATTTCAGTGATGGAAGCTGGCTTTGGAGATTATCTCCTGAAAATTATTTAATGCAGTGAGTATTCGTTGGAAAAGTATTGATGAGACTGGGTTTTACATAGAAGAACAAAGTGGTGCTGCTGCTTAGCACAAGTTCCCCAGAGGAGAAATCAGAAATGTGAGATAGTCCCAGGTCTGGTAATTGCAGAAAAAATGGGGTGACTGTACTGTCTTTTCCTGTGAATTTTTTCAGTGGCCTTTTTCCCAAAGCTCATTGTTTGGAGAATTGTGGTAGATTCTCCTTCTCAACAAGAAATAGACTTATTCATGGACTAGAACAGTTTGAGGTCAGGGAATGTGGAGTGAAAACACTAAAGTGAAAAAATAATTTCCTTTTGAAGAAATATTTGAAGCAACAAAAAATTGGTTTTTGAACAAATCTGTGAAGAGTTATCTAGGCAGCAAGTAATACAAATGAGTTAGACTGCTCATAAGCATTTGACCTTTTCCATAAGTGAAAAATCTCTATCAAAATAGATACAGATGTATGTGCATGTGCTTAGGGTAAAATAACTGCATTTAAAGAATTTAACCCAAAAATAGTAGCACACGTAGTCTAGATGTTCTAGCATCACAGATGCTGGAAGATGAGGGTGATTTGTGGTACATTGCAGAGAGAGAGAGCTTAATTTGGATGCTATCCCTTCTTTCTGTACAGCGTACACATAGCTGCTCAGAAAACAAGTTGAGAAGGAGCCAAGAAGGACAGCAGTGAATGGCATGAACCCCCCAAAGGGAAAACAAAGTTCACCAGCTGTGTGCAGCACAGCTCAGCTTTCTCTTTCTGCCCTTGGATTTTCTGGGGCCAGCCTGGGGCCAGAGGGCAGAAAGTGGATTTCTTCTGGACAGTCTTCTCCTGGTGAGAACCTGGGCTTGTCAAGGGAAGAGCAAAAGAGCTGTGAAGGCTCAGAGATCTACCTGCTTATATGAGACACCAAAACTGCTCTTTGTTATCATGCAATCAGGAAAATCCACAGAGGTTTTGTTTGGTTGTGGTCTCTTCTGAGGGAAGGTAAGTTAAATGTGCACATTGCCTATGCAATACTGATGAAGAATCTTCTACACTCTATCCCTGCTGTTAAGCGATGTAAAAATCCTTCATTTAAATGTAGACTACATTATTGCGGTTCACATCTAAATTAAAGTGTGGAGACCAAGTCTGGAGTTGTTATACACATCTCTCCCCAGAGGACTTAGCCATAATTATTCAGTGTAGGGACAGATGTGGGAGGCTCAGGGTCTGTAATAAGCATATCCATGGCTTGGATGTGCTGGCACTGCTGGGCCCTTCTCAGTCAGCAATGGGAATGCAGCTCAGGGGTTGCAGACTGTGTCTTGCTTCAGCTGGGCCTGGAGCAGCAATGCCACTAATTCCAAGTCTGGTAGGAACAACCCATTTCCACGGGTCAGTAGTGTTAAATGTCTTCTGGAAGCCAAATCAGTTGGATACCTCATCATCATGTGAAGTGTATTTAGAACTCCAAACCTGTGAGTTATAGTAAAAAAATATGCTAACATATACATCAACAAGGTGTGATTCGTGGTGTTAATGACTTTCCCATCTATACATTCACTGACAAAATATATTGCATAATTTATGGAATTGCTTTAGTGCTCAGAGCACAAACAGCACCTCCTGATTGGTTCAGTTCAATGCCATATGTTATTGAGAAAATATGTTTATACTCAACAAAGATACAAATTTTAGGGAAACCTTGAGCAAAATGATAAAATTATAAATGTGTTTTCTGCCTGATGAACACAGAATTTATATTTGTAATCTAATCTGAGTTGTGTTGCAACAGTCAGCCTGGCTTTTGTCTTCACCCCTTGAGGCTTTCTTCAAATATTCCTGTATTAGAAATGTTTTCTGAAGCTCTACAACCAGACAATTAAGTGAGTACAAAGAACACAATAATTACTCCACACAGCAAGTATTGTGTCATGTGTATTAATGCCTTTCTTCCGTTCAGTTTTTCTTATCCAGAGATAAGATACACCAACAGACTGCTTCTGAGTCCATATCCAGTTCAGTTAGGATCAGTTTTCAGAGAATATTGCGTTTCAGAAAATGCATAAATGCAGATGCTTGAAGACTGGAAAAAGTTAACATGTTCTAGGGATTTTTGATTTTCACTAATTGATAATTTAAATTTTAAACTCTCCTGATATAATTTTTATATATGTGTGTGTATATGTATATATATGTGTGTGTTTGTGTGTATGTATGTGTATATATATATATATGTATGTATGTATGTCTTTAAACTCCATTTCCTCAATTGTTTATGTGATATTATCATATAGCATGTTACTTTAAACAGGTTTGTCCTAATCCTGAAAGGATTTAGGTGTAAAATATGCAAGGGGAGAAGGGAGGTGATGGTAGCCCATCTTACAGGGACACCATCATTGTCGGTTTGTGGAGGCAGACCTTTTCAAGATGACATACCCAATGGCCATGGAAAAACAGTTTTGGGGCAGGCAGGCTCCAAGCAGGGTCCTCAGATGGCCACGATGAGTCAGAGCCTTGGCATGTATATTTTATTTGAAATACAGATTTCTGACAATCCTGGTAGACTTTGGCCAAGTTGGCCAAGCTTTTTTTCTTTCCTACCTCCTTTCCAGAGAGAACTGAAGATGCTGCCAACTTTGTTAGCTGATTGATGGTCTTGTTGGCCTAGCCAAGCACTGCTCTGAAGGTTAGGTTTCCCGAAAGCAGAAGGAAAATCCCCCCATGACCACTCTGGCGCTTGTAGAACAAGCAATTTGTCTGACTGGCTGCTGAATGTATTAATATTTGAAGTTAATTTATCTGCTTAAATAATCCAGTGCCAAATCATGTAGCCATTTATCAGTTGTAAAGGGAAGACACTGCTCTTGCCCAACCACCTCTAGAAAGTAAAACCACCATAACTTTGGTACATTTGACACAGCTGATCGTGGAAAATTACACTGCAATGTTGTTCTGACTGCTTGCTAACAAGAAGTATTTAGTAGTCTTATGTTCAAGGTTGGACTAAATTATATATTCATTGTCCAGAAGAAATGCAACAAAGGGATTTGTAGTTGTGTTAGCAGTGCCAGTAATGGAAGGGTATCCAAGTCTTCCTAAGAGTCTCAGCTAAATGGAAATCTCATGCAACAAGTATGTGTACTGCAAGAGAGAATTGGGAGGGGAGAGAACACTCAATTTAAAAACATGGAAGGTAAATACCACCCAAAGCAATAAAACTTTGCCCACCTTCATCAGATGATGTCCTGCCCCCAGCTGCACTGCTGATAAGATGTGGTGGGATGGCAAACAGGAGAGCAATGCTGCCAGCAGGAATGAAAGCCTTCAGTGGAGGACATGGATTTGGGAAAGCTGCCTGTCAAACCAGCCACAGGACGACCACAGACTGATCCTTAAGGTTTGTCAGATACCCAGAATGTGGATCAGAGTGATTTGGCAAGAGGGAAGGTTGGCAATAGGAAGGGAGAAAGGAAGAGAGGAATGCCAACAGAAGGAGAGAAGAGCTCTATTTGACCAGCAGGTTTTGTCATTTGATAGAAAGACAGTACTGTTTAATATATCAAAAGCTTTCATTTAATAAATCAAAAGCTTTTATGCAAATCATTTACAGCAGCACTCATTGCTGGGCCCTTTTGGCTGTCAGGCTGAGCCGTAGCTCCATGCAAGGCTGTCTAAAGAAGGCAGAAGACAGATTGATGTTGCATTTCATTCATTGATTATTGTGGAAAGAGATACAGATTTGTGCGTGTGCTATTTTCTTGCTAGTCTTGACAGAGGTTAGTACAGTCAGGCTTGAAGAACCAGGATGTGAAAAGTACCTAGTTTGGGTGATGACCTGTACTTTGTTCATATCCTACCAAGAAAAAATCCAACCTGAATAAAATGAAGCAAAAGCTTTGCAAGCCATTGGCAGATGGTTTTTTAACAGTGCTGTCTCTATGGATTTGCTCAAAATCTGGTTTTCAGATGTGGACTGTAATCATTCCAAAACACAGGGCTGCAATCCATGGCTGAAATTCAGTGTGGCCGAATCTGAGCTGACCCCTGCAACAGCAAAGCTACATTTTGGTTTATGGGGTGTGTAATACTGATTAAATTCCTGTCCATGTCCAACAAAAATCACTCTCCTTATGCCTGGATGTGCAAGAGTTTCCCAGGCATTTCCACCTAACCGTGCAGACTGGAGAACACTGAGAAAATGAAATCTTCAAGGACTGACATAAAATGTCATCCCACTTCTCATGTGGCAAGGCAGTAACTATATTTCACTCCCAAGACTTTTCATCCTCAAAAGGTTTATATTATAGGCTGATTGTTATACACCATATAAATCAGAATTTCAAGGGGACACAACTGCAGGTTAGTTCTCTATGCATTCAGCTCAACTTTTAAGGGTTACAGAGAGAGATTGCATACATACCAGTGCCTCTTCAGAGGCTGTCATTAACCTCACGTGTGAAAGGCGTGTAAAGTATGTGATCCAGCATGATGCTCTCCCTTCTGAGTTATCTGAAGGTAACAGTTCCTGGAGGCGCAATTCATCAGGGTCAAACGCCACCTTCTTGTACAGTGTCTCCAGTTGTGCAGGCCTGGAAGCTCTCAGGAAGAGCTTTGCTGCACTTGTAACATTGATTCATGGCATAGCAAAAGCACTAGTAGAGGGGTTTTTGTTGTCATATGTGCTGGTTATAGACATTGCTTAAAATAGACTGAATACTGTACATATAGAGAGGGCCAAACATCTGCCCCAAATTTTCTGCCGCACTGAACTAACCTTCCATGTTTTAATCACTTTGAATGAGTAGGCCAATCTGCTCCATCTATTTAGGTTCATTTTTAAAATGTGCTCTTAATGACATACATCATTTGCTTGAGCACCTAAGGAACCCTATTCATTTTATGACAAGTAAGCTGCTATTTAAAGCTTTTTGTTGAAGCATATTCTTGACTGACATCTGTAGACCTTAGTCCTACAAACCTTTATGTGCTGACACCAGCCAGCAGTTAAGTCTCCACAGAGACACTTGCACAGTCCTTACAGAGAACAGCAAGAGTAAAAAAGCATGGTAAACAGTGGGTTGAGATAAAGGGAGTTTTAAGAAGTGAAGGAAAGTGGAAGAAGAAAAGGGAAAAAAAAGCCCCAAACGATTAATGCAAAAGCATCCATTCATGCACCACCTCCCAAAGACAGACCAATGCCCAGCCAGTCTGCTAGAAATTGCTTCTCCCTCCTCCATCCCCCTTTCATTGCTGAGTGTGGTGATGTGTTGTATGGGACATCCTGTCTTTGGGCAGTGGAGCTCATCTGTCCCAGCTGTGTTCCCTCCCACTGCAACTGGTCTTGATCAGTCCCAGGCTACTTGTTGGAGTAGAAGCAGAGTGAGAACCAGAGAAGGTCTTGATGTTGTGCAAACACTGATCAGCAGTAGCTAAAATATTGGTGTGCTATCAACACTGCTTTATCACAAGTACAAAACACAGCACCATATGGGCTGCTATGAAGAAAATTAACTTCACCCCAACCAGACTCAATATAGCATCATGACAGGACATGCACAAGGACTGATGAAGTCATATATGCATAATGCGTGTGAGTATGAGATTGATTTTTTTGTGTACATTGGACTAGACAAGAGGATATTAATGTGTTTGTAGGACTGGGAGTTCTGATTGCATTTACTCAGGCCTGGCAGCAGTATTAATGTATGTTTAGCATGAAAGATACTTATGCTTTAATTGTTACCCCCGAGCACATCATCACAAAAAACCTCAATTGCTAGAAATATCACAACTGTAGAGATGCAATTAAAAATCTTCTAGCTGCTACTAAAAACACATAAATACAAGAGTTTCAGAAGTAAAAACCATTGCTTGGAAAGACTGTTGGTGAACGTGAGATATTAATCTCCCCTGACATACTTCCTCCGACAAGCTACAGCAAGTATCATTCTCACTCTTCATATCCAAAGCCCCCCTCTTCTGTGCCTTTGTACATTGAATCCTACCAGCAACATTAAAAAAAAAAAATAAATCATGGCACTGTTTGTAGACCCCAGCCCCCTTCAACCTCAAATCTTCCTTCCACTTCTCTCAAGTCATATTACTGAGAAAGAACAGCCCATGCTGTGCTGACAGGACTGGAAGGGAAGTGGGAGCACCAGAGGCCACTTCCAGGATGGCCCCTGGAGGTGGAAATGTGACAGCCTTGTCCCGAAAGACCTGGAGAGACAGACTGGAGGAAGTGTGGGCAGCAGGAAGTGGCTTTCACACTTGAAGCAGTCAGGTGAGTCTGAAGACATAACCAGGGCAGGAGCTGCCTTTTCAGCCTTCCACAGAGAAGTCTGCTTGGAAATAGCAGCAAGAGTGAAGGCGGCATTTTGCTGCTGCTGTTTATTGCAGTTTGCAAAGGGTTGACAAGGCTTTATAAAGGTTTTTCCATTAAAGTAGGCTAGGATGCTGAAGGGGAATGCTGGCTGCCAAGCAGGGATGTGCAAAACAAACTCCCTCATGCCAGTGGTGTATGATAAGCTCCCACAGGCAGAGCATGTGAATGGCTGAGGCAATGCAAATGCACCCATCAGTTTATAATTTTACCATATAGACAAGGTCTAAGCTACAAAAACCAAACAAAACAATGAGCTCCATTAGAAATGGTCCCATGGTCTGTTGAGTTTTACTGGTAGTGTACCCCAAAATAGGAAGTGGTCATTATCTTCCCTATCAAGCATCACACAACAGACCTAAGCTGTACAATTTTTTTTCTGTTCCTAATTTAATTTTTCTTTTAATAAAACCCTGTGTCTGGCGTGAGATATGCGATGCATGAGATCTTGTAATGCAAGGCTCCAAGTTGATAAAATAAGTGTAAAGCCAACAATAAATCCCAAATGATACGACAAATCATTCTGTTACAGTGATCTGCCTATATAACATGCTGCCTCTGAAGGCTAATGCACAAATGCTTTAAGAAGTTACTTTGGGAAGCAGAGCAACCCAGTAACTTTTGAATCAGAAGACTAATGAGGCTGTAAAACCTCAAGTAAACTTCAAATTTACTTACTTTCCTTTAGTCATTCTTGATATGGGGGAGGGGGCAGGGGGAGAAGAGACTCAAAACAACCACAAAAGGAGATTCAGCAGATGCTCCTGCTCAGTTTTGGAGTGAGTAATGTCAAAAGCTTTAGGTTTGCTACTGCCATTACAGCTTCCCCAGGCCTTCCCAAAGGAAGATGCTTGGAATAGTTGTTGCTGGAAGTGTCAATTTGTCTCCATTGCCACACCTCAAAGAACAAAAGTCTGTTTGTGTCTTTGCTACATGCTATTAAAGAACTGCAAAGGGGCACACATAGTAAGCAGTTGGATATGGGGACAGATCCACATACAATGAAATAAAAAGGAAACATTTTAGAGATATTAAAGATGACCCAGAACCAGATAAAGGAGATACTCAAAATGAAGATGGTCTTGACGATGCCTTACACCTTCAGATCGAGTCTTTGTGGCACAGACACCTTTTTGAAACATACTATATAGAGCTGGATAATAAGTTTTTTCTATTTTTTTATATTTTTCATCTTACTAGATATAGACTTTAAGCTGTTAGTACTCCATGAAGGTATCCTGCCAGGGACAGACTAATTTGCTGATAAAGAAGCCCAGGAAGCTAGCTGTGAGGACCATGGTTGTTCTAAAGATACAGATTACCTGCATGCCATCACCTCCCTCACCATCCCCACTGCTGCTCTTTCAGAATAGCCTAGCAAAAATCACCTACCTCCAGTCCTGGAGAGATGATGGGTTGGGTGATACAACAAATGGCAAACCATTTAAAGTATCTCTTTATCCATTTATATATCTCGCATGTACTGGGTATACTGGGCATTGAAGAAAACATCCCTCTCTCTGTTCCAGACTGGGAATGATGACTCCCAAAGTTCTGCAGCTCTACTGGGCCTGAATGTATGTAATTTTCTTCTCAAAAGGGAGGTTGGATTATGAACACTTACAACAGCTGTCACTGCTGTTTTCTCTCCTCTAAAATGCCACCCTCCAGATTACTTTCAGACTTCTGGGCTACCAGCCTCTTGTGTTTATATCTTCTTTCTCCTCCTTTCTGATTCCTTATATTTTCTCTGTTCCTAACTCCTGACTGAATGGTGTCGGTTGGAATGCACTAGTCTAACCCTGCTGCCATGGGTAGCAAGACCTTCCACCAGATACAAGTTGCTCAGAACCTCATCCAACATGTCCTTGAATGTCTCCAAGAATAGGCATCTACCACCTCTCTGGGCAACCTGTTTTTCCATCCTTCCTGCAGACTACCCGAAAGTACTGAAAGGCTGCAGTGAGGTCCCCATGGAGCCTTCTCTTCTCAGAGAACAACTCCAGCTCTCTCAGCCTTTTCTTATCGGAGACGTGCTCCAACCATGTGTTCAGCTTCATCTGAAGTCCTCATCTGTTTTTTCCTCTTGGCAAAATACTGTTTTCCCTAAGCTTGGATTTCTCTATGATTCGTATGGATTGATATCTGTAGTGTGAGAGTGAGGACACAAAGCTGCTTGCTGTGCTTTCTTTGGCTGGCTCCAGTTTTACAGCATTGATGTTCGCAGAATGCCTTTTGGAACATCATCAGACGGACTCTGCACCATAAACTCTATGTCAGAAGAACTAGGGAAAAAAAGAGCACTATCAGTAAAAGAGTAAGAATCACTGCACAACTCATTCCTCCTTGTCTCCTTTGACCCCTTGCCCCCCACCAAGGCCTACCTGTGCAAAGTACGTCTGCACGAGTGCAGCAGCTGAAATAATGTCTGGTTGACACTGGCAATCTCTGTCCTCAGGAGAGAAATCCATTATTCTTACTGCATTTCACATTAGGGATCACATTGCCAGCATCACCTTCTGTCCAAGGCCTCCTTTGGCACATATATCTTATGCTTTTTGAAACACTGGATGTGTCCATGCATATTTCAATGAACAGATCACAGAACACAACTTTTTATGGTCCCATAATTATTACAAAGAAGCACGCTTGGCTGGCATAGCTGGCCTGTCAAGCTGGTTGTGAGGAATATGATGTTAGAGGTTTGGATTTTGTTTGCTAACACTAGGGTTTTAAAATGAGCAAGAGCACATTCCGCAACAAGCTGAAGTGCTACAAGGTTTATCCAAGGACCATCATTCTTCTCAGGACTGGGGTTGTATTTTCCAAGGTTTTCAGTACCTCTGTTCAATTTATAGCAATGGCCTGTACCTGCCAGCTACACTTCAAGAGAGATGCTTTCCAGATGCAGAGCAAACCAATTTTTGTGTCTTCAGATCTGAATTTCAGAGTGGTTTTGAACTGGGGGATGACAAGCTGTGAGTTATTCTGTCCAAACTGGATCCTTAGATTTACAGCTTCTCAAAATGTATCAGGTTGATTGATACATTTATATAGATACCGCAGTTGCTCTGCCGGCAATGTCTCCTTGAAACTTCAGGGTGAGAAAATGTTTGCAGTTCCAGCAGATGGCTCAGCAAGCCATTGCTGACTCATTCCCCCTTCTTGCTGCTTTGTTGCTGCAACAAAGGCAATTCCCGGCATATTCAGACACTGGTCAGTGCTCTGTAGAAAGGGGAACCATCCAAACCCCATGGAAGATCAGTACAGCCAATTCTCAGGAGCTTTAATGGTGTAAACCTGTCCACTGGCAGCACCAAGTAGTAATGGAGCAGTTTCACAATTCTTTGAGTAACTTCCACACCAGCCATTCTAGTATTGGTGTCTTCAACATTTTTAACAGAAAAAAATTACATCTCTCTCATAGCAGTCATACCTCCCAAGAACAAGAGCACCATCACCCCTCCCACAGCAGCAGCAGACACAGAGGGAATGCCCAGGGCTGCAGAGGGTTGCTGTGACAAGACCAAGTACTACCAGCACAACACCATCACTCCTTCAGAACAGGGCATCTTTCAGGTTCTGTATTTGTGGAAGTGCATTTTTAAGCATACAATTCACCTTCTTCATATACTGGCCCAATATATCTCACTCCATTCTGGTGAGCTGCATCCAGCTCCAGGGATCCCAGCAAAGGCTGAGAGAAATTGTTTTTTTCAGCCTGGGGAAGAGAAGGCTTCAGAGTGACCTAATTGCAACCCTCCAGTACCTGAAGGGGGCCTACAAGAAAGATGGAGATGGACTTTTTACAAGGGGTTGTAGTGACAGGACAAGAGGGAATAGATTTAAACAGAGAAAGAGCTGATTTATATCAGATATTAGGAAGAATTTTTCACTTTGAGAGTTGTGAGGCACTGGGACAGGTTGCCCAGAGAAGCTGTGGATGCCCCATCCCTGAAGTGTTCGAGGCCAGGCTGGATGGGGCTTTGAGCAACCTGGTCTACTGAAAGGCGTTCCAGCCTGTAGCAGGGGGGTTGGAACAAGAGGATCTTTCAGGCCCCTTCCAACCCAAACCATTCTATCATTCTGTGATTCTGTAACCTCACTATTGGCTGGATCAACACTGGATCACACAATGAACACCCACTGGAGGTAGCTCAGTATTTACTAGATTTAATCTAGAAAAGAGGCTTAGTTGGAGGCACTCAGATGCCAAGAGATATTAAACTAAACAAAATTTTATCATGTATGTAATTATTTATTGAGCTGAGAATCCATACAGGGTAAACAAATGTTTACACTATCATATAGTAAGCATTTCCAGGGCTTAATAAAAATGATTGTCACTCACTGTGCTTCACCAAAAAAAATCATTTTAATGAATAAATAATTTGATGAAATCAAAAAATATTTACAATATAAACAAATGAAAAAGCTTTGGATATATTAATCTGAGCATCCTGTCTTTTGAATTTTGTAATTGCATTTCTATCAAGGTTCTCTCTCTGAAATGGTACAAAGTGGATAGAAATTACAACTCAACAAAATTATCATGATTTGGTACATGTCTTTCTGTTAGTTCAGATAAGCTACATATGATTGGTTTATTATGCACGTGTTAGAATACAAATATAA
Source organism: Cyanoderma ruficeps (assembly GCA_008694505.1). Taxonomy (NCBI): domain Eukaryota; kingdom Metazoa; phylum Chordata; class Aves; order Passeriformes; family Timaliidae; genus Cyanoderma; species Cyanoderma ruficeps. Next base: position 20,316,959 of record VZDJ01007755.1, on the reverse strand, counting down.
CTAAAATCATATATTATCAAAATGCCAGACAGCATTCTCCACAGAACAGAAATGTACACTAGGCCGTGACAATAACTGAGAATCACAGGCAACGAAATGTAACAGAAAAAGTACAAATTCCTTCATAAGAATATAATTGTGCTCTCTTATTTACCAGAGGACTATGCTGCTTCACCACATCGATGGCTGAGTATGAGTACGGTGTCCAAGGACTGCCACGTGGTTCGGTGTAGGCTCACAGGGGTGCCAAGCAGCGGCTTCAGAGTGGGAACTGGGCAGTGCAAGCGCTTTTATAAACATCTTCTGGGGCTCTTAAAAAGAGCCAATTATACAAAGCAGTAGAAGCATAACACTGAGAAGTCTTCATCTCATTTACACAGACATCATGAAGTGACTTGCTTTGTTTGTGGTAGTGAAAGGAGGAGATTTGTCTGTGCTGTTTAGATGATCAGCCAGAATTCAAGTATTCTAATGCCACTTCGTAGCAGAATTTGTATTGATCCTGAAAAATCAAAAGAAAACCACAAAGTCAGTTATTGAAGAAACTTAATTAAAGGAGTCAATATTTCTCTCCTGTTAAAATTATTTACTATCAGCTGTTGTCAGTGGGAACCAGTTTGCAAATCCAATTTATGTTCGGAAAAGAAAATCTTTATATTAACCAGACAATAGACACTATACATAGTAACTTAAGGTACTGCTCTTGTTAGGTGAGTATTTAGCAGCTCTAATACACTTGTATGAGAAAAATTGACAGCATGTAAGCAAATTGACTTGAAACCCTTCTGTCATCTGTCAAATGCTCACATAGCCCTTTATGAGAACTGGATTATTGAAATTCTTCCCTAGAAATGTTTATCTTAAAATAAACCCAGCGTTTAGTACTTCCCAGATTGCGACTTTTACTTTAATGTCATTCAGGCACTTGATACATTTCAGGGCAAGAGTTTCTTGCTTGCTGTTGGTCCTCTCTCTGCAGCCCAGATCCAACCCACAAGACTGTGCAATAGCCTTGTGAGATGGGGCCTGAGCTAAATTAATTGGATTAGCTCCAATTAATTTTTAACAATGGACAGTGATGCTCAAGTTAGGCTCTTAACAGTTCTCCTGTTACCCAGGCTAAGTTTTCAGGTGCCAGCCCTGTGCTTCAAACACTGACCTGCTGGTTTTATTTGTAACTGCTTGGAAACAGAGCAAACCCCAGGGAAATCCCCTTTCTGAGGGATGCAAACCCACTCTGCATCTTTGGGGACAAAGGGCCATTATTTGGCCCCTTTCATGTCTTCAGTGGAATGGAGAGGACAGATGTTTTTGACTGACCTTTGTCCACTCTGAAACTTTAAAATGGTGCAGTCACTGATGATGTCCCAGTTTTATGTGCATACATATCCCTCTCCTGTTTCCACTGTTGCAATATTTAAAAATACTACAAATATTTAAATAAAAAAAAAAAAAGCTGAAAGAAATAGTAAGTGCAGGTTCCCTGAATCTAAGGGCTCTGGCTTCTGAAAATCCAATCTGGGAACACCTGCCAGTTTTATGACTATTTCTGTTACTGAAATGCCTCTTTTGCTTATTCACTCTATTCAATTAATAAAGGATAACTAAGCACATATTGCCATTTAGGAACAACAACAGATTTAATGAGCTGATAGCACTCAGCCTTGCCCAACATCACGAGTAGAAAGATCTTCAGATATATTCTCTTTTCACTGAAGGAAATATTTTAGAGGATTAAAAACTTTTGGCCTGTACTTGTAATTTTGGGTCATATTTTAGCTGAGAAAAGAATCCACTTAACATGCCATATGCTATTAATATAAAGAAAAAATATAATTATATATTAAAATGATATAAAATATAAAGATATAAATATAATTAAAGACCATATAATATTAATAAAATCAAAAATCTATTAACGAGCATGGACCATTTTAAAATTCTTTTGTTGAGAAATGTCAAATCCTAAGAAAATAAGTCTTAGGTGCACATATAACCTAAGTGATGAGTGAGTTGTATGTGAGGGTTTAAAGTCCTGCAAGCTTCCATAAACTGCTTGTGTCTTCTTCAAAAGAAAAGAATAAAAAAAGGAAGAAAGGAAAGAACAGAGTATTATGTAAATTCCTTTTCTGCTTTTATTGCATATATGTTTCTACATAAATGGAAATTGTTCTATAACTACATAACAGATCAAAACAAGAGATCAGCCACTCATCCATTTCCACTCTTCCATGCTCATTTTATGCTGATTTACGGATCCAGCAGAATAACTGTAATTTTCAGTAAACTGAATACCTGTCTTAAAGAGCAGACATATCTTATTTCCCACTGTGTTCACTCACTAGTGTCCTTTGCACATTTTTATTATTCACTTGATGGTGGACATTAAAAGTCTCTTTAGACTATCTACCTTCAGAGAGGCTATATTTAAATTTATTTTCTAGGACACCTGTGGGTAGGCCAAATAACATTTATCACCAAATGCTTTGGGCATTCCATAATAGATATTTTGCAATACCATGTGTTGTCTTTGTATGATAGTTGAAAAAATTCATAGATTTCCATACTGTAGGGATGTGGCATTCAGATTTTTACACTTGGAGATTACCAAAGTTTGCAGTGAAATTAAGAGATTAATCTCTAAAATGGGTGCTAAAGACTGCCTTTTATCTAGTCAGAAAGTGCATGATATGTATTGATAAAGCAGTCTTAAAACTACTTTTGTGAAATAATGTCATGATTTTGATCATTTAATCTTTTACCATAAAATTTTACAAGGTAGATGAATATTACTGTTCTTCTTTATCCAATAGAGAAACTGAGGCAAAGACACATAATATAAGAAAGGTCACACAGGATAAAGTCAGTAACAAGATCAGGAAAAGAACTCAGGTGCCCCAGTTCCCTTTACCATGAAGCAATCTACATGGAAATTGAAACCTAGCTAATTCAAATATTTGCTCCTATGAGGTGGCAGACCACAACTGAAGAGATGTCATTCTAACTCTGCTTAGTCAGTGCATTGTGTGATAATGGGAAAAACCTTGGTTGTTCCTTACCTTTATACCTTTGTCTGTTAAAATAAGGAAAACAATACTGGCCTCCTTCACAAGTGCTTTGAAATTTCCTAATAAAAAAGGGCCCTACAAGGCCTTTCTATGCCTTCCAGACATTCCCAATATCCCTCTCAATTTACTAAAAGGTACTTTTACATCTAAAATAATACATTTAGCTTTTCTGATTAAAAAAAAAATCTCTGTTGAAAAATGGAGACAACTGCCTGACAAATCCATACCTGAAGAACTGTCACAAATGGGAATTTATAGGGAGCATTTTCTTTAACTGTACATCTACACTGGTAATTTTCTTTTTATTTCTATAAAATAAATGAATAAGAGATCAGTGAGTTCTGTGGACTCAAGCCTAGGAGAATGGAGAACAGCAGGCCTGCCAAATCCCTGTCTAAACTATACTACCTGAATGAAGTAGTAGAACATTTTTCTTAATACTTAGGAAATAAAAATGTATGGTTCTCAGCACGATGATTCTCCTCCTGAGAATATAAACTAGAAAGAAAAGAAGCCAACCAAGCTGCTCCCTCCCACCACAGTGTAAGTTTGATAGTTTCTCACTGATAAAGGACTCACAGTTCCACACTGCTGGCTCATGGCCCTGCAGTGCTGCTCGCGAACTCCCTCCTTGCTTTGCACAGCTGACAACATCTGGCCTTTTCCCACGTGTCTGGCCAGAGCTGGGCCTAGGGGAGGGTTTGGGACTTCAGAGGCAGGCAAGCAGAGAGCAATGTGATGGGGGGATGTGGTGGGAGCCATCCTCCCACAGGAGAGAGGAGGCGCAGATGTCCATGTGGTGGGGAGGTGGAGATCCCTCCCTACCTGCCTTCACCTGTATGTGAAAGCCTCACTCTTTCTGCCTGTTCTCCAGTGTGTGTGTCACACTCAGCTGATCAGAGGGGGTCCTCTCCTAAAATTACAAGAGGTTGGACCAGCTCAGTGAGCTATTTCCTGCCTCACCCCGGGCATGCTGTAGAAAAGTTGCTGAAATGACTCCAACTTGTTTAACCCGAGCTTGCAAAATTGGCTCAGATTGGGTTAACATCCCTGAAAGTGCCCAGATGCTGCTTCCTCCTGCCTGTGATATTAAATCAAATGCAGCTGCCTCTTAAGCAGCCACCTCTGCAGCAGGATGCTGTAAAAGTGTCTTTTATAGCCCAGGCTTCAGAACAGGGCATCACACTACACCCATCTTCAAGTACAAAACTACACACTGGAGTGTAAGAACCTGCTGGTTTAAGCTGTTCTGCAGCTCTTCTGGCAGAGCAGCTGGCACTTCAGCAGTTCTCCATTTAGGAAAAAAGCTCATAAAACACTCTCTAGGAAAATAATTGCACATGGCCCCTTGTTTCTGAACTTCTTTAATCTTTCTGTGAGATAGAGCAGCCATAATTAAATGCAATATTCTGGATGTCAAACTGAAATTCATGGCTTTGATAAATATTAGGCGATTAAGCTATTTATAAAATATATAATTTGAAAATCTGGCATTTAATTTTACATAACTATTATTTCTACCATGCAAGGGCCGCTCTCCACTTGGTTCAGCCTGCTAGAAAAGAAAATTAATAAGGATGTTCATCTGAAAGTTTAAAACACTTAAAAAATTCAAACGAACAGAGACAAAGTCTCCTTGGGAAAAAAGCAGTGTAAAAATACTCTTACAAGTGAAGTGACTTCATTATCCCCTTTGAAAATGACTTGCTTGCTTTGTGAACAACTCCCACTGCAAATCCTGGAAATCTTACTGACTCTTCTGAGAAAAAGAACATTTTCTATTTAATGGTGCAGTTAAAAATCTCATACCAGAAGGTCCACCATGTTAGGCTTATTATTCCTCAGTGTCTTCACAGCATGGAATACGTCAACAGCCCTCTGATGTCGAAGCATTTCACAAACAATACTGATTGCACAAAATGTCCCACTGCGGCCACCTCCATTCCTGCAGTGAAAGTGATAAAATGGCTCAGTTACAATGGACTCTGCATCACAAGCTTGTACAGCAACAGGGATGGCTCCAGAAGGCATGAGTACCAGCAGGGAGAAACCACAGAACATTCCTGGCCCCAAAGGCTACCCAGCTCTAGGCAAAACATGATTTTTAATTGGAATTAGCATGCTGAAAGATCTCAAAGCTATGATTCAGAAGTCAGCAGGCTGACAGCCTGGAGGGAATTTGAATGGGTGAGTTTTGCACCACCCTTCAGTGAACACTGGAGACAGCACAAAGAGGATGCTAAAATAAGGATAGAGTACTTTTAGTTTCAGTTCAACACTGCTTTGCATTGTAAACACACATGGCTGCAGTGAGCATCGGGCTTGGAAATGCCACAGAGAAAGAAAATCTTTGAGTTCTTTTATTCCACATTCTGGTGCTTTCCTCCTGGACACAAAGGCATTTCGAAGGAAGCGCAAAAGCACCAGAAGTCTCATTTGTGGGAGTGCTGGTGGCTGTACTTGGTATGGCACTGGGTGGTGCTGCCATGTCCCCCTGGCTGATGATCTTAGCTCCTGGCACTAGAAAGAGGGGCTGGCTGCCTGGCAAAGACTGCTGCTAAAAGCAGATGTATTCCTCCTCCAACCACAGTTATCAGAGGATGAGAACCCAAAGCGAATTGCTAACAAAGAAGCCAGCCACAAATGTTCATATACGTGATCAAATACAGTATTTAATAATACTTTATCCCTGGTTATTTTTAATCTTCAACAGAATCTCTTTCTTTCTCAAAACCCCATTATTTCTACACTTATTATAATCAGAATCTTCAGGCTGTGCTTCACTGAAAATAATAAACCTTAATAATTGCCAGAGTGCAGACTAGTTAGGTAGCAGGTCTTTCAAACAAGCTTTGCAAATGGTTGATTTTCAAAGGAAGATACAACATTGCACATCTGTCACATCCAGGCACTATGAAAAGAATGCTCTCTGCTGCCAAAACAGTGCCTGATATTGTGGGACTGTTTGAGAATTTTAATTAAAATAAAGTCATTTAAAAGGATTATATTAGAGCTTTTTCTTTCTTTACTGCCTGGAAGTGACGCATGTGTGATGTTGTACAACTATTTAATATCATCAGCCACCTCAGAGATAACAGTAATTTGCACTTCAAAAGGGTCTTTTCAGCTAAAGATCTCAAAACATTAATTAATCACACTGCACAATGCTCCTTTGATGAAAGTATTATTATCCCCATACTACAGATGGGGAAACTGAAGAGCAATGACTTGTTCAAGGTCAGTGATAGTGGGAGTTATTAATATACTCTTAGATTTTTCTCCATCATTCTGACACAGGGTCCCAACTTCTGAACATGGTTTTCCTGTTAGCAGGTCTCTTCTCCATCATGGCAACATCTTTAAACAGATGTTTAGAGGAAGAAGAATACAACTTCACCACTGAAGACTCAGCCCCAAAAGCTCAGCTACTTCTGAGGGCAAAAGCACGTACAAGCATTAAACTGTATCAAAAGAAGGATGGTGGCACAGTGGATGAGAGTCTGCATCAGTGGAGCACAAAGTCACAGGAGGACAAAAATATATACTGTTATTAGAGAAAGGTAAGGCAATTACAGGATCATCGTAACTGGTCTATCACGCCACTTTTACTCCTGTGCTTTATGCCTGGAAAATGAATCACCCCTCCAAAACTACTTATTTCTATGGTGCTTATCTGCAGAAATAAAAGGTACATTATTCTGAAAGCACATTTTTGATTTACTGTGAATAAATATGCAACTTTCCCATTTGCAAAAGTCACTGGACATTTTTATATAAAATAGAGTTAACTCGAACCCATCATCTTTTCATAGGGCTCTAACAAAGGACAGATGGGGAAACTCATGAATCTACATTAAAATTACACAATTCCTCTTGCATTCAAAGCTTTTAAATGAGCAGTTGTATTATTTATTCAGTTCCAGATTTAGAGAGATGCCTCTTCACCTCGTCGGAAATCTTTTAAAGCCTGGCACAAGTTCTGTGACAGCATTCCCTTGCTTCTGTCTTCCGTTTCCAGTACTTACAAGCAATGTACAACTGTGCGCCCCTCTCCCCCGTTGTATTCCTCCTGCCACTTATCCACCTGACGGATGAGCTTCAAGAAGGAGCGCTTAGAAACAGGAGTGTCCCTGTACATGGGCCATCCCAGGAACTGGAACTGCTGCACCATCCGATAGCCGTCCTGGGGCTGCAGAGATCCGGACAAAAGCAGGAAAATTAACAGTATTTTTTTGGCATGTAATTTAGGTATTTGCATCAGTGAGGGAAGCTGTTCAAGTAGGTGATTGCTGACAAACTGCTAATGTCATTTCAACTGCCCTTGAGGATTTATGACTTTTAAATTCCAATGGAGTTAGTAAAACAAGAGTTTTTAAACAGACTGCTATACAATAGGCTAAAATATACCAATAATATACTGCACGATCAAGCAAAAAATTAATTCATATGATAGGAGGAATTTGGTAGGAATGACAGAGCTGCAACATAGCTTCAATTATATACTGTTTTCATATATAAGCTTCAATATTTTTAAGAATGTTTATGTGTTTCTGTCCTTTTTTTACAAGAAAGGTCAAAACTTCTCAAGATATTTTGAAGCAGGAAACATTAGAAAAACCAAACGGAACCCTCAGATGTTTCTGGCTTATAAAAAAATATCTAACTACATTTTATTTTATTGTGTTCTACTGCAGCAGTCAGAACCCCTCTGGTGAAACGTTACTGAACAGTTGCTTTATGGCGATTTAAAATAAAAAAGGAGCACAGAACTAGTGATAGTGGCAGAAAACTACATTCCTTTGAAAAGGGCATAATAAACATGCACATGAAAACTGGTTTTGTAGTCTAGAGTTTGCCACTTCTGTGCAAAGTGAGGGCATTTTAGTGCCACTCTTAAAATGAGCAACACACAGAAAAGATGACATTATATTTTATTCACTAGAGTAAGAGTTAATAGAGAGGATGTAAGATTAACATGATATGGGAATAAACCAAACTGGATGCGACATTAGACGTGCTCTCAAATTGGTTTTGTGTGCTTTATGTCAAAGTCTGGAATCTACTGATTTCCTGTCCAGTTTCTTTCAGCTGATGGCCCCTCTTCACAAAGATCAGCCAGACCCAGTGCCTGCTGAAGGTCACATTAATACTGCTGGAGGCTGTGTCTTTTACATTGCCACATTTACTACAAATGCCAGGCCTTCACAGTATTAAAGAAGTATTTGAAGCTTTACAACCTGCTTCCCTGTTTGGATATTAACATGTTTTTTGTGTCTTTCCCTGTCCAATGAACTGCCAGGTCCCAGGGAAGTTCTTGATTTTCTTCAGGAGGGAGTATTGCTTATTCCTAACTACAGCTTTTTTCCACTCAGCTTGAAAGACACGCCTTGTTTAGTCTTCAGTCAACTTTTTGGGAACAAAAAATCTGGATACCAGAGCCAACTGCTTGCCCTTCTGAAGTGGTTACATATGTTACGAAGTGTGGTTAGTGGGACAGGATCTTCACTAAGAGGCTTGGATTGCTATTGAAAAACACGACTACTATTGGTGTGCAGCTTTCTTCACATAACAAAGGACACAAATATACAGGATGACTAATTTCAAACTATTGAAAACAGCACTGATTTCAGCATTTTTTGGCTATCATACAATTTGAATACTGCATTTATTTCATCTGCATTTAACACATTTGAGATACACATTAAAATATTTTAACTTATATTATACATAGAAGGCTTTTTTTCCCCTCTGTGATTGTGGTATGACGCAGTGTTGTGCCACGGCTTTGAAATAAATAAGCTGAAAAATGAAAATGGTTCTATGTGAGTTTAGCTTTCATTTTTATGACTTGAGTAGACCCAACTTATCTACTGAGACAAAACTGTTTTGCAAATGAGATCCTTACTCTGGCTGCATTATAAATTCGGAATATCCGGCTGATGATGTCTTCTTCTAAGTCAGCCGATACAAACTCCACCTGAATAGGGCCGTGCCGGTGGACTCCATTTTCTGGCCAGTACTGAGGACAGAGCTATAGGAGACCATGGACAAAAAAGAACACAGTTAATCACCTTGGATTTCATACTGCCTCAACATACTTTTCTGTTTTAATTTGTCATGCATGGATGACTGGAATTCTTGCACAGCATCTTTATAAAACATATGATGCACCAAGTTCAGTTTTCAGTTCCGAGTGCTCTGCTTCAATAATGCCTTTTCATGCACCTAACATGCTGTTTCTTGCTGCTGTATTTTCAGTGTCTGGTGTTTGGAGTAAAACACTTCTGACACTCAGTGCTAGTTCTACAATACATTATGATGAGACAGGGAGAGGCTAACAAATACTGTCATATCTTGGAGACAGTGGAGGCTAAAGACCAAAGGCCTGGTATCTCCAACTGCCTTGAACAGTTGCTAATAATTCAAACTGCATTAGAATGTGTGATTTATACTAGGAAAGACACATCTATTCTCAAAACTCAGGACTTAACTTTCACATGCATTTCACCCGTGACTGATGATATTGGCTAATATCAGCATTGCTTTAAACTTTCAGTAATTGCCTAATTTCATCTTATTAGTAACACCTGAAAATATTAATTATGTTTTCTTCAGTTCTAAGAAAAAATTACTTCTAGTTATCTAAAGATCACAAAGTAAAATTACCATTATCTTGCACGGTTTTAATGTCTAATAATATGACAATGGCTTAATCCAGGAACCAATTACCATCTGTGTCGAGACTTTAAAGATTGAATCAACACTTTGCAAGAAGGTTTTTGAAGCTAGAATCTGCCTGTCCATTCTTTTTCATGAACATCCTAATGATTTTTTTTTTGACAGGGATATTTAGAGCAGTTTGAGCATGTTGCTTTTGTAAGCATTCACCAAAATTAAATATGAACTCATGAAATTTTGTTTGCTTGCAGAAGCATTGATGTCATATTTGGAACTTTTTATTTCATTCAGTAAAACAGCTGTGGTCTTCATTCTGCTGCATTGCTGTTGGTGATCCAGAGCTGAGCTGACAAATCACATTTACTCCAGATGTTGTTTTGCATTTCTTATAATACTTAGTCCTCAACAAAGCTGTTTTCGAGATGACTACATTTTAGGAAAACATAATCATTTACTACACCAATTAAAAAAAGAAAACAGGGTCTGATTTGCAGGAGATCACTTTAACAAGTTAAACCCACAAATTTTAAGTAGGAAAATATATTTTCATTTTTTTTAACCCCCCCTTATGATTTGGTCTGCTGAGACAACTGCTTTCCAAATATTGTCTAAATCTCACTCAAATTTTTATTATGAAATATGCCGGTGTACAGGATAGAAAATGCAATGCATACAACTGTTGCAAATGGCTGTGCTCAGATCATTTAACATGTGAACAGTTTAGTTCACATATTTCAAATACACAGGAATACAGTTCTAATGGATCTCTGAAAAAGGCTTAAATGATAATAGGCAGAGCTGTTTGCTGGGGCTGTTTTAGAAAGCTAAGATTTTCAAGTTTTAAAGAAACCAAAAGCATTTAAGTCTGCACATTTTGCATGCAAGTGATGTTAGCGACTCTCTTCAAGTCAGAGTCACTGTGAAAGGTTGAATTTCATTTCCCAGTAGAACATAACAACCCACATAAATGGTAATATTTAAACAGAACTGTAAACACTTCATATATACATAAATAACAATCATAACAGTAATTATTAATAAATCTGAATGTAATGCGTGTTTTTAATAAGCTTTGCCCTCTCTGCACTTCTGTTTGTTCTGAGGGTTTTGAGATTTATTCCTAATGAAAAGATTGTTACTTGCATTAAGAGGTAAAAGGTTTAACATACTGCAGAGGCAGGTGCATTAACTGCATATCCCAATAGCTTTTAAATCCTGTGAGGCTAATAAATGCTTGGAATAGCCATGCCCTATTGTAAATTCAAAACACAGCCAACAAATTAAAAACCACTCTGTTCAGCAGTCCCTAACAGTCTGTCTCCCCTGAGTCTTTCCTTATTCACTCTGAAAATAATCTTGGATTCATGAATAAAAGTTTTGTCTTTCATTTCTATTTTTCCTCCCTGTAGACAGAGCAGGGCTTAGAATCAGAAATACAGTCTTTAAAACAGTGTGTGGAATTCCTACATGTTCCTTTGAAAGACCAAAAGGAGGACTAGTATCTTTCAAAAACAAATTCTACATGTTAAAAAGAAGAAGAAACATTTTTAAATATATGCAATACCGAACGAAGCTAAAAAGATTCTTGGTCTAAAAGATTAAATTACCTGCAGTCTGCTCTAAAAAATGATGATCACTCTTAACTGATAATGAACAAATATTTACATGTTAAGAATACAGATTACCACCACATTATTCCAGCAGAGGTTCGGTGCAGTTTGTTGGAACTAAGGAAATTATATCTTTGTAAGAACTTGGAATTGTGCAGTTGTGAGCCAGGCTCTGGGACACTTAGTGATTAATCCTAGTGATTAAACTGCCAACCAGTAGGTTCGGTTTTCCAATTTTCTGAACAACATGTACAGCATGTGCAACTCTTTTGTAAGGTAATTACATTCCCCTACACGTTTCGTTGCCCTCTTTTCTCTTCCAAAAGATGCTTAGTCTCCAATCCTTAGTTCCCTTCTCCTAGCTTAGTTCCTATCTCCTTGCTAATGACAACATCATTTTGTGCAACACACAACACAGATTTTCACACTGGGAATACCTATTCTCTGGTAAAGAGACCAAGGTCATTGACCTGTTTCAGGCAGGTTAATTAATAGCTGTTGGCTTCTGTTTATGATTTTGGCCACTATAGCATGTTTCAGACTTGAGTCAGAATTCTACAACCGTAATTTTTGGGTTTTAGCAGCCCTTCCCAAAACACGCTCTCTTAGAATAAATTAAAGGTGCATACACTTACATGTGTGTGCACTAACATTTTGGTGGAGAAGCTGCTGATGGTCAGATTTATTCCTCTTCCCCTATAAGTATCTATCTGCAAGCTACAAATCAACGTTTTAGTGTGTAAGTATTTAATGCTGTTTTTACAAAACTAATTACATCCTAAGGCTATTCTGAAATGCTGAGGCACTAGCACTCCTCTTTTGAACGAAGCATTTTTCTGGACTTACTTGTGCAGGATCCACATCATTCAACATAACTACTGAAGTGCAGTGATAATCTAGGACCAGTCTCCAGAAATCTTTGACGGTATTGGGTAAGGGATGCTGTGTAACTATAAAAGCTGATGGTTGCTTGTAGCTCTGCAAAGAAGTAACAAGATGATGAGAAGAATGGTAAGAGAGAAAAATCCGTTTAGCAGAATGTCAGTCATAGCCCCGAAACGTCCGTACTGAAAACATATTTCTATTTTCTATATAATTAATACATTGTTTTCAGCTCTTTCCCGAGATCTTATATGCTTCAAAGTTAATAAATTGTATTTGGGCAGGACATAATTTCTGCAGATGTTGTATTTCTAAAATGTATTTCATGCCACAGGCACAGAGTAAAATCATGAGAGGTTTCTGCTTCCAATGCAACTCCTACAAGATTTTGAGCAGCAGGTTTGTTTTGAGCTGTTAATGGACAGATTAATCTTGGCTGTTTGCATTTAGCTCTAAATTTGAATGATGCCTGTGAAAGGAAGTATCTAGTTATTCTTCAGAAATATTGTTGAAATTCTGGTCTATCTGACAGCAGCGAGGATACCCAGGGGATAAATTTCAGTGCTCTTTGTTTCATTTAGTACCAGACTATGTCATTGTCTGAGCTGTTTGCAGGAACTTTTCCATTGCAGATCTCAAACCAGCATTTTCACTTACATCCTTCTGAGTGTTGGAAGCTACCGTGGCCATATGGGGCAATTGTTGGGAGAGGGGGACATTGCCTTCATTAAGGAGGGCAGGGAAGTCTCTACATGCCTTGACCTGAAGCATTTGCCCCACTGCAGAGATCCAATCAGATCAGCCACTGTGAGCAAATGGTGTGTTTCCTGGAGCTCCAGCCCTATGCAGGGCCAGGATTTCGACTTTGACACAGCAGGTCCAAGAGCATGGTGCCGGACTTTTTTGTGGTGCCCAGAAAAAGAACAAAGAGCAATGGCCATAAGCTAAAACACAGGAAGTTCCAGCCTCAAGGCGAGGAAGAATTTCTTTACACTGAGAGTGACAGAGCACTGGAACAGGCTGTCCAGGGAGGTTGTGGGGTCTCCTTCTCTGGAGATATTCAACACCCACCTGGACACGTTCCCGTGTCACCTGCTCAGGGTGACCTTGCCTGGCAGGGGGTCAGACCACATGATCTCCAGGGGTCTCTTCCAAGCCTAGAAATTATGGGATTCAGTGATACTTGTGGGTCCCTTCCAACTCAGGATATTCTATGATTCTATAATCGCTCTTTCACAGTCACCGAGGAGACCACAGAAAATGATTCCACATCCGTTTTGGTACAGATGCAGACATGCAAAACTTTGGTTCTTTGTTTCAGCACATGGCAACCAGCAGGTAATGATGCTGCTCCTATATTAGGAAGCTGCTTTCTATCATACTGGTCCTGCCTTGCTGGAAGTTTCATGCAGATGAGAGATGTCCAAAGGGGTCTCCATTAATCATTCAATTAGAAGCCTCAGAAGTTTATTTGGGAAAACTACTCTCCAACTCATTCTGATACTGAATAATGAAAACTATGCTTGCTACCCCTTTTTCTTGAAGTGAGCTTGGAAGGCTTACACGAGGTGATTCAACAACACTCCAGTGAATTCAAGTGGAGAGGGGGAAACACTTAATCTTCCTTGCTGGAGATTGAGTGTTTAGAGAGATGGACAAATGCCTGCTCTTGTCCACCAGTGCAGGGATGCTGCAGAAGCCTGGCTACGGTGCTTCAGGGGGAAAGCAACCCAAATCGCCTCCTCCCTTGGAGCCTTTTGCACAGATACAGTTCTGAATGTAGCCTATTGTTTCAATAGTGAAGAAGGGAAGCATCTTCAAAGCAAGTATTAAGGCCCTGCTCTTTCTGAGCATTACTTAATTCACAGAACAAAACAGTACTGAGGTCCCCAGGAAAGAAGACAATGTAATGGCACAGTCACAAACTGCAGATTAAGGCAGCTCTGTTCTAATGTGAAATGTCATTGACCTACTGTGAGAAGCTAGACAAGTCACTTAAATTTCTGTACCTAGATAAACACAAAGATACATTTTTCTACATTTTCACGGGAGTGTTTTGAACTTGGGCTTATTTTAGGAAAAGGCTTTGAGAACTTGGAAGGAAAGAAATGAAAAAACTGCAATAAACTGTTACTACTCTAAGCTTCAAAAAGGCTGTTTACAATATGTTCCTTCCTAACTAACCTCTGTTTTCTTGTTGTTTATGCGTTTGACAACTGTAATGACTATAGCTGTAAATAGTCAAAAATAGGCTATAAATATCTACAGACTGTAAAGGCAGTTTAAGTGTCTTTTTACTGTTACTCTATTACAAGGATTAGAATTGCCATAGATGTATTTGGAAAAAAACACCACACACACATGAGGAAGAACCATTCATTCAAACAGAAATACACGGGAAAGCTGAAGTAATGGCTTGTGTACTATCTTGTGTTGACAGACAATTATTTTTTTTGTTAATTACTGTTTAAATTATAAACAAAGGGAACTGAAATATTGCTGCAAACCTTATTATTCTGTTTAATTGCCTCAATCTCTTAATAGGTAACTCTTGTTTTCCTAGGCCAGATGGTTAAAAATTCAAGCACTAGGGAGAAATCCAGACAGATTTAATTTATCAAAACTCCCTGAATTGCTGAGCATGGCTTTGGAACCTTGGCTGTGACATAACATATGTGTGATCTTAAATGTACTTGGGAGTTTAAAGATTTTGTGCCATGCTTCTGGGAAACAAAACAAGCTAGAAGGCTTTCAGTCTTCTTATGCTGACTCCATTTTCTGGCACGGCTCAGTTTGGAGGGCTGCTTATTGCCTTTTTATTATTAATGATCTGGTGGAGACAGACTTACATCCATCAGTGCAGCGTTGATGTAGTTACTGCTTTCCCCGTCTATCGTGATGAGGAAAGGCAGGCATCTGTCTGGAGGCAGCACATCCATGCAGCGATTCTTTTCGTGGTTTCGCGGCAGAAGCGCGATGCTGCAGTCCTCAACGCGCAGTGTCGGAGTCACCATATTTAAAGTCTTTCAAAGAGAGTAAACAATGCAACGGAAAAATTAACACAGCACTGAAAGCAACCCAAAATATTTAAGAATAGATCAGCTCAGCATTCAGTTTCAGCGGGAATCAATATGCAGAGAAATGAAAACACACCACAGTCAGCAGGGTATGGAAGCAGAGAAATCCTGGAAGCATACGATTATGAAAAATAACCTCAAAGACAGCTGCAGATTAGCCTGCCTTCTGGAGAAAGGACAGTGGGAGGATCGACATACTTCCCTCAAGTAAAAAGAATATTTTACTACTACCCCACTGCATTATTTTATGATTCAGCATAATTCAGTAGAGATGAGTGACATGTTATTTTTCCCTTTTTTGCAGTCTTCCCCTCCTAGACCTGTTACAAAATTCATATGGCTATAAAAAGTTAAGCAGAAGTCTTTAGTATAGCTGAACTCTACAGCTTCTAGGCAATGTAAGCCACTACTTACCCTAAATTCCTCTTTGATCTGGCTCGAGTTTGTCTGAGGATCTAATTTATTCATTTCATAGTAAGCAGACCTAACTTGAGAAGCTGGAATAGTTGTGTCCCCGCAAAGACAGGCTTCCAGGATAGCATCATGGATGAATACATACTGTTCCTGGTAAAGCAATTAAAATAGATAGTTACTGACATGGAAGGCACAGACCATTAGTATTTTGGTAAATAAAACATAGCAACTAATAAGGTTGCTACTTCTCTCTTACCAGCACAGAAACAAGACCAGAAGCAACAACCACAGTTTAAGAAACTTTTTCCCACTCATTCAGAAATGAATATATATAAAGATTGGCTTGAACTAATTACAAGTAGTTAGAGAAGTGCAGTAACACTCCACAACAAAACTCAGAATGTTTCTGGTTTCCTCATTCCTCTGGGCAGTTCTGTAGGTGTTATCATGAAACTAAGCCTCAACAAGATGTACTCCAGAATGAATTCTTCCCAGAGAGAAAACATTCTTGGTTCTCCTTATTTTTAAAGAAACGTTGTGAACCTCCAGTGAAGCATAACTGTGCACTTGTTTGGTCAGGGGTTCTTCAGGTTTGTGCGGAAATATTTTTCTGCATGTGACAGAGTGAACTACTGTCTGGAGGGTACCAACTTCAAAGATCCTTTTTTATGGTCTAGAAGAGCATTTTTCCTTGCAAAGCAGTATTCCAGTAGATGAGCAATACCTCAGTCTGCACCATGTTAACTCTCCGGGATCGAAGCTCTCTCACACAATTGTAAATGTCTACAACGCCTTCTCGTTCTGCCATGTCTAGCATGATGTCAATGACAATGAAACATCCAGTTCTGCCAGCACCAGCACTGAAGTAGAAGAAGAGCACAGTTAATGTGCAGCAGTGTATTGGAAATGTAAAAGATGTAAGGGTACATCTCACAGGTACTTGATCAATTGGATGATTACCGAAATTGAGCCGGGCATTTGCAGGACCTCAGGCTCTATTTTTTTAAACTCTCATTTATATATTGCATATATGTTTGTTTTGTATATATAATACATGTATTCTTGTTAACAGCTATTTTAGAGCTCCAGTGGCTTCAGCAACCTGTGTGTGGGGAATACACAGTAAAGGAGAAGCAAAACTAGATCTTGAGTTTAATACAAACCATAACAGAGAGATTTGTGTTTTACCTACCTGCAGTGAACAACCAGAGGCCCGGCATTTGGTGGACTCTTGGATTTGACCTGCCGTACAAATCCCAGCAGGCCCGTGGCATGGTATGGGACACCATGGTCTGGCCAGCCTGTGAAGTGGAACTGACGTATTTCCCGAATCTCATGAGCACCTCTCTGTTGAAAAGACAAGGGTTGAAATCTTCAAAAGCCTGAGCCTTGCTGAAAAGCATCCACCCCCTACTAACACAATCTGTACAGACTGCTGGTGAGCTTCCTCATAGCAGGAGAGCAAGTTCAAGGGTTAGGTATCAAACAGTTTCAAAGTCTTCCAACAAAATAAAGTAAGTACTAGATTGGTCAGAAACTTTTAGCAACAGGAGAAATGCCCATCTCTATATTTAAGTACTAGGCTGCTTTGCAAACTGTGGCCTTAAGATGCATGCCATGATCACAGAACAGGTCAGCAGCAAGGCTGAACACGGAGTACAGATGACTTTTCTGTTCCCACTGCCTTCCACAGGGGTTTTGCTGCTGACTTCAGAGAACTACAGCTTCAGCATGATTTTCCTTATGGTTTGTCTCCTTCATTGGTCGGAAAGAAAAGACTGAATAATAGGAAACCTTTTTGGACCTTCAGTCATAGGGACTGTGTTTGTAGCCCTCCACAGGCTCACCCTTCAGGTGATTTGCCACAGTCTACACAAGGACATGGATACGGTGGGTCAGGTATGAAAGCTGATTGTGTAAGTAATTTCCCATGTGACTTTGGGGAACAGTCTGGACATTAGAAGCATGTATGCTAAGTTTTATTTTCTTACTGCTTGTATTTTCCCTTCCCCCCCCTAAAAATGTAGCTGGCAGTATTTTAGTCTCATTAGAAATCCAGACTGGAGGCCATCATACATAGTTCATAAACAAACAGCAAAATTACGATATGTCATGTCTAGGCTGGACTAAATGTCAACAATATTAGTAAGTGGTAGTTTACAGCTTTTCTTCTTAAAGATGTATTTCCTGTCTTGAGCTGCTTTGCATAAAAAAGGTTTTATTCTCTTTGAATAATAAGTAATGTAAGCTTCTTAATTTACTGCTATTATGCATTAGTCTGGGATTTTCAGTGGTGGAGAAATTTTGATCATGCTGGCGCTACAGGACTAGAGAGGACTTAGTGTATGTTGGAGCCTTTGATGCTCAGAGACCTCAGGCCGGGGGTGTCTGTGGAGACAGCGCATCTGCTCAGAGGAATATCTCATCTCCCCTGGAAACTGACAGAAAAAGGCAGGCAAGGGAGAGGATTAAGAGCAAATGAGGCAGTGGTGTGAACTGAGGAGATCACACCCTTGAAACAGAAATGACCTTATATCCTAAAAATCAATTTTAAAACATATTGAAGTCCAGGAATAGACAAAACAATTTGCATTTTAAGACAGTCTAGCAAACACATTCGAATACAATTTGGTCCCTGCTCTCTGGGGATTTTAGAGTGTGTTAGTTAATGCATCTGTGCTACCGTAAGCAAGGCCTTCAACTCTGTAAATAGTTCTGCTTAGGTGAAGGTAGTGTCTCAAAACACTTTTATATTGCTTGTAACAACTGCCCATGACCCTCAAAGAAACAAAGATACCATAGAAAAAAGCAATGCCATGACTATATAAGCTGAGGACTGAAGTGAGTATCCCATACAAATTCTTCATGCTGTATACAGCTGAGATTTTCAAAATCAATTTACAAAAGACAAACTGCCCCTCCAAAGCAATGTGCCTGGCTGCTACACAGATCAGGTTATGTCCTGTACATCTTCTGCCTTAGCTGTGAAAAGGCTGTCTGTCAGGCTGACTGCATTTCTGTCTGTCATTGTTAACAACTACTTAGGAAAGGTTTTGCATATAAGATAATTCTATAATGAGTTTTCTTATTATATCTACAAAGGAATGATTTTTATATCTAGCTTTCCTGCTGGTTTCTAAACCCAAAATAGCACACAACTGCATGAATCATAAAAGCATATGCTCAGCCGGTAAAGATTACACAACTGAAACAAACAGAAAATGGTGTACACTGCTAAACCTTAGGATGTTAAAAAAATTCTATAAAAATTTCTGCTGCTGCTGTACGTTACTATTCATGTATGACTTATTCATCTGAGTTAACTGTTGTGCTGTAAAGAAACTGCTCCAAAGGAACTGCTTATTCACACAATGCAAAGCATATCTAGGAAACAGTCTTTAAAATCAGACTGCACTTTTGGGTTCAATTTTCTCAGCATTATCCCCCTACTACTCAATATCCATTAAAAAAATTAAGTATGTGATCAATTTATCTTCAAGCAGATCAACTTCTAAATTGTACTTTATGAGCAGGTATGAGATGTTCATCAACAAACAGAAAGGACGGTCAGAAGGGACTAGAGGTCTTTAAGAATTTGATTCCTCTGATTTTCTGAACATCTATGAGGGAGCTGCAGACTTCAATTAGATCTTCCTTACCTCTCTTTCTCATCTCTACCACAATGGATGAGGCCAGTTCTCTTAACTCCACCCCTGCAGCTCATATGTGCTAAATATTTAATCACTCTGGATTTCAGATGCTGTCCCCAGAAGTCACCCTGTACTGACACATGGGATTAGGCCACCTAAGGCACAGAACTCTGCAATTTTTCCTGATGAATTACTAAAGTTCCCGTTAGTGAAATCTGCAAGTCCTTTGGAACGGAGGCTCCAGTGTTAATTGAAAGGCTCCACCTTTCAAATAGTATTATCTGCATCTTTGGTTAGGGCGCTCTCTGTGTCATCATGCACCTTGACTTAGGGAAGGTGAAAAGTATCAATCTCAGTACATCAAAAACATAAACTTGAGAGAATTATGGTGAAAGAGGTGTACAGACTTGATGTTCCAGTACCACGGGAGGAGTTAAAAAATATGGAAAATAGAGTAAAAACAAATGTACTTTTCTCAAACTACAGTGACACTGCTTTTAGAGGCTTACTGAAAAACTACCAACTATTAAAAAGCAACGTCTAAAAGAAATCTTTTCAGATGGAGATTTTTAAAAAGAAATAAAATGTTTAGTGCCTTTTATCTCTATCTGTTCTAATGCACTTATTCAAGACAGTTTGGTTATGTTCAACTGTAAAATCCTCTAGGTCTTTTCTTCAGTCCCAGTTAAGAAGCGAAAAGCTAACATCAAAGCATGAGCTTAAAATCTGCAGAATAGAAATCAACCAGTGCTTCATCTACTTCAAAGTGTAGCCAATGTTTCTCATCTGTTTATTAAAAATACCTAAATGCAAGGAAACAACAGGCTTGAGTGAATTCAGTACACATTCAGTATGTATAGTGGTAAACATGATACAATATTTCAAGTCATTCAAACCACGTAATTCTATTATCATTACCCTCAGGTTGCTGTATTGATGCATATTTAAGTATTAGATTGAAGAATAAAACAGGAAAAAACCTCTAATTCCTTTGTTACTCTGGACGTGTGTACAGAGACCCTGTGGGGCAGTCATTTTGGCAGTTTCAGGTGCCTGGGTGGAGGATTCTTTGATGCTAAAAATTATGTTCTTCAAACCCATAAATGAATATTATTTCATCATTAGAGAGAACCAATAAATCATGCAACTAAATGAAAAGAAGCTTTTTAAGCTAATTACTTGAAAATCTAGTCATGGTGATGGAACATTACTTCGGCATCCCATTAGGAACATCTAGTCTTACCAAGGAGGCCCTTTCCTTGGTGTTCTGCAACTCAAATGGGTCCTGATATATAAAATTAAAATTTCCTCACTGTTGGCCAACCCTGCCCGTTCTTGCTTTCCGTGGGTACCTTATTTGTTTTTGTATGTTTTCCATATACTGCAGCTGGGGAGCTGCAAGTTCTACAAGCTACAAAGCACCAAACAAATGTGTGGCATTATTCTAACGAACAGTAATACAACACACTGATTGGAACTCTCCATGTAAGGACAGATTCCACATGAAAAAGGAAATTGCCTCGAGAGGAACAGTAATTTGTTACAATTCTGTCTCTGCAAACCAGGCACACCCCGGCCCAACAGACCCGTATTCTCCACCACAGACTTCTGAATAATGTTGCATGCAGCCTCTGGTGCAGACAGAAAATGATTGTGAGGAACGTAAGATGGGAAGGCAGCACAAATGTGTTTTTCAATTGATTGCTAGAAGGGAGGCTTCGATTTCTCCTAGGCAAGGAGAATCACTTTTTCTAACTCAGGCAGGGGCCAACAGTGATGAAAAGCACAGAACAGTTGCTGCATTCGAAAGGAAAAACACAGATTACCATAAGAGGGCGGTAGTCGTTTACCCAAAATACCTACAAACCCAGGATGTCAGTCAAAATATTTAACTTTCCCTTGTTGAATCTGTATGTAAGTTACTTTGGCAGGTACCACTGTATTTAAGAAAACTGAATTTGGAAACTTACCTTTTCTACAGCAAATGTTCGAATCACATATTCAGCCAGCAGCTCTGTTTCTATTAGGGTAACTTTAATGTCTTTATATATCTCTGTGTCATCTGGCCAGTATTTGCAGCATTTGACCTTTAAAAGATACAGAAGAAATTAAGGTTCATTTATTCCAGAAGGTTCATACAGAATCCATTTTGGATTCTGTGCAATGATTTCTGATTTGAAGTGCAATCATGCACAAAAAAGTCACATTTTCTGCATGTGGAAATGCTTAAATGTTTGAGAGACATTGCCTCTTCTCTTTTTAAGGCAGCTTTCAGAGTTGCACATGAGCTTTGTGTTGTGCTTAGTGAAGTAAGGCAAATTTGTTAGGAGCACAAAGGATATTTATACCCTGCATGGTTCAGTTATGCTAACTGTTCATTTCCAGTGCAGAGTGTGCCCAGAGGGACAAATACCACCAAAAGGTTTTTACCCAATCTCTACTTGTTGATTTGTCTTAAAAAATATCTTTCTACCTCCTAAAATAAAAGTGTTTTGCAGACAGGAAGGAGACCTCATTGCAGTTCACAGCTTCCTTATGAGGGGAAGAGGCCAGTGGTGACCAGTGACAGGACCAATGGAATGGCCTGAAGCTGTGTCAGGGGAGGTTTAGGTTGGTATCAGGAAAAGGTTTTTCACCCAGAGGGTGGTTGGGCACTGGAACAGCTCCCCAGGAAACTGGTCACAGCACCAAGCATGACAGAATTCAAGAACGCATTGTTTGGACAACGCTTTCATGCACATAGTGTGACTCCTCAGGATGGTGCTGTGCAGGACCAAGAGCTGGACTACTATGATCCTTGTGGATTCCTTCTAACTCAAGGCATTTATTGTACGATTCTCTATTTTTAGAAAAGCACCTGTTTTCTCAGATTAACTTTCCAAAGGAACTGATGAGAGGTCAAATAGCAAAACTCAATGCTTGAAGTCAAGAGCTGAGGTTTATGCCCAGGCTTTAACTATTATAACTCTACATAGCTTAACTACTATTTCACTAAATAACTCCAAACATTATGGGTAGGATTCAAACTGCTATTTTTTAAAAGTGGGTGGTTTGAGGACTGTATATGATGATGTAGATAGCTGACAGACCTAAGAATTTTCTCCTCCTTCCCATTTGTGTGGACAAAGTGGTGGGCTGGGAAGCTAACACATTACTTACATCTCTCTTTTACTCTGCTTTATCATGGTAATGGCTATGCTATCACCACTGCATCTGGCCATCATCCAGTAGTGCAGTACGTGCTAGGAGTCGCATCTGTTATACATCTGCTGCATGGAACAGTTTCTCTCCTTGTCCCACCAAAGGGAAAATTTAAAATTGATCTTTAAGTACTGGTAAATCTAGTTTTCCTAAAGATGCACTTAAATGAGTCAAGTAAAAAAAACTCAAGAACTTTAAATATTCAATGGAAAACTGATAGAAAAGATTTAAACTTCACAACTGATAAGAGTATTTCTCAAACCTATTTTCACACAGAAGTATTTGGATTACTACCACGTTTAATCCTAAGCAAAAGGTAAACCAGATGAACATGTGTATAAGGATACAGTGAAAACTGTAATGCAGGATTCAAATGATTTGTTTATACAAATTCCAGGCTCAGTATAGAAAGGATTATGCAGAGAGTCAAATCAAACACTGCCCTGTCAAGAAGAAGAAAATACATTTTTTAAAGCATTTTTTTCCAGAATGTAGCTGATAATTGTGTGCAATCCTTCTTTACTGTCTGTATGGATGGGAGGTCTTGCCACATGACAGTAGTGACACGGGCTGGTAAAATAAAAAGTTTGTCCAGGCAGGGTCATTAGTTCTGGCCCTTTTTCTGACTCATTAGCAGGATAAAATTTAAATCTGAATAGAACTGAGCTGAAGGGCTGGCAAAACATAGCCCCACATCAGGATCCTCTTCAGAGAGAAAGAGTAGCCTGGTCAGAAGCCCTGGATCCCAGCCACAAAATTATACAAGCATCCTAACAGCTTGTTCCTGCTTACACAGCTGATGTAAAGCTCCTACAGCAGAGCTGGAGTTCAGGTAGCTTTATAAGCAGGTTTTTATTTATTTTTCTGTGCTTGTCTTCAGACCTGGTAACTGCATTAGTATTGGCTAAAAAAATTCTTTATAGTCTTCACATTTCATCTGGTATTAAGGGTGGCTTCAGCATGACAGGCAACACCAGAGCTCCCTTCCATGGAGAGAGGCTTGGAGCTGGGACCCTGGATAGTGCTGGGCACTCCTGTAATAGGGCAAGGGTAGCAAGACTGCTCCCCCCACCATGCTCAAGAGCCAGAAAGCTGACAGGGTGCCAGAGAGGAGAAGGATTCCACCAGCTAAGGACCAAGCTGAGGGCCATTCCCAGGATCCCTAACAACAGGACCTCTGACAGATGTGTATTCAACTCTGAAACTTATCTATCCACTGTAAGCAATGAACAAACATTTCAAAAGCGTTAAACATTGCTGCAAGCAGTGTAGTAGTTACTGCTGCTATCTATTGTTGCATCTACTTGATATTTATTCAGATCTTATCTTGTTCAGATATTTCCAAAAACTCTCTCATAGAAGCTAAGTGAAAAACATTGAATGCTCATTGTTTTGTCTGTGTTGTTAAAATAATCCAGAAATTTCACATTGTTCAAATCCCTCAGGCCAGCAGACTGACCCTTTTATAGTCATTGCCAGAAGCTCTTTGAAACAGGGTTTTCTCACCTATGGCTAAGATGACTTTTTGACTCCTCATGAAGAGTGAGACAATTCACACTGCCTCCAGGCTGGAGCAACATACTGACAACCCCTTCTCTGGAGCTGATTCCCTTTCCCTGCCTGTTCACATATCTGTTCCATAGGTGGAACCTGAACGACATGGAGAGGGCCAATGCACGCAGGAAGGGAGCAGCTGCAGCCGTGATCCCAGGCACAGCACTGCTCATCAGCACGTCTCTTTGTTGCTAACTTTAGCCTTGTTTCTTTCCGATGGGCGCCTGCCATCCTTGAAACAGCTCTAGTTTAGCAAAATAAACAATCGGGGGGNGGGGGGGGGGGGGGGGTGGCGGGCGGAGGAGGGAAGGGGGAAAGACACGAAGACACCTTGGCTGAATAATACTGCTCTTTCCTTGAAGGAAAACATGCCTGTTTCTAACTTGGTAAATTCAGACTGCCTGGATTATGGCTAAGAACTAGGGACAATTTGGAAAGACCAATTTATAGGAGCACAGTACCCATGTTTTTATGCCTCAGCTGCTGGATTTGATTCCACTCTTTTTTAAACCTTATTTAAGATAATACAGTGGAATAATTAGGGAAGCACTGGGAGATGTTGCTCAGAAGTTATAGCCTTTTGTGCCTCATGCAGCTTGGACCCACCGGGGATTTCTTACTCTGCTGCACAGGGGATTTTGGGCACAGAGCAGACTGGAGCTGAGCAGAAGGATCCATGACAACACAATTTCCTGAAAACTCTCCCAAGTGGAATAGGGGTGGTAAAAGCCATGGGAACCATGCCAGAATTCAGTCAGAGCCACAGACCAACTGATGATTCGCACTCTAGCAGAGGAAAAAAGACCCAACCCCAACTTTCTTTTAATTCAGGCTTTTCTCCTGCTTTCAGCTCTTGTTCCGCAATGCTCTGCATGTGCTGAGCTCCAGACCTGAGAACTTCATAAGCTCCTGGTGAATCAAAAGTCAAGTAAATGCTTAAAGATCCACCTGCCATCTCCTCTAGGACCACCCAGATAAAAAGGTGTCTTAAAGACAGAAGTATATTAACTAGGGTAAATAAAAATCACATTTATAAATGCTTATTGGATCAGGGCCTTTATTTGTACAAAAAAAGAGACAATTGCAACAAAACAGAATATGGTTTTACTCATTAAATATGAGAAATACTGCTGGTAGCATATGTTCATTTTTTCTTTTTAGCACGGCTTTAGCTACCGTAACTTGATGAATCTTTTCCATTTTATAAACATTTGGTACGTGTTTTACGAAAAAGCCTTACTAACAGAAGGTTTAACTAAATAATTGAAACATGATTCCAGAACTGAATATTAAACGCACTAGATCTCTTTTTTCCACACGGTTGCTACCATAACAGTAAATATCGTCCTCAAAGCAGAAAACATAATTTTGAAATCTCATCTGAGCAGAATTATAATTGAGAGTTTGTTCACATACACCCCACATTTCTATCCTACCAACATGCCAAAAAATACAGATGTTCATCACAAGATGAGATAAAAGGATGATTGCCAGAGACATAATGAAAATGCTCTGGTTTAATCTATTCATCCCAAGGTACACTGTCCAATTGTTTCAAACATGTTTATTTTACTAATAATTTTAGAAACTTGGAGAAGAGAATTATCTACTTCCACTCTCTAGTTCCATCCCCCAGTAAAATAGTCTAACGTGTGGAACTTAGAATTAAAAATGAAGGTGAAAAGTTGTTGTCGCTAGTTCTAAATATAACAAACAATGCAGGCTGTGGATGGCTAATGAACAACAATTGTGACTTCCAAAGGTGTATATTTAACCACTTGGCAATGTGACACATGTAGCTAAAGGCAGCAGGAAAGCCAGGACAATAATTCATTTACCTAGAATTTTGGAATAGGAGTACTATTACAGGCTTAATATGTGAGCTGGCTGTGAAATACAGCCCATACAGAGAAGTTTAAATAACACTGATATTCAAAGTTTCCAATTTCCTTTGATTCTGAAATATTCTTAGCAAAAGGGTGATATAACTGACTATGCCCTGCATGGATGTAATTAGTGAAGAGTAGTATTATACATTCTAATTTAAAATTAATCTTGAACTAAGTAATGATGATAAGTCAGACATAAATTTTGAAGTGAAACCTCTTGGCTATAAAATGAAACAGCCAACCACGCTCACTGGTAAAATTTTTAACAGATTTTACAGATATAGCTCAGATAACAGATACTTCTATTTGGCTGACTTGAGCTAAAATAAGTATTTTTATTTAAATACTCCTCAAACAAAAAATGTATTACGATATAAGAACATTTTATATGTTATAAAACAACCTTTGACAGGAGATAAAACCCAGTCTTCCTTTTTTTCATTTTCTTCTGTTTGCTTTTGAGCAAGTCTGTTATTAGTTTTGTACCTCATTCTACAGTTTTCTAAAAGAGGTGTGGAAGACTATTGAGAAATACAGTATTTGAGACACTGTTTAGCACCATCAGATGAATGGGTCTCTGTGAAGTCAGCCAAAAGTCTTTATGTTGTTCACAGCTGCCAGGGTGGGGAGAGAGGTCTCCATAAATTTTACTAGCTCAGCCTAACTTTTTCCAGGGACGACTCAGAGCTGACATAATTCTTCACCTTCTGCTGCCCTAAGCTGCCCCAATATTGTAGCCCTAAGCTGCCTGGTGGATGCATTCTCACTCAGAGCTGGCATTCTGGATATGTCCAGCAGCAGCCATAAATGAAGGCTTTCCACCTGACAAAATGAGTGTGATTCCTTTGTTCTTTATTCAGGTACTCTGTTATCATCCCATCAACCTGGCAGAGTGGCTTAGATGAAATTAAGATGACAGGCCAAACCCATGGTATGGCCTCCCTTTAATAATAAAGATTTGGTCTAGAAGAGTTGCTTTAGGGTAAGGCAACCCAAGGTAAAGTTGTTACAGTGTTCCTGCCTCCATTGTTAATACCAACAGAGGAATAGGGATTGTCTCTGTTTCATTGCTTATGTTTAGGCAATTTTGTGCACCTCATTACAGCCCTGGAAGAAGGCAGGCTGAGAGCAGAACACATGAGAAGAGTGGTCCCATGCTAAAATGAAGGGTGGCTAGCTGGAGCTCTTCAAAGCCAGTCTTAATTCCTGACACAACTGTGAAATCATGGCCCTATTTCTCAGATCCTGTGCTCCAAGGACCTGATGTGCCCTGCATCGAGCAGCACAGCCTGTGCTCTGAACCATGCTTTCATTCCAAGAGCAGAATCATGCCATTAGCTGGGTACAGAGCACCACCTACTTAGTGGATTGCCTTCTGCCTCTAAAACCTGATCATCTGATGTTAGCTTAGACAGTTCTACATGTTACTCTGCTGGGTACAGCAAAATTGTGTCAGTGCCTCCAGGATACTTCTCCCTTCACAGAGAGTCTGAGATAATTTCAAGAGACTGCTGAGGTGAGGAGATTTGCAGTTATGAAGCTGTTTTTCTAGCCCTGACATTTCAAGTAAGAACCTGAAGCCCTCCCTCTTGGCAAACTGCACCTAAAGTTGCATCCTACACCTTGGTGGCAACTTCAATTAGTCCAGCAAAGGGGTCAGTGCATCTGTGTATCCTTAAACCTCTTTTGTTCGTTTCTCCAAGTGAATTATCTCAATTGGATTAGTAAGCATTAAGATATTAATCTGTGTTGATTAACATTCTTTGAAACATAGCTTTTACTGGAGATGAGAATACAACAAAACACTGAGAGTTGAACCCATGTCTGCTCTGCGTGACATGGGACAGTGCTGAATGTCTCTAGCTTGATGTTCTCTGTTTCATGATGTTAACATTGCTAATCTGGGCACATCTTCTTTAAAAACTGTGAAGAGTCCTTCTTTCTCTTTCCTGAAGAACAACAAACTAAATTTTCCTTAAGGGCTCCTCCCCTACTATGTATAATGCAGTAATGTAAACTTGTTATTTCTGGCTAAAAATCTAGAAAGATGAAATCTGTTTTGCTGACTAGAATGGTTCACTGACTTGAAAGATTAACAATGGTTTTAAATTTTGATTGGTTTTCTGTTTTTCTCATTGATATTCTGTAAAAGTATGAACTGTCCTCTATCCAATAAGAGACACTGGAATTACAGCAAAAGTATAAAAACAGAATATAATACCTTGTGCTTATGTACCAAAAGCACAAGTCCCATTTTTGGGGGGTAAACAGGATTAGGAAAAAAATTTCAGTGGATGGGGAAAGATATTATTTATATATTTAAGAAGCTGGGACTAGAATTATCTTGAGGAAGCAAATGGATTTATATAACAACACTTCCCCTCTTATTTACAAAATGTGGTTTCTTTCTTTCAGTAGAAAAGGTAAAATTAAACCTTAGTCACCAGTATGCATACAAACTCTTTGGCGCACCTCCTAAGAAGCATTAACACCAGTATCCTGAATTAATTCCAGTGTAGGTAATTTGGCTTATTACATTTAGAGGCAGTTTCAATTAGACAGAGTGTTCTTCCATTTATACTAAATACAAACGTGCTTTTTGTGAGACATGCTGAAGAGTCACTGTGTTTCACCTCTGCAAGATCACAGTATTGGGTGATCTGAATCTCAAACACAATTTGAGTTTATCTTTGTTTATTAGAAGGATCTTCTGCATAGAAGATTCTCAAAACTTCTAAAATGTATATGTACAAACTTCATACTAGCTTTGTGATTAATTGCATTCTAAGCACAGGTGCTAAGTCCATTGGAAGTTTCACAGTATGTTGCTGAAATTTCCTATAAGGATTTTGGTTTTTTTACTTTTAATCTGTTTCCTGTAAGAAGTCTTTGGACAGGGTTTTGTTTAGCAGTTTTTCTTGGATGTCTAATCTCTGTTGATAACACAAATTATCAAGTAGACCTGAAGATCTGGTTCATCATGAAGACGTTTGGGTTTTACTTGTTAAGGAAACATATTTGAATCTAAGAAATGTCTCTGGAATGCTGACCAGTGCTGCATGTCCTGAGAACCAAAGACATGAACATGTGACTGCTTAGGGCTGTGACCACACAGGCTTTCCTAGGAAGAACAACCCTCTTCTGACACCATTTATCTTACAACAAGTAATGCTTTTTATAACAAGCCACCATCAAGGAGATATTCCCTCTGTCAGAAGACTATTGTATGGATCTCCTCACTGTCATGTGGAACCCCATACTCTTTTAAGCATGAAAAGTTGGACTGATCCCCATTTTTGCAGAGAAGTGCCACATACATAACATGTCAAGCACAGGTCCAGGAAAACAAGTCAAGGAAAAGTTAAACCACCACTGTATTCTTCCTTTTCCCCTATGTAAATACAGCCCTTCTGGCACTTGGGAGGGAAATGTCACCTAGGAAGAGTGTGAAATGACTCTTGGGAAAGTAGACCACTCCTGAGGGATAAGATGGCAGGGAGAGGCACTTTGGGTAGCACAAAGGTGTGGGCGCAGGCATAGGGGCTATTTACCAGTTCATGGCTGACCTTCATTCCCCTCTGTGTCACATCCATTCTGTTGTAGTCAACCGTGCTTCCTTTCACAAAAAGGGTCTTTTGTGTGTTTATTAACACTATTAGCACTGGCTGTTTTCTAATTCCAAATAATAATTGAGAAGCTCTAATTACTGCAATTACTATGCTCCTGGGGTGAGGTTTTACTTTTTATTAGTATTTATAGTGATTTTGTTTGTGAATACTTTGTTACATTAAAAGCATGACAGACAATCATAGGTCCTTGCAGTGCATTTATTTATAACCACCTCCACTGAATTTTGCCAGTACATTTCAGCATTTATTAGCAGTTATTACTAAATTTCTTCTGCCTAAAGCAAGTGGGAGAGAGAGCGACTACTGAAAAATGACAAATAATGCGACATGCCAAGTTTGATCCTGCCAACTAAGTGTTAGTACCAACCCAACAAGAGCAAGATGGAGGTGACAGCTAGATGGCACAATTGAATATATTCTACATCTTCCCACCACAGCTCTTCAAGGAAGACAGAAATGTTTCAATGTGTGCAAACACTGAAACAAATCAAGAACAACCTGAGACTTTGGCCGGTACATAAACACCTTGACCCTGTTCCCATTGCTTTTCTGGGTCTTTTGGAGTTTGCCCTCCAGAGTGGTCTCTTGGAGTAAAAGCAAGATGTTCTTCTGTGCCTATTTATGATCACCCTGTGGGATTGTAACATCATCACACTGTTGGATAAAAATTTTTGTTTCTTACAGAATGATCCAGCAGATTATGCTAAATCTCACAGGTGAAGATGTTCCCTGAAATTACACTACTATCTTCAGTTACTCTGCCACTTACAGACATGGGCATGGAGGCCCCTTGCATTACTACAATCCAGAATACATTACTTCGAAACAGCTTGTTGCCACACTGATGTAATTATATGACTCGTGATTCTTGTTCATGCTTTGTATCCATTACTGTGTGGCTTGGAAAATTCTGATTCTTGTATCATTACCATTAATAACTTGCCATTTTCTTTCTGTGAAATTCATTGTGAGTGAAAAGTTGTTGATCCCAGCACGAAGAAGACAGAGACCTTTTTTTTTCAAGGTTGCTTCAAGGGCTGCTTATTTGTTCAGGGTTTTTTTGGTAAAAGTTGTTATGTCAACCTAGGCCAACCTTAACTAAGAGCCACTTCATCATCCTTTATCAAAGAACTATTCATGCAACTCAGCAGTGCTTTTTCTAAATGACTGTGAGACCTCATTTAGATTTTTAATAAACAGTCACATTCTAATGAGGTCTTCATAAAACTGACTAAATATGTTTAGAAATCATTAGCTTAAATTATCAGTACAAAAGTCTCCTTAGGGAGCCCTGCAGATTTTGTGATAAGACTTCTGGCAGATGGATTAGTTAACAGCGCAAGCTAGTTCTGAATTTCCACACAAGCAGTGTAGATGTGAGTGACTGGGTAACAGGCTACTAGATGAAGAGCTAAATGTCCCTCAGGTGGGTTCATTAAAGAGAGAAAACAATCAAAACACATTTTGGTGCCATTTAAATACCAGGTGCACAGCAGTCTGCAGGTGCCAGAAACATTGACAAGGGTCCCTTGCTGGAACACACAGGAGCTTAAAGGGATGTGTGGTTCTGACAAGTGTGCCTCAGATAATGACAGATATTGGCAGATGTACCCGGACCCCGCTGGAGGGTAATGCGGGGACTGAGTCATTTGCAGCAGGTGCCTGCATTAGGGACAGCCTCATGGTGATTCCTCCAGCAGCAATTAAAACAGTCCTGATGCATAATGCTCCAGGGCAAGAAGCAAGTTCCTAGCACCGATTTAATGACTATCCAGCCAGTCCTGGTAAACAGATACACATACGCCCCCTCAATGATTAATTCATGAAGGCTGTACACCGTGTGGCAAACGTTAAATTTTGAAAATTCCCGTTTCCTGAAAATGCAAAAGAATTTTCCTCCTTGGCTTACAATGGGTCAACATGGTTAAAAAAGTAAAAATAAGAAACCCCTATAAATCTTACGCCAGTGATAGCAACAGAAATAGCAAGTCTCAAGTTTGGGAAGGTTATTAAGTTTGCCCTACAGGAATGCTACCAAAAGTCCATTAAAATCATTACTACTCAAGGTGGCACAGAGCTTGCGTTAGGGGTTGTGGGACAGATGGTGTGTTTGTAATTTTCCTCCTTGTTGCTGATGATTCCAGCTCTGGAAGTGGCACAAAAATACCAATGGAGGAGTGAGTGCATTGTTCTGTGGCTCATATGATTTTATTTCCATTAAAAGCTAATTTCAATTTCTGCTCTCTGATCTCACCTGTGCTGGCCTCCAGAGAAAGTGAGAACAAAGTCATTTCTACCACTGCCAGAAACAACAAAGCTGCAGATCTGTATCCCACTAGGACTCTTGCACCCTGAGGAAATCTCCACGGTGGCACAAACCATTCCTTGCTGCTGTGGGAATGTGCTGTGCACCTAAATGCTGTGAGCAGAGGCTGCCAGCAATGGCACCAAGACTGGTGTCTCCCTTGCTGACATCTGACAGTTCACTCTAATTGGTGCTTCCAAATACCGATTTGGGAAAACAGTATGCGGTTTCATGCAGAATGCTGTTTTTGCTCTCAGGCTTGTTTATTCATACCCTGAAAACATCCCTTTTTAAGTTGTTCGCTTGGGCACTTATGAATGTGCATAAAGCTTTAACAAAGAGGTTTACTGGAGAGCTTCCTATTCTTATAAATCCATCTGTTTTGAATTGATACGTGACCATCCAGCAATTTCTACCTTCTTCCTCACTCAAGAGACTGTGTTTTTAATGCAGCCTCCATGATCCCTCTTTGTCTCTGCAATTAGTTGTACATGTGTTCCTGCAGCAGGTGTTAATTGCAGTCACAATCCCCATCTTTTTTACATCTAAAAGTAATACTGGCACCTGATCTGTTAGCAAGCTTGAGCACACAGATATCTAAATGTTGGGATTTATATTATCAGTTCACAAAGGATATATGGAAGAACAAACTGAGATTGTAAAACTGGACTTGCTCAAAAGGACTTTAACTCACACCACACAAACAGTGCTCTCTCCTAATGCAAATGTCAGAGGGCAGAGGGGGTATCAGATATTCCACTAGTGTTAAATTAAAAATGTCTCTTAAAACTGTGCTGCTGAAACCAAGATGTGTGCATTTGACTTCTTATTTTAACACTTTGATTTACAAAAATTGCAGTAGTTCCCATAAAAGCAGTGGGATTTCTTTTCATATCCAATGAAAGCTATATGCCAAATTCCCAAGCAAATTTTCTTGAAAAAAAATCCCAGATGAGAATGAAGACAGCAGTACACAGACAAAGCAGTAAATGAAAAGACTCACTTATTGACAGTTGTGTGAAACAAAGAAAAAGGTTCCATTCAATACTTGTTGAAAACAAAATTAGGCATAAAGACTAGAGTTGGAGGCCTACTTTAGAAGTTACCAAGCAAAGAAAGAGAAGGACACAGTGTCAGTCAGGTAACTCAAGCTTTCCTCTACTATCCAGCTCCTGAACAACGAACAGTGCACAAATGTGTAGAGCTATTTTTTTCTGATTTAGTCCAGAAGGCTTTCAGGAAGGAAAATCCAAACAAAACAGACCAATAAGGACAAATATACCAAGAAGCAATGTCATAGTTTAACTACTTTTCTCAGATACCTGTTTCAGAATGACTCCCTCCCCCTCAGCCTTCCTTAAAAAAACAGAGATGATTCCATACCTTGTTCTGCAACAAATTTACTGAATTTCTTAAGAGAAATGGTATATCTGAGATATGTAAAAACATATGATGCTTCCCCTCTTTGTCACTCATTGCAGACTCTGCTGTACAGAATGCAGCTTTATCAGTTACTTTTTCATTGTGCTAATGTTATCAAAGCCAAGCATCCAAGGCATGTTTAAAAATAATTGATAATGAACCTCTCAGCACAGGCAGTCATGCATATTTTATGTGCTATACTTAGTATGTAAGAAGCTTGTCGGTCTGTTATGTAATTGCAAAAAAGCAAACACCTTGGACGCCTTTCATCTTTTTAAGTACAAAAACCACTTACCCTTCCCACTTCTACGAGATTAGTAACCATGATTATGCTGGCTGTGTTTTCATGCCATACCATTCTCCAGAAGTCATATATTGTCTCCTGCATTGGTCCTGAAACAATAAATCAAATGAAAGGTTACTACCTGAAAGTCTCATGATTGGAAGCTTGTCTCTGGGGAACTTTGTGAAACCGTGACTGTACACATATATTCATATCAGTACTGTCATATTTTTCATTTAGGGTCGGTCAATTTCTTTTCTGTCATCCTACCTATCTGCATTTAAGTATTTTTCTCTTGAAATAGTGTTCTGAACTAACTTTCTCCAACACTTAGGTATTTATCTCCATAATACCCAGAAGTGGAATTATAACAAATGGATAACATCACTCTTTCTTTTAGCAATTGGATGATAACCCAGGGAATGTGTATTTGGAATGAAATGAGTCTCAATGGACTATGTGGCCTTTCCTGGTTTCTAATATTTTTCTTAGTATACACAATCCATCAAATTAGCCCAGCTCCTAAATTGTAGTTTCTGAAGTGAGACAGATGTTATAGGTTTTTTTCCTGCAGTGTATCACTTTGCTAAGCAGTGAGGAAAGCAGCAAAGAAACCTGATGTGCCACAGCAGCAGGTCCTCCACAGTGCCTTTCCCAACCTGTGCACTTCTGTTCATGAACACACAGGGCTTCCTTCAGCATGTGCTGAAGCTGGGCACCAGCTCACAGGAAATGTTACAGGAATGTAAAATGTTGAGAAATAACCACATCTCTTCGTGAGCACCTGATACTGCCTGTAGCCTACATGTCTTACCCGTAGTGCTCGCTGTGCCACCCCAATTTTAAACCAATGCTTTAAAATCACTGAGCCAATAAGAGTAAACAATATAAACTATAAGCTTAACATCCATACTGAATCCATTACTGAACCGTCACATTGCAGTAAACAATTAGGGGTTTATTTAGAGGAATGACTTAAATCAGCTAATTGGAGAACAAATGGATAATGTATTGGCCTAATGTTCCTCCAGTAAAGAAGCCAATACTCTTCAAGCATTACCAAACCATACGGATTGACAGATTGATACCACTGACAGATTTGGGCAGTTTGGCACTCATGCTGTGTACTTTGAGCGCCCTTTGAAAATAAAATCTTCACTCTGAAACCTAGTATTTAGTGGAAAATGTAGTAATATATTATTACTGTATTGTCATGGCAGAGGGCTTGGACTAGATGGTATTTAAAGATCCTTTCCACCCCAAACCATTTGGTGACTTCATGACTCTGATATTATAGGCAAGTCAAAACCAACTCACTAGGCAAGTAACATGACAGTTATGACATAACTTAAGATTTGAAATTTCAGAAAAAGGTAATAGACTAAAACTCTTGAATTTTTAAAAAACCGTATTTATTTACAGCAATTCCAAAATATATTTTTTCACCCATAATTTGCACAGATTATTTAAAGAAGCTATGCATTCTCCCCCTTATTTTATCTGTCTTTAAAAATGATGCATATATTATGAGTTTCATGGCTCTCCTTATAGTTTTCATTTCCTTATAGGTTTCCTTGAATTGCTTTCATTGTTCATATAACAGGAGAAAAAAAACATTTAAAACAACAGGCAGCTATAACTGTTAGAACACAAGAAATGGCAGAAGGTCTTAAGAATAGAATTAACAGCAGAATCTAAAACTACAGTTTCTGAAATTACTAAATTCAAGCTGATGTTATGGCTGCAAAACTGAACACCTTTCTTTTCTTCTTTTAATTAACAGCACAGAACAGGTGACACTTTTGTGAGATTTCATTCTGAATTACAAGAGTTTAATCTCTCCATCATATGGAAATTTACAGCAAGTATTTTACTTCTGCCTAAGTGTCCTGGATATGTAATACAGTCATGGTCCAAGTGCAATTTTGAATGTCACAGTAATGTAATTAGTATATATTATAGTGAAAGTTTAGCTTGTTTGTGTTTTAATATTCTAGGACTCAATGTAGCTTTCTTCGGCAATTAAAGTCATGACAGCACTGGAAAGGTTTTGTGTCAGCCTCTCCTACCAATTATAAGGAATCAGAGTATTCCACTCACTGTAGGAAAATACTATCTCTGTATAGCTTTTTCCTTCCTCTCACATCAGAAACAAATATTCAGCTAAATTACTACTGCTGTTATCTTTCAAGGAGCATAGCTAAAAGTAGGATTAGGGAAAGGTGGTTTCCCACAGAACAGTGTCCTGGAAAAAGTCTTCAAGTTCGTGATACATTATTAATGTTATGCTTGATCAAGGACAAAAAAATAACAACGCTATTGCTTCAAGAATCCTGGTTTAATGAAAAAAATCTAGATGGCTCCCCTGCATTCTGTCTTCATAGGACTGTGCGATGTTTCAATAAATTTAATCTGAGTATATTTTTGGTAATGCTGCAGGAAAGGTAAGAAAAGATCTTCTGTCTACACAGGTCCCGTCTCCCTGCAAGAAGCCCGAATCTTTCAGAAACTGTGGGGTGATGTAGCAAGTTTCTCTATGTATCAATTCGGTTTTCTTTCCCACAGATTCACTTGAGATACAAGATAGTTGGGCCCTACATTGTAACAGTCAGTTCTGTTTGACAGCTCTGGGATAACCTGCAACAATTTAATCCTGATTTCTTTTTTGCCTACAGACTGCATAGTTTGTGTTGTGATTTAAAGATTCCTACATTTCAAATCCAGAATTCACAAATTAAAACTGGGAAGAGACCTTAATCACGAATTTATTCCTTTAGATTTTGAAATTGTCATTCTTCAGAAAGAAAAAAGATAATAAATTATAAGAAGAAAAAAATTATGAAAATTAATGGTTTTTTGCAGGCCAGAGTAAGAGATGAGCAATGACAAGTCCTTCAAACTTGATTCTAAGTGTACTTCTAGAAGAAATGTTCTATTCTGCAGTGCAGAATATGCTCTTGTCAATCTTACTATCCAAATAGAGAATCGTAATTAAAAGTGCTTGACAAGATTTCCTCTCTCCTTTCATATTCTCACGTTTTCTTGCTTTTCGGGTACAAGTCTTATTTGTAGCCTCCAAACTTATTTCATGTTCAGGATACTGAAAAAAAAACCTCCTCCCCAAAACTTACCCCTAATTCTCAGAAAGTAATTCTTCTACATCCCATTTTTCTTTTCTTCTTGACATTTTAAAATATATTTTCTGACATATGAATAAATTATTACTTGTCTCTAGCAAGAATTGAAAAGCTTTAGAGGCTAGGTAGGTTGGTGGGACTCATTGTCCTGAAGAACTGAACGATTTGATTCCAGAGACTCGTGGTAGGGGGAGAAAGAGCCTATAATTGTTCTAAGCATCAGCTTAACAGATGTGTGCACAATAAGCAGAAAGGTTATTCTCAGCAGTTGCCCCTTTGCAGGAGGAGAAGGTCTGAAGAGAAGGTACTGTGCTACCCGACAGAAAGCCCGCGGCACACCCGTTAGGTCCACAATACAGTACTTGGTATCAAATATCTTTGCTGTGAAAAAAAAAGATAAGCAACGTGCTGCAACTAGAAGATGAAAAGCGAAGGAAAATAAGAAAAAGGAATCAACCCTCCAAACCCCTAGCTAATTTAATGCATTATTGAAAAAACTCAACAGAAACGATTGGTTGTATATATTACAACCATCGGTTCTATTACCAGCAGTAGTTACTTGCTGCTCTGGGAACAAAATCATATTAGGAAATGGAATATCACACAGCTTTTATGAATGGTTTAGACTCTTTAAAGCTGCTTTTGCAACTAGAGTTTACTAGCACCTCTATTTCTGCTTCCTATTGTGAGACCCACTTGTAATAACTGGTACTGCTACTGGGGTATGTGATCAATTTGAATGTGATGAACTAGCCCAGAATGTAGGGAAAAGCGTTCAGGTGTAGGGAATAAAGCAAGCACATGAAGAAACAAGTAAAGTCTGAATCCTGAAGCATATACAGCACTTACTCACACAGGACTTTTAAATCTATAGGTCATTTTTCAATTTCTAGAAAAGCAAGCAGCTTAGACAAGGAACAAACAGCTTCTAAAATTATTTTCTAGCAGAGAATGTCAACTCCATAAACTAACATTTGGTCCACCTGAGACCAAGTTCAGTGACAGATATTAAAGCTGGAAATGTGCAGAAAATTAACAGATAGCCTTAAGCTCCAAAGGCTACCCAGGGACAGCGCATGGGCAGTGGGGGCCATAAATATGCACTGAAAGGGGTAGGGGACTGACAAGATGCGAGACTTATATCTGCAGCAGTTAAATTCTATCTTGAAAAGGGAACAGAAATATCCCTTGCAGTGAGGAGACACAACCACACTGCACGAGGAGGTGATTATAAAATGGTCCCTTCACCTGCTGGTTACTGCAGTTTCCGGTAGCAATGATAACTGCCTTCACCTTTTACTGAAGCAAAAACCTGCTGCTTGCTGCTGTGACTGCCTACAGCTTGACTACTGAAAGACACTTAGCTAATATGCCTACCTAAGTAGGGAGCAGCATTTTAGCCCTCATTCTTTTAACATGTATGTTCCC
The DNA here is from genome assembly GCA_008694505.1 of Cyanoderma ruficeps. NCBI lineage: Eukaryota > Metazoa > Chordata > Aves > Passeriformes > Timaliidae > Cyanoderma > Cyanoderma ruficeps. The sequence goes on along the minus strand of VZDJ01007755.1, from coordinate 20,278,732 downwards.
TTCAAAATGAACTTGAGATACAGTGAGTGTTTTCTTATTAAGAGATATGGCTGCACGGCAACAAAAATAACAACAAAAGCCCAAAAGCAATGTTTTGTTTTGCAACTACAGTGTCAAAAACCCCCAAACCCATTATGTTGCAAAAATTGTCTAAAATACACTCAAAAGCATAAAACCATAAGGGAATAAAATGTTGGAAGAGGAGATTACAAGGTAGTAGATTAAAAAGTTCAAGAACTCTTGTTTTCCTAATAAACCTTTTGAGACAGATATACCTGTTAGTAAAATAATTTATTTCACAGGAGGTAGCAAAATTTCAAATTTGCACTGCCTGTCCATAGATTTGATAACCCATAAGAACATGGTATTTGCTCTTTTAACCATTCTGGAATTTAGAGGTAAATACCCCTTCAGAAAAAGGTAATGAACTACAGCTAATTGTCACTTTACACTATAAATGTCACTGACTGCAGGAAAGGGAACACCTCCTGTTACCAGAATACTTCTTTCCCCTACTCAATAAGGCAATGTGCCCAAGATTTTACCAACAGGAATTTGCAGATGCATCATTCATGACCACGTTTTCATGACTGTTCAGTTCTGTTAGTCTCCCAATTACCTCATGGAAAGCTCATCACTGGTCAGCAGCTCTGCAAACCTGGGCACCTCCTGAGGTGACCAGGTGTAGGCTAAGGAGCCATAAGATTGAATTCTACTTTTTCAGAAAGTAACCTGTCTTCATCTTTCTATCTAAAATAGTCAGCTCACTATAAAGAAAAGGTACAGATCCCAGTTGTGCTGACTTAGCCAACCTGCAATATAAACTGCTGGTTCAGTATTTTTTATAATTCCATGGCCACACAGCAGTACAGCTGTTGCTGATTTCACCTTCCCAAATGAGCTGGTTTCTGAATGGAAGGTACTTTGAAGATCTGCTCAATTGCTGATAATCTGATTTTTCAGGAGCAGTCTTCACCATATGCTTGTTGAATAGTTATGGTAGCATGCACTGAACTTTCACTCATGCTTCCAGAAGCTCTTAAGGATTTAATGCCTCCGTGAAGTCCAGAACAAAACTCAGCTATAAAAACTTCAAAAACTCAGGCAAAGATTATAAAGTCTCCTCTCTCTCAAAATAGGTTTAGACATTTGTTTTCTACTGTAACATATACACTTAACTTCAAAGGTTTACACAAGAGCATTTTCATAGGCACAGTATGTGTGTTCCTATTAGACGAACCATTTTGATATCTGAGATAGAGCTGAAGTCAAGATACCACAACACCATATGGGCCCACTGCTCATCACTAGCTATCAAAATGCATACACATCAGTCTTCTGTGGTTTTAGGTCTCAGGAAAATAATGATGAAAGAGAATCAGGTCACATAATCTGGAAGTATTCTAAAAGCTTTAATAAAGTCCTCCCAAGTCTGTTCCAGAAACCAAAACAGCACTGAGGATAAAAGCTACCCCAGCGTCATCCACCTGTTCACTTTTACTGAAGTCTCCTCCAGGCCTATCACTGCAACAATTAGCACACTAAAAACCAACAGACATTTGTACTGGCAAAACTTGACCACTAATGCTTTGGTGTTATGTATTAATTGCTAGTTTCTAGCTGTCATACACATTTTATGCACTAAAGAATCTCAAGGAAATAAATAAAACCTCTGTAATGAGCTAGAAAAAACCCACGTTTTTGCTTTTATCCCTTTATTTCATTTGAATTTGTATTTAATTCCAATGTTGAGTGTGATGACATTTGAAAAGCACTTTCTAACTTTAGCCTTACAAGTATTAATTATTACATAATCTTCAACAGGGCTATGTTGTAATTATATAGCTATGATGAATTTCCTGATAAAATCTTCCTTACATCTCTTGCCTTGGAAAAAACATAAATAAACAAAGTTGTGGATGGCTTACCAATGAGGCTGGCTCCCTATAGGTATGTTAGACCAGCAAGGATGCCTGAGACTAGGGCTACTCTCATGTGAGATATGGAAAAATCCTCTGCCACAGTCTTAGACCTTATTTTAACAATTCTTCCATTGTAGTAGATTCAGAGATTGCACAGAGAGAAGCCAACTTCTTGAAGAGGCAGTAATGACCTCATAGTCAGCTGAGAAGAGATACCATTTTGTAAGCAAAAAATTCTACTAGAACTTAATTCACAAGCAAATAAAATCGTTTGTTTTCTCCTAACACTAGTTTTCGAACATACCATGCATATCAGATATATCTGAGTTACAGCCAGTCTGCCATTTCTTTATTTGGCCTTTTGCAACGATACCACCTTACAATGCTTACCCCCAAAAAACCAGTATGCAGCAACATTGTTTCACAGTTAGTCAACTCAGCTATACTCAAATGGGTTAATAAGGACTGAGATACAAATTTAAAATATGCTTTTCATTATTTCCTTACTTAGATGGATTGTCAATAAAAAACAGATCTGACTGAATCCTGTTAGCTTGACATTTCCAGAAAATGCTGCTTACATAGCAAGCTGAAATGCTTTATTGGGACAAATCCTACCCAGTGCAGCTACTGGCAATGTAGAGGCTTTCTACTGTATCCTTTGCTCTGGAAAAACACAGCTTTCTCTCATTACTAGCCAAGGGACAGCACAGTGAATAGTAATTGGCTGATTTTCAAGCACAAACTGAATCCTACCTGCTTTGAGCTAGCCAGTCAGCCAGCCTTGCTGCCTGCACACTGCTGTATGTGAAAATTGACTTTCACAAAATGAAATGTTCAAAGTGCTTTCAAGTCCCATTAGCTTTCAACAAGGCTTAGATTACTAAGTGACTGTGGAGCATGTGAAAATTTTATGTATAGCTCCCACGAGACTGACCACTGCTCTGGCTGGCTTTCTATACCACCTACTCCCATATTTAAGTAGTCATCACTAGACCTCTTACAGGAAGAAGAAGAGGAAAATTGACCTGTACATTTTCCAACCCTTTCCAAAAATAAAAAGAAAACAAAAATATTGTTATTTACAATGTACAGTAGTGGGGAGCCAGAGTCCCACTGTTTTATGAACTAATGCAAGTGTTTCAGATAGCTAAAAAAACCCCCAACCCTCCATTCTGAATTCCCAGTTTAATATAGAGATACTTGAAGAAGATATTATCCTTTGAGCAATGATAAAACTGATTACTCCAGAGATTTTTTTCCTTTAAAATTGCTCATTTCATAAAACTAGATGATCAGTTTGAAAATGCGTATTTTCTAAGTGTATGTATATTCACATACACAGCAACTGTTGGCTAAAGCTGGCTCATTTCTTTCGCTGGCATTTCCCCTGATCCTATTCTGCAACGATTCTGTGGCTAGTCAGATGGAAGAATGTGGTATTTATTCTCTGGAATATCATATGGCATTTTCTTTTCTCTATTGATACAGATCTAAGTGGGCTGAAACAGTGCCCAACTCAATGCATTATTTTGTCTGCTTTATGGTACTATCTAGAAATCCCAGTCCAGGACTGGATCTCCACTGCAACAGAAGTGCATCACATGTGAAATGCCCAAAATGAATACACAAAAGGTGTTCATGCCCCTCACAGTCAAGAAGCCAAACACACTTGAAAGGCAACAGAAGCAAGGCAGGGTTTGAATAAACTGAAAGATTGGTACAATACAAAACCACGACAGCTTCTACCATTCCTGAATAATCCTATCTGCTCCAGCTCCATGTTAGTATTTCCACCATTTTCAGAAACAAGTCATTGCTGAACCTATGTTAAAGGCTGTGACCACACTTTATTTGTGCACTCTTGACAGGTGCTATTTAAGACATTTTTATACCACTACACCTAATGCTGCCAGCTAAGTTTCCATCTAATAAAGGGTTACGCACTTATTGATTGACATTTCTCCATGGCTAGATTTCCAATACTAGCTCAGTTTGTTCTATTTGAACAAAACAAAATGAAAAAGTCATATGGTTTCTCAAAGAATAAATAGCACATTTCCACAACACCCTTTGACTACTCACAGAAGTACTGCAGACTGCTAACAGAGGAACTGGCAACAACAGAAATTGTCCAGATTTAAACTGTTAGCCTGAGATGAGACAAAGCTAAATGTAAAAAAAGTGGTGTACGTAGTACTACTGTCCATGTATGCACCCTATGCCATTGAAGAAAGATGCCTTTTTTGATCTTAACTGCAGGAAACTAAAACAAACAAACAAACAAACCCAACCAACCAAACCAAAAAAACCCAACATCAAAACAGTGCAGCTGTAATGTTGTTCATCCAGTCTAACTGAAAAACCCTTTCTTTGATGCAATTTGCTCGCCCCACAGTAGAGATGTTAAATGGTCAGTTTTTCTCATTAACGTTTTCTCAGACTGCATAAATCCAGTATCTTCCAAATTCTGAATTAAATGTAGCACTTCTGGGGGTTAGGAATTCCCTAGTAAGGGCAATGTGGGACACCTGAATAATGCCAGAGCCTTGAGCCTTTACCTCACAGCTTTTAAGACAGCACTGCTAGACAGTGGCTTGCAGAGAATGTGCTTCAGTTTTTTCTTCTATGAAACAGGAAAGCTTTGAATAATGTAATTGTAACTAGAGGCCTTGATGTATTTTCTGGTGGAGTGTACTGGCTACAGAGAAGTAGGTCTCACACATACATGGACCTTCTTTCTCTCTATGTACTTCAGATATTTCAATTGCTAACTACAGTCAAGCATGTCAGAAGAACGACAGGTGACTCATCTGGGAACCTGAGGTACAGGTATGAACACATTCAGAAGGAACAGCAATGAGAGGTATTGGCTCTCTGCCTTCCAGGAAGCTTGAGACCATGGTTCAAACCTGAGCTGTCTTTGTGAGAGCAGTCCAACAGAAAGTTTCAGTTGCTGAATCAGTGTTTTCCACTAAGAAAGCTGTTTTTGTTTCTAATTTGTGCATTCTTCTCAATAAGCGTGATTTGCATCATGGAAATATGAATACCTATTAATCACTCATTCTAAACAGCTCATCTGAGCTTGGAAAGACTAACATATACAGATTTTTTTTTTGTTAAAAAACATGCTGCATCTAACATTTCCAAAACAAAAATCTTAAGTAATTGACTTGTTGGACTGGGTTCTTCATATCAGCTGGTAATGCAGAATCAATTTTGATGATGGATGAGAAGTTTAAGATCATTTTATCCCCTTCAGTAGAAGGTTCCTTAGGGAATGGACAAAAGAACCTAATTAGTCTTTTGCATTTCTACTTTCTATTTCCATGTTGAGTCAATCATAAGCATCAGATTGTAATAAAATCATCACTATTCTCTAGCTCAAAAATATGAGTTCATTTTGACTACTTGTTTCTTTTATTTTTCCCCAAGGACCTTATTCTGAAGGAATGTTGCTCATGCATGTGAGTGAGATATTCAGATGCTGTATTTTTTAAACTTGTACTGGGAGTTTAAGTGCATTAACATGAACACTTTACCTAGATGAACAAACAAGATAATTTAGTCTACATTAACGCATAAGTAAAATGCTAGAAAAAACTTCCATCATAGTTTATTGTTCTGATAAGTATCTCATGAGTGAGATGTATCACTCACAGTGCATTTTTATATTTAAGGGTAAAGAACACTGGTACATTTATTTCTTCCTCACAGAAATAGTCAGTATCAAACAACTACTAGTCAGATCAAGGTATGTACAAAAGTCATTAAAAGAAATGTGTATGGGATATTTTTCTTTTCAATGTCAAGATAATTATGATTAAAAATCAAATCTGCCTAACCAAAAACTCAGGACTATTATTTGTTGTTGTTTTTGGGGACCACCTGGTTATTTTCACTACTTCAGGCAGGAAAGGGCAATGTTAACATTTTAATTCTGTTTTTTCATTATATTTTATGCAAGACTGCAGTATTTGATACACACTGTAAACAAGGAATGCCATTCCAACATGCCAAGTCTATTTGTGCTTAGTTTAGACACAATACATGAACATGCTTGCAACAGAGTGAGGTTTAGAAGCAGCAGAGTGAATCTCCACAGTCTACATCTGAATATGCAACTGCATGGAAGAATGCAGATGGACAGGGAAAGAAATTAATCCAATAAGCCTGTGTCTTTTCTTGTTTTCAAAGGCAGTGCTTCAAAATCACCCAGACTGTCATGTGCATTGGTGGCCATATCAATATAGAGATTTCAGTTGCCACCAAAGGATATATAAGAGAGAAAAGACAACAGTTTTCAAAGATTTGAATATGGTCACAAGACAAGAAAAAGCCAAAATCAAATAACCAAAAAAACTCCAAGCCCCCCAAAAACGCAAACCACTCAAAACCACCAAAAAACTCAGCCCTATTTGTTTCTTGATACATTTGTTTCTGAAATACCTTCTGTTTTGTAAATTTGCTACAGTCTTTTTTTCCGTCTAGCAGATGAGAAGACCAAAAGCCTTCTTCCTCTGGATTGCCAAAGACCATCTGGCAAATAAACTTCACAGAAAAAAAAGGTGCTTTGACTATGTGATTTTTCTGACAAACTGCTTTTCTCTGCCTCTTTAACACTAGGCTTCACTGATTAACAGGTGTGTTAACAGCACTCTGTCAAGGATGCTAGGTACCCCCCCCATCAAGCCAAATTTACGACTGATTTTCTGTCAAAGATGGAAAACTTCTCATCACACACCAGCTTTTCATAATGTGCCTTCCTCTAAAATACAGACATGCAGGTGAATTTGTACAGCTGATGCTGTATACATCTTCCTTGAACAAAAAATGGATTCTAGTGCGTAATATAGGTCATTAGTAGTCTGAGCAACATTAATAGATGGCTACATTTACAATTTTTTTCTGGAAGGTTTTTGGTTCACAAGGACAGTGTGCTCAGCTCTTGAGTTTCAGAAAGATGGCAATTTCCCTGTTTGCAGAATATATTTTCAGTTACATATTATTAAAGAGGACAAATATATTACTTTTCACACAATCTTCTATTTTCTACATTACAACAAAGAAACATTACCTTTTGCCTTATTTGCCTCTAATTATTTCCTGCAGACTCTCATTTCTCTTACTTCTTTATTTTGATATCCAAAGATCTGTTTAACTTTTCTAGTCTGATTTTCACAGAAATCAAACTAAAATCTTGTCTTTGAGACAGAGATCTACATATGCTCTGAAGTCCTTTATTTCTGATTTACTGCAGCTCAGCCTGTGTGGGGAAGAGGACAGGAAGAATTGCTCTTTCTTCCTCTGTGGCTTTGACAATGGACTACAGAAAAATCATCATTTTCTCAAACTTGTTTCACAAGCCACATTGACAAGCAAGTCAAAGAACAGCCTGCATGGGATTTTGGAATTTATATCGGCACATAAATACGAAATAATTATTTATATAATATCTAGAGCTTGTTTGTACTTTCAGAGAATTTCCAAGGGTAAATGAAAGGTGGGGATGTATTACATGCAAAATGTAGCCACAGAAGTGAAAAACGCAAGTGCCTTCACCTAGCAATGAACCTATCAGCAGTTTTCTAACACTGCACATTTCACTTGGTCTCTACACAAAGATCCAGGGAAATGAAACATGGCAACAAAGCCTAAGTCAACTTTGTATCAGAAAACCATGCTAGCTTGGCATTTAGAGCCTTCCACCTGAATGAGGTGTCTCATTCCTTGCACAAACAAAACTACCACACAGCTGATTACGACAAAGACAGGAAAATACAGAAATCATGAAAATGGTGAAAGACAGCTGTTCTGACAGTTATCACTAAACTGTCTGGTTACAAATGAAGAGGCAGAGAGAAAGTCTGGTATTCTCATGTACCATGAAGTGGTAACTTGTAAAAAGCATCGACTTCGATGGTTACCAGTTTTTAGTACACACTGTTTCCTTTTGTCCTTAACACCAGTAAAGGTACCAATTTTTAACAGATAATCAAACATAATTGTTATCATGAGGCTTTGGTGGGTAATGGCAGCAAGTGAGCTAAGGCGAATTTACCATATGGCTTCACAATATAACCTGTAGATGTCACTTTCACATGTAAAGGGTCTATTACTTCCATACCTGTTTAGGTAGGGGCAAAAAGTAACTTCTTTGCCATTTGTCACTGCTGTTGCAAAACAGGTGAACTTTGTTCTATAAAGCCTCGTCTTTTCAAAGTGGGGCTTAGAATGGGCTCATCTCTCTGACTGAAGACAGATGGCTTCAACCACTTTTTTAACGTTTTGAAGATTAAGAAGTAAGAAACAGCATCAAACACAGTTGAATCTTCAAGATTAATACAGGTACATAGAATTCAATCACTTTGTATATATATCAGGAAAACAGCCTGGCTGTTTTCAGTCCCACATCCTGCAAAAAATGACAGCATCTATGAAACTGAAAAATCGTGGACAACTATTTTGCCTTGCTGTTATTCAATTCTCCCTGAAGTAATTTCACATGTTAATATTCACCTGGAGGCTAAAACCACAGAAGCAAAACTTTCTCTGTAAAGAGAATTGTAGAGCTTCCACACTTCTGTAGTTGTGACAACTTTTTGCAACATAAAAACAAAAAACATGCCAAGGAAGTTAAGAGTATTGTTATTCAATGCACTATTTCTGCTTCAGATGCCTAAAAGGGAAGTTTCAGTTTGAAAGAAAATGTGTTTTTGTTTCTGAAAACCCTTATTAAAATGTTCCTACAGCACACAGAGTTGTGCGTGGAAGAAAGACAAGTATTTTGCAGAAAAGAGAAGGAATATGAAAGGGGTTATTAGAGAGACGAGTTTATGCTGTTGATAGTGAAGACTGTAAACATTTTCCTTGTAAATATTTATTTTCAGAAGTTTCTAACTTATACCTAAAACCTCCTCCTGACTGAAACTTGACTTGATGTCTGTCTCCATAATAAGCAATACAGAAAGCAACTTTGCATCTGCTTTACAACTGGATACAGAGGGGAAAAAAAAGAAGTTGAAAGGTTACACTGTGCCATTGTATCTAAAATTGTTTTATTTTCAAGAGTAATTTTTTACAGTCATTAGGATATACTCTGAAGTATTACCACAAAACATCTCAGATCCGGCTGCTCTGCTTGCTGCAGCAAGCAGAGACAATCTGAACTGTGGGGAGCATTTCAAAGTCTGAGATGCACAAAAGAACATACTTTATCTATAAAGACACGCAGCCTGCATGTGAGTTATCTGCTGTTTCACACATGACTGACCTGCTTGAAAACCAGCCCTGGTGGAAATGGCCATGAGTGATGCTGTAGAACTGTGTTAACACTCATTTGTCACTCATCACTTACAGCTGCTGGAGCTGTGGAGGATGAAGCGTCCAAAACCCTTGACAGAGACTCACTAAAAGAAGCTACACCATAGCTCAGTAAACTACCTGAGCTTCAGGAGACACAGAACAAATAACTACAAACCCAGTTATTTTTTTCCTGTTCAGTAATCAAGGTGAGACATAAAATAGTCAGAACATCCAGCACTGTGTGTGAGAATAAGCATTGTGCAGATTTTCAAACTAATGCTCTCAAGGAGGGACCAGGTTAAAATTCATTGATTACCTAACTCCTGCAAAAAAATAACCCTTAGCTGCCAGTAAATTGAACAGATCATACAAGAGCTTCCATACAAGATATCCTCCTATAAAAAGAAGAATTATATCCATGGGAACAAGGGATATATAAAGCAAAATAACGAGTTTTAAATTGCACCAGCCTGCTGGTTCTGCATGACCCAATATGCTGGCTTTTGACGAGGGATTCTTTTTAATCATGGTGACTCAGGTGCAGATCCCATCTGTTGATGCCAATTACAGCAGATCACCAAAAGTCTTTATTAGCTGTAAATTCAGTCTACCACTCACATCATACTTATCACATAAAGGAAAATTGATATTAATTTAGTAATTGAAATTGCACCCTGTGAATGTATTACTCTTAAAAGCTGAAGTAAAATAATTTTTGATTTTTAGTTGAGAAAGCCTCCATTAAGAAATTATTTTTAAAAATGTTTCCTCCCCTAAATCAAGGTAGCAGCAGGATGCTATGAATGCCAAGGTGGAAAGCTACCAGTCTGCATGTCAGACTCTGGTTAGTATGGAAGACAGTAACACTTCAATAAACAGGTGATTAGGCAACTCCCAGCTCTGTTAAAAGCAGATTGGTAGTCTATTACAAACTGATTAAATTTGCCACTTCTTCACTTCAAACAATTATATTTGCTCATTAACACTTGATATGTTGAATGCAGCTTAAGAACATAGGAAAATTAAATATCAATCATTCTAACTCCTCAGAGATTTAAAACTGACTCACATAATGATATTTTCTTTCAAAGAACAATAGGCATGTGCACCTGTGAAAGCTGCTGTGGAGGAGAAAAGGGAGGATGGGAAAAGTTATTTAAAGACTGATGAGAAGTAGATATCAAGAGAATTAAACATGCAGCTTAACTGTTGTGCTGCACTGATGTGTCTGTACATATCTGATGAAGGCGTGTTCTAAAACAGAGCACGAACATCCCTGGCCACAGTGCAAGCTGTGCCACAGCGCAAGCTTGTCAGTAAGGCTGACATAGAATAGAATCATAGAATACCCTGGAACACACAAGGATCACCAAGTCTCACTCCTGGCCCAGCATACACCAGCCCAAGAATCCCACCATGCTCCTGAGAGCATTGCCCAAATGCTCCTTCAACTCTGGCAAGCTTGGTGCTGTGACTGCTTCCCTGCAACATATGGAGGCATAGTCTGAAGTGAAACAAATGTGTTTCTTTCACAGTTAATATAGAGTCCTAAAGGAGTTCTGAAGATTATTCCCAGTTACTTTGCCACCTTTGCAAAGGACAGAGACTGCATCTTCTTGAAAATGTGCTTTGTCAGGAAGCTGGGATACTGGAGAGTAACACTAAGTAGTCTTTAAACAACTGCACCTATCAGGTTGTTGCAGAGAACCATAAAAAGCAGAAGAGTGCTTTTAACCCTATTCTGATGATGGGAAAGCTGAGATACAGGAAGGAAAAGAAAACTTCTCATGATTCTCCACCAAGCCACAGACAGAACCAGACAGAATACGCAAACTTTTGAGATCAGTGTTCTCCATTCCTACAAACTAGAGGTATGAACCTGCTTCCAACTGGCCTTAAAAAGTAAGATGTTGAAGATGTAAACTACAAAAAACATCACAGCCAGATAATTTTGAGCTTGTTTAAACTGTATGCTTATTTTTAAATTAATTTTACATTCTTCAGAGAATTGGTTTCCTGCTCATTACACCATGAGAGGGAGGGGTTAGGCATCGCCATGTGCACTTAGCTGCACCTACACAGAAGACACTGATGTGACCCACCCCCAAAATTGACAGCTCAACAGTCATATATCCTTTACATCTTGGAAGAACATTAGTTTCTACTCCTCTTCTTCTCCTTCTTGACCAGGTGCTTCTTGATACCATACGAGGAAAAAACGTGGCAAAAAAACTTTTGGGACTTGCTGGTGGATCTGACAAACAGACCTTCAGCACATTATTCACACATAATAACATAGCTGGTTTTAAGACCAGAAAGTACAAAACTTCAAGCTCGGTATTTGCTATTCAAGTATTATGATGATTGTGATAAAAATTATGATAAATTATAATATATATTGTGATAAAACAGTATTTAACCTTGCTTTAGATGGGTACCTATGAGAAAGGCATCTGGGAGATTTTCTGGTGAACTTCCTGATGAAAACTTACTGCAAACTACAAGTTAAAGGCCAACTGTTTATCTTTTTATTTTAGGTTTCAATTAGAAGTGAAAAACAACAACATCATTAGGCGAATGTTAAATGGAACAAACCATTTCTTCTTTGAAGAGGAGGGTATAAAAGTCCAAAAGGAATAAATCAAATGCTGCATTTTGGTTCCTGTCTTCCTATCTGTCTGAAACCATGACACTGGCTTGTCTGTAGAGATTGTGGACTAAGGAATGTGGTGGGTGGGCAGCAGAAGTGGAAGATGAAGCTCATTTACATGGCTCATATTCTAAGATCACAAATTCTGAAAGTATAGAACTCTGGTCTAAAAGTGTAATGTTGACACGAGTGAAGTGGTTCTGGAAATAGCATCTGTGTCCTGCCCCACTGTCATCTGACATGAAGCAACACCACATTTCAGACTGTGGAGAGCTGAGGTACAGCAAGGTAGAGATATGAGATCTCCCACTGGTTTAAGCGGGGACTGGAGGCAGCAGACTCTGGGATATTTAAGAAACAACTTCAATCACAGTAAGATGCCTTATATGACATGGTCAACATTTTATTTGCTTGGATAAAAAAACCATTAAAAAGTATGTGACCTCTAAATCCAACGCGTATTAATATTATTCTGAGCGTATTATGCTCAGTACGCCAGCTGGGTCCCTTAAAAGGTTGAAATAATGTCTACGGGTGGAGCTCAGTTTTTTCAGATCCATGGGCAAATGCAGGAAGCTCTGTCACAGACTACCTATTACAAAAACAGATTCCTTCCAAGCAGTGGAGGAGCAATCAAATTTTCACACACGCTATCCAAGCACAGGCAGGAGACTGGCATATTGTTCAATATTGTGACTAAGTAGTCACAGAAGACTCATTCTTCCCATTTTTTCCAGCTCTGAACTTGACCAGAAAAATAAATAAGGACTGCATCAGAATGCACAAATTACGTCTTTGAAGACAAGTACAAATTGAAAATTAATTTGTGTGTTCATAGAAGAATAGGCTCTTTTTCTCAAGCAAGCTTTTAAATGACAGCATGTAGAACTGTCTCTGTAGAACCCTGTGATGAATCCTCCTGCCAGTGTTTAAATGTCTTTTGGTCCTCTACCAAAACTTGCTAGCTGAAGAATTTTGTTTTTTAAGAACCTGGAGCCTAGTTATTGAACAGTTAAGTGAACATATTTTCATGACACTATTGTCTCTCTGAACAAGTACAAAACATTCCCACCATGACTCATTTCCTTTTCCATGAGTAACATTATGCTGAGTACCTTCTTTGAAAAATGATGCATTTTTCCTTTTTACTCAAAACCTGTTTCAACATCAAGGCAAAGGACTGCTTACTTGAAATACCTGAAAATTCACTAATAATTCAGTTTCCCCACTTCTACCCACGTGATTGAACCAACTCTACCCTGGATATTGACTGTGGCAAGAATGCTTGTTAGAGAGAATAAACTGCAATCCAAGTACCAAAACCTCTTAGCCTCAACACAACCAGATGGAAAAGGTGATAAACTTACCTTGTGTAGCAATGTAGTGGTTTGGTCTATGATAACCCTAGAATAGATTGAAAGTAAAAAAAAAAGCAATCAGCAATTTGCACCTTGGCTATGTTTCTATCAGAGAAACTTCATTTAGGATAATATTCAGTAAATGTCACAACAGTACAAATAATGTATTAGATACAAACATTCTTTTCAGCTGGGGAAGGGCAAGTGAGAAGGGAAACAAAAGCAAATGTGTTTTATGCAAAATACTTAAGTTGCAGCCATGTACTTTAGGGCCCAGAAGTAGTATGTTCTTCCAGTCCCTTGTTGGCTCTGCTGAAAATGAACAGCATGAAATCCTCTCTAGCCCTCACAGCTAATGGCATCATGTGCCATTATAGAGTCTGAGATACACCTTCACCTATTACTGTTGACCACAAAGCCTGTCCCTTTTTTAGCAGTTAAAAACTGTCAGATTTGCATTCAGCCTGGGGAACGCAGGAGGGCATGGTGTTCACTCTGCCCATGGTGATTTGTTTATGTTTTATTTCTCAACAGTAAAAAGGAGGATAAGTTCGTTGATTAAACTGTTGATTAAATTTGGTATAAAAATACTTTTTCAAGAAGACTATAATACAATTCTGATGACAAGAGCAACTTAATCAGAAGTTGGCCAAGCAATAACGACCAATACTCTATGCATTCTTTGCAACATGGAACAGGTTGCCAAAATGTAATTATAGCATTTTTACAGTATTTGAAATTCTGATGTGATGGGAGTGTCACCAAATGTTTAGATCATGCACCAGTATGCTGATCAATCCAGTTGTAGCAGTGTTAATATTTGAATACTGGTTCTTATGAATTGTCAGTCATCAGCAGGAAGAACTTAAGGCTGTAGCATGCATGCCATTGCAATTTCTTTGTGAAAGTGTAAGGGGAAATGAAGTGATACAATGTGGGAAAGAATCAAAACAACTGAACATACTTTGAATATTACAGAAAGAATAGCATTAATTACAGAACTGATTTCTTTACATGATATCGAAGCAAAATTTCAAAGTCTGTGAACTAAGTGTTCAGAGAGCTACAGAGTGGGGTTTTTTTTCCTGCTACGTGTTACCTAATCCTTAGTGCCTGGGATCAAACTTCCATTTCCCAGTGAAAAAAAGGATGGGAGGAAATACATCATAACCATTGTGCTGTTCCCTTAATAATACTGACAGCATGACCACTGTAGTAATAACTGCATGCAAGAGGAAAATTAAAGCTACTTCTGTACTAGAAAAACCAGTGTTTCCAATGGAAACCTGATTAGCAAGATTATAAACATGCTGTATTTTGTGGCAGAGTTGTCTTTGGAGGATGCCTGCAGTCCTCCAAGCTTTGCAATGAAGTCATCTGCTAAGGATGAGGAAAAGACTTTTTTGGTTCTCAGGCATTGCTTCTTCTAGGGCCACATTCTCTCCATCCTTTTGTATTCCACAAGCAAAAAACCAAAAGAGTTTCTATGCAGATATCGATCAGCATTTTGTATGAGACTATATGATCCAAATCTTTATTTCTCACATCTCATAATATTTTAGAGTAAGATCCAAATCTGACACAAGAGAATACTACTAGCCTAAAATGAGAACAATCCTGAATGCTGGAGAAAATGTGAAAGTGAATTCAAATCTAAATCCTCAGTGTGAACTCTCTCTTTCCTTTCATGACAGATTATTCCCTTCAGAGATTAGTGTGGTGTCTAACTAAATATATTTCCATATGCGCCTTCACTGCTTGATGACTGTGTTATTCTTTCAAACAGCAAGGGACTAAGCAGAAATCTGAGCTTAGTTTACTGATTCTTGAATGTGCTTATAAACATCAGTAACGAGATAACTTCAGAAAGTTCCCTCAGACTTGATATTGTTACTACTGAAGTACCTACTTTTCCTGTACAGCTCTAGTTTCTCCACATTCTGAGGAAAAAAAACTGTTACATTCCTGTTTCATACTAGTAATTAAATTTGAACTCCAAAATCTGACACCATTTTTCAAAGACGTAACTGCTGAACAAGAAATCTTTAGCAGGCACAGTTTCCCATGAAGCAACACTTGTTTTACTTAGCCTAACATCTAGCACTCCATGTAAACAGTAAAATTACTAACTTTGCTATCCATAGACTTCTGGCTTTAGATAAATAATATTGGCTTTTTAATGATTTTTCAATTCTACTTTTGAGCTCATTCTTTCAACCAAAAACACCTTGTCTCTTAAAGAATTTATTCTAATGTAAAACATTAAGTTAACATGATGCAGAATGAACAAAGAAGCCACTTTCAATAATTAAACAGCCTACATATTTAATGAAATGTCTTGCTTGCATTAGGAATACTGGTTAACAGCTGCAGAATATACTTTGAAGGCGACTTAAAAGTGCAGAGATGACAAGAGACTGCAAATCTCTGCATTAGGCATTACGGAGTTTTGTCACATTAATATGCAAACAGCTTTCTTTTAAATGTGGAACGATGCCAAGCTGTTGACAGAAAGTGAAAATAACATTTTGCTAGCCCATATAAGCACCAGCAGGCAAAGTAGCCATACAGTGTTCCTGGCAAGGTTTCAGTCTAGTGGCAGTTGGAGGAAATGACTCATTTAATTTACTGATTGACAAACCTTTGAGGCTTTTTTCTTCCTTTAGTGCACACCTAGCTTCCAAAGATAGCACTCTCCAGTGCTAAACAATGTTAGCAGCTGTTATCAGCTGTGGTATCTATTACAAATTGTGAATAATGTGAGAACAATAAGAGTTCCCCCTTTGACTGAACACAACATTAAGCTTGTTGACTGCATCAGGATACGCACATCGATATAATTCCCATTGATGTAATCGGAGCTTGTTTCTCCTTCAATAGGCTGCAATCTCACTCGAGAATGATCATCTGAAAAGGGAACAATGCAGAGGAAAAAGAAGTTATTAAAAACACATTCAGTAACATAGGCTTAATCAAAATATTCCTTTATAGTCAAACTAAAACCTTAGTAAGTCTATGCTTATTTTGTTGGACATGGAAACTGTATCTATATTTAATTCCCATTTCAGTCATTCACAGGCTTTCCAAATCCCCTCTGTTTTTCCGTATGAATTTCTTGAATCTTATAATTTGAGACCCATTATAATTATGATTTTTGCCTTGAGTCCATCTGCTTTTGTCAATAAAATACCATTAAGTTTCAAAGGTTTATGCATTTGGAAATGCCTCTGCCAGTACTCAGAAGGAGCTGAAGTAATTCACAACACACTGCCACCTCAGAGTTTTTGAAGGAAACCCATTTTCTTTTCAGTAAGAGAGATAGCAAAACAAACTAATGGCAAAACCCAAGCAGTAAGACAATGGCTTTGTCACTAAATTTTGCTCCACT
Source organism: Cyanoderma ruficeps (assembly GCA_008694505.1). Classification (NCBI taxonomy): domain Eukaryota; kingdom Metazoa; phylum Chordata; class Aves; order Passeriformes; family Timaliidae; genus Cyanoderma; species Cyanoderma ruficeps. The sequence goes on along the minus strand of VZDJ01007755.1, from coordinate 20,262,109 downwards.
GTGGTCATCTGTATCTATCCAGCACTGTAAAAACACTTCCAAACTTATTTTCTAAATTCCAATCCAAAACACCATGGCATGAATTCATCTCATGACAGCTGCCTCACCTTCTCTAGCAACATTACTAGAGGCTAACTCCCACCCTGCACAAGCATATCTGTAGGCTGGCAGGGCTCCTTCTTCTCGGAGACTTCATAAGCTTCTCTTGACTCTCTTAGTTCAAAAGCAACCAAAACCAATGGCTTTTTCAGAATTCTGCACAAGTTGTAGATAAAACGATTTGACGGAAGGATCTCAAGGAGAGAGAGATGGTAGGCAGCCACTTTATTGTTGCTTTGTTTATGAGGTACTCTTGCTAATTAGATACCTGTGTATTACTGTTTTGCTGCCTGCCTACTGAGCTAATATTACTTGCAGCTGATGATACACCTTCATGACAGTCGTTATTTTGTTGTAAATGTAAATAATCATTAAAACACCCAAAACATGCCACCCGTGTTCTGCACAGCTATTTCGGAAGCTTTAGAATTCCTAAAAGATAACAAATAAATGAAAGAACATGAAGTGGCTTAAAACCCCAACTTCATTATAAGTAGCATAATTTCAGACCACATTATGGTGGAGGATGAACCGAGCAAGTGCTTCTTAAAATAACATTGTTTTAGAATTACAAGTCAAGAGAGAAACTGGTCAAGTTTACCTCTTCCTCTTATGCTCCAAGTCTTAGGAAATAGAGATCTCAGAGCCTCATTTATTTCCCCAGGATTCCCTTGGGAGAGAGAAAGGGCATGCTACAACCTCAAACACAGTAAATCAGAATGAATTAAAATTTCATCTCCAGGTCTTACACTGCTATTTTCTTGGAATTATTTCACTCAACAGTCTTCAAGAATGAGGTTTTCAACCATGCTGGAATATTTGAATCAGTTACGTTAATCAGGTAATCAGCCTTTTCAGCCTCTCTATTCACTTTTCCAAGAATAAAAATTTAGAGCTGTGACTTTACATTACATAACCCTGCTTGTCTGACTCTACCAAGTGCTTTGCTATTCTATGCTTAATTAAGCTATTTATCAGTTTCTTCAGAACAGAGGTTCGGCTCACAGACCTTAATCGTCAAAATCCATCTTACTTAAGAAAGATACTAAGAAACTTTCTAAGCTACAGCTATGGCTGCTGCTTTTACAGTTTCGGGACCTGATCCAACTTCTGCTAAAGTCAGCAGACTCAGAAGTCAAGCTTGCTTGGACTCATGGTATATCTTCATCCATATTTTCATGATTTCCCACATTGTTGCCTTACAGGCATTCTAACTCAGGCTAGTAAAGATCTACACTTTTGCATTCCCTGAATTACAGAGGGCAGGGTTCAGTTAACTCCTTACTGCATGGCAACTGTTGTTAAATAGAAAAAAAATCATCATGTCAACACAAAGAAATGTTACTACGTCTGGGCTGTGCTTATCTCAAACAGATTTAAAACTAAGAGGTACATGAGCCATATTCTTCAACACGTGTGTTGATTCTTAAATAGTCTCTAGGTTAACTGTCTATAGTTTTAAGGTATTTTTTTTTCCTTTATACTTCAGCTGCTCTTGACAATTTGTGTATCTGTTAAATACTCTCTTTTCCATCTCACTGTTATTTTGATACCCCTCCATTAGGAGATCTAATTTAACTTTCTACTGATTGCTTAAGCTTTTAAAATTATTTATCTTAGAATAAATTTGTCTTTGTAGAATATGGTAATAGATAATGAATATAAGCATTTTATTCTTTCTTGCCTCATGTTGCCTACAACATGTATATGCCAGCCTGCAGACTGTGATCTCTAACAAGCCCCTTGAGCAGCTGGTTGATTAGCATGCCTTGCCAATGACCCTTTCTTGGGACATGCATTCCCGATTCCCTGCAAATCAAACCTTTTATAAATGTCTCACCTAAAATCTTTAGCTGCTTTTAAAAGTTGTGATCAATACTCTCTTCTCATTTAGTCAATATTGAGTAAGGTAAAAATAAATACAGAACCCCTCCCATTCCTTCAAGATCTCTCCTGAGGAAAAAATGAATAAATGTTACCAAAATCCATGCCCAACCCCACACCGTTATGGCAGAAACATAATTTTTCTTAGGTGATGAAAGATTCATTTAGCAGGTTCATGCTGAGTTTAGTTTCTAATGAGAAAACACAAAGGTTTTTTTGTTCAGCAAAGAAAGAACATGTTTTCTGTGGCTGACAGGACTGTGATCACGATTCAACTTTTTGTAGCCACTGTCATACAGTGGGTAGGGCACGCCTGTAGCCAATTAAATGCACATCACTTGGGTAACATAAAGCATATAACAATTTTGACAAGCTCCTGCAATGCTGAATGCTTGGTGCTATTGTTTTAGTTCCCTCCAAGAACAATAATGACTACAAGCAATAACATAACAGTAGTATCTTGGGAAAAATTAAAACAAAGAGGGTAAATGGATAGAAAAAAATATGCTTTGCAGAAAAAAAATATACATTTCATTATAATCATGTACCCATAGTCAGTGGCATCTAAATCACCGCATTTTTAAATGTTTGAACATAGCATAAAAGGGCAATTTATTAAAATGCTTTTAAGCTAAAGCATATACTTTATACAATTATCTGGGACAAATTTTCAAAAGCAGACCATTCAAATTGTACCCTCAGACTCTGAGAAATACAATCGTTTATCTAGGAGAAAAACACATAAAATAATTAAAAAGTTAACTACTCCATTTGCATACACGTATTTAACAACAACAAACAACAAATTGAATGACAAACTGTGGGCAGTTTCAGCTTTTCTTTTAAGATACTGCCTTTAATTCTAGTACATCTTAATTTTAACTTGAGTTGTCTTCATTTTCACAGTCACATAAACAGGAAGTGTTATTGATAAAAAACTCCATCCAACTCTCTCCCTCTGCTAAATACTGAGGCCATTTCAAGTAAATTGCGATCTAAAAGTCCTGAGTTATATCTGGCCTCTTAGAAAGCCTTCAGTATCATTCGTAATTGTCATTGATTTGTGTATCTAATATCTTTTATGTGTCCTCCCTTGGCTATTCATCACTTGATTACCTCAGACATAAAGCACTAGCAGTTTTCTAGTTTTCTTCAACCAAAGGGTGTCAAAGTGTAAGACAATGTCTAACATGACATTAAAAGAGGGGAGTGACACACTAAACCTGACTACAAGAGAAGATCTATTCTAATAGGCTTGGACTGGAAAAAAATTTCACGAAGCAAGGATAAGCATAAAACTGCTTTGTATTTCTTATTTTTCCCTTTGATATTTTTACTCAAATGATTAGCTGTTACTCATATAATGTATTGCCACATCCTCACAAAATAACAAGTTTGTTACACATTAATATTGCTTGGCAGGAAACAAGCAAAACTGTATCTAGCTAATTTATCTGCTTTTGCAAATCTGCCAGTCCAACACGATAATCACTTTTCTCTAGAAGATTTAATTTCCTTTTTCAGTATATAGCACCATGTACATCCAAAATACACAGCAATGCTATCATGTCTACTCAAAACCATGTGGCAGATCATCTCTTGCTTAACTCGCCTCAGCCTCCATGGGCATTCCCTGTGGGTTCTCATTCTGCAGTAAGCTACACAGCTGTTTTCTCTCTGCAGACAGTCTCAGCCCAGCTGGGCCCTATCCATATCACCTACTGTAGGTCACTAAGTTGGGAGCTGTTCTCTCCAGACTCATTACACATACACTGCAGAGAGGACCTCCTGAGGTGGTGATTCAGAAGCATTCCAATGGGCTCTATTTTGGAACCATTTCTCTAGAAGAGAACCTGTCCTTCCCTCTGTCCAGTCCATGTGGTTCACTGGTGAGGAAATCTAGGCAGATATGTGCCTGGACAAGCTAGGAGAGATGGTGGAGTTAGTGCAAATATGCACTACATACTCCTTCCACAGGTCCTCCAAATGTTCAGACAATCAGCATGGCTTATTCCTCTATGCTGCCCCATGTACCTGGGGTTCTCTATGATTTCTGAACTTAGCAGAAAGATGTGCAACATATCTAGTCACAATGCTTCATCTCCTCAAGTTACTTGATTATTCGTATGTCTAATACTTATTAAGCCTGGCATTTTTAAGTAAAACATAAGGGTTACCTTTTTTCCTTAGAGTCTGTCTAGCATAAGGCAGGATAGTTGACTCTTATCTATTGTGGAACACTTAAGCATCAGTATTGTTTGCTCCTATAATATCCACAACCTCACACCAAGGTATTGCTGTGATCATGGGTAGTCTTGTGATCAGCTGGCAAGAGCAGTTTGGGACCTGTTGGAGCTGAGTACTGATTAAAAGTATCGTTTTCCATTAGCCAAATGCTGATCACAGGATGGAAGGTATACAGAAGGGCAGTTGAGAAAATGCATTAAATCTGTCAGTTTTCTCAAGAAAAAAAAAAAAATTTTCCCTCATTTTTATCTTTTTAATTAGGGAAAAGGAGTATAAGCCTGATGTGAGCACAAGGCTGGTGGTCATTCGTATCCTGATCTGAAGGGAGGTTAACAAAGTGCACAATTATGTTGTCAACACTCACATGCAATGATATTCCCATATCTGTTTTTCATTCTGTTCTCATCTTTCTTAGCTGAATCCCATGGTGCAGACTGTCCTTCAAAGAAACTCTAAAAACAGGAAAGAAGATGACATTAAGAAAAGCATGCAGCAACAGTTACCTTATGGCTAAATGAAAGAGAAAGGCAAACAGTACTTGTGGGTATTGTTGTTAAAGTGTCATTTAATTGATTCATTTATTGAGCAAAAATACGAGTTACCTGTTTAAATGGTATTTATGTATAGCTCCAGATGTTACTTAAAATTTGACATGAGATTATCTGTGTAATAGCAAGAAGTATTATTTGCAAGTGAAGTGCTATTAAAGCTTTCCAAATGTGCATTCTTGCAACACTGAGAGTACTCCACTTGTGCTATCCAGATTCCCTGTATAGTTCTCATACACACATGTGAAGCTGAAGGAGCTTTATCATCAGTGTTGGAGCTGCTCCAGTATTTGAGTGTAGAAATTACAAACTGTACTGATAGTTTTATTTTTGACATAATACCTCAAGTTTCATTTACTTGTTGGCAGATGACCTCATGAATCAAAACACATACAAGCATTTAAAAAACCATGGATTCAACTAGCACAATTGTGTCTTTTTTTTTTCTCTTAAGCACAATTTACGACACCACCATGATGATTATTTTCTCAGAGAACAAAATCAATGTGATTCTGTGAAAGATATAATCTCATATTCCCCCAACCACTGTCCTTTACCTAATAAATCTCATGTAAATAACAAAGTTGAAGGTGCTAAAAGTTTCTTTTTACATTAATAAAACACAGAAGCTGCTAAAAGGGCAGCAAGCAAGTTGTTATGCGCTATATATCCTGTGTTTTCTGCGGCGTAAAACAGCATTTGCACAATCTCTGTTTTATGCATTGTATCCATAAGTCATATGATGCTGATAAATTTTAAAATTTTGTACGGAAATATTAATCTTGTGTTAAAAAAAACTTAGCTGCAAAGCGAACCACTGGAATTCTATCATGATTATGGCCACTATTAACTCATGTTTTCATCTTTTTACTAGAACGATCAGAAGATTAAATCTCTTGTACCACACTAAATAGAGATAACACTGGGAAGTTTGTAAGCATCTCTTGAAAGATCTCAACACATTCTGAGTGGTTTAAAACAGATCATGCTGATAAAATCATCTACTATTACTGTCCTTTGCCCTCAAATTTAAAAAAGTTGTTTTTCAAATCCCAATTATTTCCAGTAGCAAAGAACATAAAAGTTAAACCAAACCCACGATCCTTTGCTGAAGTCAATGGAACACAAGGGCATTCAATATCTAAAATGGCTATGCTTTTCACAAGTTTACTAGAGTGCTGGTTTCCAAGTTATGATCTAGAAATTCCTGGGAATACATGGACTACGTCTAAAATGTTTATTAATAGTAACTCAAGAAAACCAGGAGCCTTGTCAGTGGCTTCAATTTGTTTTTCCCTCATCTCTCCACACTTCCTTAGAATATTTTTAATGGTTTGGAAAGTGAAATTATTAAAACCCACTAATACAAATAAATTTCTTTTGAATCTTAACATACCATCGTCGGGTACAGCTCTGAGAAACACTGATTGCTACCAGGATGGTGAAGTGTAACCCTGTGAATCCTAAGATGATTTACAGCTTTGGGGCTCTTTGCCAAAAAGGCGTCAATCGTTATCTGATTATAGATTTCTCAACAGCATCTAAAGTAAGCAGGCCCTCCCACTCTAGAGCATTCTCAGCTCAGGCTGGATGGAAATTACTTTTCTAGTAAGTCCAACCAAACTGCATAAGGAATGACTCTCCATGGGCAAAGATCCGTGTCTCGATTTCTTGTAAAATTGACACACTCAGACAACACTGAGTGACGAACAATTAAACGTAGTTAAAGGCAAAGTAGAGATGGTCAGCAATAGGTCAGCAGCAAAGCGCCAAAGACACAACACACTAACAACTCATCTGATCTAAAATATGATGTGATTTCACATTTCAGACAGCTAAGTAGACTACTGAAAATTCTAGTTTTCTTACAGTCCTTCTCCTAGGGACTAATGCACAGAATTGATCCATAAGACACTACCCAGCAAGTGGTTTTGAGTTTAATTCAGTAAGCATTACACATGCTGTTAGAGAAAGACTCCTGCTGACACAGCTTCTGAGCCCACACCTTGAAATATGGAAGACCCAAATATTCTCCAAGGGACGTCTTGCTTCTCTCTGTCCCACTAATGAACTTTTACAAAATTGCTTTAAACCAGTCAAATAAAGTAAATCTCTGGAGGTAATTGGGAGAGATTTAGATGGTGCTGAATTCAGGGAAGAACTACAAGGGGCAATGTACTGCTTTTGGAAACTCGTCTGGGTCTCATCCGCAATGCACACTTTCTGTTTCTCCCAAGCGTTTGGAACGTCTGAAAACAATGGTAAGTTTAATGAGCCTTACAGATAAACCATCTCCTAACAATTTATCTACAACATAGATAATTCTGTTCGTTAGAACAGATATATATCAAACCTCACATGACAGCGAAGACCAGGAAACAGATTTACATTTCCAGCTACTGCTTACTGACTTCAATTTCTTTATTAAAAATGTATTACAGAAAAAGAACTTCAGATATTTATTTTTCTTTGAGTTTTTATCAATAAATAAGTGAATGAAATAAAACATATCACATAGGGAAAACAGGACATAATTTATGTATATCCATTTTTATTTTTAATTCATTTTGGGATACACACTGGTATTACAGTGAGAAGAGTACAGCAAAGATAATTTGAAGGAAGAGGTATTATAGTGCAAAAGCATTAAAAAACGCAGTTATTGTAAAAGACAGCTGGAGTGTCATTTCCTAAATTCCCCGTGTGCTGCCATTACACAAACTGCAGCAGAATGATAATCCACAATGTATTACAAGGAGAAATCTCATTTGTCCCACAAGTAAAGAACAGAGCAGATATTTCATAACAGGTGATCTGTCAAGATCTTTCCTTACTTGCGAGAAATTCACGTTTCATTACAGAAATTTTTTAAATCTCTTTCCTGACACATCACTCTCCAGGGATGCTGCTGCACAGCAGCCCACACATTATCTTTGTGGCTATTCATTCTAATCCATCCTTAGAAGTTTCTTAAAACTGTGGACCGTTAGGAAGAAATACGGCCCCCAAACAGCTTCACTCCACCAAATGCGTGGCAAGGGCAATGGAGAACCGAAAATGAGTACAGGACATTTTCAAATAATTTAAAGTAAGTATTTCTTCAACTCAAAATCTCACAGAACCCTGTCTACACAGCCTCCGTGACCTTCTTGAAAAATGAAATGCTCTTCAAGCCAGCTGTTGTTACAGCAGATATTTCAGTATGCATGTCAGCTGCCATTCTGTTAGTGGAAAATATTACAATAATTAGGATAAAGCACTTTCTGAAGAAAAATTAATTACAGAGAACTGCTTTATATGCAACATGAAAACTGGTCAGTGATGCAGCAGGAGGATCATCTTAGGATGAATGTGATACTTTTGCTTGCTTTAACTCAATACTGTAGTGGTTTCCATTAAAAATTAAATATTTGCCAAGGGCTAATTCACTGTGACCCTCACACTAGAAAATAACTGCAATATCTCAAATGAGAGGGGGAGATAATCATTGCAAACACAGATTTTTTTATATTATTCCTTTTCCTAATTTAAAATTCATAAGGCAAAAAAATAGTGGAAAGAACCTATATAAAAGTACAGTTTGAAGAGGCTGGAATGTGGAGGACAGGGTGAGATCTTCAGAATAAAATTTGTATCTCTGTTGATTCTCGTCTTTGTCAACACACTTTCTATCCTAGATTTCAGGCTTGCAAATAAGGATGCTTAAAAATATATATCTTTGTAAGTGCTTTAAGGTCTACAAATGTAATGTGTGGAATTACTACTTTTATTATTAATCCAAAACCAAGCAGCAATTTTTCCAAAAAATATTTTGTAGTTGCTAGGTGACAACAGAGTAGTCTCTTACAATGTCATTTATAAAATGCAAGCTCTTAAAAGCAAAGAAATGAGAAGGACATCATAATTCTCCCTCTGCCTACTTGAAAAGCAAGAATATTATTTGTAGGTGCAAAGAAATGCTATTGCACTGTGTAACAGTGTTAAGTTTGACCTCTGGATTTGTTTTTAAGTGCATTGGTCTTTACAATATCTGATTTTCTCTACTGACTCTTGAGTTTTCTCACTGGTAACATTCATTTTCCATTGCCATTTCTAAATAAACAGATTACAGTGTATTTTAAAAACACTGGTAATTTGAACTATCCAGTTATAAATACCTCTGGATTTGTTTTTAAGTTACACACAGAGTTATGCACACTGTCTACTTTAAGCCAGACCAGACAGCTAACAGAGATCCTAATGGAGGTCCTTGTCTAAACTCAATTATCTAGAGAAGAAAGTTGTATTTCTACTTATAGCCCTGTGAGTTGCAGCTAAATTAGATGCCGAAAATGCTCTGAATTTGATAATGAAGATTCATTACTAGTTTAACACTAATGCTGTGTCCATTTTATATGTGGAAATTACAGATGGGAAAAATGCATCCATTAAAGTCTGAGTTAAGATCCTAGGGTCACATTATACTCTTTATATTTACAAACCCTAGTAAATACACATTTAAGCAAGTCCATAAATGTTTGGAGGACAGGGATCTTCAGGCTCATTTAATGAACACTGCAAGATTTCTGAGTGCAGTAAATCTGTCAGTTGATTGGATTTTCAGTAGCTAGAATCTGCTAAATATCTGGCATTTGAGGATGTTCTTGTGACTTAACAACATTATTTTTTTTAACAGAAAATTGAAATAATCACATTCTGCTTGTTGATAACTCAGTATTTAGACTATTAAGGAATTAAAAAGGGTCACTGAAAGTTACGCTAAATGAAATATGCAGGGAGGCCCAAGCTATTAAACAACATTTTTAATCTTCTGGTCACTTTGAGGGAAGCTTTCATCATTGAAAATGCATCACCTGTATGTAATAGATCTCCCCAAGTGTTTGCGAGCAGTGGTAAATGATTTCACTGATGGAAACCCACAGCAGGCAAGCAGCTCTTGGTACTTCAGTCATTGCTTTGGTCACTGACAGCATCTGTGGATGACAGCCTGCCACTAGAGAAAATATTCACCATCAGCTTTTCCTTCTCTGTCAGCTTCAATCACTGAGAATTATGTCCAGTTCCCAAATAATGGAATTTAAAAAAACATTTTACTGTGCCTGCCCTTGAAAAGTGTCTGTTGCAAGAGCCAATGTGAAAATCTATCTAATCAATGTAAACTGCCTTCAGCAGCTATAAAGCACTTACTGGAGTGTTACTGTAGCCTAAGTCTGAACACAGAAGAAAAAAAACCACCCAAACCCAATAAAGACCATTGCCAATACAATATATTGATGTTATTGCTAAAACTCCCTTGTTGTGTTGAGATTTTTCTGGTAAAATTAGGCTGATAGTTTACAAAAGGTTTTATATAAGATCCAGATCAGTTTTAAAGCAGATACAGAGTTAACAGTCTGACATACAGCATCTCTCTGATACTGTTCTCAATGCTCCTTTGTGTGGTTGTTCCTCCTTGAACTGATGTAAAAAAACCCAGAAACATCCACTCAAGGGTTTGCATAGCCAGAGGTAGGAAACAGTCTTTTCTTTCTCAGGTGAATTTAGGTTAGTCTGCATTACACATGAGAAGAAGACTGGGAAAGCAAAAGTCCTTCTGGCCTTTTGAGACACTAAACATCATACTCACTGCCTACATTATATGTTGAAAGGGGAACTATTATCTCCTCCAATGACTAGCTGCAGCATGCCTTAAGACTCAGATTTCAAAACATGGACTAAAACCATAGAGGTGAGACAAAATCTGGCACTTATTCTGGTGATTGCAATGGTGTGCTCATTTTTCAGAGGCAGTGCTTTCAGTTAGTGTATTTCCAAATATTTTTAATATTTTTAAAGTCACAGGCTTTGCTACTCCGTGGACAACTGGACAGTCTAGTCAACCTATAGCAGCACAAGGAAAACATACTAAAATGATCAAACTGCTTCAGTATAGTACTATAAATGACACAGGTACTTGCACCACTTATCATGAGTTAGCTCCAGTTGACAATAGCATTGGGAAATGTACATGAAATTTAGTTAACACTATAGGACAAGAGAGAGCTCCCTAGCTCACTAGAACATAGAAGTAACTTAAGTGAAAGTGACTTGTCAGCCAGTGTGAAAATTGTGAAGGTGTTGCACATCTTCAGGAATAACAGGTCATGAGTACCAGCCACACTGAAGGCTGGTTTTTCGCCGCTAAGAGCACTTGAACAAGATAATCAAGAATACATTTTTTTCTACCCAGTCCTATATTTGACAGTGTCTAGAGTTTCTTGGGGAAGGACCCAGAGGATGAGGTGACCTGAGAGACTGTAGGAGAACATGTGGCATGGAGAACACGTGGCATGGCTGGAACTGCAACACAGACCCACCCGATTTCTTTCCTGAAATGTGTCCTTTCCTGTGGAATGGAAGTTGTGCAATTTGTGAAACTGCATATATTGGTGATTGAAATATTTTGGTAGCTTAGTACATTTAGTGTCCAATAACCAATTGTCATTGGTCTGAAATCATGACAAGGCTGCAAAAAAGAGTGTCATAGAGTACTTCTGTAATAACTAACCAAGAATTACTTTCCATATATTTTAAACCCAACCTATTCATGAGACCTGTTGGTGTAACTTCTTTTCTTGCTACCAATGAAGATAATACCTGAAACTCACCTGTAATATTCAACAGAAGGAATAGAAATATTTATAGATTCAGCAGAGAAGTCTAAAGATTTGATAGATAACCTAGTTTTGATAAGCTTTCAGAGTAATTTCCATTTTACCTACTTAAGTTTTAAAAACTCCATTACTTTAATTCCTTTTAAATTCTTTAAGACTACTGTATAAGGAAAGATTTTAGAAATATGGTGAATTAGTAAGAGGACTGCAATAGAATATACAATTAAAATTCTAATTTAGAAACTTATTCCCTGGCATATTAGACAGCAATAACTTAACCTCATTAATCTTCCTGATTTATCTCCAGCAGAAAAATATAGTATGTTGATAGGATTTCATGATCCTTTTTTATAGAAAGGACCCTCTGGGTACAATATGCACACTTGTACTGTAACTAATGTGCAGGATATATATTATTTTAACTTGTGTGGAAAAGAAAATAAAGTTGGTCTCAAGTATTGCTTATTTCCTCTTATGAAAACAAGTTTCCTGCTTTTGGAGGATTTAATGAATACTTTTCATGTACAGCACGTGGGGTTTTCTCATCTCCCCATTCCTCCCCACATTTCTTTTCTTCACACAGTATGCAATTAGGAGTGTGAACTCGAGCAACACTCATGACTGTAATGCGTGTAAACATAAAGTGAATTAACACGGGTCCCTCTGAATACCAACTAGTTCTGTGCTTTGATAGGAAACCAGGGCAAGACATTGATCACCACACAGGCACTATCCATCCTTGTGAACAAAACTATCTGCATCATTATTCATTTACTGTGGCATCCTCTTGCTTCCTCCCTATGTTGTTCCAAAGGATATATTTACATATGTTAGTTGTACACACATGAGTAAAAAAAAATGGTGCAGAGTCGTTTATTTTTTAATCAGAAATCCTACCACCAGGACGCAGGTATTTCTTCACTACAAGGATGGTGAGGCACTGGAACAGAGAAGTTGTGTATGCCCCATCCCTTGAAAGGCTCAAGGCCAGGTGGATGGGGCTCTGAACAACTGGGGAGAGATATCCCTGTCCATGGCAGGAGGGGAGAAACAAGATGATCTTTTATGTTCCTTCCAGCCTAAACCATTCTGGGATTCTATTATTTACACAAAAAAGGCAGGACTCAAGGTCACATACAGTCCACTGAATGTATAGGTAAGGTAAATTCTAAACTGACTTCTTTTGGAAGGGTAACATGTAAATACCTCAGAGGACTTGGACAGAAAGAAAATACTCACTCTGGTCACTATGACATGGTTTGAATGAGGCCAAAATGGAGAGGTGTCTTAAAACGTTGTATGAAGGCAGAGACATTGAATTTGAGCTAATGCAGATTTCCAAGGTACCATTATAACCACATTTTTCACCTCTTGTTTTTCATTTCCAATTTATTCAGGAAACTCTTTGTCAAGTCCCTTTCCGCCAAGCAAAACATTCCTTCCACAATGCTACTTAGAACTCAGAGGTGTATCACTCCTAGATGTTCTTTTATGTACTCACAATGTTAGCAGGCAGATGGTTTCTAAAACCTGGTTTTAGGTACCTTCGAGCTTTGAGAACATTATTTGGATCTTTTTGTGCATTTTAAATTTTAATTCAAAAAGCTAACAAAAGATGTAAATATTTTTTCCTGAGTCTAGCCAATTTTTCCTCCTAAAGATTACCACTTTGATATTTGATTTACTTTACAAATAATAAAAGCTTGCCCCAGGGAACGGTTTCAAAAAGCTAATGAAATATTATTAAAGTAGAGCATAAAGATACTATTTGCTGTGAAAAAGAAGGCAGGGACTGCAGATTTGCTCTTCCTATGGTAAAGAGAAGAGTTTGCAATTGGTTTAAAATAGAACAGAAAGAGAAAACAAAAGGAAGAAAAGAAAAAATAAATTAAAATGAAAAAATTAGAGTGAGACAGAAAGAGGGGGAGGAGAAGAAGAAAATACAAAGAAATTTAGTCACCAGAAGAAAAAGTCTGCATTCGACTTAAGTGACAACCTTTGTGTTGCAGTCATTAAAATTTTCTGTTCACTCGTGTTTTCCATAGTGATTGATGAGAGCTATTTCACTTATTGCCTAGGTATGCTATGTAATGAACAAAACAAGGCTTAAGGATTCCAAGAAACTTTTCTGAAGTGGGAATGATTTTTTATGGGAAAATACTTCTTTTCTATGATTTGACTGACGCTATAAGTCTGCGACATTATTCTCTGAGCAACTATATTATTTGAAAAGGCACTATTTAATACCTGGGCCCTTCCGTTTACTGAAGATTATTTCTTATGAAAGGTGATCAACATTAAACTGGTGGACACATACACGATAAGAAAGGTGACTTCCGACACATTTCTAGGTAATCCAGTAATATTTTTGTCTGATTTTATCTGAATACATCATTGTAATTGAGACAATGCTCTGAGCTCAGAATTTACAAGAACTGCCTGACTTAAAATTATCAGCTAACCCAGGCACATAAAACCTGATAAGATCTCCAAATTCCCTGTAAAGACAAGCTGTGATTTAGAACCACACAGTATGGAAAAACCTTCAATGTAACAGAATTCCCTGAAGCAACAGAAAATGGCACGTGGAAAAATGAAACAAGAGCAAACAAATGTTGAATTTGAAAAGTGAATAAACCCCTCCCCTATCTTCATCCAAATTGTAATGTACACACAGCTGATCTAACCTTTCAGAAGTGATAAAGCACCCCTCAGATTTGGCTCACTAAGTGGGCCTCGAGGGTTTCCATGAGTGTATCACTGCTGCTCTAGTTAATATAGTTTGAATAGAAGATAAGAGAGAAACAAAGCTCACATAATAAGATTTTAATTCTGCTACAAGGCAACACTGACATCACATTTAACTACAAGATAAAAGCCAGAGTACACTGGCGTGCACAGATGGAACACAAATATTTTGCACACTGTTGTTTTTCCCTGTGAATAAGATAGAACTTTTCAAGGGAAGTAAGAGCAGTAGGGTGTGCTAAAACAGATAAAGGTCTACTTGCAGTCCCCTCTCAAAAAAACTATAGCACTTCATTGTGCTGGCTCATTACATTTTTTGATCTTCACAGGAACCTTTGGTGCCTTGATGTCTGCTTTGCTTGTTAGCAAATACACTGTTTGCTAGCATAGATAAAGCAAATCAGTCATTCCTCTGGGCTCGACTCTTAGGCCAACATTTTTCTTGTTCTAAAGAAAAATACCTCCTATCTAAAAGCTACATGTCTATTTAGCACTATTCCTGGCTGGCATCCAGTCCCTAAGCTTATAATTTGCTACACTCCTGCTTCAGGGAGAGGAGTAATGGGACACAGCTGAGCCACCGAGAACTTGCACAGCAACGGGAGCTCCCGCTACTTCACTATTCAAAAATCCTGCGTTTTAAAGTTAAGTTTCCTTTTCCCAGACATCCCTCTGCAGGCTCTGACTCTGTAATTGCTTCCTGTCAATCACCTTCCCTTTGGACAACTGCTCACTTACTGGAAACGTGGATAAAAACTTCGAAAAAATTGTGTTGGTCCTAGACAATTTCCCATCTGTCTGAGAAACTACTCAAAGAATAATACAGAGTATTTAAGAGCACATAAAGATAATCAGCATAAAAATAGTAGAGGTAGTAATGGGATTGACAATGACGACAAGTGTTGCTGTCAATTGTAAACCTAATTATTTTTAGTTTGCTCACTGTACACTGACAGACAGCAGACCTTCAATACAGCCCCAAGACTACTCGTTAGAACAGTGTCTGCTTAGGCACACTAATGAAGGGCAGCAGCTCACCAACCTGAATTGCCTTTTTTTGATGTTTGAAATGTATATACAGCACTTTCTCATTCTGAGAGAGGTAGAAATTCATCAACCAGGCTGTAAACCAGATAGTTCATTCAAATATGTAATACACTGAACTGAGGTTACTCAAATGACCCGGGCTCAGCTAATGGGGTAATGTGTAGTGGAAGTACTCTGTGGAAGTTAACAATGAGGGAGGGACAAAAGGGGTTGCTGTCCCTAAATGCTCTTATTTGAAGAGCAGTTCGGCATCATTCAACTAACATCAGGTAGGTGGTAGTAATATTTTCTCAGTAGAAAAATACAGTGCATATGTGACAATTCCACTACAGCATGTATCCACAGGAGCTTATTGATGGACATTCGGATTGTCCAGTTCTCTTTCCACGTAAACAGCCCTTATATTCCTGATGCCCAAGGGAGAAACTTCCAAAGAGCTTTGAAAAGTCTCCTGACCTTGTACTGACCTTGTGCAATACAATGGGGATCTCTGAATGTCCCAGTGCAAATATCTTGTCCTTATTTATCACTCATGCAGCTACATTTAGAGAATACACTCCGCAAGTGAAATAAGTACTGAACTAATAGGAAAAAACCTATCTCCAGCAATAATGATGGAGATGGGAATTTGAATGTCATGAATTACTTACTTTGCAGATGTACAACAAGAATGTCTTTTCTCCTCTAGTTTGGTGGTGTTTTACAATTGCTATGTACAAGTAACAGCAGAGTTTAGTAAATTAACAACCCAAGTGTAATACAGCAAACAGACTCCAGGAAAAAAAAAAAAAGGAAGAAAAGTGGCATTGTTTTACAGAACTGCCTTTTAGCCTTTTTTCTAAAGGACAACATGTTGGGGACATGAAGGTGAGTTGTTCATGAAGTAAAGAGTGCTAACAGAAAAGTTATCAACTCTCTGTTAACATAAATGGATTATGAGACATGAAACTTCAAGAAATAAAGGGCTAGTCACGAAGAGAAAATCAGTGAAAAATATTGTTTATATTCAGCGCCTTAAGAACAGAAAAGGAACAATCATAGTTCTGCACTTAGATCACACCTATGACATTATTCTGTACATTTTTTCCTGGTGTGCAGAATCCTTCTGAACATGTCACCTAGTTACCCTTTTGTTCAGATTCTGATCCTGCTGAGTATCAAAACAATTCTTCAGTAATGAAGATTGAGGTTTAATGACTTGATGTATAATTTTGGCTTCTTTAATCTGCTTCTTGATTTTATCTTTTTGCATAAACGGAACAAAACACAGCAATTTATCAGCTATCTGTGAACATTTCAAGATTTATATACATTGCAGTTCTATATTTTTGCTCTACATTTCCTTTCATTAGAACACTGCACTCAAGCTAGATTAATTGAGGCAAGCCAACATTGTAACAGCTCTGTTGAATAGCAGCAGATGCCTTTATTCTCTGCATCCCTCTATAAAACAAAACTTTAAAAAATTTGAGTCTCTATATAAATATTTCCCTTAGAAGACAATACAAAGATTCCAGGCATCTGTTTCTCATTAAGCCAATTACTAGTTGTTTAAAATAACAACCCAGTAAAGTCCATTTCTATTACATTTATTAATAAACTCTATGAGCCAAATTCTGCAAATGGAACCAGATAAAATGATGAAGAGTGAGATAGACGACAAGAGTGACCTGGTACTGAAATGTTTCGATCCTGACATTAGGTGGAATAACAAATATCCAATCTAAACCTCCCCTGGCACCACCTTGGTGCTGTTTACTTTTGTCCTGTTGCTTGCTACCTGGGAGAAGAGACCCACCCCCACCAGGTTACAACCTCATTTCAGGTAGCTGAACAGAGAGGTAAGGTCTTACATGTCCCACTCTGGCTCTCTACCTTGCCATAAGTCAATCTGAATCTTAGTTCCATATGAATATATTTAAAAGTACATCTGAGACAATACCCCACAAAAGTATTGTTTGGTTTCTTTTGTATTAGGTACCTGAATTTGGAAGCTATCATCCTCTATAACTTCACTGTAGTCATAATAGCTGGCAACTAAACTTGTCATATCACTTAAAATACAAACACCTGATATGATACCAGATCAAACTTGAATTATGGCATAAATCAAGATAATTTTTCTGTTTTTCATTAGAAGATACTGAAACTTTTCCAGGCGTGGGCAGAAACTGTAGGGTGAATGGAGTACTTCACTGCTTTATGCACATGAATTTCAGCTTTTAAAAATGTGGTGTGTATTAGTGACAATCAAAATAGCTTTCTGTAGAGTATATTTTTTCCTTTTTCTTCGTGAAAACAGAGAGGAAATCAGTCTTTTTAGTTTTTTGAGGTTTTTTTCAGTATTATTGCACTATTAAGCTTAAGTCTTTTTAGTTTTTTTGAGGTTTTTTTTCAGTATTATTGCACTATTAAGCTTAAGCACTCCAAAACACTGCTGCTCTACACTAAAACAGTCATATGGGTAGCACTATCCAAATGTTTCATGACACCAAAAAAATCATGTTACTATTACACTTTGTCAGTCAGGTTTTCAGGGACTCCAGCAGGGAGTGAGTATAAATACTGGGGAAGCACAAGCAGACCTTTGTGTGAGTGTGCAGTTAGACAAAAACCTTGGTAACTTCATTAATTTCTTAGTCCTTAGTCCTTGGGAAAGGCCTATTTTAAAAAGATTCAACCTGATCCACTACAAGATATTTAAGGCAATTCCACTAGCATATCAGCTAAAAGAAAACATACTCCTAGTTATGTCAAAATGAAAGACATATGCTTCCCAAGACTGTTCTTCTACCTCAGCAATGTTCAAATGTCAACTAATGGCAGGAATAAGGTGTTTTTAAAAATTGTCACCAAAGAATAAGAAACACACGGTCTCAATAAGAAGAAATGAAAAGCAATCCACAAAACAGTTAAACTTTAAAGAAGCCCTAAATCCTGCACATAGCATAGCGTTTCTACTTCCTTTGTGTGCCAGAGATACATGCTCTTAGTAAATACCAGTAAAATAAACACAAATGCTATGCAGAAAACTGACAAATGGAGGAAAAACATATCAATCTCAAACCAGATATACAATTAAACATATAAAAAGCATGAGCCATTTATGTGATTTTCCTTGTATTCAAACACCTTTGTATGTTCTAGCTACTGTCGCTTCTATAGACGTGATTCACAATGTAACCATCAAAACTTAAAATTTGAGCAGCTGATGTTGAAAAAGAAGAGACGATTAAAAAGTCAGTGGCAAAACTGAAATGCGTAGAAAACTACTAGGAAAGCAGCAAGACACCAAATTTGCTTAGATTTTAAATGTGTTTCCCAGTGCAAAACTAAAGCAAATGCTTTGGCGTGGTTTGGAAGCTCAACCTATTTAACTGAAAAATTCAGATAATGGTGCCCCTTTTGCTGTCCAAAGCATGAGAAGAAGTGGTTTACTGCCCACACTAGGAGTTTAATTCCACTACCTCAATGTACTGTAAATAATACAACTCTCTTGAAAGGGTCTAATTAACATAAACAAGATTCTTTGCAGAATAAAGCACTGCTCAGAATAAAGGCTCAAGGATTAGCCTTTAGCATAGCAACTACATGCATTTTATATAAAAATATTTTACAACTGAATTTCTCTTTTTCCTCTTTCCCTTCCTTTACAGCATCATCAAGCTGCAGCCTCAGCCCACAGCAGTCTTGGAGTCCACCAGTAATGCAATGGACCAGGAGAATAGCTATTAAAAAAAATGAAATAGAAAACACTGAGGATGCTATCAGACTTAAGGAGCAGTTTGTGTTCTTTATAAACTGATGTTAGTTGTATGAAATTGACTACCAGTTGGGGAAAAAAGAGAAAGAATTACCATTTCACATCACATTGTTTGTTGTGTATATACAAGAGCACTGATTTATTTTTTTTTCTTTTTACGTGAGTTAACAGCCATACTGGGTTAAACCAGAGGTCCATACAACCAATTAGTTTTTTTACAACAGAACTATTAGCAGATGTTTACAAAAAAGTATGAAGAATAGAGCAAATAGAGTGAATCTTTCCCCAGCACACCCTTTTAGCTTCTAGCAATCAATGGCTTTCCTGAGCAATCTCCTTCTCAACCAGAAACTACATACAGCCATTGTGTTTAATAATGAATTTGTCTAGCCCATTTTTTAACCCATTTATAATTTTGGCTTCACAGCATCTTGAGGCAATGAGCTCCACTATGTAATTATGTGCTGTGTGAAAAATATTTCCTTTTGTTCATTCTAAACCTGCTGCTTAATAGCTTTGTTGGGTGCTCCTGATTCCCTGTATATAAGAAATAATGAATAATTGCTGTTAGCATTGCAGAAGTAACACTGATCTCTGGCACAGCTCAGAATATCCTAAGGGGGTATTACAGCAGCCAGGAACGAGTGATATTTCACTGTCCTGGAAAGAAAGTAGAGACTTGGTACTGGAGCTGATAAAGCAGCTCTGTGTCACTTTTAAGGATTTTCTTACTCATACAATCTTTACATAGTTTATTATGCCAACCTTAGGGAAGCTCTGTATAACAGTGTTACACAGAGCATAAAAGCCGGAGTTGAAGTATGAGTGGGTGAATGAGCAAAACTACAAACCCGAAACGCAGAGTTTTACTTTGGTTTTCTTTGTCCAGCTTGACAAGAGACACCAGTGAAAAACAGAAACAGTTGAAGATAAAAAAATCAAGGCTTAGTGAACAAAAGCGCAGAGGACAGTGTTCTGAAATACTTTTCAAGCAAACAATACACTAAACTGTTCTGGCAATGACTAATGGTTGACAGCACATGGAAGAGCAATACTGGGATCACAGAAGACTGAAGAACTGTTGCATGTAGACATTCTCAAGATTAAAAAGCATCTGTCTCAACGTGCCAGTCATGTTTGGGTTCAGAGGACTTTGGAGGACATGAAAAATCTAAAAAGAGCTTTGCACTAGAAATTTTCCCCATCTCTTTAAGCCCCCTCTGCTCTTTTCTAACTATTCATGTGGGGTTGCAGGTGGCTGATTTTACTGCTATTTCTTGAGGATGCAGGATCTGACCTATCTTCCTACCATTTGCTATGTCATACTGGAAGTCTGTTGCTTGGCCATCATTTTTGGCAAGGAAAAGCATAGTGATGGCTCACATAGATATTTAGTGTAAACAATCTGAATGGTAATACTATCTCATATCAAGAGCTCTGTGATATAACCAAGTATTTAAGCATCAAAGGCAAAGTATTCCTGTTGTCATCTCCCAAACTAATCAGAAACTATGCTCACTTCAGGAATCAATACTCCTCTGTGTGGAAGCTTCCACCATCGCAAAGCAAGCAGTAGGAAGCATTCCATTCGGAAAGAACCCTTTTCACACAGGACAGAGACAAAAATCTACAATTTCATGTAAAGAGCTTAGGCCCTCTTTACTGCAGACTCCCTCTGTTAGTTGAAGGCAGCCATAGCTTTGTCTGCCTCTGAACAGCCCCAGCCTGTGCATCAAGGAAGGCCCTCACTTCTTTTTATTCCCTTTGGTATGTGGTGTAAGAGCACAGATTGCCTGTCTCTTGGAGACACAGAACTCTCTTGTAGAGAACTACAAGAACTACTTTTCTGTAATATATTAAGAACAGTTATTATAGCAGAGGCAAACACCTTAAAGCTAGGTGAGTAATAACTGACCTCAGCTGATTTTAGCAGAAACATGCCATTTATTTTCAAAACAGACCAAAGCAGAGCACTGGCAGTCATGAATCTTTTTAAGATCTTAAAGGGAAGAAACAGCATTATTTTTGTGGACAGATATTCAAGCTTCTTCACCATTATATGATGTCTCCTGTGTGGCTTCCATTTATGTAAGCAGTAAAATGTAAAATGGGAAAGAAGGTATATTCAAAACAACTTCAAAACCGTCCCTTAAATCCCTTTAAAACCAACTGAACTTAAACATCTGCTTAAGGTCTTCTCTGTCTTGGATTCCAAATCATGTTCCAAATCATTCCTAAACTTTTCAGCTTTTGTGTGTGGATTTACATGGAGTGACTCGGACCTGATGTTTCTGTCTTGTGAAGAACTGTCAACATTAGGAATTTTGATCACCCTTGAACTGAGCTGCAAACCCAGTAACTCCAATAATTTTACATGGTTGATGCTGCCATCATGCCATTTCTGAAATACTGACCCTCACTGACAAGGTCCCAAAGCCAGCCTGCTTCTCCTTCTGCCCACCTCCTGGGATACTTTTTTTTCCATGGGTACTCTGCACTTCCCACCAGCTTTGCCCTGGAGGCCAATTTTCTGCCCATCCTTAGCCTGCTACTCTTTGCCTGACCAAGGTGCCTGCATCTTCTCACAGCTGTTTAGCAGGCCATGTCCCCTACACCTCTGAAATGACTTGCAGTGGACCCAGGGCGACCTCACTGTTAATTAATAAGACAGATGCAGAGCCAAGCAGCTCAGAAAACTGCGCAGCCCCACAACAGTGCAGGCAGGGGCATCATGGAGACCTGGTGTGATGGGTAACCAGGGGAGCAGCTATCACACAGAGGCAATGGCAAGAAACCAGCAGGAGAGAAGAGAAGCTTGCCAGCCCCCATATCTGCTCAAAATGATCTGGCAGACTTTCAGTGGACTTAACACTTCCCACAGACTCTTTTGGGCCCATCAAATCAGTATGCTGTGACAAAAACCAACCAAACAAACAAACCAAGAACAACAAAAAAAACCCCAAAAAATCATCATTCCTGCTAGAAAATGATGAGCATCTGTTCCATTGACAGGACAATCACTAAAGCACTACAGGAAACATGGAAGAAGTAGTCATGTATTCCAGATAGAAAACTTTTTAAAAGATACGCTGAGCCACAGGCTACATAAAAAGACAAATTTTCATTTCCTGAAAAATTTGTAATTGCTACTCTAACTTATTTAAAACAAATGCATTATAGAAAATATTGCATATTTTACATATGCTGTGGATAAAGTGATACTAAATGAAAATCCCAATAGCTAAATTATGCTAATTCAATTTGAGAAGTGTTCCTCTCGCTTTACAAACAGCCAGTAATAATGTTCTGGTCATGAGACCAGCAACGGACTAAAATGCCTAATTATTTGTAGTGAATAAATGCAATCTATAGAAAACACAGAGTGTATATATAATTAATAGATTATAATTGCATTTAACATCATCTGCATAATTTAAAATGGAATAACTACATGACTGATTTTTTATGTCTTTTTAAAGGGCACTAATAAAATATGAAGAAGCCAAGAAGGCTTATATGAGTAGGAAGTAATGAATAATATCTTGAACATTAAAGCACAATATATTATTCTGTGCACATAAATTGGACCAATTCACTTTTGCAGGTGCAACGGGAAAAGTATGGTACATCAGCACTTTTCAAAAGTAAATAATATGTTAACTGAAGAAGGATTTACAAATTCTGATCAAATATTTAATGTCTCATTTGAATAATTAATAAGTCAGGCTGGTGCAAATATGCAGCAAATAGCCTGCAACATTTCAAAAACTTTTCTTTTTTTCAAATCGTACTTGTCACTAGCATTTAGAGTGTTTAACCTATCACCTTACTGCTGTGAGCATTAAAACCATTCTTGCAGTTTTCCCTCTGGAAACTCACCTTGTGACTGAAATGACATTCAGTGGCCTCATTTAGGTTCCTACTGTCACGCTCAACAGCCCATAACAATACATAGATTGGCTATATCTGAAATTAAACCCTGATTTCAATAGGTAAGAGAGAGCATAAATTTGATCCTAGCAAAAGCATAGTTGCAAGATCAGTCAGCAAAAATGACTTCACTATCAGACAACCAGAGTAAAATAGACTGAGAAGTCTGCTTAGTACAGTTTGCCTCCTCTCAACCTGTGGCTGCCGAAGAGGATAAAGACAAGACAGGCAGGATAATAATGTTGAGAAGATTTCACATGCTAAAATAGTGGAATGATATATGTTTGTTATACATAAGAATACACCCAAACATGTAGGAAGAAAGCAGTAGGATGGAAAAGGTTAATTCTTTCCATTAATATTATATAACGGCTGTGTTAATTACTTGGACGTATCACAGGTGGATACAGGATTTTCAAAGGTCTGCTCAGTACTACATTGACAATAATCACTGAAACTTAAAAATTATTTTATTGCTCCAATTTTACATTGCACATGCCCACAAATCTTTCCAGAATAAATGGAGAAAAATTTTGCAATGTCTTCAGAGAATACAAGATCCTAATGATGGAGTTGTAGGTCAGGAAAAAGGGGAGAAATATAAAAACCAGTTTTGAAAAACTGCTGTGATGGCTGGACTCAAGACGGGAAAAAACCTCCACAATCTCCTAAAGCAAATTGAAACTTTATTACCATGGGATAATGAAGTGCCAGATGCACATCCACAAAGCTGCATGCAACAGTTAAAATTACCCATTTTAAGTGCTTATATAGACTCACTCATTAAAGGTCAGGAATAACATCAGAGGTGCTTATCATACTTTAAATTAGCTTTAGATTTTCAGTCCTTCTATGCTGAAATATGAAACAAAAGTCTGCTAAACATCTGATCATGTAAAAGACTCCCAGGGCATCTTCAGGATCAAGAAAAATGACATGTTTCAGCACATTTTTCTTTGCTGACATATTTTGTACTCATTCATATGTTTGCCTCAGCATGAACCAGGACTACTGGACTCAGTACAAGCAGCAAATGATTGAAACAGCTGCCAGAGTTCCTACATAAGAACAACCTGCACTCGTTTATCCATCCAATTGATCAGCTTAAGAATCTATACCTCACGGCTTTTGAGTGGACCAACACTTTTCTGAGTGGATCAATACCACCTGTCTCTGTTTTAACTGCTTAGATAGATACAATGGTCATCAAAGATGCACTTTAAAGCTACCAAGCTTTCCTTAAAGCACAGTGCAAACTTTACATACAAGACTCATGAAGAAAAAAATTTGTCTGAATGAGGAATCCTTGCTCTGGTTAGGTGTCCTTGCTGCCTAAGATCACACATAGTTCAGACTGTTTAGGCTGCTGAGAAGAAGAAACCAAGAGGTCCATACCCAAGTAAATCACAAACTGATCAGTACCAAAAATAGCTGAATCACAGCATGAGCAAAGAGCTGCCTACATCCCACTGAGAGTAATCCTAAGGATACTGAAAGTGTTCTAGTCTATACACCTCTGCAATTTTATTATTCAAACAGATAAAAGCACAAAGCCTTTCTAATGAAGCCATGACCTGCCTAAATCTATTTTCTGTGATAAGAATAATTTCTAATTAAACCTGCTTAAACAAAACAAATCAGAGAGGTGTTTCTGCATATACATGCACTTTTATTTAAATTGGAGAATGCATTTAGGAAGAATGGGAGAGGGAAACAGTGTGATTTAGAAAGTTGTGGGACATCTTGATCACTGGGCATTTAACCACACTGTGACATAAAGGCAGTGTCACAGGAATGATATTAAGCACTGTGACAGCACTTCTCATCCATGTGAAATCTGTTAAGAAGAGAAATTCAGGGTGATAGAGGATAGGTTTAGAATTGCATAAAGCTCGCTGACAACAACAGACATTCAGCAAACTAAGTGTCCTTCCTCTGAATGGAAAAAATCCCCAACTGCCATGCAGTTAAAACTGTCGACAACTGATTCTTGCTGATCAACATCTGCAAGTCACCCTTGCTTCTGTAAGACTTGAACAGATACTGCCATGCACTGGGAAGCTGTCACTACTAACATAGGCTATTCACCAGTGAATGTCATTTCAGGTTTGGGATCACTTTATTTCAACGATTTGGTATTGATCTGGAGTACCTTAGGATTTACAAACCAAAACATGCTTTGTGGATAAGGCAGCTGCTTGTTTTTACTGCTTCTTTCAGCCTCCCTACATATGATATCCACAGTGCCAAGACTTCCTGTGCTCAAGTGTCTGGGATAATCCCAACCAGGAAGAAGTTACCTGGTATTTTTGGAAGGCTTTTGCAGATCCCACAGCAGTGTGAAGAAAGTGGTTATGTCTGAAAAAAGTTCTTTGATAAAGGAGGAGCACCTGCTTCATATAAAAGACTTCTATATCCCCATTGGTGATATAGAATCCCTATCTTACATAGATAAGAACATAGAGAGAACACTTACATAATACATGGCTTAACCAAGCCACTGCAACTTTCCAGTATTAAAGATTAACGATGGAACTGGGCATTGATGAAACTTGAAAAAAAGTAATAGCAGTGATCTCTATGGATGAATATTTCTAACAATTTTCCATGCCATTTTCACTGGACAAGTTCCCACTATTTCACTTCTATCTCTATCTCTGTTACATTTATAATCCCTGATGAGTTTTCCTCTGTATTACAAAAACAGAAAGAGAGAAACAGTTACCTACTCCTGGTTCTTGAAGACACAGATGCTGTCCTTCCTGTATTTACACTGTGAATTAATTCCCCTATCCTCATCCAGTGTTCCAGGGTCTTTCTGTTTTCTGTGTAACTTGTGTCTTGTGGGATAGAAAATAAACTGCACTGATTGTGGTACTGTCTGTCTCAGCTGGTGTTGCAGAATATCAAATAAAATCAGGGAAAAAGGTGTGATAAAAATGCACACGTTGGAGGTGAGAAAGATTAGTTGGAGTCACAAGAAACATGCAGGAAAAAATAGAGCCAGCTGGGTGCTACCAGTAGCTATAATAACCTAACATTGAAAAAATACTCAATTTTCCTACTATTCTCAAGATTTCAGAACAGGGTCCCGGAAGCACAAGTCTTAAAAGTGTCATGTGGCAACAAATTTGTCTTCCAGCTGGAACCAAAGAGAAAGAAAAAATGCGACTGGAGACTGGGTATGAGTGACAGGATTCTAGTCTTTTATGGCTTTGCATGACAGCAGAAAATGGGAATTATATCAGACTTCTTTCAAAGTCACACATTATTCTAAGAGTGATTTGGAGAAAAAAAATCCCAAAGTAGGTACCTATGGGGCAAACATCCTCCACAAAAAAATTCCTGCTTGTCTGCAGTACTTTCTTCCCCAAACAAAGATCTGTATTCCTACTGGTTTTAAAGGGCTTTCCCCCATATTTTGTTTCTTAAAACC
This sequence comes from Cyanoderma ruficeps, assembly GCA_008694505.1. Lineage (NCBI taxonomy): Eukaryota > Metazoa > Chordata > Aves > Passeriformes > Timaliidae > Cyanoderma > Cyanoderma ruficeps. The sequence goes on along the minus strand of VZDJ01007755.1, from coordinate 20,235,754 downwards.
ATTTTGTATTTATCGCAGAAATTCCACTGGCCAATGAAATTTTTTCAGCCAGTTGGGTTTTACTGACAATTACCACATCTACCTTAGCTTATCTACATTAGCATATCTTCTGAAGTTCTATTTAAATGAATATACTGCTATTAAAGCAGAATTTTTCATACTCCCAATTATTTTTAACACTCATCTCCAAATTCTCTTTAAATTACCCGGGTTTTTTTTATGATCACCTTTGACCACAATCACCCAAGGTATAGCTGAGCAATGACCATGGCCAGGTAACCTCTTTTAAAATACTTTTACCAATCTGTAACAGGTGCTCAAAAGTGCTAAACTGAAATTAATTGTTTAACACACATTACATACTATATTTCATGTTCCTGACCTTCATAGGCACCCTGAACCTGTATTCATCTATTTAACTATGATAATTTAGGCAGTACAGTTACAATGGTGCAACACATCAGAATGAAGACCATGCAGCACAGAAGGAACATATTCAGTGCAGTTTATTTTGACAGTATATAACATTACTGTATTTCAAATAGTATTGGTTTAATGATATAAAATAATTTCCGGACTGAAACAGTTAACTGCCAGAAAACCTTGAGAACGGATGTGTTCGACAGAAGAGGAGGAGAGGGAAGATGAGACAGATGACAGGGAGGAAAGCCTTAAAGATAAAGCTACACGAAGGAAGCTTTTTTAAAATTCTGTTATTGACACAGTCCTGTTAGTGACAGTAAGTGAGGCTGATCTGAGCAGGACACCCTTTGCAAATTTTGGCTTTTCAAAGCAACCTCTGGTTTTGAGATAATGGAAGCTCAGAACTCCCTGTCATGGAACATAATGTGAAATTGATTTTTCAAGGCTTTATCTACACAAAGTTGCACTGGTTTAATTAAAGGTGTGTTTTTAAATCAATTTTGTTAAAGCAGTCCAAGCTCCTGTGTGGACACTCTGAAATCGATTTGGAACTGTCTTCTGTCAACTAACCTCAATTTGGCAAAGAACCACTTTATACTGAGTAGTCACCAATTTAAGCTGATCCAAAAACAGGGTTAAAAATAAAACTTATCTGAAATTGTAAGACTTCAATGAATTTATCTATTTCTGCCCTGGCTATGCCAAGCCATGCTGGTCTCCAGTAGCCTAATTGATCTGTCTGGAAGCAGATGAACTCGTTGCTTGGATTTATGGCCCTTTGACACATGGATATTTCTGAGAAAGGATACAGTGAAATCCCTGTGTAAGTACAGAATATAAAACTAAAAGGTGACAGAGGTGTAAGGAGGAAGAAGTGATGAATTGTGGAAACCACTTTTCCCTTTTCTAGTTACTTTGTTTCTTTAACACAGAAAGAAGATGAGCAAAGAGGCTGCTTCAGGACCAGTAAAAGCTCTCCCGTGCTGTACTGGGGAACAGATTAAATAATCCACAATCAGTGTAGGGGTGCTTGGGAAATCAGGCCAATGTTATCCTGTCAGTCTAACATCTAACACCACTGGAACCAAGCTAAAATCTCTCCTTTCTTAAGGGTCTGGCAGGGGATAGAAAGGATTTTAAAGATCCACTGCAGACTAGCTATGTGGAAATTTCCCCAAGTTTAAGGATTTCTGTGCAATCCCGACCACCTGCACACCACTAGGCCGCAAATGAAGCTCTGCATTTAACTCCACAGCTTACAGAAATGCATTCGTGTTCTTTCCACACCCAAGAAACAGATGGGAAAGCAGCAGTGAAGTTGCTACTGGCGTGGCCCTAAGGACATGTCTGCATGTCCTCTGGTTCTACAGACAGGCACAGTATCGGTCTCTCCAGCCAAGAGCAAGGGCCTGATCCTGCTTGCAGGAACAGGATCCTTCTCCCAGGGGAACGAAAAGGTAAAACCCTGCAAAACAGGGTGCTCCTCCAAGCGCCCAGGTATTGGGAGCTATAGATACTCAGTATCCCAAGTGGGTAAATCCTAATGCAGAGCTGAGCAGTGAGCATATAAGTACCAGCCTGCCACTGCTCAAAGATGATGTTTCAACATTTATCCTTTGTGTCAGTTATGCTACACCAAAAACTTGTGCATGACACCAATAGAACTTAAAATCACATATATGTGCTTAGACGGTGAACTATAGCCCGAATTATTGAGAACGGTGGCCCTTATTATAAAGTTTTATTTTAAAGCATTTAAAACTATGCATGACAGCAAGTGCTCTGTGTCCTTGGACTCCTCTGAAGTGCTCCTAATGGGTAATATGCTACTTTACTTTCTGTTCTGTTCCACACATTTATTTTCAGAGTGAATCCTGTGTGAATTTCTCCTGAATCAAACTCTTTCCCTGGTGAGACTATATAATCCTGCTGTCTTGTTAGAGCAAAAACCATCTATGAGACTTCATTCAAAACAAATCCCCTGTCAAACTATTTCTTCCTTTTCATTTGGACATTTATCCTTCTGATAATACATAAGGAAGAAATTCTTTTGTTGTCTAGTTCAAATTTGTAAAGAGGACAGTATCAGTCTGACAGAAATGTAAACAAAGAGATTTGCAACCTTTGCAGTGCTAGAATATATTGGGCAGTCATTCCCTGCATATGGAGGAAAAACCAGCATTATTGCAGTAGTTCAATGGAAAAAACCCTCAAATACACGGCTAGTTGTAGTTCATTCTGATTGTAACAATTTCCATATATAAAGAGGAGTTTTTCAGTTCCAGCTTCACTATTTTAAGTCCTCCTTCCTTGCCACTATTAACAAACTGCACCCTCATGTAGTGCATCTACTGGCATTAGTCATGACTACACCTACTGTCTGTAATGTAATGCCATTCATCAGCTTGGTAGGCTGAAAATTAAGTGATTTTCCTGGAAATTGTTTCTCAGCAGAATCATTTGATTCACTGTAGTTAAAGAGCCATGTCATTGGTTGCACTATAAATTCCATTTTATGGTCTTGATTTTATTTTTTTTTTAATAAATTAATTGTAGTTTTCCTCTAGGCTTAATGCTGGTATAAAAGGTTTTGGCTGATGAGCAATCTTTTCCAAACACAAGACTTTTCAATTCTAATTTTAAATAACAGTGGCATAAAAAACCTCACAGGAACAAACTTGTTTAAGTCAGCCACACAAATGAAAGCTGACAAGTGATTAGGTCCTCCTGGGAATGAATTATTTTCCCCGTTCCAAGGGAAAAAATGTCATCAGCGACTTTGGAAGTGGCCTGAAGCATGGGTTTTGTAAATCTAATACTACAAATACCAGTTTAAACAATTATATATTTAAGCAATTTTTATAGCACAAAGCTGGCATGACAAAGCGTGAAGTTCAAAAAAACCACCATCTCTTGTAAAATCCAAGCAGTATGCACCCTTGTAAAAACTCAGCATCAGACACATACAACCAATGGTGCAGAAGACATAATAATCAGATCCTCGGACCTGACACTTACTTCATACTCCTCTTTAAATCCATAGCCTTCTGCACACTTCATCTGGGTGATGTGCTGCAGCAAGTCAGCTACACGGATGGCGGGATGGAGCTGTCCAGTCTGGTAGGGCACATCCACTGGATCTCTCTTCTTATAGGTATGGGATTGCACCAGGCTGCTTGTGTCACTGACCATCGTGTGGGTTTCATCTAGAAAAAGAGTATCTCATCATGTACTGGCTCATTTTCACTTCTTAAAAGAAATAGAAACTACAAAGATTTCTACAGGAACGGCAGAAATCTGACACCATCAGCATTGGTTCTGTCTGTGAAGGCTACACCAGAAGAACAGTAAATCCATGAGCAGTTTACACACGGAAATTGCAAGACTGATTGGAATGAGGCAAAGTCCATAGTTCTACAATGGAAGCATTGCAGAGCAGTCCAAACTCTAATATTATTTTAAATATTGCTAGCTGATTGCAAACAAATTGTAAAACAGGCATTTCATTTTAAACTGCATAGAAGTTTCACTCTGAAACTTCAACAAGTCCCATGGAACGAAACTGGACTTGTATTTTTCATAGACTATTAAAGTGCTGTATTTTACACTGCAAATTTAGAGCAAATGTTTGGAGTGAGCAAAAAAAAAAAAAGATGCACAAAATGGCTTATGGTTTCATCAAGCTAGGACTGCAATGGAAATGTAGACCTTAAAAAGACACTTGGAGACAAACTACAAGAAGACAAATGCAAAGGATCATCTGGTAAGGAAAAATGTCTTGACTGACTGCTGAACATGCTTTAGGACCACGGTGTATCATGAGCCACCACATTAGGCATGGAATGTTATATGTCAACTGACATGCAAGCCAACAAACAGGAGACCCCCGTGGGCTGGTTAAAATTTTTACGAGACACATACTACTCCCAACCCTCCACATCTCTTCCATGGGCAAATGGGCAACTTACCATTGATTGGCACTTTTAAGAAGATACATATCAGGAGAAAAAAAGAGGAGGAGAAAAAGGAAACAGGGCATAAGCAACAGTACTACATTAATAATTACAGGTAATTTTATGTTTTTAATTTAGTCTTTACAGAATGATTCCGTAAATGAGCCAGATTCTGATCTCAGCTTCACAGTAGAAATTAGTCTTACTAAAACCAAGGTATCATACTGTGAGTCAATTCACACAGATGGAACTGAGATCAAAACCTATACTTAGAAGTAAATAGATGTGAAAATGCACTCTACCTAAGGAAGCAGTACGACTTGCTTCCTGCATAGATGGAATTCTAAAAAATTATTCAGACTGGACAAGAGAAAAAAACCCACCCCAAATTCTAAGGTCCAAGAATCATCATAAATATTTTATCTGCTTACTCAAATAATAATTTTATATATCTTAGATTTTTTAATTTTTTACAAAAATTGCTAATATGGTGCTTTGACTTATTCAAACTGCTCCTCTCTGACTGAACATTGAAAAAAAAGTAATAAATCTGTATAATGTTTATAAAATAAGGTATTTGTAAAAAAAATTACTTTGTAAAATAAGCCATATGAAAGGGAAGCATTAAAATAGTATTTCCACATTCATAAAATTAGATATATTATAGCAGAAAGTTCCACAAATACTCTGTATAAAAAGGTCCCAGATTCTCATGCACACCCCAAAAATACTAACACACCTTGTTAAAGGTGAGATTCTGGTCTTAATTGTACTACTGAAAATTGATGTTAAAAAGCCAGAAAGCTCAATGAATCCTATTTCAAGGATGGTTTGAGGCCCTCTCAATTCCCACTAAGACAAATGAAATCTGGTCCTCCCTGGGCATACAGTCAATATGAACTGTGCATTGACACCTAAACCAAAAACAGCGGAGAAGAATGTATGGATATGAGTATGGCCATTTCACTCCTTTTCCTGTCAGTCTGCTCATCTTGTCTAATGCAGAGGAAAGGGATTCATCTTTTAGTCATAAAATTTTACAGCTTTTGTCTGATGCGGTATAAAATTGTACTGCAAAGCACCTCGGGATGCATGGCATGAAGCGTGGTATACAAGTGTAGGTACAGTATGTTGCTGCTGAAATGGCACCTGAAAACTACAAGGTGGCTAAGACACAAAAGACAAAAAAAAGTGTAGGAAGTTGATAATGATTTTTTGGGTTGCTTATTACAATTTTAGAAACAGGTTAGAAAACTTGAGGATTTTTTTCCTCTTCTACAGACTGCAAAGTTCTTTGCAACACAGACTGTTAGTAACTAAGATGAAGGCAGTTATCCAAGTCTTGTACTGTGCAAGCATCAGTTTAATACTTATGAATCTCTTTCCTGCAAGCTCTCTAATTTTAGACTAATTTTCCTCTTTACATTTTTTTTTAATCTCTAATAGCTTCATTTATACAGAAGGAGTTTAAGCTTTTTTTAAATAAAGTGTTTTTAATCCTTGGTTTATATAGTACATTAGGAGCCACATATATTACAGTTTTATACTTTGCCTCTGAGCACTGTAGCACGAGCTTTTCAGGCTGTCAGTTTTTCAAAAGGTGGGCTCCTCCAGATGCAGTGTCCATGTGCAACGGGAAGTTTGCCTGCCTTAAATACTCCTACATCTGCAGTTGTCTTACTGTACACTTACCCATTCCCGCAGAGAATTCTTACATTTATTAAATAATATACTTTGGAAACAGTAAGTGTGCTGTGACTTTTCTATGAAGTTCTGAAAGCTGAACTCAACCATTCACCAGACTTATACCTTCCTCAGGAAGTCACACTGAAAATAATTTAGTTCTTACTACAGGCTTGATCCTGCAGTTTAACACGACTTCTTTGGACAGTGGAAGACAGCAAGAGCAGGTTTTGCTTGTAATTAAAACCCCGCATACTTTGTTAACAGCTGTATTCCTCTATCAGCTCAAGCATAGTTAATTTGATTTACCTCAGATACAGCACTATTTCTGCACAGACAGTCATAAACACATATTGGGGGAGAGATCTAATCTGAATGGAGCACCATTCATAAAACGGTACTAAATTTTTAACATGTAAAGTTACCGAAATATTTATTTTATGCAGTGAAATAACCGAAATATTTTCTGAGATGAGTAAGCACAGGTTTGCTGTAGTAGGCCGTAAAATACACACCTAACTAATTAAAAGATTTTACAGACTTGGTAAAATCAGAGAATTTATTTTTCCCAGTGTATGTTTGCCTGATAGCTGAATTACTTGCTTAGAGATTATTTCTTGGGGGAAAAAAGGGTAACAATTAATTTTATCATTGTCATTATATAGAAAAGAATCACAAAAATAACCAAAGAAAGCATTAACTAAATAATACAAATAGGGAATCTCAAAGTTTTTCTCCTGATAATAGTACTTTCCTCCTTGCCCACCCACAAGGTCAGAAAGAACATCTACTGCATGAAGCGTTGAATGAATGCTAAAGCACACAAAAAAAATCTAACATCTCAGACAGTTAAAAGGCACTGCAAATTTCATTTGCATGCAGATTATTACATTGTTACAGTCACTACCATTACCTTCTTACAGATTTACATAATGTATAAAACCAGCAAAGTTCCTTCTCAAAGTTATCACACTGAAGTGCACTGCACTAAATATTCTTTCACAATAACAAATTTTCAAGATCACCTTCCAAAACTTTTACTTCTTACATGCTTCACTCTGTGTCTATCTAAGCCGGTTTAACTTACAGTTTAAAGGCAGGGATCAGCTAAGGGCTATTAAATTTTTTACAGTGATTGGAAGAAAAAATAGGAGAAAGGAAAATATTTGTAGTGAAAATATAAATTGAAAAATGAGTAAATAACTAGGCTTAACACTTAAGGAGTTTGGTTTGCTGGTACAGTGCACTGTTATGTTTTGAATTACTATTAAAAACTGCCCCTGTTTAGTTTAAAGTTAGCACAGGAAGGAGGTGTAAGTGAATATAAGCCATGAAGGGGTTAGAGTTATGCATTGAAAATGTAATAGCGCCTCATGCTTACTATTTATCGCTGTTCAGAAACCTCTCTCTTTTTGACATCAGACAACAGAAAATTTTCCTAAATTCCAAGTGGAAATGCTTTACGTTTTAACTGTATGTTTTTAACCTACAGTTTTACTGTTTTATTTCATCCCTGTGACACCTGATGCATAATAAACTATATACTCAAGTGTCATGTTATTTTGCTGTTCATCTCCTTTCTGAAACTTCACTTTTTGACAAGCACATCAGGAACTCAAAAGAACTGTCAGAAGACATGATAGCTGGTAGATGGCCAGAACTGTATTTTGTCTGATTTTCTGTACCCTGAGTAGTATAACTATGAAAAAAAGTTATTTTTAAGAAGTGACATCTTCAGTGCTGTGATAAAACAGAAAAAAAATAAGAGGAAAACTATTTCAATTGCTGCTATAATCAAATTCTTTTGTGTCACTCCAAATACATGCATAAACATTTCCTTGCAAATCCACGTACTAAAATTATTTCTGTCTTTTCTCCCCTGACTTGCACTACGACAGTAGTAATCAAACCTGATAACTGCCCTCAGCACCTCAGTGTAGCCAGGTCTACCACCCCTCCCTTTAGCATAAAGCTCCTGCCTTTTGCATGCTATTGTCTGCTCCCCAAGAACTGCAACTTCCGAAATTACTTCAGCAATAAACTTTGATAAAGGGAAATGTTCTCACCTAAAATTGCAGTTGGCACAAATGGATCTGTCATACATCATAAGCAGGTCAATGCAGGAAAGGTAAAAAGAGAGAGAACAGTAAATGATTGATACATGTTTTCTTTCAGAAAGCCACTGTTAGCAACCGGTATGCTTCTTATACATACATTCAATGCTGATGGCAAGAAGTATAATAACATAAATACGTATGCTTTTATTATGGCAAGGTCTATAGAGGGTGGAAACCAAGAAAAAAACTGGTTACCTGGGTAGTAAGAATTAGGCACTGTTGTGCTCAGTGTGTTAGTTTTCATTGTAAATGAAGATGGTGAAGATACAGCTGCAAACAGAAACAAAGCTGGTTAGAGACAGAGATATGATATGCAGCTACTGAAGCTGAGTGACACAGCAGATGGGATCAACTTGACTTAAGAGTTCATCCTGCTGTGTTTCTTGCACTGGAATCAGGACCTAGGGAAAACCAGGCAAGGCAAGGCTAGTGAATGAAACAGCTCACTGAATTTGATCAATTCTCTAAAAAAAGTGTCATTGGAGAAAGCATTTTGATTGCTGATGGGAATTATATTCCTTAAATTACAAGATTAGACTGAATACTGATGCTTGAAACAACACATCACAATGACAAGAGATGTTTTTGACAGAAGCTTTGATCATTAATACGTTTTTCTTATAATACTGTAAATACCTTATGCAAATACTCTACTGTAGTTCGTTTTTTCCTCTCCTTTTTTTATTTGGTTTGTTTAGACAGGTGGGTAGTGTGCAAAGAGATTCTAATAGACCCTGAATAGTACTCTTTGCTTGAAGGTGTTTTTCAGGGAGTGATATACAGACCAATGCTCACATTGGTATTTAATCATTGAACCATTTGTAAAACCAGTGGGAAAGCCCGATGGGAACAAATTAAGTTTGCCCCTAGTATACAAATATCATGCAAATTACCATTGTAAACACAGATACATTTAACAGGTAGGAGTTAATCACAACATTTTAGAGGATGTTCAGCCAAAGAGTCATTAGAGGCTTTTAAGCAAAGCTCGTTGCAAATTCCGCCTTAGCTGCTTGTCTACACAACTCAAATTCAGTCTGATCAGTGAATGTAAGCATACTCTGAATACCCCACAGACTAACAGGAATGTGTGAAACAAAACAGAGTTGAGGAACAGGACTGCTGGATGAGGAGTGAGATTATTCCTGCTGGCTTTCATCCATCTTTTTTCCATGTGATCTTCTAGGGCAAACAGTTACTAGCCCTTGTTAATATGGGTATATCTCAAAACTGGCTTAAATAATGCTGATAGTTATCATTTATCATATAAAATAATATATCTGAGACCATGTTTCTTTGATTATGTCTCCAGAATGAGGAGATTACATTTTCTTGATGGCCACAACAGAGTGATATTTCTTTTGGATATGGATATAGAGATTAGTTGAGGTCAGGTAATAAAACTTGCTAGGTAGAGAATGCAGGCAGGGTAATCAACCTTCATAGGAAGTAGGAATGTTCTAAATCTCTTGAGTACAAGGCCCAACACAAAGATTATTCCTGAAGACTGTCACTGTGCACCTTCTGGTGACACTGTTTCTGGTGACACGTTTCTTATGGAAAGTCTAATTAGAGGTTCCAGCCCTTGAGCAGTATAAAAAACTCGTTATGGCAATAATTTTAAAGAGGTTTGAGGTGGTTTACATAAAGAGGATTTAGTCCCAGCAACTCACTGCAGCTTCATTTGTAGCTATGACCACTCAGCAGCACCAGTGGAAAACTGTACCATGATGATGGAAGATGAAGTAAAACCTCTTGATCTCTTCACAGAAATAAGCAATCTCATTAACTGCAAAGGTATATTCTCACCAGAAAGACAGGTCTGATTTGAAAGATCTATTTCAAACCAATTTCAAATGTAACTCAAATGCAAATTAACACTGCAAATTCTGAGCCTAATGCTGCTGAGAAAAGTCTCACTGTATAAACCTCACAGAGTGTTTGTACAATTGAGCTCATCAAAGATAAATTCTTAAGCATATTATTAAAGAGTGGGAGTTGGGCCTTGCATACTGTTAGTACTTGAAAAATATTTTAATCTTTGAAAATTCTGAAGACATTAAGAAAACCATTGGCATACAAAAAAACCCTGAGGTTCCTTAAGAGCCAAAAAAATCAAAAAAAACTCTTTGAACCTAGTAATTCTTTTTAAAAAATTACCAAAAAGTGTTGTGTTTTCATGGTCTTTGCTTAGTGACCCCTTAGCAACCCTCTGACAGGAGTGAGACCTTGACTAAAATTCTAATATGGGAAAGTTTATAACCCAAATCTTATTTATTTTCAGCGTAGATCCAAGAAGACCCAGGATATTAGAGAATCTCTTATGAAATTGCAGAACAGATAAATCCAGAGTTCTTCCTTTGCACAAGCAACAGAAAGAGCATCATCTAGAATTGGAAATAATAAGACAATCAGATTATCATTATTAAGTTATTACATTCAAAAATAAATTTGTACTACCAAAAAAAAAGTGAGCGAGTGAAGCATTTGAAGGACTTGGGACAGCAAGAAGGATAAAAGATTTTCAACATAATCGAGATTGGAGAAAGGTAAAACTACTGTTTCAGTAATGTCACTGCTCTTCTGCAGAAGAAAAGGATGGACAGAAAAAAGCTCAATTATCCTTATTATTTTTAAAGAAGTCTATTCTTGATGTCTGACTGTCTTGCTCATTTGAATAGACACTGTAATGTGCTGCACAGTGGGAAACTCTCAGTCCCATGGATTTTCCATGACTGAGTAATGAGGAATATTTTAAAAACCATTTGCACCTTTCTTTCACCTTCAAAAAAAGAAAAAAAAAAAAGGAAAAGAAAAGAAGAAACTTACATCTCCCATTTAGATTGTGCGT
>VZDJ01007755.1:20001967-20220189 GCA_008694505.1 Cyanoderma ruficeps | reverse complement strand
TTACTATTTCTCAACCATGGAAGAACCAGAAGCAGGGTAAATACAGAAGTAAATTTTCACAAAACTCAGAAAATGTTCTGCTCTGCCTTGCCTTGAGTCCTGTGTGTATTTTTGGGCACCGCAACAGAAAAAAAGACATTAAACTATTACAAAGTGTCCACAGGAGGACAACAAAGATGGTGAAGGGCCTTGAGGGGAAGCCACATGAGGAGTGGTTGAGGTCACTTGGTCTTTTCAGGCTGGAGAGGAGACTGAGGGGAGGCCTCACTGCAGTTACAACTTCCTGGTGAGGGGAAGCGGAGGGGCAGGCACTGATCTCTGCTCTGTGCTGGCCAGTGACCGGACCTGAGGGAATGGCCTGAAGTTTTATCTGGGGATGTTGGATATCAGGAAAAAGTTCTTCCCCCACAGGAGAGCTGGGCACTGGAACAGCTCCTCAAGGAAGTGGTCACAGCACCGAGCCTGATAGAATTCAAGAAGTGTTTGGACAGTGCTCTCAGGTACATGGTGTAATCCTGGGGATGTCCCGTGCAGGGCCAGAAGTTGAGACTCGATGATCCTTGTGGGTCCCATCCAGTTGAGGATATTCTATGGACACTTTTTAACACATCACCACTAGGACACATGAGATATCAAAAGTTAATATTGGTAAAAGAAAATTTGATAAAGAGCTGAGTGGAGGACAGTCGAATGCATTACCTTTCCTTCACTCTGTTTCTGTATTCATCTAAAGGTCTGTCACTGACCACTATCACAGACATGATGGGGACTTTTATTCAAAATTTTGATTCCAAAATTTTTTTATTGTATTAACAATCCCTTCAACAGATAATGCAAGAAACAGGATTTGAATACACTACTTGCTTTTCTAACACTCAGAATGACTCACTTTTTTTGGATTTTTTTAGTCTACTTACAATATCAGCTGTATTAATCAACATTATTATTATTATTATTATTATTATTATTATTACTAGTAGTAGTAGTAGTAGTAATAGTAGTAGTAGTAGTAGTAGTAGTAGTAGTATATAAATTAAATTAATTACTTTGGGCATCTATTTTGGCTGCCTAGGATATGCTAAAAAAACCCTCATAGCCAATTTTGGGAAATCTGCTTCAACCTAAAATAAATTAATAATCATAACTGATTCAGCAACATTCAGCATGAAGATGCAATGTGATAAAAGCTCTCCACAGGAAGTGGATCAAAAAGTGCAAAGATAACAGACTTATTCTTCGTTTATTGAATTTTTATACATTTTTCCAACTTATGTTGAAATTATTTTTCTTGAACAACAAAACAAATTTTCTCAATACCTGTGATTGTTTTCCTGTCTTCAACAATGGGTTCTCTAAGGCACATGCACATCACATATCACTGTGAGAATTACACGTGTGTCAGCTGGTACACATTTGGTAACATTGGGAATTATTCTAATCTGCATTAGAAAATTCAAAAAGCTACTTTCTATTTTTAGAATTTTTTTCTTCTTTATTTAGGAATACCTTGAATATCCAGCGCCTCATTTGTACTCTTTATGTTGCTTTTTATTGTTAATAGGTCCTTATAGAAAACAAGCTTTCAGAACCTGAATATTAAATCCAATTCAATCAAAATGGTAAATTTCTTTAGGTGTTATTAAGTAACTATAACTACAAGTAATTTGTACTTTAGTCTACTTTACATTTCTTATCAAAACAGCAACAGTCTGCACAGAAGCCTTTTTATCTTCCCAAATGGACTAAGCCACAAATATGAAGCAATCAAAATCAAGTAAGGAAATGAAATATAAACAGTATGGCATTAGTGATAGTAAATTTCTGCTCACCTGAACTTCTGTCATTCAATTTAACATTTATATGTCTTATATTGAAATGCAATATGCTCAAGACTGCAATTTCACAGTGACATTAAACTGTTTTCTGTCAATATCCTATCAGACAAGAAATAAGGTTAGGAGAAATATTTTTAAAGGCACTACATTTTGCAGCAAGAACTAGAGCATACTTAATAAAATATTTTACAAGCTGTACCAACTTCAAGGACTAGCATTCCTAGAGAACAACCAAAGGGAAAGTAATTGTTAGGAGAATTATAAAAAAGCAAAAGGTGGCGGGATAACACTGAATTTTGTTGTCCCTCACCTATGATCTCAGTATGCAATCCCGTATTTGATTATAAAATTATTCTGTCCTAAGAAGTTCAATATATATTTTGCATTGACATCAGAACAGTATGGAAGACTGATTAAGAGATTACGAATATTTTAATATAGACAAGGGTTCATAAGCCTTTTTACCTGATGTACAAAGGGGTGGTTTATTATAATTTCTTTTAGATGCCTTCTCTTTGTTCTAATTATCAGCTTCCTGCTTCAAAGCAAATGCTAACATTATTCATTTCATTTTTATCATGCTCTTGCATTCTCTGATAAAGAAAAAAACCCAGACTTTAAAAAATGCTATGATTATGCCCAAATTTTGGAAACAGTGTTCTTGATACCACAGAATTTCATTTACACCCCTTTCATTTACTGTAGCTTTCATTTTTTTGCCACAGAGACATTGGATGAACTTTTTCAGACCAAGAAGACATTCCAATACTACCAGGCCTGACTGTAAAGAGAGAAGGAGAAAAGAATACTAGTGAAGGGGTGAGGGGAAGAATTCCTATAACTTACAGAGTTAAGGGAATTGAGCGCAAAAAAATTGCAAATTTTTTCCATGAAGGTGGGGGTTAACAAAAATAGTTTTGATTTTTATTGGGATAAACAAATCCGGTTTTGATTTCTGTGATTTGGTAATTTGGCATGTAAGAACTTCAGTGGTCTTTTCGCACTTTTTTGTTACTAGTAGATTGGTTCATTAGCATCATAAGATCACAGCAAAAAAGAAAAGTTATTTGGAAAGATCCCAGTATCACTCGTAGCTCACAGGAAAAGTATAGCATGACTTGAGAAACAGTGGCTGAGAGAAGAGAATATGGAGGTGAATGGGAAACGAGAAGGAAAGATGACGGAAAAGTAAGGTACAGCTGCAGTGAGACACACACCTCATCTACTTTTGCTGTTAAGTGTTCTTTCTTGAATTCAAGTATACAGCACATGCTTTGAGATTTGCTTACATAATTAAAAACTCTGCTTACTTGTTCCTCAGTTTCGTCTTTGTATGATCTCCATATCAAGTTATCTGAGTTTCTCCAAGTGAGGGTTATAGCATCAAACCCAAGAACACCTCAGGTTAAAGGAGGCATTGCACTGACAGAATTTCCTGATGCAGAGGAGGAACTCTGGGGACTGAATGACTGCAGAAAATGGAGCTATGAATTGGTGCATCAGAGATTAATGTAACAACATTTATTTGAAATGGGCTGACTCTTGTCTTAGCTCTGAGAAAGTTAAATTTGTGGTTACAATTTAGTTCTTGCATGTCCCCCCAAGAGGACCTTGATGCATTTTAGTGTGATTGACAGGTTCTTCAGGGAAGGCTCTAGGCTATGGCAGTAAAAAGGAATTTGAGAAGTTCTGGCAGAACTCTATGTCTGCAAAGCTGCTGGCTGCACTATTTTTGGCTCAAGTTAGTCACTGGCCGTGGTCTTCAGAAAAACGCACCCACAAAAAAAGAAATCCGACAACCTTCAGCCTCCCCAACAGAATAAAACAGTAATGAGATGTGAGTAGCAATATTTTCCATTAATTTACTATTATCAAATCTTGACCACTATCTTGAATACTCTAAATAATGAATTGGGCAATAAAATGTCCTATTCTTCTCAGCTGAACTAAAGAAGGAAAAATGAAAAGCCTCAAATTCTCTCAATTTTTTAAAAGATTTAAAAATTTTGCAATATGAATTTTAACTTATGTTCTGCTTCTCATGATCCTGAAATTAACAAAGGAAATAGTGAACATAACGTTTAATTGGCCTATAGGTGCTCCTGAATTATAGGGGTGTATAAGAAAAACACATCCATTTTTTCCCACAAATTAATTACAAGGCAAATGCTTATAAATCTGTTCATTTCACTAAAGACTGATTTACTTAAGTGATTAGAGCAGCCACGTATAACTATTTGCAGGATGAGGACTGGGGTCCCACTTAGAATATGGAGGAGGGCAAAGCATGGCAAATCCTTTATGAGCAGAGGGAAGAACCCAGTAGCCCAGCTGCAACACTTGAAGGCCTTTCTGATAGAAAAAGAAATGGACTGTTAAATGTTACATGGCTGAGCAGGGAATTCAGCCTGGATTTTTCTCAGTAGACAAATCCTGGACAAGGAAAGACTGAGAGAGCTATGCTTGTTCAGCCTGGAGAACAGAAAGCTCACAGGGGGTTTCAGTATTATTTTAACAACCTAATGGGAGCATATGGAGGAGACAGAACGAGACTCCAGGAACAAGGTGGAAGGACAAGACACACTAGACATGAGCTGCAATTCAGGAAATTCCTACTACAGCTTAGTAAAGTTTTTATCACCATTGTGGCAGTCGAACAGTGGAGCAGGTGCTCAGAAAGGTGGGATCCCAATCTTTGGAAATACTCAAAACCCTGCTGGACAATGTCCTGAGCAACTTGATTTATTCTGAGTCTGCTTTGAGCAGGCGGTTAGAAAAGATGATTTCTAAGGTTCCCTTCTGATTCAAATTATTCTAGAATTCCCATTAAGTGTTCTAGTAATAGGGCTTTTTCATAAAAAGGAAGACATGGGGGTTTAGAGTATTACAGATTTGAACACATTCCTCAATTGTGCCTTTTCTTTGAATAGTCCTACATGTAAGATGCAGTCAGAACCAATACAGAATAATACTAGCAAAATTACAAACACTCAAACAATTAAATATGATGATAGATATAAATTCCTTTTAGTTAACAATTTCATTCTTTAAGCATTATTTTCTGCTGCTTGTATTCAACCACCTTTCTAACATAAGGACCGAAGCTTGTGTAAATATTTTTATCAATAAAGCTTTTTCATTAGAGAGCTTAATTTGTTTTTCATGAATTAGTTATATTCACATTGAACTGCTAATGAGAATATAGAAATTTTCCATGAAAAAAGACAAATTATGTTTTGATTTTCTAAAATGGTATTAATATGCTCTTATTTTAATGAAAATAAAATGTTCCATTTTCCATATTTTATTTGTATTAATTTATGCTACATTAATTGTACATAAATGTAAAATGACATTACACTACTTTACAGGCTTCTATGACAGTATTTCAAGTTTACTGAGATCACATATCTGAAGTTTTTGAAGAAATCCTTTTCTGAAATGCGTGGTCACATGGAAATTACACACCTCACCTTCACTTTTGCCTGAGAATACTTTCTCCCCCACAAAAAGGAATTTCATTCTCTGAGCTAACTCTATTTGAAGAACGTTAAATGAAAATTTACACAGAACCCACACTTTCTCTTTTGTTACCATATATGCCATTTTACTTAGACTCATAGAACCATTAAGGTTTGAAAAGACTTCCAAGATCATCAAGTTCAAACTCTGACTGACCATCACCTTGTCAATGAAAACAAGCACTAAGTGCCACATTCTGTCCTTTCTTGAACACTTCCAGGGATGGTAACTACATCCACCCCAATGCTGAGCAGCCCATTCCAATGCTCCACCACTCTTATAGTGAAGAAATTCTTCCTGATGTCCAACCTGAACCTTCCCTGGCACAGCTTGAGGCTGTCCTCTTGTCCTGTTGTGGTTTGCCTGGAAGAAGCCAAACCCCACTGCAGGGCATTGTAGAGAATGACAAGGTGTCCCCTGAGCTTCCTTTTCTCCCCAGATCTAAGTTTAAACAGGAGGACCTAGGTTATTTCGTATGCAAATTAATATACATACCTGAACTTGTTTCAAAAGCTAAAATTTTCAAGGAGCCGATGTAGATGAATGAAAGATGTGTATATTATACTGGGCTCAGAGAGAGTATTTTCCTCGATAGTAGTGTGTAGATGGATATTAAAGATACTGCACAAGGTAGAATACCCGATTTATAACATATTGTAAAATATATATTTTGCATTTGACATTGCAATTCCCCTTTGTCTCAACAGATTTTCTTCTTCCTCTTTGCCCCCATCATACTATCCTATGATCTGAATAAAAAACTGAACAGATAACACTGGGACCTACTCAGGAGGAGGTAGTTGTGTGATGTGTAGTGTCAGACAACAGGAACATAAAAGCTTTTCACAGGAACACATTCATGACAGATTTTGAAATTCTCTTCCTGAAACACTAATTACCATTTTAGAAAAGGCTGGCTAATGATGAAAGAAAACACCTTCTTATCCCATAGCTGTCAGGTTTAAGTAGAGCCTCCAACTCCCAGGCACAGTGCGCACTGTAGGTGTCCAGAACCCCTCTGCTTTCACAAACCAAAGCAAGAGGAAGTGTTAAACTAATGCAAATTTACTTTGGGATGGTTTTGCCCACACCAAATTTTCACCGTATTTTCTGAAGTGCTCTAAGCATGAGGAATATGAGGAATTACAGAGATGTGTCTGTTAAGACACATTAGCCTCTGTCTTTGAGGTTTGCTATGATATTCTTAAAGTCCTTAAGCATGGCCAGGCAAATGTCTTTCTTTAAAAGTCTATCTGCCACATAAGCATTTCCATACACAAAGAGAAAATCCCTAGCCTCACAGTGCATCACTACCTGAGACTGATCTGGGTATGGAACAGGTGTCTTCTATGTAAAATATCTTGTTACTTGCACTACGGGGTTAGAAAATTTGTCTTGCAAGTCCCAGTGGAGGAAGCAGATCCCCAGATCTCTACAGCATCTAACAAGTTAGTTCTATGCTTGCACGAGCTCAAGTTAATAGAAAGCAATAGCAACTGTGACAGTTTTAAAGTACAGGAGATGTTTTTCCCTTAAGGTATAGATGTCTATACAGATCCCTCTCTCACTGGCCAGAAACAAAGGCATTTGAGGGGAAATTGTCTGCTAGGTATACATCAAAAGAAGCAAGCTTGTGACAGGCATGGTCCTGTGAGGCCAGGCTGGATAGAGCTTTGAGCAACCTGATCTAGTGGAAGGTATCCCTGACCATGGCAGGGGGTGTTCAACTAGAGATATTGAAGGTCCCTTCCAACTCAAACCATTCTGATTTGGCTTTATCAATATAAGAACATAAAGTGCCATCAAAATAAGTAATTTAAAGTTCTCTGAAACATCCCTTAAAAAAGTTATCTTTAGCATATTTTCTATTTAATTATATGCAAATGTATTGTATCTATTGTATCTATTATATAAATGCACGTTGATATGTAAACATATAATTAAATATATGTAGTGGTGTACTGCAGAACCAGAAGGAAAGGTTTTGACAGGCTTAACCTAATACAACTCATTCCCTGCTTTGCTGGTCCCCAGTAGAGGAATACAAAAGAGCAAAAGGCTTTCTGCTGATGAAAAATTCTGTCACGTTAAGTCCAGATGTTCTGGTAAACAGATAAGCATCCTGACCTAGCTCCTGTGTAAGTCCTGCAGTACTTCTTCAGTTCCTGAATATACTGCCTTCTGTGAAAGACAGAGTTCCTTGTTCACACTGACTTTTGATCCACAGCCTTCACTTGAATAGATAATTTTGGCCTCTCTGTATCCTAATAAAAGCAGCAGCCTGTAGAATGTATTTGCTAGTGCTGGTACTGAGCATTCACTAACTTGCACGTAATTTTTTCTGCACTACCTACACTCTATCACATGCCTTTCAATTTTTCAAGCAATTCCCTCCTTCAAGACTTCTGTAATATTCAATATGCCTCAGCAGTTCAAAATATCCAATGCATAGAGTTTTAATTAGTCTTTTAGGAGTCTATCTTCCTTTGCTTCCACAAGAAATAATCTGTCTCAACAAAAGTCACTGACTAAAAGCTCAGATTAGGCAATATTCAGTCATGTAAGAAAGAAAATAATTTCTCTTAAGGGGCTGCTGAAATTGGGCCATCCTCTTAGGGCAGGTAGAGTAACTACTGGGATGCATGAGGATACACCTGGAGCATTTCTGGAAGTGCACTAATGCACCAGCGCTCTGTGCTCATCCTCTTAGGGCAGGTAGAATAACTACTGGGATGCATGAGGATACACCTGGAGCATTTTTGGAAGTGCACTAATGCACCAGTGCTCTGTGCTCACTGTGGGAAGGAAGGCATTAAAGAGTGGCTCTTTAGCAGCATGTAGCTTGTAAACCATTCAAGTGCTCCCAAGCCACAGGTATATGGTTTAATTGGCAGTGGGAGTGTGGTGGCAGATGGACTGCTGCTAATCCAAAGACACAACCAGAGCAGGAAGTGCCCCAGCTGAGACCTTGTGTGGCTGATACTGTGTGGTCAGCCTAAGATGCAGCTGCACACTCAATCCAATTTTATCCCACACAGCAGAATGCAACTTCTGGGAGAAACTGTCATCTGTCCCTGGTATAAAATGCTAATGAAGTTGTCCAGCCCCTACTTCTCTTCTAGCAGGTGTGTGTGTTAGGGCCTTTTGTACTATATTCAATGGCTCATAAGGAAGATTTTAATGTGAGTATGGCAAAGAAGGCTGCTTAATCCACTCTAAGGGCTCTTTATAGCACGCTGGAAAAGGCAGCTGATACAGCTGCATACCATGGTGGCTTTAGGTAAGAACATTTCAAATATTTAGATACTGCCATTTTTAATTCTGGCAAACTTGAACCTATTAACACCAAAGGCTTTCTTAATTAAAAGATGTAAGAAAGGTGTCAAGGAAAGCTTCTCTAAATCTTTCTAATACAATTTCATCTGAAAAATACAATCGGTTTTACAGCCGCAATAACTTCAACATTTGAAAAAAAATTTAATTAATGATTTCATATAATACAGGATTTTCTCTCAGAGCTTTGTCACCCACAAGCTGAATGATAATCCCAAGATTGAGGAATCAAATTTTGCATGGAACCACACTACTTTTAAGTGTACACCTCCATCACAGAAACACAAAGAAAAATGAATGCCTTGTACTTGTACTCAAATCTAATTCTAAATTCTGTGAAAATACACTTTCAAAGACAGAACAACATCTTTTATCCTTGGAAAAACCTGAAACTTCTAAACAGAGCTTGCATGGTAAAATTCCTTTGAGCAGAGTCAAAGCAGCAAATAGTCATAGCTTTTCCCCTGATGAAATCATCCATCACAAAAATACTGTATGTAAAAAAGTGAGCTGCTAGGCACTGTGCTGTTCTTCAAAAGGCAACAACCACAAATAAAATACTACTATATAATTAAAAGCATGAGTCAGTTAGAATTTGCAATTTTAAGAGTAATGGCAGCTGCTGTTCTTACAATACACAGTCCAGTACTTCAAATCGACCGAAGTATTAGTTTGCAGTATTGATGTAATACAGTAAGTACACTGAGATTTATACATACAGAGAACTGTCTGAAGGGAGATGGCTATGAGACCAGAAGCAGAACTCACAGGCTTTTGCGTTGAAAATAACAAACAATTCCTCTGCAATAACGGACAGTGGTGAAGTTTCTAAGCTATAATGTGTTAGTGCTAAAATTAACTCTCCAACTCATCATTTACAGAGAAAGGATACAAACTGTGACAGCTGCAAACTGCTTGCTCTTTATAAAAAAAAAAACCCAACACTGTAATTTGTTAACAAACAACACATACCTCCTTAGCAAAACTTAGAAGAATTCCATCAAAATGATTCTGCACCTCTGAAGAATGTAATGGCTAATAATATCCTTTCTGAGATTTTATTGAATAATATAGCACAGAATTCTCTGTTAAAGCTCTTCATGGTTAGGGAGAGGGTACAGTAATAAAGTGCAGGTTAGGTCTAGAGACAAGTCCGGGTGGGAGCCCCATAAGCAGGAATTAGAGGGAGAGAGAGGTTAGCAGGAGGTTAAATTGCAAGGCAATACTACCAGTCAACAACATTTGGGATATGTGAATATTATCTTCCTGGAGAACTTGCTGAATCTTTCTTTGCATTAAAAACAAAAAGCAGAGAGCAAGAATGCTTCTAAAATAGTATAGCATTTACTGTGGAATGGCAATGTAACAATACAAAAGTACCTGAAAACATCTATAGTCTGTGGCTGTTTTCCAGACCTAAAGAAATATGAATACACAATGGCAAGTTTACCACATTCATAAACTAGATCACAGCAATTTTCCTTTAACATACGGTGTGATTCAAATTATAAGTACCTTAGAATCAGATGTCAAACAAACTTTTTGAATAGATTGACATTTCCTAGCCTACCTAGACAACTTGTTAAAAAGGAGTGTCTTTCAAGGGAAATTGCAAGAGTCCTTAAAGCTGACTTCAGTAGTCAGTTGTGTGAACAAGGAATTCAGAACAGCACATTCCACTCCTGCCCTTGGAGAAAGGAGTGCTCTTTCAAAAGGTTACCAGGCTTCCACTTGCTAACTTTTGCTTGTGTGAGACGAAATGTAAAAGCAGGATCTCTTGTACATCCATTAAACTCAGTCACTTAGTGAACTAAGTAATGGAACCCTCTCAGTGGAAAGATGACCTCAGTGCTGCACCATGGGTACTTGCAAGAGCACTACAGTAATTAAAAATTACCCCCCGACTGAGGGTAATGTGGTTTCATGCAAGTCCCTGCATGGAATGACATTACCCTCCATCAGGGGGTAATTTTTAACAGTCATTAGTAATCTTTAAGCTCACAAACACTGGATAAAAAAATATCTATCACAGTACTCTGTGATAGTTTCTTCAACAGCAAGGAAATAAGCAACTTGAAAGCAGATGAGTGGACATCTGTGCAATTCATTAGGGACACATGTTCACTATTTAAACAGTGCCTTCCTTTAAAACACTCCAACACTATAAATAACAGTAAGAGTGGGCAGTGGCATTGCAGTAGTATTTTGGCATAGGTGAATTACAAGTGAGGACACCCTAGTTGAATTTTCATGAGAAGTTATGGTAGCAAGAAGCAAGATAAACAAGAGCTTTCCCAAAATCTAGACTCAGAAATACAGGCTGAAGAAGATACATAGATACCTAGATCAGACACTTGGACATAACTCTGGGCAGAATTTAAAATGCCAGTAAACCAGTATTTCCTCTGCCATGACAGCTGATTTCAGAAATTAGATAAAGTTTATGAATAATTGCCATGTGCAGGTAAAACTGAAAAAAAAAAAGGCTTACTCTGTCAGAAGCAGACAGAAATGTTTGCATAACTTGGAAAATTATGTTTTGCATGTCAAAAAACCTACATACTAATATTGTGGCTTGAATGTGACAAGGACAACTTACCACCCCTCTGCAGTCCCAGCCTCAGTTTGTCTCTGCCAATTCTTTATTATTTTCCACTAGGATCTATGAAGTTTGTATTCCTACACAACGTAAGACTCCCATGCTATTTTTCCACTTTACCAGTATCACTCCTTTCACCTGAGGAGTTTTAAATATTTCATGGAGTTATGCTAATTAAAACTTATTCTGTGTGAAATATGTATGGTAAAGGGACAGGCAAAATACACTTCACTCATCAGTAATATGGATCTTGGAAGGAAGTTAGCAGTAGGCTGACAGCAGCGTTAGTCTTTCTACAGAAGATGGAGAAGACTGTTGCATTCAGCAGACAATTGAAAGGATTTCAGCAGGATGAATGTTATCACCTAAATGGAGGGTTGGTCCAGGGAATGGAAGCTTTGCATTTTGAAACAACTCCATTTATGTGCAGTACATCTAATTGATTCAAGCTTTCTATGAATTAATGTCCTTTGTTCCCCAAGTACTGTGTTCCCAGATCTCCTCTGGGTACACAGCACCTGTTCCCCAACATCTCCCAGCTACCCCTCCTACTGGTATAATGAACTAAGTAGCACTAATTGCTAAACAGCAAGAAGGCTAAAAATTGGATGAAATTTAAAGTGTCTCCAAGTATCTGTAAATTCCTTGTTTAAGATGAACCAACAGATGGGCAGAGTGTCCCTCAGCACTGCACTGGGACAATGATTCAGAACAAACTTACAGATTTTCAACTTAGCTAAGAATTTAAAGAGAGGTTTGCAACTTAAGCTCGATTCAGGACTTTGTCTAAAAGTACTGAGCTTTAAGCAATCACATGTTGACAAGGCTTATGGTAGTTATTGACCACTCTCACTGACAGAGCGGGAGCTAATCATGTCTTGCTGTATTTATAATTTTTCCCCTCCATCTAGTGCTCCTCTTTCAACTCACCCTGCCCACCTTTTCAGCCTGGTATTTTGGATTTCAGGTTCAGCAGTGGTAAGATCTTCAGAAATTAGGTGTTTGAACACCTAATGTGAAAGTGTGACATGAAATAGCTTGAATGGTCTTTACGTATTTTTTGCTAACAATTTTAAATTAAGTAACAGCCAAAAATATCACAGTATATATGAGGTAAGCTCAGTACCCTCTGGAGGTTCCCATCTCTCTCCAATATCTTAAAATGGAAACCAGGGTTAGTAAAATATTATATTATGATTATTTATTTAGGATTTAAGCTAGTAGGAAATAATCTGACTCCAATGACTCTAGCAGTCAGGGGCACGTTAATGTGTCACCTCCTACCTACTCCAGGATAGTTCAGGTCTAAAAGTAGTTTGGGGCATGGACAGATTGGCAGACACATTCATAGTATTTTATTTCTGCACGGATCACAACACTTTTCCTTTAACTGCCAAATAAATCGCAATGACTGGCTTAGGTTCATATGCCATATTAGTGCCTCCCTGCTAATAAACCAGGTCCTAAAAAAAATCAGGCAGAGTAACTCCTGGTAATTTGAAGAACTATTTTGCATAACCACATCTGAAATATTTTGATTTGTTTCTTGGATCTAATGCATTTGTTACTCGCAGGTACTGCCAATACCACAAGTTGAGTTATTGAGAAGCAAGAGGTAAAATTAGAAAGAAAGAAACTTCTCAGTTTCTTCTTCACTGTGTGCCCCCATCGCACTGTCTTTCTGCTGGTTTCATAAAGAAAGAGATGGGGTGTAATGGTTAATCTATTGTTTATTCAAAACCACCAACAGAAGTTAATAGACAGTTATAAACTAATTGAGTGCGTCTGTAGTGCTGTCTCCTCATTCATCTCGCTTATTCGATTTAGCTCTGTTAGTGTTCCATATGGTACAGTGCCCCTGCTGCTAGGAACAGTCACTCATTGCAAAAAAAAACCCCTGTAACAACAGGAAGCTAATAGTTTAACTGTTCCTCTAAATTTGTTTGACAAAACTGACATTTAGTACGCCACGTCACGTTGTCAGTAATCTGCAATTTACCCTTAGGCAGGCAGTGGATGCTCATTTTATTTACCTCTCGTAGTTAAAAGCATAATTAATATTCCACTCTGAAACAAAGATTAGAGATTTGACAAACATTGCAATTTAAATTCTCCATTATAGCAAACATTAAAATCAAACATCTTTCACACACACCATTGCATAAAGGACATGTGTAGCTGTAATTTAACTTTTTAGTCTTTAATACCACAAACTAATTTCTGCTGTCAGTTTAATGAGGTGGAAAACACAAATCTTGTTGCACTCTGTGCACACAGGCTGGGACAGTTAAGACTGCAGAGAGCTTGAATCAGTTTGCCTCACAACGTTTCATTCAAAATCCCCCAAGTATTGGGAGCCTGAAAAAGAAAAGGCCTAAAAAAAGAAAAGTCTTAAAGCTGTTGTTCAACAAAAGGCTTGAACAACTATTTCAGGAACGAAAATAGTGTAACACCACAGCAGTTTACTGAATTGCTGTAGCATTCCTGAAAAATTTCCAAGAACTGTGGTGAGGGCCGTAACTTTGCATCAGTGCTACCCATAGCACAAAGCCCAGCTGAATTCCCCAAAGATTGCATAAGGAGGGTGTGCTTCCCTCCCAAATGCCTGGCCTCCTTCACCCTGCTTTGCACACAGCTGAGGTTAGGCAGTCACTCAAGTCATTTCATTACGGGCTTAAGGCAGAGGCAGTTTGCAGTGATTCCTGACCTGGATCAGCTGCCAGGGGGCTGGCATTGTCTTTGCCCCTTTTCCAGTACCTTCGAGGCCAGGCTGGCATACTCCTTATGTCCCTTCAGGTTTTGCTCTGTTCCCACGGATTTTACAGGTATAGCAAATGCAAACCCAACTGCAGTGCTTCCTGCTCCCAGTAGTGTGTAAGTCTGTGTGCAAGTCCCACACCAGGCTGCTCAGTGGCGCCTGTGGAACAGCTGATTTATTGTGCCAGATTCTGTGACAACAGGGCACATTATCAGACTGGCAAAGTAGGGGGAGCTCTCAGAGAAATAAATGACTAAGGTTTTAACTCGTGCTAATTTCAATTGAAATTCTAGCTCCATAAATTCTGTGTGACTGATTAAAATTATTAACATGTACAACACCTTTAGGCAACCATGCTGGCTCATTAAACATGGAAGCCTAGAATTATCTCCACTGTAACAAATGTGCGTGCGGATGTCTGTGCTTCAGAGACATACATCAGGAATTTTGAGGTTTTTTTTGAGGAGATTTTCTCCACAGAAGCAGTGATTATGCAAANTAAAAAAAAAAAAAAAAAAAAAAAAAAGAAAAAAGAAAAAAGAAAGAGAGCATAAACTCAACAAAGAGGCTGCTGTTACTGTCTTCTCAATCCATCCTATGTAGTAACCCACTGACTCCTGACTCCTTCACAAGACTTCATTAGTCACTGCCAACTTCAATCTGCTTCAGTTATTTTGCATTCAGCTCCCAAAGCAAAAGCACTCTCCCCACTGATCACAGGCTAAACTAAAGATAAACTGGCTCATTTTATAACACATCAAGCTAACATGTCCTGAATCACACTAACATTACAAACCAGGAAAGAAATCTCTGCATATATCTGACCATGTTCCAGTACTAAAAAAGAGAGATGCACATTTCTAACACTGGGTCTCCAAAGCAAATTTTAGATGCAGAGAGGTCAGTGTCAGCATATTATTTCTCTCCTACATGCCATAATGAATGCCGGCATGTAAAAAACCAATCTTAATAGTAGTATTATATTTTAGAAGAGTGCTGCTGATGTACTATCTGAGATTTTGTGAATAAATTATTTGAATAAATTTATTGAATGAGAAAACATTTGAAAAGGCTGTAGCAATTGCACAGAAGTTTTTTAGATTTTTTTAAAATTCTAAATGAGATTCAGGTTATAAAGATGTATAAATCAGGAGATAAGCAGCAGAGCCACAAAGGTTAGAATCACAGCTGTTGATAAGGGGAACCTCATTAATCATAATGTAAGAATTGCCATGTTAGATTAAACCTGAGCCCAACTGGTCTTAGATCCTGCTTCCATAAACTCCTGGATGTTTTACGGAAAGTATAAGAGATACCCTGAAATGAAAATGTGGAAAAAACTGATTCCAATCCCCTATCAGCAAAAGATTGTTCTAGATTTTGAAACATCAAAATGCTTCTTTTAGAAGTATTTACAGCTGAATTTTAACAGTTTTACCTCTGCATATTCTACAAGTCCACAACGATGGCCAGTTCACCTTAGAATCATACTATAATCTTAGCTCGAGCAGCACCTGGTGGCAATCAGTTTCATAGTGTATTAAAGCTTTCCCTTCTTTTTAAAATGCAACTTAATTTAAAAACCGTTACCTTTATGCTTGTATTAGCTGACCTATAGAGAATAGAAATTACTGGTACAATTTAAAAGTAATTGATTTGTTTACTTTTACTGTACCTAATTTTAAGTTTTTCCTTTAATGGTCAATGCCCAGTGTTTCAGTCCCAGCTCATGTACCTTATTCTGTGTTTGACTCCAAAACTTCTCTCCTACTTCATTATTCTCTTTTGGATGAAGACTGATCAAATTATGAGCAGTTTAGAGGTTTACAACTCAGATGCTCATTTGGCCCTTCTACGTTGAATTCTTTCACTGTTTTATTCTAAATTGAATTCTTCTACTTTTTAATGAGATTGATTACAGCACAGACTCTTGAGAAGCCACTCGAAAGCCTTTTGTGTTTCTGAACTGGTCTAACAACAATGGACGGATTTTACAAGACCAAATTAAGATAGAAACTTGCATGACAGGAGAATTTATTTCTTTCCAAATTGTAGCAACACTTGACTCAACACTGTTAACTTTTCCTCTTGCAGGTAAATGGAATGACAAGATGGCCTTCAAGAAAAATCAAAGAGGCACAAGCACACGTTGGTACCCTCACATGTAATTAGTGTGTTCCATTGGATCAGCATTACCATAGCAAGAAGATGGGGGGGCTTCCTCCCTTGGGAGTGTCTAGAATGACGTAAAATCCATTCCATCCTCAGGGCATCAAATTTTCCACAGACGGGGAAAATGGGAAAACCTCACCTTCATTTGAAAAGCTAATAATATAGGGAATGCTCTCAGCTTTCTTAACTTGTGTCAAAAGTGAAGTCCCTAAGTGTCAGCATCTTGTAAAATCTCGTTTGTATCTGTGGTGGAGGTAGAGATAACAAGGTTTACTGTAAACTATTCAGAGCTGCTTTTGCTTGCCTTCTGAATTGGCCCCTAGGGTCAGCCTAGCAGACTTCAAATATACTACCAATGTTCTCACCAGAATCTTAGGGATTGTATGGCAAGGTTTGCTTTGTGCATCACAGAAATCACTGCAATTATTTTACCTGGGCTTTGTATGGCCCTCCCTCTCTGCAAACTTTCTCTGATCATGCTACGACAAGCTGGAGAAACCAACAAAGGTTGTCTTACTCAGTCAGGACCTTTCTGTAGCTTCATAAGAAGGAGAGGAGAAAAAAACCTACATTGCCTGCACTTAATTGTTTTTTTCTCCTTGCCCTACTTTTAGAAGAGAAATAAATATACATCAATTGCTGTGGCAACAGAACAGCAATAATTAAATCCCTGGCATTTTCATGCTCTTCTAACTGATACGCTCTAATCAAGAGACCTTTAACTTCTGTGAGAATGGTCTTCAGAAAAGACAAAGACAACTGTGACTAAAACATCCAGTTTGAAAGTTCTGCTTGAAATGCTCCTATCTCTGAATTATGCTGAAAATTTGTTTCAACATTTGCACTCTAAATGCTGAGATGAAATTTATGAAAAACAGTCCAGTGGATTCTAATTAACACAAATTTCTGGGAATTGTTTTTCATCTAATTTGAACAGCACAACAAAAGCATGTCTTATTTCCTGAATCATTCAAGCAGCTCTTGACTCTACCTGTGCCAGTCTTTTGAGTTATAATCAACAGAATTCATGGGAGTTCAAGAAATTACAGAATTCTTACTGATAATGTCTTTTCAGCCTAGTCTGGGGGAATCTACATTCCAAACATTCAGCTTACTTTCTAATTGTGAGCCATTGCAAATGTTTTGCCAAAACTGACAGAGCTCACTTAGATTTCTAATCTTTTGCCTTAAAGCTTCTTCTCAAAGAAATGCAATTTTCTCAACATGGAAAATGTCACCTAATATAAGCTCCACTTAGGAAACTGAAGTTCATTATACACCTAAAATGAGACTCTATCATATTATACAGAGTATGCCAACATTATGTCCACAGATGACTAGGTAGGCAATTAAATATGAAAGCTAACTGAATAAACAGAGGTATTTTTGGCAGTCTAGATCACAGCTAAAAATGTCTTTTTCTGATCTGTCAAATTATTTTCATATGTATGTATGATACAGATCAGTGTACATGTATCTTTCTGCATTACTAGACTAATGGTACAGGGCAATAAATTATAACATGGCTTTCTATATTTCTGTTGTATAAACTCTTAAACAACCTTTTCCAACTATAAACTCACATTATGCGCAAATAGACAGTTAACTGACTTTACCATTATGTTTAATTTGATGATGCTTATGGCTTCTTTTTAGAACCTTTCCCACTGAACTAATTCATTCCATAAACTTAAATGTGTTCCAGGACATTGCTGAATTGTAAATTCTTTTTTTTCCCTTAACAAAAGTCCATTAAAATTTTTGGAATCTGCTCTGCCATTGACATTTGGGGATTATTGTGTGAAAATCTTGCATTGGTAACTATGTGAGTGGGACCTATGTGTGTAAACGCTTGACACAACTCAGGAGTCTGTACCTGAAATCCTTTATGAGAAAATTTGGTGTTACAATAGCTATAGGTTCATTAACTTCTCTTACAATATAGTAAATTATTATTCATCCCACTTATCAATTCTTTTAAGAGCATTTAGGAATCCAACAAAATTTTCCACACGCTCTCGTATTTCTTTTAGAACATGTGATTTACAAACCCAAAGTCTAGGTGAGAAGTGCACAGAAAGCTCCGAGGAAGCGTTTTACATCCCAAAAAGGCTAATTGAGGCATCTATCACTGCAATAGGTAAGTCAAAAGCACTCATTTATTGTTCAGAAATTTTGGAAACTCTATGATCTAACTGTTTGTATCCTCAAAGAATGGCACAGTCACAGCCATGGTATTATTTTAATACTTTCAGAGGTGATTTGTGTCAGTACAGATATATACAAAAAAATCCTTGATTTGCTGTGAAGGTGGAATTGTACTGTCTATCAGTTCACTGCTTCATCCCAAGAAGGGTGTGAGTTGAAGCTATGCAGATTGGATTGGCCACAGATTTGCGGTAGAGAGTGACATAGATAAAGTTTCTCATCAGAGGCCTCTTCTAGTGTAAACACATCTCTCTTTTATCTCTAGGTGTTTCTAAAGTTCCTGGGATTCTGTACTTTTCTAAGATGCTTGGCA
The DNA here is from genome assembly GCA_008694505.1 of Cyanoderma ruficeps. Classification (NCBI taxonomy): domain Eukaryota; kingdom Metazoa; phylum Chordata; class Aves; order Passeriformes; family Timaliidae; genus Cyanoderma; species Cyanoderma ruficeps. Next base: position 20,201,449 of record VZDJ01007755.1, on the reverse strand, counting down.
GCTAGCTGAAAGCTGGAAGATTTGCAAAAAGTTCTTGTCAGTAAAGTCCTACTCATGCATGCTGTGTTTAGGTTGTGCATACACTGTGGCAATGCTTGTGTGTCTGTGATGGATGAATCATTAGCTAGATAAAGCTAATTGAACAGTGTAGAACTATTGTGCTAAAAAAAATAGGTTTTCCTGTTTCAGATAGCACCAAAATGTATTTCCTTGACAAATGAATACAACTGTGATGGTTTGGTGTACAAGGCTCCTGCCAGATTTCAGTCTTTAATAGATGCTGTATCTCAGTTCTGTGAATGCAGTAACCCTCCGCATTTGAAAATAATCACTACATTCCACTGGGCAAGCCATGAGACTTGAAGTCCCATAACCCAGCAACAGAGCACCATTCTCGGGTCCCCAGCTCCGGGGTTGCCAGCGTAAGAACGATCCATAAAGTGGATCCCAGAGGAGGGCCACAAAGATTACGAGAGGGCTGGAGCACTTCACTCTGTGAAGACAGGCTGACAGAGCTGGGGTTGCTCAGAGTGGAGGAGCAAAGGCTCCAGGGAGACCTCACTGCAGCCTTCCAGTACCTAGGGGGCGCAGAGAGAGCTGGGGCAGAGTGATAGGAAAAGGGGTAATGGCTTCAAAATGAAAGAAGATAAATATAGAGTAGATGTTAGCAAGAACTTCGTCAGCCAAGGGTGGTGAAGCACTAAAATAGGTTGCCTGAAGAAGTTGTGGATGCCCTATCCCTGGCAACATTCAAGGTCAGGCTGAATGGGGCTCTAAGGAACCTGGTCTAGTGGAAGGTGTCCCTGCCCATGGCAGGAGGGTTAGAATAAGATGATTTTTAAAGTCCCTTTTAATGCAAACTATTTTATGAATCTATGATTTTGCTTTTTTGGCTAGAATACTTATCTAATTGACAAGCAAATTCAATAAGCTCTGAAGTATTTAACTTGGCAGTATTTGGGTCAATAACAGCAGAGAAGCTACTCCATAAAAGCAGCAGTAAAGTTACAAGCAGTACAGGTACAAGCAACCTCAGAAATTAGATATCTTTGAAGTTTTCATATAATCTTTTTGAATACTGTAGCTATCTCCATTACTAGACCTGAGCATCACAAATCACAAAGAACTAAGGGAATTCAAAGGAATAGAAGTAACTTAGGATGAAAGTAAGTTGAAAAGAATAAATCAGCATACATGGAATAATAAGCTGAAGATGATGTAAAGATATGGAACTTCCAATCCAATCACTCTTCTGAATCAGATGCAAATACAATTCAGGTAAGTTTTAAATGAACTGCAAAGACTGACCTTTCTTACCACACCTTCCATTCAGCATACTGCACTGATGCACACACCAGGCTGAGAGCCACCTCCTTTCATCTCTGAATCTTTCCCTCCCTCCTTTCTCCCCTCCTCTACACAACCCCCACCCCAGAAAAATGTTACTGAATCAAGGTACACTCGTCCCTTTTTTCCACTGTTTTGTAGTCTGTAAGCAGCCATTGTGCTTTCAAAACTAATCTTCTTTCTATTTATATATCAATAAAAGAAAGCCTAGACTGCAGCATTTCACTAAACAACTTCAGGGATTTGAAAAGAAAACAAGCCTATTTCACTTCAAAATGTCAAGATTCAATTCACCCTACCATGCTATTCAGCACACACAAAGAAGGGATAAAATATATCCCAAAGTGTAGTGAGTGACTACCAATCAAAAAATGTCACATTTAGGTAGAGAGCTATTGATAAACCTGGGGGAAGAACAGTAAGAAGTGAGTACTAATGACAACAATTATACACATACACACCCCTGAGAGGCAGGAAAAAAGTGATAATTAAGTCTGTAATCTATGTATCTACAATAAATATGAACTGACACTAAAGCAACCGAGTTGGAAGTGGAAATGAGTTCACTATTGTCTCCCTCAGCATCCACAATACAGTGATAGCATTTGTCTGTGTTCTGTTCCTACAAAAATAGCAAAGGCAGTTTAACTAAGTAGAGAGACTGTTTGAAGATTTTTCAAGTTTTTTTTTCTTCCCTCTTTTCTTCTATCTTGGAAGAGTGCCTCTACTCTAAGGAGATGATTGCAAAATAATCTAAGGAGGGCACTTTCAACTTCAATACCAGCCACTAGAATTCCGCCGTGTCTTTTTTCTGCCATTTTCATGACAGTATGTTTACTTAGAACGATTTCATAGACATAAGCCAAGAAACAATACATCACTCCTATGTATATAATGAAGATTGGTCTTGAAAGCACAATTTTGAACAGTCTGCAAGGAGCTAAACATTGGAGAACTGCCTTTCAGCTATTAAATGTATGCTCTATATAATTTGCAATATTTAATTAGTTGCTTATTTATCACATCAAAAATGCTAGCAAAAACCTCTGCTGTTTCAATGCAAAGATATTTTGATCACACGTTTTCAGTACACATACACTGTACCACTCAGAGATTTATTCTATTCTTGTTTGCATTGTGTTGTAATGATTCCAAGCAGTTCAAAGGAGTAATCTAAATACTGCAAAGCACACAGAGATCCACGATTATTTTCTGCTGTCAAAATAGCTACCTTTAACTTAGCATTAAATTAGCACAAGACTGTATGTACAGCCAGGAGACACAGGAGAGACTATCTGGAGAAAGACTGCATGTCAGCTAAATTAACAAAGATGGAATCACTGCAACTTGCTTCAATGAACCACTTATGCCTTCTCCTCATCACTGTGAAACCTTCATGTCTGAGTAAAGACCCAGGACTGCAGGAACAGTGATTATAACCTCTAAGAACCCACGTATCAAAGACCAACACCCCCAACCAGCATGGCATGCCACCACCTGGTCTCCTAGACAGCAATTACTATGCTACTGCTCATGCTGAAACTATTCCCTATGAGATTGCTCCTTTCTGCTATTAAACTCCACCATCTTCTCCCCAGTACTTCTTCCCCAGTTCATCCTCATTTCCCTGTCCTCCAGGATATTTATAATTCTCACTACCCATCAGTAAACTTCATTAGCACACTTCCGGGTTTTTCTGTGACATGATGAATAATGGCAGACCAGTCTTCAGAGCGATACTTAAGAAGCTTCTATATCAAAAAAAGGGCATTGCCACTAATATAACTAAGAATTGCCACCTCTCCTTTGATCATTTTGTGTGCTTCCATTTCTGTAATGACTGCCATCCTGTCCAGTTTAAGTAATACACATCCAAAAGATACTGCACCTGTTGTCTTACTAAATACCAGACAGATTGACCAATTGCATTCCTGCTGTGTAGAAGCTCATTTATACTATTACACAAAAATATTCTATTAATTTAGCATGAACTACCTTGGAAAACCTACTTTCATACTATTTACCTTTAATCTCCTTTCCAAATTATTTTATTAAAAAAAATCCTGAAGTCTTGAATAAAAGTAGGATTAGCTAAGACAACGATTGCCCATGGGGTGTTTTTTCCTGAAGACAGGGGCTACATTCAGTATTTTCCAGTCACACACGACCTTTCTGACTCAATAACTCTATTAAAAACTTTTGCTAGTGGACCTGTCATTTCATCTGACATTTCTTTCGGAATTTGAGATGATGCATCATTTGGTTCCTCCAGCTTGGGGCTTTGAGTTTTGCTTCCACCATGCAGGGACAATTTCCATTTTTAAATTTATTTTCTTTATTTTATCTATATGGTCATTTCCATATCTTTATTCATGGCAGTCATTACCACGATCATAAGATCATGTGTATAAACACAGGCTTTGTATGAACGAAGAGTTCAAAGAACTCTTTTTAGCATGGAGACCAGGAAAAAAAAGCAAAGAAAGATAAATCATGCATGCAGAACAGATATTCTGTTGTATGGCTCAAATGATCATACTCACATCATTGATGATTTGTTCGGCGAGTTATGTAAGAATGCAATCTTATGGTAATAACCTTAATTCACAGCTAAAAGGAATTATTTTTGAAGAATACTAATTGTGCTGATTTTGTGGTTTCAATCATCCCTGTCCCTGAGATTTTACTGATTTTAATCAGAGCTGGTGCTCCAATGTAAAATATCACACTGCTCTGCTCAGGAGAGACACAGAAAGTCTGACTTGTCCCAGGACATGCAGGAAAGGTCTTATCAAAGGCAGAAATTTTAACACAGCCTTAGGATACAGTTTGAAAGTAATTATTCCTTCCTATTCTAACTCCTGTAATTTTATACGAAGTTACACACTTACGTCTAGTATCAAGAATTTCTGGTAATAGCTGAGAGCACATTTAACAAAGAATAAAAGACCTTGGCATATTATTTATCACTAGATTATTATAATCCATCAATATTATGCAGGAAATTCAATTCCTGGCTGCAACAGGACAGACATTTCCAGAGATCGAGAAATGTCAGAATTGTCAGGGTACAAGGCACTACAAGCGATACCTTATCTTGACTTTTTCAGATTGGAAAAAAACCCCCCAACTCCCTCAAACTGGATTAGATACAAATAAGGGGTTCTGAGTTGTCTACAGCAGAGACCTTATTTAACAGAGGAGAATTTTAAAAAAACTCATGTAAGGAAATGAATTTCACCTGGGACACATACACATATGACACAGGACTGACACATGAAGACCACCTATAGCTAGGAAGAACTTCATGTCTTGTCAACTAATACTTGGAGATAAAAAGAATGACATAAATTAGAGGTTGATGCTACCACAAAGAAAAAAAAAATTCTATAAAGTGTATGGGCTAGAAATAGCAAAATATGAACCAGTGGTCAATGTATGGACCAAACTTCAGAGCAGAGGAAGCTTCCTGGTACATATAAATTTATGAAAGCAATTTTATGACATTATTACAGAGAAAGTTATTAGATTTGATAAGCTTTCTAGTATGAAGATTCTGCATTCTTAGAAATTTATGTGCTAATTTTATGTGATAATCAGAATAGCAGGAGCAAAATTCTCATGCATGACATTGTGCACATGGTTTTTTACTGATTTATACAACTTGGCAATGATATCCCAATATCAAGATGGAAGGTGCATCTTTCTGTACCAAAATTTTTGTGGTGGGATAAAATGTATCTCTATCTGTTGGAATTTAAGTGGGAACCAGTATTTGGCTATTAAGTAACCATGCAAATTTGGTGCATTTTAACAAAGTTTTAACACTATTACAAGTTATTTTCTTGATAGATCAAGAAAAAGCCACCCAAGATGGGCCGAAACTTACTAGTACATAACGAATAAAGCGGCAGTCAACAGAAGCAGAAAAAAGGTAGAACATAGATATAGACAGACATATATCTATACCTATTTCTATATATCTCTTTCTATATAGATATAGATAGAACATGTTAATCCTTTAGCTTGCGACTTAGCTTTCACTCATCGACAACAATTTTTGCAACCAAATTAAATGAAAAGAACCTAAATGAAGAGTGTTTTGAGTTAAATGCTGCCCATCCTGGTTAGGTGGAGTAGCTTTACAAAGCAAGGACAGATGCTACCTGTTTCACCCTGTACTTGCCTTGTCCAATTTATTCCAAACTGAAGACTTGGAGTAAGAAATTAGTGAGTACAACTCTCCCTTACAGATTTCAGCAGAAACTTGTCTGATCTTCAGACAGATGTGAGTGCCAAAGACAGCAGCAGACATAAACAAGGTATGAGTTAGGCTGTGCTGATCACACCTAAGGTTCAAATTCAGTTCACTTTGCTGCATAAGGATGTAATTTAATGTGGTACATCAAGGGACATGTTATGAACCCCTGCATCTCACAAATGCCTTGCCTGAAAGGTCAGGGAAAGAATCTCTATTCTAGAATATGATCTGTATATTATTAATTTAAAAAACCCTTCCCCCCTCATTAAGTGCACATTAGGTTGAGAATTGCATATTTATAACCATCACTGACTTATTACTGAGAGTCACCCACCCTCTGCTGCCTGAGATAGAGTGTGAAGGGAGTTTAGTGATTTAGTAATACTGTAAAAAGGAAACCCAACACTGAATCCAGCTGTAAGTGAACACAGTGAAGCACAAGCACGTGCTTCCTAAGCTGAAACCTCGGTGTTTGGTCCTACTTCCAGAGTTTTGTGCTTGTATTAAAGGGCTAAAGTGAATTTGGGATGCATACCAAGATGTGATTTAGGGCTTCCATGACTAAGCTGGCTATTTTTTCACAGGAATCAATGAGAAAGTTCCCTTCTTACTCCTCAGGAACAGAATGAGAGGATATTAGAAACAGAACAGAATTGTACTTCCATTGCCTCTGCAGTGGACAAAGATAATCTCAGCTAAGGCTGGTCGTAAAGGCTTTACTTCTGAGATACCTCATTTAGAACAGCTGGATCTATACATTTTGGATGTCTTTTTCTGCTTTCACAGTGGAAAACTAAAATAAAATTGACTTAACTGGGTAGTTAAGTCCAGTTAATGGCTAGTTGGAATCTCCAAAGCATCACAAAGCAGTTGGAGTGTACTAGTGAATCTGCCATTTGCAGTTTTATTTTGGCTTTAATAGCAACATTCTAATGAGGCTCTCCTATGTCTGAAGTACATTAGTTTTCAACATCAAGTCTGTCTTGAAGTATTTAGGGATAAATTTATCACGTTGAATTGGATTTTGTGATTAAAAAAAAAAAAGGCAAATTTTCCTATGAAGCCCTTTTCCCCCCCAATAAAATTACACAGTTCATATTTTATATAGTTAATAGGTACACAAGGTATCTTAGTTTTTCAATTTATTAGGGTTTTTTTCCCAGCTCTTCACATCAGCTACAGAAGGGAGCAGCTATTTTTTCCAGATCCTGCAATTTAATGTTGAAGAAATATCAAGTGCTGGATTATGAAGCCTGAGGATTCAGATATAAAATGGAAAATGGTTTCTCATATGTGTAATTAAGAGATGGTAAAAAATATCTTTTAATAGAGGATTTATTTTAAAAGTTGCTTGAGTTACATATTTTATTTTAAATAGGGCAGTTTTTAAAGGTCAGTGAATCTTGGTGTTTAATAGGTTTATAGCAGCTGGGGGCAAACTGCAGAGGCAGGTCAAGATGCAGGAAATCTGCAGCACAGTCTGGAGGATGGACCCTGAAAACATCTTGTGAGATGTCTGCTTACATAATGTATTGCCATGCAAGGGTCATTTGCAAATGAAAAGCATGAAAATGCTGATGCTACTCAAAACCGTATTAGCAGAACCACAAGACAGCATGTGGCCCAATTAATCTTGTGAACTCAGCATTAACATATTACTAGATCACAATGTAGATTACACATTTATGAGCATATCAACATCCAATGCTGAGTAAAGTATGCCCTGGAGGACCTCTGAGTGTAATTTTCTTCTTCAAATAAAAACAAAGGTTTCAGAGCAATGGCCAGTAGCACCTTCAAACTCCACAAGAAATAATGTGATGATATTACTTCCAGTTGCCACAAATGGCTGTTTCAAAATTCTATCCCCAGTTACAAATTAAGCCTGTGATTTCAATGATTAAAAAAGAGAATCTATCTACAAGGAACTGTACAAGACATTTGGAATTTAACATTTACCATGTACACATGATGGTGTGTTGTTGATCACTGAAGGAAAGCTTACCAATATATACATGTGCTATTTAAATGGTTGTTATGTTATAAATTTAACACACAATAACAACATCCTGAATTCCATGGCTGAGTCCCGTGATGTTTAACATTTTCTGTAAGATTGATACTGCCTAATATTACTTTTCAACTTTACTGTGGATTAGTGGAATATTGAACAGATGGGTAACTATCAAATCAGAGGCTGAGAAGGAACAGAATGTATGAGTCTGGGATCTTAGATCATGCTCGATATAATCTTGATATAATATTCTCAATACATCTCAGTGCAAAGATACAGTAACTCATTCTTGCTCTAAAGTGATTATTTTTCATTTTTTTCACTATGTTTTGAATCAAGGAGCCTCTCTGCACATACCTGCTTTGGGAGTGGGTCACTAAAAAGCTGATGTTCAGCCTGCCTTTGGAAACAGACCCACCTGACCAGTTTCCAGGTTTACAGCCACAGAAGGCCTTGGGATCTGTCCAACAATATTCATCTGATCAAGAACATGACAAACACACCACTTGCTCTGTATGCACATCCCAGCTGTGATGCAATGGACTTACTCAATGGGGAACAATCCTGCTCAGTGTTCAGAAACCTTCAGGCACTCCAACCAGCCGTGAGACAAATCTGCTAGTGTCAGAGCATCTGACACTATTTAGAGCATGGAAATTCTGTCTTGTCCTTACTCCAGTTTAGCACTAGATGACCACAGAGTACCTATGATACTCTTCCATCTGATAACAACTACGGGTAAAACAGGAGACTTGGAAACAATTTTAGGGTCCTGGCCTCTTGTGCCTATCTTGAAACTATAGTGAATTGCACCAATGTAATTCCTTTCACTCCTCATGAAACCAAGTTCCATGGGAAGGGAACACAGAAAGATCTGTGTCTGGAGCCACATAGTGCATGCTCTTTCAAATCAGCTTACATAATGCCAGCATGGTTCATTCTGGAGGAGACCTCAGGATACATCCACTCCAGAACTGTGGGAATGAAAAGATGTTCTTTCCAGCACACTTTCACAAGAGCTTCCTTGAACACATACGGAGGACTTGCTGAATAACTGCAACACAACTGGTAAGATTTTTCATATTTCATTTAGTCAAAAAGCTCCATGTAACTCAGCTGTAAACTGATGACACAGCCTCATCATCCAATAAAAAAGAGAGGATGTAAAGGTTAAAGGTACTGCTTGTGAGAGATAAACTTCAAAAGTTTTTGAAAGGTCATTTTGAAGGACAAGTTGCTGAGGTTATTTCCTACTTTATTTCTAAATATCTCAAGATGTTCTGCTTACATAATACATATCACAGCTGCTCCTACCTTTTGTCAGAATGATTTACTGTGCCAGATTCCAAACACCTGTGATTGCTCTATCAAATGCATTTCTGAATATAACAGGACATTTTGCTAGAATGGACCCAACAATTTCCATATGATGATGTGATGTGGGGATAAGTGTCATCAGACCAGCTGTCCTCACAAAGTTCCTTCCAACTTAAACTATTCTCTAAGCCTGTATCTGCTTACCTACTGATACTTCTAATGTCCAGAATAGTCCAAACTTATCAAAGAAACGGCTGCAAGTAAATGAAGAGCTCTAAAAAAGGCTTATCATGATGTTCACTGCTCCTCTCTAGAGGTCTGAATTTTTGGTAGGAATTTGTACATAGCTGGTACCTCAGACACGGGAAGGTAAAAACCTCAGAAAAAGAATTCAACATCATCTTTCTGTTAACTAATGCCTATGCCATTTTCAGACTGAGTAGACAAGAAACAATTTCTCTACTGCAATCACAGCAAAGAAACAAGGCCTATTAAATAACCATTGCTACTTTGGAGATGTCAAGGTATTCCTGTTCACAAAGCAGTTGGTACGTATTGTTTCCATCCTGTTGTGTCCTTGCAGTTCATAACAGAACAGACAGAAAGCATTCTACTTTTTGCTTTCTGACTTGCTAATAGGACAGGTGGAATTACATAAGTTTATGAAACATCATGAATTAATTTGTTTTGGATTTCTCTCTTTTTTACTGTACATCTGCTGACATTCAACTCCATTATTAAAAATTCAGTTTCTACTTGGCTGGCATAAAAATTATGAACATATTTGATGTGAAAATGCCATTTACACAACTGATCTTCAAATAATTAACTGTTTTCCAAGCAATAGAAAAAATAATCTCTGTGAAAACATACTGCATCTTTGCTGTATCACCAAGTGTTGTGAGGGGTCTCCAAAGTGAGGGGTTTAGCAAACAAAAAGGACAAAGATTGAGGATGAAGTCTAGGTGAAAGATGAGATACAGCCACCTGACTTTAGCAATAGCCTATTAAAAGCCAACTGTATAATGGGTAAATACCAGGTGAACATGAACTTGCTGATTGTTACGGAGAGAAAAAAAGTTGTGTCAAAACAAACAGGTACTACGGAACTGACATGGTAGGCTCCTTTTCTTAATAAGTTGTGCTTATTTGTTGGATTATTTGTCTTAATAAGTTGATTTAGTTTATCTGCAATTTACCAGGTCTCTTCAGAAAGATGGTCCATTTCTTTGCAAAAATTAACCTACCAAAGAGTTGCCTGAATGTGAGGTTTGTCTGCAGTTCTGATTTATCTTAGATCTGTTTGGCATAATTGCATATGTAATAGTAACCATTAGGTGCCTGAAATAGTGCTGCATCTATCTGAATGGAGCCAAAGAGAAGAATCTCAGAAGTAAGGGAGGTGCAGTACTGATAGTCAAGAATTCTCTGTCCTTGGAGTCAGTGTTCTTATATGTAGATGAAGGTTGAGCATTGAGAAAATAAACTGCTCTATGTGCAAGCCACACACACATTAAAAAAGAACACGTGCTCAAGAATTATTTTTTTAATGTGAAAAACAGACTAAGATACAGAATACTGCTTCTAGTTTAGCTTCCAATATTCTTTGTGAAACATCATTCTTTTTAAAATCTTCCATGGAATTTCTTCCTGAAATGCAGCCTTCTACAGTGCTGAATCAACTCTACTTCTGGAAGCTCATTCATCTATCACACTTTTAACCTTGTTATCACATGTAACCAGGTAGATGTAAGAAAAATGCATTTTCTGAAAATGAACATTATCTTCAACTCCAGGACCACTGAAAGGCCCAAAGTACAGTGCTCTTTCCTTTTCTTATGGCTTCAGTGTCATTTTCTTGGGAACTACTCATCCTTTTTGCTCCTTGTAAACTCATTTAACACCTGAAAATGCCACAGGATTACGTTTTTTTACCATTATTTTTCCATGTCAACATGAAAATCCTGTTTTCTTTAGCATTCTCCATGTTGCCAAGAATAAAAAAAGGTTTTGAGGCCTGGTTCAGTATAGAGTATCAGTATTCACATGCACATTTCTGGTAGAATTTGCTGCAAAATTATGGGTTGGTTTAATGCTATGGAATAGAAAAATGGCAGCTGCTGCTGCTACAATAAAGAGTAGCAAAAATTCCAGCTGTGGATATGCAATCCCTCTTTCAGTGTAATACAAGAAGTGATATTTCCTATGACTAAATGCAATGTGCAACTTTGGCTTGTTTCTCTCTGATCTCATGTTTTCAGCTACTTCACTTTCTTCAGGATTGAAAAAAACAGATGCTCAATGCACCACTCCCACAAACAAAAGTGTCCATGGAATAATTAATGAAAGCTGTGTAATTTCTTTTTTCTGTTTGTGAATCAACTCGTAATTTCAATCTCTTCTGATTTCTGTATAAACATTTATTTTTAGCTTCAGAGATGAAAAGCTGACTGGCTTGGTAAAGAGAGATTCAAAAGAAATAAGGCATAGGAAAATTTAATAGCTATTAGATATAAGCATAAAAATGCCATCTGTATATAAACTCCAAGCAGCATATAAGAGGAAAAAAATGCAGCTGACATGTTTAAATGTCTATATTTCACTAGTAAATTAGCTACTGTAGGAATTTTGCAGTACTAGTAATAAAAGATATGACACTGTCTTGTAGTGGAGCTGATAGATGGTGAAGGAAACATAACACAGTCCTGTTCCCTTAGATTTGCAGAGACATAATTTAATAACAGAATGTCTTGTTGCATTATGTTACAGGCTTAACCACCAAAAGCTGCAACTTCAAATCGGGGCAATCCTGAAGATTCTGTGGACCTCTGCCACGTCCTTCTTCAAAGCTTTTTATGGCACATATAGGAAAAGAGTAAGTTACATTATCACAGCAAGCCACAACAGGTGACAGGTCTCAAGTTCCTGCTGTACCCATCTCCACTTCAGCAATACTAGAAGGGTGACTATCTGGCACAAGGTTGGGACAAAGTGTGTGGGTATTGACTGCAGAGAAGACAAGGATCACAGTTACTCCTCCTCTTCCCACAGAGTATCTTTGCTGCTGTATCACCAGAAATTACAGTCCATGTGGTACCAGCTAATTATTTTTCTGGTCGAATGGATACGTGTGGATGTTAGGCTGTAAGAGAAATTTGTCAGCAGCAGAGGCACTGTCAGATGAGGATTTTCAATGCTTTTCCTTCTACTGAAAGTGCTACCTCTGCCTCACAGATATTTTCTTTCACTGGTTTGCCTCCTGGGACATTTCCTTAGCTGTACCTTTTGGGGGCACATTTGTCCCTTGATGAAGCATACAGCTGTGTCCCAGCTTATGGCTGAACTGAGGAAACCAGGACTGCTCATTAGTCCCAGTAGCCTGGTGCGTACCCTGACTTCATCCTGGCTCTCACATAAAACTGAGAATGATCATCTGAAAGTCCAGAGGGTTTGGGATCCAAATTTACCAGCATACTCAAAAAACATATGGTGTCCATCTGTCTTGCAGTGGAGTTCCTGCAAGAAGGACTTAGTGGCCAAGGATGCACTGGTCCTGCAGGAAAGCATCAGAATGTGAGTGGGATGACAGGGCCCATCAGCTGTTACCAGTTCACAGTCATTTGTCTCATGTCTTACCACCTGGTGTCTGTGTGCTGCTTCAGTTGTCTCCTGTAGTAAAGTTGTGGAGCTGTAATTGCCTCACGCCCTGAGACTTGTTACAAGCAGAATGAAACACCCTGAGGCACCCTAGCACCAGCTTCCAAATTTTCTTCACAAAAATTTTTTTGAGTTAAAAGACAGCCATGTGAACAGCTGAACTGCTCACTTTCTAAAGATCATCCATGCAGAGATACTGACTAATGCAAAAGGAGGGCAAAAGCTTGTTTGAAGATGAGGTCAGAGCAGGCCATGAGCTCTTCTGCGGTGAAGTTTTATAGCCTGTTACATCATCTTCAACCCATAAAAAGCCCACTTCTGGATGAGAGAGTGAACATCACGCATACTGCATTACTTCTACAATAATTCTGTAATAATTCTGTAATAATGATGTTATTAGAGAAAAACACAGAACTACATCAGCCCCCTTAATTCTGAAAGCTGGTATACATGGATTATCATCAAAGCGCTAGGAACTAGATGTTAGTAAGACTTCAGCCAAAAAAAGCCTCAAAGTCTCTTCTTCAAATCTTGATAAAAAGCCACAGTCAAAATCAACAAATGGAAAAGACTCCAAGGAGGCACTTATTTACAAGGTATTGGGAGAAAAACCTGAGGAAGTTTATTGTGCAGAACACATGTACAGGTACACTTACAGAGCTTCAGATTTACAGCTTGCATAGAGGGACAGAGGTATGAAATACTTGATGCCAGTACTCCCTCACTTCACTTCCTTCACTTCAGATACATCATCAAATGATATAAAAATAGACTTGCATTACTTTCTGACATGACCAAGGTTCTTCAGTTTTGATCTACATACAACTACATTAATAATAGATTAAGGGCTGCTATCAAAGCATGATCCAGAAGGAAGAAACTACAAAGTACAGCCGTCGAATCACTCTCACTAGCTAAAGCAAGGGCGAACTAACTGCATCTGAACTTCTAGAACATTTGCTGGTATATTCAACCTTTAACATTTCATTCCTGACTCGCATCCACATGACACAAACTAGCATTCTCCTTCTTACTGACCTTGGACAGATACGGCAAGCAAAGACTTTTTTTCCGTAAAAATGACAGTATCATTGTAAGACGTAATTCAATAAAACAAGCGCCTGCACAGAGCAAGAGAAACTGTGACATTAATATTATGTTAGTTGATACTGAAGAAGTAGCATGTGACAGGTTTAGTTAGTATCTCAATCCAGTTTCTCAAGGATTACTCAAAATTGAGGGGATGATATCACTTCAAAATGCAAGAACTCTAAGTAACCGTTTAACTACTTATTGTTTCCTTGCTAACGACACTGCTGTCCTAAATATGCAAAGTAGTCTGTTTAGCCTGATTTTTAAAATAGCTGTTTTGATTTAATTTTTGATAATCATCCAACAGCAAACCAAGCAACAAAAAAGACAGTCTTTCACTGTCTTCCCTTCTGTCAGAGTTCACTGTAAAGTCTGCCACATGGACATTTCTCAACACCAAAAACAATCCAAGTGCACAAAACTTAATAAAATTACAACAAATGGGTAAAGGTGCATGGAGATCCCCTTTGTCACAGACACGATCTGGATGAATATTTACAGAGAAACATAGAATTGTGAAGGCTGGAAAAGACCTCTAAGATCATCAAGTCCAGTGGTAAAATCCTTGATCACAGATACTCTGGAGGGCAGTGAGATATGGGGAAGATGAAGACAGGCCAACCTAGCTCTGAACTTTGGTGACTCATCAGCAGTCATGAACCAGGACAGTGACTTTTCCTGCTGAGTTTTGTTCCTGGTTAGCTACTCTAATATATACACTTTTCCTGGCTCTTAGATGATGCAAGACAGAAAAGTATTTCCTTCAAAGGAAATTCACAAATACCAAAATTACATCAAGCGAGTCTTCTTAGCGTATTACAACTTCTTGGACTACTGCGATTTCTCACCCATACTAAAAAACCTTGCAAAAGAAAATGATTTGAGTATAAAAGTCTGGATTCTCCGTGAGTAGACAAATACAAGAGATACATTGTGAAAATCATACCCTATAAATTAACCCTAGATTTTCATTAAATTCTGGCTTGACACAGTAGAAGAAAAACCCATTCTCTCAAGAAAGTCTACAAAATTAAAATAAACCAAACATTAAAAAGGGAGAAACATATGAACAAAATTTTAACCTGTTGTCAATATTTTTAACCCACTAGGCAATAATGTAGTGATAGGAAACACCAGAGAATTACACAGCACTTCTCAGACGAACCTGTTTACAACAGAAGAAGAAAATAGTGACAAATCTGATAGAACATTAAATGGAATGAGCACTAGGACCAGGGTAGGCATTTCTTGTGTTACTAAAAAACAGTGTGAGTCAAAAATAAAAGGAAAATAAGTTTTAATATTTGCATCCTGCATTAAGGCTGTGTATTCCTTTGTAAATAATCAGAATGGCAGTTGAATGCAGAGTTCATAGCTGAAAGATGTGATTAACCAAGAGCAGCGTATCTTGGAGTGCTCGTAGTGGACAGTAATCTTTCATTTATCATTGAGGTTAATTTCCATTTCTGAGGGTCACTAACTTAATCATATTTGCTTGAGTTAATATTGATCTTCTGTAATCATAGCAAAAAAAAAGTAAGTATTGCCTGTCTGAATGGAGCTAATTTAATCATATGACCTTTTCCATCTTATTTTCACCCTATGGCTATATGACTTCTTCTAACCAGACAGCAAATTACTGGACTGTAAGTGGCACAGTATGCCTAGCTAATTTTTTCATACATTCCTGAAAATTATGAGATGAAAAATTAGCGCATTATGCTGTTTTACTGTTTCCATACCTTTATCAAAAGGAACCTAGTATTGCAGTATCTGGGCTTTACATAATGATAATTTCTTTTGTCAAAAGAATAATCCAAGTGCTGAAGAGTTCACACAGTAAAGCTTGGATGCTGATTATTCCTACTGTGGGAAATGCAGCTCTGTAGCCATTGAAGTGTCAAAGCAGCTAGGGTCAGAGGAAACACTTGACACCTCCCCTGGTGCTTTTGCAAGGGCCACTCCTGAGAGAACATGTGTTTTTGCAAGTGTGTCTTGGTAACCCTGACTGAGCTGGTGATGTCTCCATCACTGATTTCCAGGTACTAATATTTCAGCAACATATATATTCTGGCAGTGCTGGCTCTCCCTGTTTAGAAACACGAAGACCAAATTTTCCAAAATCCAAGTGATGGTGAACGAAGCATGAAGTACTCTGCCTCTCTGACTATCAGACCTCTGATAGCTCTGACACCACTGCTTTGCAGCAATTAATAGCAATCAAAATGTAATTAATGTGGAGAATATGGCACTCAAAGAACTTTCAACAGCACTGGCAGCAGAAACATGACCTATTTGGAAGATGTTTTTTTTAAATCAATTGCTATTAGATCTTTACATCAGGAAGAAGCCTACTGCAAAGAAGTGAACAACAGATTTCTGAAAGGATAACTTCAACTAACTGCAAAGCTACAGACTAAATACTGGTCTGAAAGGTTCTGCAGAAGTATTAAAATCACAAAATCTCTGGAAATTGGGGAGAAATTGTAGGGCAAAGACAGACTTTCACTGAAGAGACAGGTTTTTTTTATCTACCACCACAGCTCCATCACTCTTCAGTTCATTTCTCTTATATGAATCCCAGCAGTCATGGAAATATTTAACAATCATCAAAACTTGCTTTAATTAGTTATTATTTGAATCTGAGAAATTTGAATCAGTGATGCTCATGGTGACTTTACTGCCTTATCAGAAGTGCATCTTTCTTTGTATTTAATAGAAAAATTGTACAACTGGGCCAGGGATAATTTTCAGAAGTCAGTATGTAGGACAAAAGAAATGTCCCTTATGAAATCCAATCTACATTCTACCCATGTATGCCTTGCAGCATCACATATTTATATGAAACACAGTAAACCAGCTAATTTATTACAAAACACAAGACAGTGATTTATTGGTCCTTTGTCACACTGTGAGAAAATCTGGAGTCTCTCGAATTTTACTCTCCTATGGCTAGGTTTTGCAACACCCTACCAATTCTGTCCAGCTGAATGTTGCACCCGATTCCACGCAGAATACAACCCTCTAATCATCAGGCACAGAGAAGATGGATCCCTATTCTTTAACCTTTAATTAGTACTTAGCTGCATTACGCATGCTGAGGGCAAGATTAGCCATAAATGCTTCCAGGGGCACTGTACACTTACTAGTAACCTCTGCACGTAGAAAATATGTATTTCACTCAGAACCAGCAAGTGGAAAAATATGTAGCAGAGAGAGTTGGACAGCATATAATTAAACTTGCTTTGCATATTAGGTGAGCAACTAAAGTAGAAGCCATCACTCTCTGTCTGCAAAGAGCCTCCCAAGGTTGCTGGAGCAGAACCACAGAGCTTGCAACACCAGGTAGGTATGGACTGCATGTGACCAGTGAAAAACAGGCTTTGTGTTCTGGCAGGGCTGAGACACCCAAATACATCCAAATACAGCACCAGATTCTGCATGGTGCTGATGTCAATGGGAACTGAGGGTATCCAGCACTCAGAGAAATTCACACAACAGGCTATCAGAATGGGCCTTGTTTTAGCTATTTTAGGCAATCAGATTTAAGTGGTTATGCTGAGTTTGTTTGTTGCCCTGAGTTTTCTGTCTTTTGTCTTTCTGTACAACTTTCACACACAGCCTCATGTAAATACTGTCTATTCTTAGAATGTTTACATACTTCTCCTGTGAGAGAAGAAATGATTGATGGCGATGTCCACCATCCAGGTTGAAGGGGTGGCGACCTGTGTAGCCAATCCCTTGACCTCTGTACAAATGTATAAAAGGAGTTGGATTGTAAATAAATTAGATAGATAGTTTTCTACAAGATTTGTTTTACTCAGTTGACATTGGCTTTATCATTCCAGGATTTTAATGCAGTGAAGCTTTCCACTGTCTAGTCAAATTACCAGATAAAATATATGATATTTTCTTTAAGGATGTGATTTTTAGGGAGCATGATGGTTTCATTACATTATACAGTGGGGGAAAATACGTATTTATCATCTTAAAAATCTCATCTCAGACAAAGCAATCACTAAACCAAACAACTAAAGCAGTACGTTTTACTGAACCTTTCAGTGTTTTTCTCATGTTTGTCAGCATGTAAATCTGAATATATCATCATGGACTCACACTAACTCAAGCTCTGAGTGTTTTCTGTGAACAATACTTTCTACTTCTACATTCCACGTCACTGAAAAGTCAACTAATAGTGATGTTTAGAAATTAATTTATTTCAGGTATGCTGTAAGAACCATAATCAGCCATAAATCCTTTTGCCCTATTTGCATTTACTGAATTTGCCTTAATTATACTGTTGCCTAATTATGAAGCTCAGTCTAGAGGGGAACTCTCAAGAAGCAATGATGCAGAAAGCAGAGGACAGTTTATTCCACTTCATGGATTTACAACTTTCTGCTACCGCAAACCATTTGGAACAGACTCTATTTGTGAGGTCATTAACATGTAAACAGTGTCACACTGAAGACGCATGGCAATGACCTACCATGCTAATGAAAAGTGATATTGAGTTTGCTAATTCAGATAAGGGTACACAGATTGGCTTTTCTCTAATGTGCAAGGGCCTGTCACAGAAATAAATGCATGGTCCTTGTTGCAATTAATTTGATTCTTGTTCTTTTAAAGCTTTACTTGTAGATTTAATTAAAGCTTTCATGCAGCACACACTTTCAGGAAGTATCTATGTGTAATGGCTTTTTCTCCTAAATTAAAGAAACGAGTGAAGGTTAGGATTCAACGAAGAACGAGAGAGCATAAAATGAAAAGCTGTGCTTAATACAGTAGGCATTACCTTGTTTTGACATAAGCAAATATGCAGTATTTACATACATTTCTTAAAATTAGTGCTATATTGCAGCTTTCATGGTGAAATAATTTTCAATTGCTTAAGACAATTTTTTTATGTTTTGAATATAAAATATTGCATGCTATGTTTAAACCTGGAGGTGAATATTTTAAAAGCCTAAATCAATTTTTAGATAAGAAAAAAATAAAGAAATAAAACCAGTGTACGGTTTTCCCAGGAAACTAAAGAAACAATCCCCAATGCAAAAAGTCCCCAGAGAAAATGCAGAGCACAGAGAATGAAAATAAGGCAACTCTAAAGAAATATTTTTCATGCCATGACAGACTTTATGGTATCTGGGGCAGGGGTGAAGGAGAAGAGGCTAAAGAATAGGAGGAGTAAGTAAAAGGAGGAGCAGAGTAAGAAGAGAAAGATGATAAAGTAAATGGCCAGGAGAACAAGGAGGCAGGCTTAAGAGCTGGTCACAGTAGTGTTGAAAAAGAAGTTGGAAGGACGACAACAATGGTAGGATCTGAGGAGTAAGTTAGGTATAATACTGGACAAGGCACTTCCATGAATGCTCAGCACTACTGCCTCAGAACTGAGGTTTATGATGCTTTGGATTACATCAAATGTTGAAACTGCATTTACCTATTAATAAAAAAATATGCTCTCTGTTCTTGCTGGGAGCATGTATTTAGGACTCAACATGCAACCAATGAATTCTGTTCTCAATGTATTTTTTTAGAGCACAGAGTAGGTAATCCCTCAGGTTTATGAACACACTTATGGTCTCTCTTCTTTTGTTAGCTTAAATTATTTTATATAATCTTAATCATATGAAAGTGCAGACATGGCTCCTCCCTATGTGGTTAAGCAGAAAGGAAAGGCCTTCTGCCAGTAACACCTGGATTTTATAGCCAAGGAACAGAGCTGTAATCACTATGTATCATAAACACAACAATCTGACCTGAAAAAGTCAGTAAAAACAGTAAAAAAGCATTCAGTATTTCATCTGCTTTTGAAAATACACTGTAAGCCAGGAACTTAACTGATCTGAAGTGACCTTTCCATTGACAATTTCCAAATAGGACCATAAATGGCAAAATACAAGCAGTTCTACCTAAAATGTAAGCAAATACTAGGTAGCTGCAGTAAATATTGTAAATTGCATTCTTATACTGAATATGAACATGTTGATGAAATTCATACTAGAAGATTTTGGGCTACTGATATCAACACAGGAGGAAAGAACACTATAATTTTGAAATAGGAGGTGTGGAGTGGTGTAACTGCTCTGAACAGCTGATGCTTTCATTCCTGTTCAGCTGTGAAATGCACAGGCTGACAAATGTTTTCCTTTGCCTTTTCTTCAGACAAGACACATGCCTCTGGTAGATCCAACTTTTGTTTTCATGATCACAGGAATCAGGGAATAGGAATGAAGGAGAGATGCCACCTCCCTCTGCAGGTGAACTGAGTATAATCAAGACACCCTCAGACATTTGTTTCAGTATCTCACTGAGGGATCTCAGTTCAAATGTGGAAACAGCCCTGAGCTTCAGCCACTAAAAGGAAAAATAAACGTGCATCTTTATGTTCACCAGCTCAGTACTCACAGGAACAGATATTTCACTCTGCTCTGCTCGAACTACTGCTTCTTTTTATTTGGATCACTGTGTCAGGTTGGCACAGGAACTGACAGAATTACCAAGACTTTCTTGACAGTCCTATAGATTTCTCCCTGTAGCATACATGAAATGTAACAGTCTAATAATAATAATAATAGCAGCAATAACAAATCCTTTCTTGCACATTTGCAAATGAAATGGAGTCATGATTCTAACATATTATGATAAGTCTCATAGAAGATATATTCTTTTGCAACAGGGTGTCTGGGGCTGAAGAAATGCCAGGCAGGCTTTGCTAGATATGCTAGTACACGGCACAGTCCATTCCTCTGGTTCCTTGCTTGATTAGCTTTTGTGAGGTTCAGTTTCAAAGTTGATGCAATTTTCTCAGCTACACCTTGCAAGTGCAATATTGCCCTGAAATGAGGAAGGACCCTGGCCAGACAGAATCCTTGCACAGACTCTCAAGTGGAAACAGAAGGTAAGAGTCATCAGGAGTAGAAGAAGAAAGCACCTGAGATATGGTTCCTTATCCTCTCATGCCAGAAACAGATAATTAGTGCAGGAAATCAATGACCAAGAAAAATGACAGAAAGAAAATTTGGAAATTAATGATGATTTTGGCCATCTAGACATCGCAGAAAGCAAATGGCCACTGTTCTTCACTTTTGAAGATCTGTCAGTCTACTCTTGAAGGGAGCTCAAGGTGTACTTTAGGTACGAAAGGAAGTGTAAAGGAGAAGTAGGAAAAGAAGCCAAGATTAGAACATTTTCCTTGTGAAATTAACATTCAGTGGTGATAGATGCTACTTTGATGTGGATCATCATTAACCTGGCCACAACCCCTGCAGGCAGGCTCAAGAAATGTATTTCAGGTGAAGCATCTCCCAGGGGATTCAGCAATAGAGAACAGATTTCAGATAACATGCTCAACAGAAGAAATATCACTCAGCAGAAGCTATCACAATGCTAATGACTAAAACACCTCAGTGCCCTGCGCTGGCATCACTCAACAGATGTGAACATCTTGTTACAGTTGTTCTCATCTGTACCACAGAAGTGATTAAGCCTGTGGCTTATTGGAGCCACAAGATCTAAGGGTTAGATTCACTGTATGATTTCTTCTACCCATTTTTCTTTAACCATTTTTCTTCTGCTTGTCCTCCTTGAAACCAGGAGAAATACAATGCATCCTTCACCTTATTCCCTGTAGTCCCATCTTTTGCAAACATATTCTGTCAATCAGTTCAATATTTCATAATGCCATTTCTAAAACTAACACTTCAATCTTTTAGAAAAAATACAGGGCAACATAAATTATGAAGTGAGTTTTGGTCTTAATATGCAGCATAAATTCTCTACATTTACAATCACATAAAGTGTAATTGGCTTTTAGAGAAACTGAGTTTCCAACACCATTACTCCCTTGCATTATAAATACTAATATTAAAACGTGAAACTCACCTTCCTATTTTTTATTTAAAATGGAAGTATTTAAAGTCATTTTGAGCTATCTGTGTATACAGAAATATAATTTCAGAGTAAAACCCACATAAATAGCATTGTTTTTCCCTGAGGGAAAAGTTTGAAACAAAGCGAATGAAAATCATTCACCTTATACTATCCTCGAAAGTATAACTCAACAATGATGGTTGATAATGGCAAAATCTCAGTCCCCAGAATGACTGCTGCTGACAGCAAGTATGATTGATTTGGGAATCAAATTTTTAAGAGAGCTAAAACCCAATGTCAACAGGCTAACTGAAAATGTATTCAATATACGGTTTTATAGAGAAGACAGGCCACTCTGGTAACAGTACCTCAACAAGAGTTACATGGGATAGCAACACAAATACTCAGATACAATGGAAACTTCTTAAATACACATGGCTGTCACTATCATCCCTTTCTCTCCCAAGAAAATGTATCGTGTCTCAGTGTTATATATAATAAAGACAGGCTTTTTTTCAGGCTTATCCTACAAGAGTATATGGATTCCACAATTTCTAAAAGCAACCTCAGTATTCAATTCAAATCCCATATATTAGTTTAGAAAGCAACACAAAGCTTTTAATAGCACGGAAAGAACAAAGATGTCTCTAGGCTGCATAAGCATTTATTTTTTCTACAGTTACATTGTTTCTCTCACTAAATGTCTGGTACCTTCAACAACCAAGCAGTCTCCCCTCTAAGGACAGGAAAATCTCCAAACCTCAGCTCATCTGCAAATTTATTGTTTGACACTAATGGAGTACAGACTGTAATTTGTGTCATGGTTTAGGAATGACACTCTCCAATTTAGCGTTCCCACGGAAACCACTCCAAATCAAAGAGACACTCCTTCCCTCCCAGCTCCCCTCTCTCTCCCCTTGTGGTGGGCAGGAGAGCAGAATTGGAGGCGCAAAAGGTAAAGGTTGAGGTAAGAACAATTTACTGCAAAGAGCAACGAGATAAGAAAACAAACAGTAACAGCAACAATACTAATGACAGAGGGTACAAGAAAGAGGCAACACAGACATGCCCCTGAAAACTCCAGCTGCTCCCTCACATGCTTCAGAAAGTGCTAATAAAATTGAAAAAAAATAATTACTTACTGCTGGTCAGTGTGTTAAACATAATTTAATTTTTTTTCTACAGTGAAATAGGAATGTAAGCCTTGGCTAAAAGCAATACAATCTGATCAAAAAGAATCAGAAGAAACAAGGAACCAGTATAAGATATAATGACCTTAGATAGATTTTAAAAAAGTGTATCACGTATTTTGATTAAAAATAAAATCCCAATTCTGACCCTGCTTGCTATCTGTGCATAAAAGCTAGATATTGCACATCTGTACACAAAGAATACAGCACATAGCACAAAAATGTGTTTTTTAGTAACGGTGATTTAGAAGAAAACCCTTCTTGCCCTATTTTGGACACCAAATACTATCTGAAGATTTCAGTAAGTCAGCATAATAGACTTTGTAACATGCAACAAAACTCTTGGGGCATCTCCACATCATTTAAGTTGAGCTTACAAGACAATTACAGAAATCCACGGTTATTTTTGGTTTCAGGATTCTATGATGTAGTCTAACAGATCAAACAGCTCAAACACATTTGTGTTTTTCTGTTCAATACTCTCCTCCACCTGCAAGATATAAACATGATCTTGTTCTGGTTCCACACGATCTTTTTCTGGTTCCAGGGACAGCTGCAGTTGAGAAAACAGGACTGTTTCTAACCTCTTTCACTATTTTTGAATTACTACAGAAGTTCCAAATGTAAAGACTGCATATTCTCTGGAATTATCCAGAAATCACTGTTAAGAGTTTTGACACCATTGATATTTTAGAAATGTTATTACTTTAATTATTAGGATCATTTTGCAAATCTACTAACCTTGTGGTTTCTGCTCTAAGTGCTAGGTCAACAGCAGTGGGAGCGGGCAAAGAGCTAGAAATTAGATCTTTATACAGAGATACAGAAGGCAACACTGAGTATCTGCTAGTGAAGCAAGAGAACTAAACTGAGAACAGACTCCCAAGATCCTGAGCTCAAGTTAGAGACAAGAAAAAAGTTAGATACACAAGAAAAGCAGACTTCAATTGGGCCCCAAACTATCAAATTCTCCTGAAAAGTAGGATATGTTTTCATGCACATTTATATGAAAAAGCTTGATGTTAGTGGAACTAGTTTTCTTGCAGAAGGAATTTTGTCCCGTGTGTCACCCACTAAGTACCTTGTCCCCTGTGTCATATGCTAAGTACCAAGCAATAGAGCCTCTAGTCCTATACAGTCCATTATATTAATATTTTAATGCAGTATTAGGCTTTGGATTGAGATTTCCATACAGACGATGCACCTTTGATGCACTTCTGTTCTAGGGCACCTACCTACATGATTAATGCTGGGACACACAATAGCAGATTCCACACTATTAAGATCCTAACATGATTAGCATTGTATAAGAATATTGGGTAATAATTGTCTCCCATTTCTCTACTTCACCTTTTACAAGCTGAAATGATTTGTGAAAAGGCACAAAATA
Source organism: Cyanoderma ruficeps (assembly GCA_008694505.1). Taxonomy (NCBI): domain Eukaryota; kingdom Metazoa; phylum Chordata; class Aves; order Passeriformes; family Timaliidae; genus Cyanoderma; species Cyanoderma ruficeps. Next base: position 20,177,309 of record VZDJ01007755.1, on the reverse strand, counting down.
ATAACATTATGCACCTAACTGCTGTGCAGCACTGTTGCTGCATAAGTACTTAATTTCAATAATAATCATAACATATCATTTTGATATCAAGCTCAAACTGAGGAACAGCATCAAAAGCTGCCTTCACAACTTTGCATTTTAATTTGGTATACATCCTGCTTACAGCAATATAATGAAATCTTTTATAGATCTTTTATAGAAAGGAACTTATAAAAGCTAAAGTCTGTAAGTATTTGCCCAAGAATCTGGGGTAAATTGAATTGGCCAAATTATCAGGCAACAGTGTCTGGAGTAAATTCTGATGGTCCAAGCACTCAATTTGTTTTTCTGATACTTTAATTTTCATGAAATGTAGTTGTTAGCTCCTGACAAATGATTAATGAGCTCCAAGAACAGAATCTTTATAAAAATTACATTCTCAAATACAAAAGGCCAATGGCCAGCACAGTGGTGCTCACCGTCACCTCAGCAACAGGCTTGCCTAGTCCATTTAACCGTAATTACACAACAAAATACTACTGCACTTTTCCTTCTTCAGCCCATGGCACAGGGGTTTTGCCCATCAGAAAATGTGTCAGGAGCAAGCAGTGGTGCCAGTGCCACCTGCCATGTTGAGAACATCACTCATTGCCAGCGTAACTAATGACACCATATCCATTCTTCTTTTTCCCCACCTGGAATCAACTGCCTAGTCAAAAGACCTGCTGCAGAGTTAATGAGCACTACAAAATTCGCTCTAATCTTAAGAACAAAAGAATTTACAGAGAACTAACTATGCCCAGACAAAAAAACCCAACAACAACAACAAATAAAAAACCTAAAAAAACCCCAACAACAACAACAAAAAAACCCAAAACAAAACAAAACAAAAAATCTGCTGCCTTACTGAGGCGAAAGGTAAAAAATGTACCAGATGTCAGGAATGCAAGAGTGGGAGGAAAGACTGGCAGAGGTACTTAGGCCCATTAAAAAGAATTCTCAATAGCAGTACTCAACTCTTTTTTCTGTAATATCTATTGACTGGCTAACTAGTAAACACAAGATAAAATAGAAATAATTCTCTGCCAAATATGCACAGCTGTAGGTCCACCTCTGATGATTCATCAGCAGCTCTAGGCATCTGCCAAATTTTTTTCTTTTTAAATTTTAATTTAGGATGGATCTAGAAGTGGCAGAGATTGCAGTCTGCTAGGGAAAAGGAGCCCACAGCACACAAGGAAAGCAGCACACAAGACAATAGTAACTATTTCAGTGCATAGATGCTCACTTGGATGTTACAGCTTGCATTTACAATGACTAATCAGTAAATTTGAATATGATACTCAGTATAGAAGTGGTAAATTAGCAATGGCAGAGTACTTGAAATTATGTTTCTCAAAATACAGAACATTTTATAAACCATACCAACTTCCTTAGCTAAAAATAAAACTGTAATGAGTCCTGCATTCATCTAAGATTTCCACCAATTTCAGTGAAATTGTGTGATGCGTAAACAGGTAGAGAATTTGGTCCAAAATATTTCCTCCTCCTGACAGCCAATCTTGACTGCACTGCACTTTTCAGGGCTCTTACTTCCTTTCTTTTGTCAAATGGGCAGCAAAACACTGAGGTCAAAATCCCACAATTTCTTCTGGAAGAGTTAATCAACCCAAGCTACAAAGTTACTGAATTTGTATCACACTAACAAAAAGATCATTTCTTTAAGTCACTAGGAGAGTATTTCAAATAATCCTGAGATGGCCTATTCTATCCACTCTTAACAGTCCCTATGATTGCAAAACCAGGGACAAAACCTGTTTGTAAAACCTGAAGAAACCATTTCAATTCAGGCATTTTCCTCTGTGGAAAAAAGAAAAAAAAAATCCGATTTCCTCTAATAATGAAACAGTGTTTCATTTAATGTTCCATTTGTTTCAATTTTGTTTTTGACTTAGCCTTGAGACATGAATTATATTAAAATATAAATTTAAATATATTTACTTATTAAGGCAAGACCATACTACATGGCTTACTGTATTATATTCTTTTGACATTTTGAAGGACTACATTTAAATGGTCCCAAACTGAATTTATTTTTTGTTAAGTGTATTTCATGGAAAATATGTATTTTCATCTCAGGAACAGAAAGAAATTTTGGAATACTGTATGTGTGGAAGAGCTGATTTTTTCTGACCTCTACATTAATACACTGATTTAAACAACAGTGAAAAAAAATTGCACTATATATAAAGTGTCAAATAAGGTAATATGAAATTGGAATTACCAACCACAAGAAGTGGAATATTGTGAAGTCTTAGAGAATTTCAGTTATGGGGTTTAAATTTTAGTTGCTTTAATTCCTTTGAAGAATGGTTCTGCTTGGTTTCTTGAAGACCAAGTTTTCAAGAGGGAAAACATTTAATATTTTTTCCATAATTTCTATAAACAACTGCTTGATGATTTTTCAAAATATTAACTGAAAAAATGTCTTTAGAGTTAGAAGAGCAACTAGAAGGAACTTGATAAACTTCGTATTACATTTAAATAAAAACAATATTGAAATGTGTTCCTTTCAAAAGCATGTTACCATCATACGTACTTAAAAACCGGCACTAAAATTTGTCTTATGTAACACCCCAACTTCTGTAACTATGTAAAAATATCTCATAGGTTCCCATGACTTTAAAATCTGAGGTTTAAAGAAAAGAGATAACTACTGGATAGGTGATTTTTGCTGCTGGCCAACAGGATTATACAAGATTAAATGCAACTCATTTTGCAACTAAGCGAGATCCCTAGTAGTTTCCTAATCGATTACGTACTCCTTGTACCTGGAAAGCAAGTAAAAGTGAATACCCTCAGAAAGGGATTTTCTAAATTCACAGAAGAACCCTGCTCATTCATCACCTGCTGACAACAGGGAACAAAGCGAGGCTTTGGGTAAATAAAGAAGCATATAATGGTATTACTAAGGAGTGTATAAAAACAAAAATAATGTTACTTACTGAAAGTTATGCTTCATCCTGCCCTCATTTTTTAGTGCTCTTTCCTTTGAAATTCACTCCAGAAATGGTAACTTATTACGCTTATGCATGATCATTATTCATAAAAAAGTAGTAATATGTACACAGCAACAAATGGAAACGCTGGCACCTGTCTAACCAATGCTGGAATTTCAACAGTACAAATGAGAAATAAACTACAAAATAAATTCTAAAAATAGTTATTTAGGCATGAAAATTTCTCATTGACATGGTAGTGATATTTACACTACTACTTCTCAATTAAGAAAATTCTTTACATAAAGTTATTCAAAGGACTCTAATGCACAGTATGAAACATAAGAAACTCTTATAGAGCTAAATATGTCATTAAATTATTGACCATGTTGTTTTTATCTTGGTGCATCTATTTAAAAGTATGTTTTTATAAAGGAACTTTCAGTAGCAGCATTCACTACTTAGGCATGGAACAACATGGCAGAAAGTGTGTCTCTGATGACAAAGAAGTTACTTACAGGTAGTAAGTGTAGGAGTGATAGCTTCTTCTGCCATGATGGTGGAAGGATTAGGCAGTGGTGGAAAAGATGAAATGGAAGGAAAGAAAAGTCAGATATTAATGTATGAAAAACCAAGATGAAACTGAGACCTGAACTGGTGACACAAATGAAAGATAGCAAGAATGTTTATCTGGGCATATCATGCAATGTTTCTGGAACAGACAGGTGACGTATCCAATCTCCATAACATTTTAAGCAATACAATATATAATGCATCTCCAGCTGTTACATCAAACCACCTTAAGGTACACCTCTAAGTAATGCTACGTATTTAATGTCTGTTCATATCTGCATACACTACACACAAAAATACTCCCAACTGAAGTGCTAAACCACTTCTGATTACACCTCAGCTGCATTATGAATAAGGACATAGAAATTTGAGCAGGGTGTTAGAAGCTTAGCAATACAGAATTTCAGAATACACTTTAAGTAGCTCCTCTTCCTGTCACAGCACTGTAGAACGTTAGCCAATCCCTTTTTTTACTTAAAGAGGTCAGTTCTGCCTTTGAAAGGACTTGTTTCCAGAGGGGGAAAATCAATGGCCACAGCTCTTTTAATATTTCAGCTTTTAAATTACCTTTTAAATTCGGAAGGAAAAGATACTTACTGTCATGTACATAGAAAGTCTATCCTTATGGGCTGAAACTATATTGGTGGTATTTCCCCATGTAGCAGAGATAAAACTAAGAACTGATCCTGTATCCATGTTATTCCTGCCCACGAGAATGCCACAAACAACAACTTGGGTGACCCAGCACCATCACTTTGACAAATATGGGCTCAGTCAGCCTTGCATAACCTCTTGCACAGCCAGATACTCCACCTAGACATGCTCTGTGTGAGCACAAAGTAGAGAAGCCCTCCAGCTATGCTCTTCTGCTTTACATCCTTCCCTCCCTCCCTCAGTTATGAGCCCACTACAAGCAGGACTGCAACCCTCCAGAAAGGGCAAGATTCAACCCAAATTAATTCCATATATTGACTGCAATTAAAAGAAGGCTGGAGATCTTGAAACATCTCTGAGCATAATGTCAACTAGCATTCACATGTTCGTAAGATAAAAGACTGAAAGGAACGATGTAGACATTTGTAATTTTTACAGCACATGCGTACAGCCCTTTGACTACAGAGGAAACATGTAAACAGGCCTTGCAAAGGACTCTAACTAATGTTAACTTGCCTCTGGCTACATGCTTCAGGCATCCCTTTGAAAACTAGGCTTTCATCAAATTTTCTCTCTCATCTTCTTTGTGTGAAGATGCCGTTAGAAATACTTTCCAGTTTTCATTCCCATTTTTCTGATGCAAACAGTATTGTTCAAACACAAGAGGCTACACACTGCATATTTAATCACATGGCACATCTGGAAAATGTATACCTGCTAAAGTTGAGTTTTAAAATATATCTAAGAATAGAGTAAGGGGCAAGCTGCAAAACAGTTGTGAGCCTCTTTGCATTCCATAGGGAGCACGGGATTAAGTCCTATCAAAGCACTTACCTGCACTATAAGCAAGTAGTTGTTTTCTAGTTCAGTCATAATTATATTCCCCCCTACCTTTCCTTTCAGAATTACTCATTCTCTCACTTTGATTTAGAATCTCATGACACTGCCAACCCTGTTTCTTGCCATATGTTGCCACGAGAGAGATTTAATGTAATTAGTACAAATGTTCTCATACTTCTAAAAGATGTATAATAATTTGAGAAACAACAATAAATACAATTAATCACTGAAGCACTGCTGGTACTTATATGCAGAATTCTGCCATATATGTTATAAAGATAAATTATTCCTTATGAAAAAAATTGCTGAAAATCCAGGAACTTTACTGTGTGTAAATGTCCCATTAAGAATTTGTGTAACATGAGAGAAATTGGAAGTTTCAAACTCCAGCTATTTTTATATTGCTACAGTTGTGAGATTTTCCATATAAAAGTCCTTGAAAAGAGGACTAAGAGCACCAAGGTTTTGACTCTCAAGAATACCATACACTGAAAGAAACAGGTAAAAACAATATGTTAAAATCCTACAGAAACAAAAAGTTTTATACTTGCAAATTTTATATAAGCATTTCAGGCCACATGTTAAAGCACCATTCATAACTGAATGGATTTAGCTTTTGTAAGAAATATGGACAAGCTCCATTTTTCCTCCTACATAATTAATACAAACCGAAGTTTCTGTCTATGTATGAAAAATCTTTTTCTGTTAAAAAGACTGATGCAAAGATTCTGGCCAAATTAGGCTGAATTTTCTTATGAGCATGGCTCTTCAGTCACTTCCTGGTAGTGAGGTGGTTTTATGTTAATAAGTTGCTTCTGCATATAGTGACAACATTAAGCACTTTTAACTCCTTTAGGACTGAAGAATAAACTGATTTCATGAATACCACTTGTAGAATTTACACTATAAAATTTACCCAAACCAGCACAGCAGGCTGGCTGCAGAAGGATTGACCCATCAGAATGGAAACTTTTGGAACTATGTCATTACCTCAGTGTTTTCTTTCATCTCTCTTTTGTAGTTGGCCTACAGGGAAAAACAAGGTTCAGGGAGAGGAGGCTGGAATTTTCCTTCAGCCTTATTATCTTCAATTTCTCTCCTAAGTGCTTGAAATTGTTGGCAAAGGTATATGTATAACTGAACAGCCTGATTTGCTATCAGGGAATGGGAACGATGCATTCCCAGCCCAGCTCTACTGAGTGCAAAACCCTTCCTTTTTCACTGTCAAGAACCAAGGTCTCTGACTTAAACAGATGCCACAATTACATACATTAGAAACTCATGGAGGGCTCAGGCACAGAGAGCTGAAAACAGAAACTAAAAACAGGCAAAACAAAATAGCCTTTTTATGATCAGAAAAACTCCATTCTACAACTGAATCAGACGCCAATGGAATAAAATTTTAATAACTGCTTCCTTATTGCATTCCCACTGCAGCAACAAAATGGCAGACCCAATGGAAAGAGCTGCCCCAAAGACACATAAAGGGCTTTTAAGCAAATGTTGGGTCATCAATTTACCACCTTATGCAAAATTTTAAAATTTAACTTGAATAGAATACAAAGAAAAAGAAAACAGAAAGGAGAAAATAAAGCAGCAAGGGTCTAATTTTTGCAAGCCTTGATTTAATTGCTATTGCTTTTCCAAAGCCTGTAGCAACAATACACTCATTTTCACTGCTCCACTTTAAGTTGACCAAAAGATGAAGTTACTTGGTGCATTCCTTATTTTTGATGTTTCTATAAAATCCTATGCAAGTACAGCAAAGTCTGGGCCTTGCCCAAGATTTAACATTCAGGATCAGATTCAAAATCCACTTTATCATGGATCAATTTTGTGGAAACACATGTATTGTTTTCATCTAACTTTGTGTTAATTCTTGTGTGAGATATACAGAGCACATCTGAGCAGAGGAAAGTCTATTGGCACTATTCTAACTTTACAGAGAAGAATCATCTCATTGATATGACTATATTGGTGCTAGGAATAACTTGCAGGTTCCTCGACTACGTTACACAACACCTTGTTGCAGGAATGTTAATAAATAAAAAAAAGATAGAACAGAATGAATAAAGAACTATGAGCAATCAAGTGGAGAGATAAAGAGGAAAGCACTAACAGTCTTCTCCTTCCCTATGTACCAAGTTTACAAATTTGGTTTATTTCAGTCAAAAGCTGTGCGTCCACAGAGAAAATGCTTCAGCATGCATAATGTTTCTGCCCTCACAAGTGACTCCAAACCATGCACTAATTGCTAGGTCATCTAATCTCTCTGGTTTATGATATAACTACTTCAGAAAACCATTATATAGTGAAATTATTAATGCTGCTTAATGACTATTAATATTTGCAGAACCTCTTTACATACTGCTTTGATAATGGCCATATCCAAAGCATGTGTGCGCTGCACTGAAGACCTCCTTGAATGTTGGTCTTCTCTACTTGGCTGCTGAATTAAAAGTTTAAGAGACTGATCTGTGAAAATCTGTGGTGCCTGGCACCAACCAAGCAAAAAATGGCTGTTGAGTGAAATGAGGTGGCTATTTAAGGAATGTGCTGGACAAAGTCATGGTTATCACACAAGTGAAACTGCTTCCAAATCTCTTGACAATGGAAATAAATGATTTGATATTAAGTTAATTAAGCACTGTGAAGTCCCAGAGACAGAGTCAGTTTCATCTACTGGTGCGATTTGGAGATCAAGTACACAAGACTCTTTTCTGTGGAAGAATGAATAACACAGTATTTGCTTTGGGAGATGCCCTGGGATAGTGGAATGTGAATGGGATTTTGCTATAGCCAACTCCAAACAAGACAAGCTTCAAAGCACGTAGATTCAGCGCAGTGAAACCCACCATTGTAGCCCAGAGAGTCTGCACATAATAGTGCAGAGAACAAAGTGGTTCTCAGGGGAAAGGTGCCACTGAATTACAAGGTGCTATTTTATTTTTCACTCAGCTTTACACCAGTAAAGCTCCTGATAAAGTAAATGAAACAAAATGATAAAGTGCAGAAGTCAAACGGCACACTAGCTTGATAAGATTGTTTCCCAAAGTAGCACCTAAAATATCGCAGAACTGCAAAACCACTGTGGTCACACTAAGCTTGTGGCATGATTTATACGTTTTCTTCAAATGCATAATGTATACACAGTAACTGAACCAAGGTGAAACCATAGGGGCCCTCAGCAGCCTAGTGAATTAATGCACCAATAACAATCTATTGAATAATCGGTTCATCTTCTGCTTAAGTCATGAGTGTAATTGTATTCAAGATCTTCTGTGCTACAGCAGATGCTTTAGAGGCTTGGGACACAACATACCCACCTCCCGTAACTCTCATTAAAGCCTAGTCACATCCTGTTACACAAATGAACCATTCTTACTTTTTAATATTCGCTTCAACTCATTTCAGTTTGTTTTGTTCAAGGCTGCAGCATCATACTGGGACATGTTTAAGTTATTGGTATATTCTTTCTGTACTACATGATGAAATTGTGTGTATTTGGCAAGAGAGCTCCTAGACTTGTATTTTCAAAAGTTCCATCTCTGTCACAAGCAGATTTATTCCAAAAGGAAGCTCACATAATGCACTTTCTTTCTAACAACAGAATTACTATGAATAATAATTACTCTGCTGTGGTAGACAGAAAGAATCAAGTATCCTTCTGCATTAATGCAAACACTTAGAATCTCAACCCTCCTGCCTCTAATAATTAGATTATCAAAGAGTTTTTCTTTAGAGTATTAAGCAGGAACTGGCATAGCATCCATTTAGCCAGAGACCCAGACACCTTATTCACTTTGAAACTATTTGGATCATTTTGCAACGCGCTCCCTTCAAGATTAAGAATAACTTGTCTCCCTTGGGTGAATACATTCTACCTTTGGCAGAAACACTTAAGGAGAGGCTCAGAACTTAACAGAGAATGATGAATGCTGGTCATGAATTGTGTGAAGAAGGATTGGGCAGAAAATCCAAGAAGCCTTCCTCCCTGCATGCCAAGTGCTGTGTCTGGCCCTAGGGAGGAGTTTGGGAGTTCAACTGTTAAAATTGAAGTTATGAATGATGCAAGAAATCAGAAGTGGGAAGAAAAAAGTACTGCAAAGTCAGAACAGATTTCAACCCTGCTACACTGTACTTTATTGAGCAGACTTGGTTACTGGGTCAATTCCATTGCCCCAGTCAGACTCACCCTGGGGCTTAAGTCTCAGTCTCTTCTGTATGGCAGCTTTTGAGTGCTTTACATACCTGTTGTCATGACCTAGCCCCCAGCCCTGGCCACAGCTTGCCTTTCTCTCCATAGAGCCCTTCTAACTCATGGCCCTGCTTCTGTCTTCAAGGAGACTGAAAAGCAGCTACTTCTGTTGCCTGCCCTGAGGCACTTTCAAGACAGCTGCCTCCTTTGCTGTGCACCTTCACTGTTCAAATTCTGGAAGAAATTCAGGGAGCGCAGGGGTTTGGACCATCTCAGACCTGCCAAACTAGTTAACATACAATTAAACCACACAGGGTTGGGATGAGCCAAATCAGGCCAGGAGTGCTCTCGAAGCGAAAAAGGGGATAATTCAAGGGGAATAGCGAAGAGGTGAGGGGTTATGGGACACAGTAAGGATTCTGTGGCAGAAGTGGAAGGAGAATTTGTTCTTTACACAGCACTTGCACATTCCCAACCCCACTTCTCACAGCTGCAAATCTCACATGGCTCATTACAGAACCTAAAACCTTAATTCTATTTGCTAATTAATTTCTGCCAATCTAGACTAAGCTTCTAAGATCATATGGGTGGTGTTTTTTTCCTTATCTGTGCCACCTCCCTAGCTATATTTTCCCATTAATATTTTACCTCTTACAGTGTTGAGAACGGCAAAGTTTTAAAAGCCTTACACGTCTAATAATGTAGCAGTTTTCAAATGATATTCAAAGCAAAACAATCTCAATGCATGAGTGTGTTGAACCAGCATTTGGAAACATTCAGCACCATTGTAACATTTCCCTTTGTTTTCAGCGAATGAAGTTTATGCAGAACAACACAAGCCTGGTTCTTAGCACAAATTACCTTACCCCTAGCTCGTGTTTGACTAAGGATTTCTTTTACATGCAAGAATGAAACTACATCTAGCTTCCAGCTGATCTGTCGAATAGGGTGGGGACAAGATACCCTCCCGATTATTAGAGCCCGTCATGCAGTACTGATGTAAGAAGGGCTACAATCATTAACCTCGAGTTGTTATACATAAAACAAAGACACAAACATTAATACTCTGTGGGTACAGAGGTGGCTGGATACTTCGACCAATATCGAACTGAGTACTGCCGTAGGAGATGCAATATGAATATGGACATAGAAAACATCCATTAATTGCTCACCTTTTCTTCATTACCAGCACGACCCCCAAAAATATAATGACGAACAGCAAGATGCCTGCAATGACTCCAGCAATTTTAACAGTATGGTCTGTCTGCTTCTCAGGCTCCGGGTCCGGTTTTCGAGTGGCAGCCCCTATGGAATCGACAAAAGAAAAAGAGGAACGAGAAAAATAATAAAGGTATTATTCTTTTGATGTTTACACACTTAATCCACTAATGTCACTAATCTTATCCAGGGCCAACAGATATCAATGCCTGGTCTTTTAAGAAAAAATTCTGCTTTCATATGTATTGTTAGGAATATAATTCTTTGTATTGTTCCAAGACATTTTGCAGGACCACAATAAAGGTGGGATAACACTGGCAGCCCTGACCCTTTATAGGAACCTCTTCAACAGATTCACAAATTTCTGTATTTTTATTATTTATGCTGGCTCCGTTTTCTTTCTTTCATTTAGAAACTTGCTAACAACACAATAACTATACTAAGCCATTATCCAAATTTGATTTGCTGGAACATTTTCCTCAATTATTTTTCATAAATGAAGCTGTAATTCCGTAACATATTAGCTTAAACACCTGGAAAAGTGAGATAAGCTCATTTACCATGCATTTTACCCACAATTGTTTTTTTACACAATAGACTTTTTTTTTTTGCCTTTGGAAATCTAAATCTAGGTCACATCTGGTAGGAAAAAAGACTCCTTCTAAGCAATTTATTCACAAAGTGGGAAGCAGCTGATGATCACACCACTGGCACCTACATTTAATATCTGTTTAAATGAGATAACCAGTGCCTTACAGCAGCTACTGTCTTAGCTCCTCCAGCTTCTCCATTTAAAAAAAATAACATCGTTTGTACTGTTTACTGTATAATGTGATGGAACGTCAAATTCATGTCTGATGAAATATCCATTTCCCCTACTAAATGAGTTCAGGATGAAAAACGTTAAGGAAGCAACATTCAATTCACTAAGCTGATTTTATTTTTTTATGGACTTCCACTTTTTTTTTTTAATCAAAATGTGTCAGCATTCATCATTTGAGGGACCATGCCATAAAGTGGACACAGAGATTTATGGATCGCTTTCCTGCTTGAGCTTTTTTGGAAAGAGATAAGGAAGAGTAGAAGTCTAAGTGAAGTGTAATCTTTTAAGACCACATTCTTGTATCACTATCTGGGTTTGAGAGACAATTCTGACAGCATCACCTATATTTTACTTGTTTCTTCACTTTCTCTTTCTGGAAAGGAAGCATATTATTGGCCAATTTACATGAAAAGATATTTTTTGATGAATATAATGGAAACATTTCTAGTGTTTCTTCCCAAATTTAACCAGGATATTCCAAGATGAAGAATACTTCTGAGTGCCCACAGTTACACTTTTGGCCTACATCTTCAAAACTCCTTGCCAAGGGGAATTCCAAAAAAACCTGCCAGAAACAGTGATAACCATTAATCAAAACATATCTAGAGCTAACTGCAGGAAACAGGGTCTTTGGAAAATTCTGTCCAAGGTACTCTACATAAATGCTAAATCAGAGAAGATGATGTGCTTGCTGTCCCTGTGCCCAGTCCCACAAGAATTTGGGACAAGAGATTTCTAGTTTGATAGAAATACACACACACACACTTTTTTGAATTGGTAAAATCCTTACTTTGTATGACTAAAGGATGATTCATACCTTGTATGAATAAACAGCTCTATTTTTATTTTCCTGTATCATATACAATTTTTTTTTAAATTTTATATTGCTGTACTCTTCACAGCACTCAAAATTGTAGTAGATATTTAGAAAACATCTAGAGCACGTTCATGCAAAAAGCAGCTGTCGAGCTGAACTCGGGCAACAGGAAGCAGTGAATCAACTATGATGCAAATGGTAAGACATATGAAGGACTCCAAAGCTCTCTTTCAAATCTAAAACCCAAGAAAGAAAGAATGTTAAGTCAATAGCAAGTAATATCTTTTCAGATGCAGCTTCTAAGACTGGTTCCTTCCAAAGTCTATTCTTCATTATCTCCTTCAGGCAACCCCAGCCAACTGGAATACTCACCAGTAATAACCTGCTACAAACAGTTTCTTCCTTATGGTTTCATTCTTTTTATTAAGGCTTCCAGTGTTTTGGGAATATGAGTGCTAAATAGTGAAATTAAGTAAAGTACTTTCGTTCACAGTACTTTCCAATGTGTTCTATCTCAGTGCCATGTCTCTCCAGCAGCTCATGGTCCTCAGCTCAGTGGAACCAGCTACATTTACACTAACCAGAGTATCAAAACCGCATTCAAAGCACAGACGTTTGCATATGATGGAGCACAACTTTCATGAAATGCCTTCCATCACACAAAGCATTATCCTGTTAGGAGTACTGAACAAGCTGGCAAATCCATCACTAATGAAAAATCTCCAAAGAAAGCCTACACAGGAAGTGGAACAGAGCCTAGCATCAGGACACTTGAACTCCCACACTGCAGTGTCTGTCTTTAGCGCAGTGTTCAGCTTTGAACCCTTTACAAGGTAAAAGCCATTCAAATTTACATTTTAGCATTTATCACGACTGAAATTTGAGTTGGTACTACCTCTTCATTCAGTTTGCTTTTGTCTCACTGAAATTCTTCATGATCCTATGTGAATTCTGCTAATTCATACCATCTAGCATTGTAATCAAGAGCTGCTGCCCCAACACTGACTCTTCCATGCATTTAATAAACACACCATACAGCGTTTAATATTAAATACTAAAGTGCATTAGCTGTGACAAGCAGTGTCACTTCTTCCATGTTTCTGTCTGACAGGTAGATGTTGATCGAGTAATATTTGCCTCTCACCTCATAATTACTTCTTAACTGACTTTTAACCCATATCCACATAGGCAATTGCACTGGCACCATGGAGAGAAGGGTGAGCTGTGCCTAAGGGGAGGGAGGGCAGTAGTTCTGAAATTCATTTTGCCTCCCGATAAATTGCAATGTCCATTCATGCATACGGTTTTGTTTGTATGTTTTCAAGAGATGCGGAAAAGTCCCATTGCAAGTCTAAAAAAAGGGGTGCTTTGATTTCTCTTTTACTCTGCTGTACTGACAGATGCTAAAAATACTGAGTGAAATGGAATCTTTCATTACAGAAACAGTGTTACCGATACACTATTTTATCACGATGATCTAGTCCTGGTGGTTTATTTCTTTATTTTATTACTGTTGTTTCATCCTCTTTGACACAGTAATGTTAGATTGTCTTGATCACCCTGGAGCCTTTAAGAATATATAGCTACAAGACTAATTCTGTGGCTCCAGTAAAATACCTGTACTTAATGAAAACAGGTCATTTAGTTGATGCCAACAACTGAGCTATACCCACTGTATTTTCCTCACAACACTGGACCTAATGACTTATTTGGATTTTTTTGTTTGTTTTACTTTTAAGATTTTGATTCTACCCTTGCATACAAACGACTGACTTCAAGCCTTGTATAAAAAAACCTCACTTCTGTTTTCTGAGATTGTCTGGGCTAGTGGAGCTACAAGAATCAAGGCTAAACTGACATATACACTGTGGTGCACCTCTAGAAAGACAATATGCACTGAGTGCAGGATAGCTCAAGGGAGCTGTTTAGAAAATGAAAGGACAAGGAGATGTTTCCTGCCAGTTTAAAAAAGATTAAGGTGCTGACTTTGGAAAGTCTTTACTTGATGAAAACAAACTAGAGTGCTTCCTGCCAGAAGTGAAAACTAGAGGTACACTTAAAGATAAACCCTAAGGTGCTGCAAAACCCAGCAAAGTATTTCCCCAGGCTTCCTGTGCTGAATACGGTGGAAGACAGTAACATTGCTTGGTTCCATACCCTTAGATATTTACTTCTATAGTTAATCTTAGCAACTGTAATTTCCCTTTTACTGACTGATTTCCTATTCTTCCTGGCTCTCCCAACAGTAGCATTTAAAATGTGACATACATTTGTTTTCCTTCAGTTAGACAGAATGGCATTCAGCCAGCCTGACTCAAGAGTTCTCCTCATGGATCCCATTTTGTTCCATATTTTGCAAGCCCCAGTGATAATATTTTTAAGTAGTACCCATGAAAAACCCAAAGATAGTATTTACTTAGTTTTTACTCTCAGACCTATTCCATTAACTTTTTCTTAATATTGGAATCTCCTCTGAAGTTCAGTCTTTATTCTGCCAGTTCACGGCATCTTACTTCCTCTTCAGAATGAGAACTGAATTATATTCTAGTTGCTGTATTAGTGTCTGCCAGATTTTGAATTCTTAAATGACTTTGTGCAGCTAAATTTCTATTTCCACACAATGGATTAGAAGACTGGGTAAAAAACTCTCTCTTTGAAGAATTTCTAGTTCTGCCACTTCCTTTGGCGGAAAATTTTCCTTTCCTTTCTGACTCAGAAGAAACAAGTATCATGTAATAATCAACCACAAAACTTCATAAATAATAATCTCTTGCAGGTAGCTTATGGGTAGAAAAGGTTGCAGTAGAACTACTTTTCACTAAAATGAAAGCTAAGGTGAATAAATTATGTGAGCAAAATAACCACTCCTTTAACTTAGAGGCAAGAACTATGTCGTTTCTCCAGAAAAATGAAAATGCTTTCCAGTTAAAGAAATGGACCTCTACCAAACTGAGTAAACTCTCTTTCTCCTTCTCTCTTTGTAAATGAACAAAGTTTGGACTTGCTTTTCAATATTTCTTTCCCCTAAAAAATGTACTTAGAAATGATCGACCATTTTACAGAATAGAATAACCAATGATGTCTCAAAAGTCTAGGTGCTGCTGGTAATACTTACAAAGAGGGGTAAAGTTTAAGCTGTTACCAGTAAAAACTAGCTATAGGCTGTTTTGTCTAAAGTGTTCTTTAAAAAATCTGGACATTTCTTCTTCTATTTGAGTCAAAAAATAATCCCTTCTATTAATTAACTAGACCAGTTTCATTTTATTTCTCCCACTCAAAGCTGACTGTAGTTCCTGCCTTTTGTACTTCCTTTCTGCAGCTTTACACTGTCAAAAGGTGCTTAGTAAGACACTTGCAAGCCTTTACAACTACATTTCATCCACAGGTGTTTCAGTGACTGATGTAATGGCTAACCTTACAAGGCTTTAAGGTAGTAGTACAGTTAGTTCAGATCATCCTATTTTCCGGTCAAAATTGAAACCAACTTTTGAGTTAGTAACCACCCTGTGATTTTTTTATTCAGGCAGTGAGATTCAACTATCACATCTCAGCACTTACTTTTGAGTTATTTCACAGAGTGAGTCAAGAAAATGAAACATTATACCCGTGTGACAGTTGCACCGTGATTAGGTGGCAGAAATCATGCAAAATGGTACAAGGCAGAAGAGAGGCGGAGAGGTATGATGCTTCCTTGGAACACCCATCACGACTGTCCCTGCCACTGAGTGAGAAGACTGAAAAGATCAGAGAACTTGGCTTTAAAGACTCTGCCCACGCTCTCCAAGGACAACATGAATCACAGAGGCTACTATCATTATTACTGTCTATTATTTGTATGATAGCAGGAACTAGAAGCTGTAAATCAGACTGGGAGCCCCACTGTGCTAAGAACAGGGCAGGCACACTGCTAAGTAATCTTTGTCACTAAAAGCACACCACCTAGCTGAGCTAGGCTGTAATAGGCAGGTGTGGAAACCACGGGGGGAAGGGGGAGCAAAAACTCTTAAGAAGATGCATTTGGAATATCCAAATAGTTCTGTCCTTCCTGCTCTTTTAACTAGATGGTATCACTCAGCATTTCCAGTTAGTACCACAGTAGAAACAGATCATCAGGAGTGATTTGAGGGACTTACAAATGCTTTAATTGATGATATTGGTTGGGGTATTTCAAGGAAGCAAACAACATAAAGGTTCATTAACATAAAGGTTGGAAAAGCAGAGTTGCCCAAAGAAAAGGGCTGAGATAAAAGGCAGTATGACAAAGAAAGAAAGAATGTTGATATGTCTGTCCTGCTATGAAAACAGGCGCTTCACAGGGGTAGGTCCTTATAAATGTCAAATGACCAACAGAAAACCTAATCCTGTATCACAAACTGCAAAACACACTGCAACAGGGCAGCAGTGCAAAATGTCCTGTTTCCTCCAAAACAGCATTTCTCCCTTCATCTCACCCATGGCTGCAAAAAAATGGTACCCTTATTTAAAAATCTGTAGCAGCAGCATTACCAATGCTGTGAGAGACAAGCCAATCTGACACGCTTTTATTTGAGTTTCGAGTTTATGCCAGATGCCAGGATTTGAGCCTGTCTTGGAGAAGACCCAAAACACATACAGATCTGTAGATGAAATGAATTACCACCCTGGCTCTTCTGTTTATACTGTAAGTGACTGGCATTCAGTCCTCATCTGCTAGCCAACATGTATTCTGCTAACAAAGTCTTTGTTTTATTACTCCTGGTAGAACTCCAGCTAGGAGAGAGAGTTCTCCCTTGCCATCCTCACTGTTAGCTTTCCAATCAGTGCTCCTGGTTCTCCTTCAAAACTGCAGCTTTTTGTCCATATGGTAGAAGTTATGAGCTGTTGTTGGGCAGGGTACGCCTTGTGCCAGAAGGTGGTTTTGATCAGCATTTTTCCAGTTTTCTCTCTCTAGCCCATGTCTTGAATATAGTTAGTCTTGAATATATTAGTTCTGGAAATGTTGCAAGAGTAAGGTCTGTTTACTTCTCTTTGTACAATATTTTTCCTTTCTGTTCCTGGTTTCTCTTGGAAATGCTCATGTATAAACTGCTTTTTCTACAAGGCAGAGACTTTTTTCCTTCTGTTTTGCTAAGGATAGGAGTCACTTAAGTGGTGAAATCAACACAGTCTGATTTTCCCTCCTACAATGTGCTCACCACTCTATTTTTTTGAAGTCTGGGAAAGAGGGCAAGCAGGATTTACATTTTAGCAGGAGAGTATTTTCATTTCAATTTATGATCGTCATCACAGTACATATTGCTGTGCACAGATCCTCTTTTCCCAGAAAAAGTTTTCTGTATTTCCCTAGGACAACCATGTTGATTTGGTGTATTTTTTATTTGGCCTTTTTTTTTAAATACAGGAGAAAACAGACTTGTTAGAAGGTCTGTGGTAAGAAGGGAGTATCAAAATAAGGCTCTTCTGTGTAACAATAGTAATGAATTATTAATTTTGTTTGTGTTATTCTTTAGGAAAATGTAAATATAAGTGACAAAGAACTTCATGAAAAGACAGTCAAAGAACTACTTCACTGATGAATACGACTCATTTAACTGACTATCACATGAACTGCGTCTCTCACTGGTGGATGACTCATGTTGGTGCATGTGAGCAGAAAGACTTCTTCGGTTAAACATCTGCATTTCTGGTTGTCAGGAATAACAACATTCTTTACAAAACATGCCTAAAACAAATAAAATTCCCAGTTTCACTTTTGGTCTCATCACAATCTATTGGTCTCATCACAATGTATTTTTAACAGGATTTTAGTCCAGACTATTTAGACTGGATTTTTTTCTGGAGACTGTGCTTAAAAAAACAAGACACTTAAAACAAGAAAGTGTTGATAAACAGCTCATTTCTCTACTGAAACAAAGCCACAATCCTTTCTGCTAGCTCTTCTTTGCCTTTTTCTTTTAAGCAAAGAAATTGAAATGATTAAAATTCATAAAAATTTTCCTCTCTATTGGGCACCCAAGGAGTTGGAAGCCCTCATTCATTCTGGAGAAAAGTGTAAGCCCTCACACTTTATTAGCACTGAGATCATTAAGATCATTAAGAGGTGTTTAAAGCACACTCAATAGCTGTACCATAAGCAGAAATTATTAACAAATCTCAAATATACAGACACAGTGTATCTCCTTTTGGAAATAAATAATTTACTACGGAAAAAAAAAATAAAGTCTTCAGAACTTTAATCTTTCAAATGGCCCTAAAGGGTACTCCCACACACTTTAGTATATTTTATGAAGAAAAAAGGTTACATATTATAAGTACTCACTATGTGTGGCCAAAGAAGGAGCCACAATGGTGAGCACCACAGACCTCTATGCCAACAAACGGAAAAGCCACGGCAGCATATCTGAAAACAGACCCCACCACTAAAACAAAAGCTGAAATCCTCTTGCCTTCTGTGGAAAGAAGAAACTGGGCTTCTTTACCAACTCCTCTCTGATTAAACAAACACTAATGGCCAATATTATGAGACACACATTTCTAATCAAGGTTGACTGAGGAGTAGTGAGAATATACTTGCATCAAATTAACTGTATGCATGTAGGTCTCATACTGAATAAGGATGAGGAGGTCTAAGAAGCACCAACAAGGGCTAAAACTGCAAGTGTCCCAGTACTTTGAATGTAGGGCTTGCTCCCAGCTGATGCTCTGTGAAAGAGGTCCCACTTGCAGCCAGTGGAAGTGCAATTGCATCTTACAGCCCTGATTTCTGTGAACAAGAAGTCATAGAGGTATATCATGTACAATGATGGTAGCCTTTAGACCTAAAACATTTGATTTTATGGTTCTCTACAAAACCTCAAACCAACAGTACTCAGGGTAGAAGAGTAAGTCTTTCATATTAGCTCTAAAGAAACGAAAACAGACAGTCCATATTGATCCTGCCCATACCTAATACATTTTCTAAGCAAGTCAGCACCACTTTCAGGCCATCCCTATAGAAGTGGACATTTATCATCAGCCCCACCAAGGGTATTTGACTTCCACCTATTGCTGAAGGAGACCTCTTCTTGACTCTGCTTTCAACACTAGATCTACTCCCGAAAGTATACGGAGACATGACAAGAAATATCAGACACCACTGAAAATTTACTTCAGTTGTTTTCTAGAAACAGGAAAGGTGTGGATTTAAAGACTGAAGAGGACTCTGCCCTCTTCAGGGGAGATAAAATACGGTTTTCTAGTACTTAACTGGCTTCTACCAAGCAGGGAAGATGTGAAATCAGATCACAGTAATGTTTCTGGAGCTGACCTACTCAGGGTGAAACTCAGCTACAGAACTAGATGCTTTTGGCCTGGACAAACACAGCTGTTTTATTTTCCATCCCTGAATGCAAGGGATCACATCCAGCATGGGAACAAAACAACCTGAAGTTATGGGTAAGAAGCAGCAGAGTGAGGCATCTTCTGTGTTTCTGAATTTCCACACTGAGCAGGTGTTTCTATATAAGGGAAAAAGTTTCAGTTTACCTAAACACATAAGGAAACCAAACTAGAAAGTTCTGTGCCCTTTTCATTTGTATTGGTTCAGTGCCAACACAGGAGCACTGACTGGGTTTTAGAAATACGCCTCAAAGCCTGTTGCCAATTTCATAGGGCAGGGTGCCACATGGCCCACCTAGACTATCTAGTACTAAAGAAACAGCACAAAGGAACTCAAGGGCTTTTTAGGGCGTCTGAGCTTGGCAAGGTGTCAGAGGCTTCCCTGACACCTGCGCTCAGCTTTTCCTTTTGTTTCTGTAACGTTCATTATTTTTCACTTATTAAACCTTTTACCTTTACAAAACACACCTGAAGAGCAGTTTTGCTAATTATTTAAAGCCATTATGAAAGTGCAGGACGCCCTCAGAGACTTGATAGATCTTCACGTGTCTCATTCCATCCCGGACATGTGCAAGGCTGTATCACATCTGATCTCACTGTCAGCCAAGGACATAAGCAGAGGAACACTAATGAGCAGTTCCAAATGGAAAGTCAGTGAAGGCTTGGTTACTTTGTCATTAGGAGGAGGGGGACAGAGGGTAACGCAGTATAGGTATCCCTGTGGGAGGTCTGAACACCCATGGATGTTTTGGCCTGTGCTGCCACTGGCTCACAGATGAGGCTGACATTCCTGGTGACTTCCACTACCAACCCCCCTTCACACTGCAGTCCTTATGAAGGATTCTTCAGAAATCCTTCAAGAACAATCCCACTTGGAATTTACTTCTCATTATTCACTACGCACATATTTTCTTGGAAGAAATCATAACATAGTTTATTCCACTAACAAATAAATGAAATTATACGTTATGATGCATGAAGAAATATAAAGATATGTTTGTGATAAGTTTATAAAAAGTGGTGAAAAAGAATCAATTTTTTTTTTTCCTCTTAAAGCATTTCAGAGCCAACAGTGTTTTGGGGCAGGAAGGTCAGTTAGAAGAACTGGAAAGGAGAAGCAGATCAACAAAGGAAATAAAACTCCATAGAATTCTAAATCTGTCTTTGTGCCAATAGAGTGTAGCAGTTCTTTTGTTCATATTTCAGAAATGTTTACCATATTGGCAATAAAAAATACCCATTCACACTGAAATAATGTTGAATGCACCAATATTCTAGTATAGGGACAAGAACAGACTAAGTCTCCTCTGAACGGTTACCATTGACTTACATTTTGTTTTTCATTTATTTCCTGGAGGTTTTAGGGGTTAAAAGAAAATCTCCACTTGTCCTATTTTGATTAAGAATGCCTTGAACAGTCATTTTTATCATCAGCTCTTTTCACTTTTAATTATTGACACATTTACTCATAACCAGAAGCAGTCTAATTCAATGAAAGCATACTGAAAAGTGCAACTATTTTGTTTCAAAAAGGTTTAGAAAATACTTTGTTTGCCTCTGACCAATTAGAAATTATTATTTTCCCTCTGTTTCACTTTGTGCTTCCAATGTGAACTCAAAAGTTTCAACAGAACCTGATAGTACTTATTTCCCCTCCTGACAGCTTAAAACAGGGCAAGACACCAGCTCCTGTTCACTCTTATGGAAAACTGTGACAACTTTCATTTGCATGGGACTTTTCTATGTACTCAAAACCTTCTTAGTGCTCAACACTGACAGAAAATCAGATGAAGGGAAGGAAATGAAAATCCAAAATTTTTTAAAAATGAAGACTTGAAAATGCACAGAAACATCTGAGTGCCTTTCTCAGAGCTCTTAAATCTTTGCTTCTTGAAGTCAAACTCCAATTACTGCAGAAAAGAACATTTTCAATATATTGTCTGAAGAAGGTGTTAAAAACTCGTCAATAACTACAGGTATGGCTTGCACTGTGTTGAATTGTTACCCAAGCAGACAAATATAGCTTAGACACTTATTAAGATTTGAGTTATTTCAAGGAAACTAAACTGTGTGAATTGCTGAAACATTATTTTGCCCAAAATGGTATGTTCTGTAACTTTTGGTTAAAGTTGACAGTATTACTCTCCTCTTTGCTGCACTACTCTGTTTATATGCAACATATTTGAATGCCCACCCATACATTAAAACACAGGCAATCCACATAATATTGCCTGAAACATTTGTCAAACTCTCCAGTGGTACAAACACCAGATTTGCAGATTTCAAGTAATACGGATTATTTTACCGACAACTGGTCCCACATTTTATTTCAACTTAAAATTCAAATTGCTTAGCATTTTATGAATACAGTCAAAAACTACAGATGGGAAACACTGAAATGCACAGGTTTTTTTTAGTTATTACTTATATCTCTGAGTTTCTTTGTTTTCCCTTGTCTCTCCTTAATTTTTCATTGTGGTACATACAAAACATGTTCTCTTTCAAATGTAAAAATCAGAGGCATATTTTTTTATACAGAAATGAAATAATACACTGTATGACAGCTATGCTCTAAAAATTACCTACTGGTATTTCTGCATTGTTTTAGCTTTTTTGCTTCTCTGTACATTGCTGACATTGAACGTTTTGAAGTAGGTGTGATACTGACCAGTACTAAACAGATGGCAGAGATTCATTCCTTCATTTTATTAAGACTCTATTCTGGTCATTTCCTTCATATCATTACTTTCATGACAGGGTTTTATGCTTCCATTCTCTGTAATGTGATTCAGAAAAGCTTCCTCTCCTCCCAGCCCAACCTGAAACAGCCTCACTGATATCCTGACATGAAGATTACACATTACTAAGAGAATAGATTATTTTTCAAGCTAGGAAGAACCAAACAGACCCATCTTTAGTGGCTTACATTCAATTTGGATGACTCTATGAAAGAGATATTAGACACTTGGAATCATATTTTTCCCTCAGGTATGTACTGGAATGCTTGAACTTCCATATTGTTTTGTACTTGAGGGATGTAACACTGCCTCTGCAATGACTGACTATTACTTCTGTAGCAACCACCTTTTTAACTCTGAATAAAAACAAACTGTTTCTACAGTGGAAAACTTACCTAATTAGGCTACTTGTCCTTCCTAAAGGGTAGGGAAAGGTTGATACTCCCTTCTAGTTCACGGGATCTCCTCCAGCTGTTCCTGTCCCAGGTGTGTAACACACTGGCTCTGGCAATGCAGCACCAGGACAGCTGAAGAATCCACACCCCCTTGGCCAACCAGAAGCATCAATGGCCAGGGCAAAACTGCTGATATAACTCTCTGCAGTTTATCCTCCCTATTCTCCGACTTATGCAGGGAAGTTGGAAGGGTCCCACTTCCAGAGAATGTAAAAGGAACTATAATTTTAAAACATTAAGTGGAGTACTTAATATAACTAATACAATCACACTGGTAAACTGACTCCTAATCAGGCTGGACTCTTTATTACGTACAGATGCAAAGGCTTGTATTTATACTATGGGTTATTTCACCATTTGTGAAATGTTATTAGCATTATTTTTAGGCCTTCTTTGTCTTATTGTTTAACTTTAGCTCTTCTTCATTTGCTCTGTGGAAAATGTACCTATGCTTGAAAGCATAGATGCTTTGGCTGCACTGTCTTAGAGAAAACCTGACATTTGACGCTGTAATGTACTAGGGGAAATAAAAGGGAGAAAAGGAAACAGCAGTTCCCATGGCACTCCTGTATCCTCTTAACATTTTCTTGTAACTATACTGTTTTATAGATGAAACTGTCACTGCAAAAATGACAAATATAACACATAAAAGAACAAAAATGGGCAATAAATCACAAGTGACACTCCAGCCCATTGAAATGCATCCAGCCAGCACTGCAAAAAGTAGGAACATTTCCTTGTTTTGCATTCTTCCCAGCTGAGCAAGAGGACCAGAATCCTTGAACAATTGGTACAACAATCGTTGGGGCCATCACATAAAAACAGGCCTAGAATTTCCCTTTTGAGAGTCAGATCCATTCTCATTCCTTGTCACTTGACCTTGCAACAGCACTGCAGTATGGCTTTGACATTACAGTACACAGTTGCTTATTCTCCCTTGGATAACCATCCACAACTCCAACTAATGTAAATGCTGTCCAGAAGTATCGAGACAAGAATGAACTTCTAAAATAGTGTATTGAACCTGCAGACAGACGTGTCTGCACATAGGTTTGATATTACAGACTCAACTAGGAAATAGTGGGTTCTACATTGCCCACTTCAAGTTTTAGCAAGTCAGAGTACATGTAAATCAACATTACATAGTTCACGATGGAGAAAAAATGAATGTGAATGTCTGTCCAGCATATGTTGTTATACCTCAGATGCACTGTAAAGCAAAGAAATCGAGGTAAATAGCAAAACACTCCTTCTCAAATTTATGCTGTTGGTTTTTGTTTTAATAAACAAACTGTGTTTTCAGTAATGCAGTACAAAACTAGAGTAAATCCCTTGACATAAAAGAATTCCATGAAGTTGCAATTTAATCAATCAAAGATCTCAGTTTATTTTTTTCACTTTTACAGTGGAATGGCTGAGAACAGAATGTGATCCAGAACACAGGACACATCTTCAGATGCACATCTGAAGAAATGTATATATTTTATTATGGTGCTAACTTCTTAAGGGAGAAGAAACCAATTGGGATTATTTTATGACTGCTTTTAACTTGTTTATAAAATATGGTGATCATCTAGACCTTAAGGTATGCAGAATAAAAATAATTTAAGTTTTAAGCTTTTACCCCTATCTTTAAAAAAAACAACTTCTTAATTGTTAAGTATCAGTTACTTTACAAAACTTCTGACAGATCTTGCTGCATTTGATTTGTACCAAGAAAATAATGTATGAAAAATCTACAATACAGAGCTCTCTCTTGCAGCTGGATGTGTAAGTAACAATGGGTCATAATAAGGGTGTTCTATGGAAATCAGTCTTAATAATATCAGCAAAGTAGTGGCTGCTCCAGTAAATCACAAATGGAAATACTTTAATTTAAATACAAGTAGCTCAGACATATTTCAACAATTAAGAAAATGCCTAACAGAATGAACACCCTAATCATGATTCCAAGCATGCTATTTTATCAGAATGCAGAGAGAACAAAATATATGAGGGCCAAGTGAATACCAAATATGGCCAATTTAAACCTATTAGATGAAGTGTCTCTTACGAAATACTGAAACAAACTGCAAATTATTTCAGTCTTTCTCAAAAAGATGGATTTGTTATTCAACTTTGAAGTTAAGATCATACAGTCACATTTGTATGTGGTAAGTTTTTTGAATACACTCTGTATTATTTCAACCATATGTTAAACTGCATTTGTTATGAAAACATGGAGACAGTGCCATGAGTACTATTATGCTTCATGTATACATAATCTTTTTTCCTCACAGACAGGCATAAGACAGATATTCTCCCTGTCTGTGGAAGGACAGGGTCAATTGAGTGGATTTCAAGTTAATTACTTTTTGTAAGGTAACAATGAATGCTAAACACTATCCCCCAAATTTGAATTCCTTAGCTACTTAGTTATTGGATCACTAATAATAATGTTGACTAACAACACTAACTTCTCTGCTTTGGCCTCTAAGAGTCAACATCACACAGTTGCATTTATGCTAGTGATAGTATAGGGTAAAAAGGATTTTGAGGCAGTAAGGCCTAAAGAACAGGATGTCAGCCTCACGGTAACCAAGATGTTTAGTTTCATGCTATTGTTTTAACTAAATCAAGTAGAACTTTGCCTAGGCAGTGGAAAGCTGGAGGGGGGATGAACGTGATTCTTAGCTGAACATGTAGGCTCTAAAAATAAAGCTAGATATTAGGTCAGGTAGGCCTGTACCTGGATAATCATCCATATGATAAATTACATTATTGTTAATTGTAACGTTTATTTGGTAACTGGTTATGATTATCATCTTCAATAAGAATCAATTGTTAGGGGCTTATGCTTGGGTAGAATCAATGGAAGAATAGGGATTTAATGATTAACATGCGCAGTTATGTAACGGGAGGGTATAAAACCTTGTCTATTTTGTGATTTTGTCGGAGTCAGATTTGAGTTTGTATCCTGTACCCCGACTCCCAGAGCTCTTCAATAAAGCACCTGCATATAATCATCCTGTGATTATGTGTTTCAACACTAACACTAGGTTATTTTATGCTATAACTCAAGGACAACTACACTGTAGGTATTTAAGTGCTACGGCAAGGAAAAGTTCTCTTTACTACAGGCTGCAAAGGCAACCTGGAGTGGCTGTCAAGATATTTAGAGCAACTAGCCACTAATCCTATAAATGGAAGACCTGTTATTTTTATAGGAAAAAGGAAAGAGAAAGAAGGACAAAGAGAAATTAATAATGCATTGTTTATAAATTGCACCAGTAAGAGGCAAGATGAGTTGATGATGAGGATGGAGGAAATGAGTGCAAGTAGGATTGGCTTGAAAGTTGAGCTGTATTATCACGATATTTGTGAAGAGGAAGACCTTTCAAATTTGGTAACAATATTCAGGAATGCAGCCAAGATTTTAAATTTTCATTATGCAAGAAGCATCAACTTCCAATGTAAAGAAACCAAAAATGCCATCCTTGACCTTCCCACAGCCACTTATGTATCTCCTCAAATGCTAAAAGATGAAAGTAATTTCTTGATCTCAAATGTAATTACTTTGGTTCTGAGCAAAGAAGTGAGGAAAAAGCACTGAACACAAAATGCTAAGTGACATTTAACAGTTACAGCTGTAGGGCTTGTGGTAACTCCAGTTAGAAACAGCCCTATACTTTCACATAAACAAATCCTTTTACATGTAAATCCTTTCCACTATCTTGAAATTTACAGAAGAAAAATGTGGGTACAGTGTGTATCACTCCCAGCTTTCTCATGTGTGGTCCAGTTTCTATAAACCTCCATTAAGAAAACCTTTGTGCTTCTCGTGGATACTGCAGATCCCATTACTGCTGTACTGCCCTGAAGCTGAAAAGCCTGCCCGAAGGACCCCTAGACAGGATGTCTCCCTAGAAAAACAGACGTTCCTGCTGCTGTCATGGGACATGCCATGTGGGCTGGGTGAGGTTTCTTTGCTCATTACTGCAGTTGTGGCAAACGAGGAGGAAGATGTTTCTTTCCTTTCGAGCACAGAGTCTTTCAAACATGAGATGTGGTTGGGAAGATGATGAGGGTATTTCAAAGGCTTCCTAATACATTCCACAGATAGCTATAAATGCTGTTAGCAGGTATAATCTGATACTTTTCACACAAAATTAGATTCTGGTAGAACATTTTTATTTTCTTTTCAAGAAGAAGGAAACAAAATTCACAGATCTGACAGACAACCACAGACTGCCAATGCCCCCAGTGACAAAGCAATGAAATAAATACTTTGCCAGCTATCCTATGCTAGCCATATCTCTTCCTCTCCCTGTTAAGTACTGTAGCCATCTCCTTGTGGAACATGCATTCTCCAGTGTTACCTATAGCTACCCATTTCTGCACTGAAACAATTAAAAAAACCAAAATATGAGAAGAGAAACATTACAATCTCCACATGGAAAATGTGGATTGCTTGAATCCTGTGATAAAGAAAAAAGAAGAAGAAATCAAAACTTATTGAAGTTCAAGAATATGGAAGAGATCCTGTCTCTTCAATGCTTTATTTGAATTGCCAAGTAAAAAAATAACTGAGGTATAAAAATGTATGCAGACACAGCTTCTGCCAAGCAGTAGTAACACAAACAAGCTACTTAATGGCATCATATAAGTATGTTATTTTGGTTAGTTCATATAGTATTAAAATAAAAAATAAAAGTATACATGCAGCAATTTTGTCTTGATTGACAAGATAACTCAGCCATTATGGATCACTCAGCTTCATTATTATAACACATACCCCAGAATTAAAAGCTATAGCAGACATGTCCCTAATCCTCTTATCTTAAGGTGAATCATTAAACTGCCTCTTATTGACTGTAGCAGTATCCAGAAACCAGACATCTGAACTTGTCTCTTAGACACCCTGGTATCAACATGGTAACAATGTGCTTTCCCAAAGAGCTATGCATGTATTCTTCAAAAAGGCATTTATCATACACCAAAAGCTGATAGAATAGGTTTACTTCCCCCATCAGGTATTTCATCACTTCAGGTTCTTGAGTTTTTAATGCTCTTTGGTTCTGTTTGAAAATAAAAATGTTTGTAAATCCCTGGAAGGCTTTAGGCATGGGTTTCTGACAAAATCAATCATTTCCCCAGGTTCATAAAGGTTTTCTGGCATATTCTGAGCCATCCCTCAAGCCACATACAGCCTAATAATGGTTCCACTTGAGTACTGAGTTTTCTTTGACAATTAGATTTTAAACACTTAACTCTTGCTCATTCTCCTATGTCACATGCTAGGTTGTTTTATTTTAATCCTAAACCTTATGTATGACATAATAAAAAGGAATCTATTTTATTTCTTTTTTTAAATTTCTTTCATATTGAAGTTTTGCCAGAAAACACGATCTTTCTACCATTACACAGAAAGAAACCTGAATCCACTAATACTAGATCCTTGTCATAACTTGCACATGCAACTCTTGAGCCTAAATTATTCAGAAATTCTGGTGTCTCGATCTAATAATAGAGAAAAAAAATAAACAGGTACACAGATATATATCTATATTCAAACTTTCATTTAATTTATGGATGGAGCAAGGTGAGATCTCTTTACAACATCAGGCTTGAAGGAACATAGATCACACACACAATGAGCACATGCAGCGGAGTTGTACGTACAGGGACGTATGTGTAAGTTTTGGTGCCAAGCACACCACCGAATTTAATGGTGCTGAGGATTATCAACAGAAAGAAACTTCTAACACAGGAAACTGTTTATGAGCAGAGAAGGAAGACGCTGTCAGGGAAAAGGAGACAGAATGGGCATGATGACTTGTCTGTAGTTGAACATCTGACCTGTTAGCTGGTCGTCGCCTGCAGCAGGGGCGATGCGAATGTATGGTGTTGTAAGCTGAGTCACGATTATCGCAGCTAAGGCAAAGGAAGAGTTCCAGGTCAGCATGCATGAGGGAAAAAAAAGCCAGACTGAAGCTACGCCAGCAAGAAGAATCTTGGTCAGTCGTTTATTGTCTGAACTTCACAAATAAAATCCAAAAAACACCCACAAGTTTCTTTTAATCTTCAGTTGTTAGTGTGGTTATTCTGCAAATTAATAAGCTGTCATGTGTGACTTTCATTCAGGAAAAGGACTCAAAGCACATTATTTACTGCATTTGAGAAAACTGGAGACTCTTCAGCTCTCCTAGTCACAACACTAAGATTTCTAAGTGAAAACAAGCTGATAACTCTAATATGAACTTCTCCAAGTAAATTGAGCTAGTTTCATTTTTTTTTCCTATTTCATAATACTACATTTTTCCTACAATTTTTTAAAGATGCTTTTTATGCAAAGCATTTTTGAGCTATTAAGATTAATTTTTCATGTACCTACTTTGGTCACTGTTCTAGAATGTGCCCACTACACATATACTTAATGCCCAGCATGAAGAGAATGACTGCTGAGAGGTGGCACACTTTTAATTAGGTGTGTGTAACTGTCCGACGTCTGAGTTTCAAGTTCACAAGAAAAAGCTGAAAACCCTGACTTGTTTCTGCCCTGAAATATCCAGACTTTTCTGACAGAGTTATAACAACCACTGTCTGCTACAGACAAGTATTACCATGGCTCACATTAATAAAATCTGTTATTTCTTTGTTTTCCAGCAGTTCTATGATTGCCTCTAAATGGTTAAGCACGCTGTGATACATATATATTAAGGAATATAAAAAAAAATTAAAAGGTCAGATCCAACATGATGCAGCTGGAGAATGATGCAAAGAAAAAATATTGGAAAATTNTGAAATATCCCTCTGCAACATTGAAATGCAGTGTTGATAGTAGCTTCTAGAGTACTGTTGCTATTGGATTTAAAATATTATAATATCCTTTTCTCTCTCATAATTAATGAAAGCCTTCCAATATTGCAAAATTAGAACAATGATGCCTCCCTCTTGAGAACTGCTTTCCTAGGAGATAATCAAGATGTTTCTATCCAGACAGTGTTGTAAGTCATATCAGGAAATATAGTCTTAATACAAATCACAAACAACCACGAAGTTGATAGTAATAAACTTGGAGGAGTTTTGGAATGTTTTCAACTTAGTCTTTCGAGATTTTACAGTCATTTAGCTTGAAGGAAGAGTAGGAATATGAAAGCCGTATTTCAAGCAATATATGACAACCTTTATTACCACTGGTACAAAAAGCTATTCCTGATTTTTGTTTGTTTGTTTGTTTAATTATCTTGTCAAAAATAATGCGAGTGGAAACCCTGCAGTCTCCCCATTTGTATATACACCAAATAGTCACAGAGGTCCCAGAAGCCTTTCTCTACAGAAAACTGAGACCAGGAGACCCTACATCATAATAATGTGCTGTATGATCCTTCTACTGACAAAAGTCACTGCAAAAGGCTTCCTTCGACTTCATCAGAAGCAGAAGGAGAAATTTAAGCTCTAAAAAATCAAACATCCTCATCCTAATGTATACTTTTAATCACCGCAATCAGGATTTTTATATGATCTCTAAAAGAACACATTTAACAGAGGTTTCATTTGTAAAAATGTAATGGTCATAAACCAAGATCATTTTTAAAAGGGTACAAATTGAGGTTGTTTAAAATATACTTGATGTAATGAGAAAGTATTATCTAGCTACTGACCCCAGACATGCATTTGACTGAGTAGAAGTCGGCTGCACTTTTCTGGAGATAGGCTGTACACTCCTAACAGGAAACCTGTCAATATGATAATAAGCTATCTGGTGCACCTGGTCTCTGATACAGCAATAAGGTTCAGCGTCTACCAGTTGAGCACTTGACACTAAAGCACATGCATTATTCCTGCTGACATCAACAGGAGAGAAAGGTGTACTCAAGGTACAGAACAGTTCTGCTGGATTTGGGACATGAACACTATGTTTACATTACAGTTACGCATTTTTAACAAAAATTTAAAAAGTGTATGGTAGGCCATGGAATTAACACTGCATGGCAGTGATAAAATGATAAAACCAACCCTCAATGATCTTAAGAAGGTCTTAAGGGCACCAACAACTTTTTATCTGGAGCTAATTAAAGGGAATATAACTATCAAGTGACATAGCTCTGCTTGTGACATGTTCTGAATCCCCATACTGGTCCTCAGGGCAGACTTCAAACAGGCTAACCACAATGAAGTGGCTTGGCCAATCCCAGCTGGCTCAGTGGAGCAGCTTGAAAATTGCCTTGAGTAACCTTGATCCTAGGATGGGTTCTTGGTCCTAGGAATGGCACAGGCCTTTATCCGGTAAAATATTTACATGTCTACTTTAAGATGGACTAGTTGTGAAGTAGTCAATGAGATTACTCTTTGTGTGCAAAATTAGGTACATAATTGACTTGGTTAGAGCCTAGCATGGTGCTAAGAACACCAGGGTTGGCTGTGGGTTCAATCCCCATATGGGCCATTCACTTAAGAGCTGAATTTGATGGTCCCCTGCAATTCAGAATATTCAGTAATTCTGTGAAAGTAAAAGGTTTCTCACATACATAGTAAAATCCACAGTGTGTCTACTGATTCCAATGGCCTACACAAGGCTGTAGGTATTTTCAGGATCAGACCTTACTTCAAAAGAAGATTGCACCAGTTTTATACAGGAATGGCCTAAAGCACTTCCTCTAGCTTTAAAAACCACCAAACTGAACTTCTGAAGATAAGAGAAGCCCAGATTACGAGTATTTCAGGAATGTTACTAGTTTGTGAAAACTAGATGTAGTAATGGAGGGCATTCCCAATCTTATTTGTCACGAGCACTGCAGCACATAAGTAGATGGACATAACAAGCACATAGAGCTTAAGCAGCTTACTGTCTAGTAGTAGTTAAACGTCCCTTTTGTAGTCTCAAAGCTCAGTGGAAAATGGTGTAAATCTGAGAAATCTGACAGAGTGGTCAGAGCAACCTTTGCTCGCTGGGGTACAAGTAATATGAATGTGCTGAGCTGTTCGTGGGGGATGAACAGAAGGAGAGGAGAACGGGGGAGGACAATTGTATGTCTTGTATGTAGGTACAGTGATTTCTGATCTACAGGCATAGAGCATTTTTGCTGTTTTTTTCCAACCCAAATGTGGGAGGTCCAGAGAGGGCACAGAATTCTGGTTTTCCCTCAAGTAACTCTGTTAGATCCAAAGGGAAAACATCTGTGCAGACAACTACTTTTAACAGCATATTAAAATATGCCATGGTCTCTATTTAATTTTTTTAAAATTAATACAGATTAAAAATATAATACAAGCATTCAGTTTAAAATCATAGAAATCAGTGCTTTACTGCAGCCCCCCAGGAAAATTTTGTCCCAAGGACTATAAATATCATCAAGGATACCTCTGGTTTCAAAAAAAAAAGAATTCCTCACAACAACCTCTAACATTGCTTTATTACAAAAAAATCTTAAACATGCCTTCAAAACAGGAATGTAGGGAGATTTATCTAAAATAAAAGCCACATTTTTCACATCTCCATTGCCAAATGGGTTAGCTCAAAGTAGCTTGTTCCAATCCAATATAGCTATTCCAACCCACAAAGTCACCCTCACTTCTCAAATAAGAGTAAAAATTTTCAGTCAGTCAAGTAATTTAAATAGTTGAACATCCATTAGTGATTAGGAGTACAAATCTTAAAAAATTTAAAATCCATTCCTCTGATTTCTGATGTAACATAGTTCACTCCTGATGTCTGAAGCTACTTGAAAACAATACAGGATTTCACTTTCATCTGGAATTAATCTCTCATCTATATTATATTTGGGTTGAGTCCAGATATTTGAAAGGTTTCTATAGTTCAGTAAGCAGTCAGTAAATTAAAATTGAAACTACTTCCTTTGGTTGGGAAAAGAAGCCAGGAATCAGTCTGAAGAGGCAGAAAAATGTATTTGTCATATTAGGAAGTATCCAAACTTTCAACAGGGGCAACTTTATGCTAACACTTCTGTTACTTTTAAGTTACTTTATGCTAACACTTCTGCTACTTTTAAGTTATGACATTCTCATCCACCCCATTTAGATTTAGAAGTGGTGATGGAATTGCGAAGTCTACATGTGAAGGAAATAATGGTGGAATCAGTTCCATTAGGGATAGTCACTGAGACAAGCATGATCTCCTGCAAGGTGCAGCGGTATAGGGAAGAAGCAGTTTTTGTTTCATGCTCTTGCCAGGTGCCCAAACTGTCAGGCGGCACTTCCTGTTCCTACTCACAGCAGCACGTTCTTTCCCTTTCCTCTACTACAATCTGCAAATAAATTGTACTATTCCACCACTTCTTTTTCGGGCTTTTAAGTTGCCACCAGCTAAAGGTACTAAAAAGGTGAGACTACAAAGACAGATCTAGCCCCCAAAGATAGATAGATCAGCAGTGTGTTTGTCTTTCCCTGTTTGGAGACAAAACCTATAGCCAGTACTGTCTCAATTATACATATTTGTCTCACAAATGATAGTATCATGTGCTGACAGTTGAGTAAATACAGATGATCTGTCTCATTAAAATGAAGAACATGATTTCTCCACTTCTCTTTTATACAGCAATTAAGTTAAGGTAATTGCTTGCAAGTATGGGCCAATTTTTCACTACGGATGTATAAGCAGCTAGTATGCACTCTGCAATTGGCAATTTTACAACTCTACTATATATACACACATATATATGTATGTAAATAGAAAATATTTATTTTGAGATCATATAAAAACCCACAGAATATATTTTAAAAGCCCTGTGTTCAAGCAGACAACCAAAAGTAATTAATACATTTATGATTAAAAACAAACAAACAAACAAATTTCCTAAATCTCAGCTAAGGATGCAAATGAATCTATGAAAATTCTACAATATGTTTTGTGATCTGTTTTAGCAATATAAACACTTCTGGAAGTTTCCAAACACCATGTGAGGGGAAGGTCAACAGAAGTACAGAATACATGACATAATACAAACATACCTTTGGTGGCTACCCTGACGCAGTCGATTTTAGTTTCCTGTGTCAAATAAAGAGGAAAACGGTCACATCTTGTGTTTCTAAACAGAGAAAGTCATCCATGATTCTATTCTGAAAAGTACTGATAAAATGTCTGAGCAGAATGCACCTCATTCCATATTTAACTGCTTATTAGCTAACTCCAAAGTGCATTCATAATATGGACAAATACTGCTGGAGTATGGTACATAAACATTTCACTTAAGTTTCCTCTAAAAGTAGAAAATGTGAAAGATATTTGCAGCAGGACAGGCAAGTTTTCAGCTTTTTAACTCTGGCAACATAATGACCTTGGGAGATTTTTCTTTTTCTTACAGAAAGTATAGTTTGAGGCATCATGTTAGACAATTTTAGAAAGAAAAAATAATCAATGGTGTTTCACATTTCTGCACTGTCGGTGCACTGTGAATGAGGAACCATTATGGTTTCTGGCAGAAAACATTTCCAGGCTGTCAGCACAGACAGCCAAAGCTTATCAAGAATTGAAGGGCTCTGGGTAGGTCTGTCCGGGAAATGGAAAACAATTCCAGGAAGAATTAGTCTGATGAAACATGATCTGTGAGGATCTTTTTACACACTTTTCATTTCAGTTCCATCTACTTCTTTTTCTTCTTCTTTTTACTTTGTTTGCAAAAGGGATAAAAAAAGAAAAAAATGATTTCTAATTCAATCAGGGCAACCAAATGATAAAAGGGAGGTCAAGATGTTACAAACTAAGGTAACAGGATTGGACACGCCAAGACAGATGTGCTAAAATCCACAATCATGTTTGGCTTAAACGTGACAAAAGAAATCACAAGATTTTCTTGTTCAAAGCAAAAAAAAAACCAAAAAGGAAGAAAAAAAAGCCAGTCAAACAGCCACTGGACAGCTTTTAGCAAATAAGACAGAATCACAACATACTGCCTTGCCTGCTCACTACTGACAAAACGTGTGGTTTTCCCCTCCTCTTTCCTGTAACTTTTAATCATTAAGCAATATTGTGTTAGGGAAACTACTGGGAAACTGCTATTTTTAAAACTCAGTGTGTTAAATTTCACGGTTACTTCATTTTCTCATTAGCAACTAAATTGGGCATCCTGCTATTGATGCCAATCATTTATTTACGCACAAACACTGTATAAAATCATGTCTGTTGCAAGACCTACCCCATTGGCTCTGCTAGCAGCTTGAAAATAGATGCTGTAGCTCTTATGAGGAAGAAGAGGAGTATTCCAGAAGCCACTGTAGGTTTTGTTATCACCAATAGTAAAAGGCTGAGCAGCTAGTAAACCATTGGCTGGAATCTCTGCGGCGAAGTAGTACTGGGAATTCAGGAGTGAGGCATTCTGGAAGTGAATGGGCACTGGGTAGCACTTCAGGATTTCTGTTGTCTTTTTGGTCCTCCGTGGGCGCTCTTCCTCAACAACGATTTGATACACACTAAGAGTGTAGAAAGGAAAGAACAAAAGAAACAGTGGTTATTTTAAAACTTGGCCAGTCAAACTATCCTAAAACCATAATAGTATACCAGTATTTACTGGAAAAAAAACAAACTGCTAAAAGCAAAGAATGCAGGAAGAAAATGTAATTTTAATATTCAGGTGCATAAATTTGTGGAATAGATTAATGCTTTCAAATTCACTTTGTTTTGGAAAAACAAAATTAACCACACACACCACAGCTTTTCACACAAGTGAACGCACAGCACATTTTCTTGTTTAAACTCTTGTACAGAAGAAGTGTGCTTAATCAGTGCTAAAATGTGGAATTCAGTATTATTTTGTTGACCAAAGCAAGCATAAAGCTACAGAGTCCCTTCTCTAACCTGTTTATCTTACCTAAATGAAATTAAATTAGTACTAAGATAAAAATGAAGACACAAATTACAGAGAGACAGGGAGCAGTATTTGCTTAGCTGTTGGCATGGTAAGTATTTACAAAAGCACAAAGTAAAATTTCAGTGGCATATTGACTCTTGCTGAGAAAGTATAAAACTCTTTTTGATGGAAGTCATTGTCACTCAGTAAAGCACTTTTACACATCTTCTGGATAACCATATTTTTCAGTTTCTGCATTCTGCAAAGCAAGTCAGTATGCACTTGCAGTCTCTGCTGTACTGGGACTACAGAGAACAGTCCATCCCTCTGCACTGTAAAGGTGCTGTGGACATTCAAACAGGAACAAAGAAATTGCAATTTCTGCTGTATATGCAAACAGCGTAATCATTATACCCTTGCAGCTGCTGTAAAAGACTGAGTCAGTGCTTTTAAATTTGTGATGTGGGAAGTCCATGCCTCTAAAGAGGACTGGCCTACAAGTTTATTGCTTCACTGGGGACCAGTGGTTCTTAATCAGTATTTGTCTCCTGGAATCTTGAATCCCAGTAAACAAGTCAGTCTAGATAATTGATGTCAAAGTGGCAACGTGTCCACATTTTTGCATATCATCTACATCCACTAACAATTTATGATCTTTCGAGTTGACAGTTCATAAAAACCAGCAATCTCTGCACATTAAGTTTCTTAAAGATGAAATATCCACAGAATCTTCTGACATGCCACTCTTTCATCATTTGGAGATAGACAATTATATTTACAGAAGATTCTGCTCAAAGTACAGGGACACATGGGCTGACCTTCTGCAGGGCCACCTCAGTCTAGACCCAACAGTGTTTATTTATTGGCTTATCACATCCCTGCACAGCTATGGCTACTTCCCTTCTGAAGGCAAATCTGGTTTAGCAATAAAGGGATGAACTGTCCAAGGACAGGAGGGATGGTGCTTTAAGGAGCCTGGGCTAGGGGAAAGTTTCCCTTGACCACATCAGGGGGTTGGACTAGATGATCTTTAAAAGTCCCTTCCACCCCAAACCATTCTATGATTTTACGACACCACCACTTAAGGTCTTCTGAGTCTCCACAGTCAAATAAGGGGCAGAAAACGCCAATTTTCTTGACCATCGTAGTGGGTTTTTACCAGAATTGCTGATCATTTGCCAGACCCTGATTGAGTTTTTAAGATCTAGCATCTCCAGTAGGAGATGCTGGACTTCTATGCTCACAAAAAGTGCCTAGAAAGTTAACACTGAGAATGCAATCAATACCTCTTCTTCTGCCTGATTCAGACTTTCAACATGGTGGAGCTTTAGTTCAATGTTAACACACTTAAACCTATTTGCCTTCATGAAGATGTCTACACATCTACAGTTCTCAGAAAACTGAGCAGAAAGAAGGCGTCTACTTTTGAGTCAACCTAAGTGCTTCTCAGACTCCATTGATTACAATAACTAAACACTCACATGTAGACATTTAGAAGTGGACACCCGAATTTAAATGTTTTGATTTAATGCTAAACTTCATGCAGAAATCTAACCATGCATAAATTTACTACAGCCAGGGACACAGAAACGTCTTGAGGGTTCATTTGAAAGCCTCTGTCTGTACATTTTGCAGCTCTGTGCAACAAAGTCTTCGTAACAAACAGAAATATTTTCATTAGTTGATTGATTCCATGCTGTATAGTAAATGAAGGTCAATCCACAGCAATCTTTCTTTGATCCTGTGGGAACTAATTTTTAAAATCTAACCATGGAATATCTGCACTAAAATGTTGGTTTTTTCTTACAAATCAAATTTTGACATGATTTTCACAATTAATTTTCTAGAACAAAATAGAGTTGCTTGGAATGGGGATTCCAAGCTACTTTGAAGACAGCATGATGCCTCCTCTGACTATTAATTT
The DNA here is from genome assembly GCA_008694505.1 of Cyanoderma ruficeps. Lineage (NCBI taxonomy): Eukaryota > Metazoa > Chordata > Aves > Passeriformes > Timaliidae > Cyanoderma > Cyanoderma ruficeps. Next base: position 20,139,950 of record VZDJ01007755.1, on the reverse strand, counting down.
GCAGTGAATCTACAATAAATACCACCTGCAAACTTAAATGGAGTATAGGAAAAAAAAATGCAGAAGGTGATGTAAACATTTATTCTTGCAAGGCAGTGAAGCTGGATACACTTGCCTAATACTGCAGCAAATGTAAAAATCCCTCCATTTCACTGAAGCATGATGGACAGTAAACTAAGTAACTTCTTTCCTGCAGCAGGCCTTAATCTAAGAGGGACTTCAGACCCGATGAGATAATATGATAATTCAGTACTGGCTGAAATGAGGATTCTCCTTATTTTTCACTCAGTGATTAAAGCTAAAGACAGTAGACATTTTAGAAACAAATCGATCACTAAAATGCTCCTTCTCTTGTGGCAAATCCCTATTTAGTTACACTACATGCACTACTCCTTTTATACCGTTTAGATGCCTGCCATCTACTCATTTTCAGATACTTTAAAGAAAGAAGTAAGTTGACTGGAGCAATCTCAAACTCAAAATGTCTTTTAATCCTTACTCTACAAGACAAATTAGATTTGCGAGCATCTAGACCTCAAATCTATTTGCTCTTTAATAATTTAAGCACTGAAAGGTCAAACAAGTCTTTTCTGTTCCCCTTCATCAAAGTCCAAGTGCTAATGAAAAATAACTAAATCCTATCTGCTGGCCAATTTCCACACACTGCTGTTTCTCTGATGTAAATTAACACATTATGAGCACCTGGGTCAATGGAAACCTGACAGAATTTTACCAGTGATACTTTTTACATTTGTACAAATGAGATCATCCTGCTAATGAATTTTACGAAATTACCCCAATTAAAATTATAATCCAAAAGCTTTCTCCAGTTCTTATGATTAATATTGCTTTCTTTAATATGTAACAGCTGGACTGCCTAGTCTGAGAAGGGTTCAAGCTCAGTGAATTGGGCTAGCACTGTGCCACAACTCTATTATTCCTCTTCTGTATTAGTCAGATTTCTGGCTTGTTTGAAGTTGAATTATTCCTTTTCCACACCTCTACATTTCAGAGAATAAAGTCTTCCTATCTGTAATCCAGAAAGTAAGTTCTACACTACAGTGAAAGGTGCCAAAAGCATATTGGTTATCGGCAGCATTTAGACTGATTTTTCTGAACAAAAGAAATGTAATTTAAGTATAAGTCACATTACACAGTTCTACTATAGAATTTCAATGCCTTGGAAATTAAATACAAAACTTATTTTTATATAGACTGAAGTTCGCTGCTGCATTGAGAAAGGAACACATGGGAGTTATTTTTAACCTAGGATTCAAATGCTTCAAAATCTGCATCACATGATTGGAGATTTGGGATTAAAAAAGGTGTACGGAAAAGGGAAAAAAAGAAATATTATTTTTACACTGCTTTTTATTCTAACAATTCCAAACCAGCTCCAAAATTAAATGATTATGCGGATTCTGAACACAATACTTTACCTTTTTTTTAGAAATTAGACAGTGCAGGTCTCTCAGATATTTACTGAGTTTGGATTGCTTAAATTGGAATTGTCTGATAAATATACTGATTTTTTTCAGAGTAGAAAAAGACACATGAAAGTAGAAAAAAAACATATTAGCACAGTATTAAAAGATGCTTAGAATACTTAAGACAAATGACAATTTCAAAGAAGACTTAAGTGTGTATCTAGTCTTAACTACATGAAATGATGGGTTTTGGTAACCTCCTGAATCAGGACATTATTTCACATTACTGGAATGCTGTAAACAAGATTTTAATTAATCAAAGTCTCATTCAATGTTACAAAATAACTTTCCAAGAAGGACCCTTTGGATGCAAACATGGACATCGGAATTCTTCATACAGGAGTCCTTAACATGTACGATCTAGGCATTTATTGAAACTTATTAATCTATAATTACACCTAATTCGAAAGTAATTCCAAATTACAAACAAAGGGAAAACAAGCTTGATTACTTCATTTTCAAACTGTCAGCTCTATTTTGTCTCTCTAACACAGTCTTGATGCTTTACATAACTGAAGCATTAAAGAGATGCTTAGAATTAATTTCACAGAAGGGAGATTGACTAAAAAGCTGAATATAGACAAAGACTACCTGAATTTCTTTACTAGTCTTAATACAACTGCTGTGTGTGATTCTAGGCAAGTCAATCAACTATTATGGGCCTCAGAAATCCAATTGTAAAATGAGAACAAGAAATTTTCTTATTCCACCCAGTCTGCTTCAACTTTTAAAACATCTTCAAATTCTTCTTATTATCCTTGAATTTCTTTTTCCCCTAGGAAATGTACAAAGCATGCAAAGCTCTTAAGGTCCTCTAAGAGTGCCCTGAACAGCTGTCAAAACTGCTGGGCTACCTTTGCAGACTGTTATAAGTTCATGCTTTATTAGAAATAAGCAAAACTGGTACTTTTTATAGATCTATTTCTGTATTTTCACTTGCATGCTTGCCAAGTCAAACAATAAAATAACCCTTAATATTGATCATTATTTCAGTTACTTATTCCCACAGCCCTATTTAACTGCATGCTAGAATCACTTAATGCATTATTCTAAACTGCTCGTTCCAATAGAGGGCAAAATTCAGAAACCTAAACCCCATCCCATTATCTCAGTTCTAAGTCCATGAAGAACTTGACTGCTCAAACCATAAGAATCTCCACAGTTTATAGGGTCCCCACAGCTTCAGCGAAACTTCTGCAGACTCTGAAAATTCTTCTATCGTACTGCCAGTAAGACTTCTAAAATATATCAGTTGTTTCGTTCATGTTTTCATCTAAAACTTCATATATCTTTGCTCAGCATGTGCTATGCACGCTTATTGCCTAACATTGCTTCTTGAAAAGAACACAGCCTTTGGACAGCTTTTTCTACATAATATGCAACATAACTTCATCTCTGTCATCAGCTGTCTCTGACATGGTGATATCATATTTATATGGATTAACATTGGAGATACATATCTATTTCTCAATGCCCTCAATGCACTCGATTCTTGTAATTCATCCTGTAACTTCAAATTTTACAGTTCTAGAAATTATATGTAATTACACATATGTAATGCACCTTGAAATGGAGCAGGGAAATTACTCTTTAAAGGACAGGAATTAATAATTTATGGTTAGCAGGCAAATAGAAAAAGGCTGCAAGAAATTGCCACCAACTCTCCTCCTACTGTGCAAGAGCCTGTATATTTATTATTGGTGGATTAAACAAAGGGGATAAACAACCCCTGATTCATCAAGTGTCTCACCATCACAGCTACACAGGCTTTGCCAGTGGGAGCTGGCAACAATGGGAGTTCTAGCAATGCCTAAGATACGGTGAATAAAATATACTCTGTGTGCAGTCATTTCCAGAACAGATTCAATGCCAGAGAACCACCTGAATAGCAGTTCTGTCCTGCTGACCACTGTCCCTGTGACCACTTCGCGTATTTTATCAAAGGGGAAGAAGACATGGTTCAACTGTGGCATAGAGGTAAGACCAGGGATTTTTTGATTAGCAGCAGGACAAATGACTATACCTACTAATGATGGAGAAGACTGTTTAAGGTAGCCACCACTATTTCAGGGACATTTTATTTGGGAGATCAGAGATTTCCTGGGCTTTATACAAAATACAATGCCTACTGTATTCCCATTATAGTATCTAAAAAAAGGTGAAGAAGCTTAAAAAAATCCCTTGTTGGAACATAATGTCCAGATATGAAAACACAGAGAGAAGAAAAACATACAAAATAAATAAAACCTCTAAATTTATGTTGTCATAACAATGGCAACAACAATGCCAACAAGTATTTTTAAAATCACACATTAATATGTGATTTATATGGGGGGGAAAGAAGTGACTCAGGCAATGCTGCAAATAATATTTGCACAACACATAATCATCAAAATTCTTGCAATGGTTCCAATTTAAGCACTTGAAGTACCAGTGTTAGAGGTGTATTCCCTGTTTCTATGGGTGAGTGAAGGGAATCTTAAGTCCTTATAGCTTTTCAGAGTGAAGGGCATCTTAAATCCTTCTAACTTTTTGTTTGCATCTTTACTTAAAGCTAGAAGGTTCCACGTAAACAAAAGCGTCACAATCTTTGGCAGGTTTCTAACTCTGTGGAACAGTTGTTGCCTCGCAAATGTAGGAAAGGTGCTAAATAAATAAAATACTTTGTGCTAGCAGCTTGTTCAAACTTGAATGGAAAGATTCTACTTTCACACCTGGCTTTATTTACTAGCTTTGCAGGTCAAGAGATAAGCCTGGTTAGATTCTCCAAGGCAGGGCCTGTCTTCATTTTCAGGAAATACTATTACTGGCACATGAAATTTTCAGCCCATGGGGAAAAATAAAATTTGAGAAATCTTTTGGCATCAGACCTGGCATGAACACAAGAGAGACTAATATTATACAATATCTCCATTGTCATGCAAGGAGCACTATTTCTCAGATCAATCACAGCAGAAATACCTAAATGTCTGTAAAGGAGGAGATAAGACAGCTCAGGTTCAGTCCCCAGAGATAGTGCCAAATGTAAACTCTCAGGTGTCGTAATAAGCTTTATCTTCACAGACCCAAGTCCACTGGGGAACAGTATCCGGTTTTTAATGTAAAACTCCTAAGCTGCTTTGTGACTGCCCAACTCTTTTGTATGGATGGTCTCAAAGACTTAAAAGTCAGCATTTACAAAGGAGATTTTCTGGGAAAAATACATCCAAGCAAACCTCTCCTTAGCATTCCTATGGTTTTATACAGGAAATCCTGACAATTTTTCAAATGGAAAGCATTATGTCACTGGAAGTTAAGGATATTTTGCTTGTTCTTTCCTCCAAGACAGTCACCAGGGGAGGGTATGACAACAGGTTCAATTCCTTAGAGAAGGAAAACATTTGCTACATAATATCTTAATTGCAGAAGAGACAGATAGGCTCTGAAAATTGTAATTTAATGGCCACCACAAGTTCATAATTCATTCAAATTCTTTTTTCCAGATGTGTAAGAAATAATACATTTCTCTTTTGAAAATATGGACTCCCTAGAATTTAAGGACACATAACAGCTTTGGCTCAAATAATTGCACGAAGAAACTCTGCAAGGAAAAGAAAACAACGATGCATGCTGGCCAGATGGGTGCCATCTAGACCTGGTGATACTAGGTGTTTAACTTTTTGGTCTTATTTCCTAGTACAGAGATTCATTGTTTCAGAGAATCTAAGCACACTTGTCAGGGGCAAAGAGTGTCCAGCAGATCTTCAGCCTTGCAACTGCAGGCAACTGTAACACCATTCACGAAACCTTTCTGAAATGTTTCTGCCTTTAGATTCAATTATCACAAATGACAATTCAAAATGTAGTTTTGTTGGTAGAGAGAGAGAGAGAGAGAGAGTGAAAAATATTACATGGATTTCAGTTTGTAATACTTTGTTATTTAGCAGGACAATAAAGATTGCACCAGTAGATAATGTGTACTTGGTATTACAACACATAGCCTGCTGATGGACGGCAATTTTAACTTTGTCCCATCCATCCTTTGCAAAAAATCAATAAATTCAATATATATGCTAACCTACACTTATTCAAAAGAAGTATTAGTTTACTATTGAAACAGCATATTAAAATTTATAAGAACCATTTGCCCAACACATATATAAGTGGTGGTTAGACATAACGCCAACAATAATTGTGACACAAGAGACTGCTCTGTTGTTAACTGAGATTTGTGAACTGGCAAGGAAGGAAATTAAAACTGTTCTCTCAACCCTCCCAACACCCCCAATCCTTAATAAATATTAATGCAATAATACCTTTTTCTTTCTGGTTATACCATCCCATGGTAATTATTTGTAATCATTTAAATACTGGTGCCCATCTAGGACTTGGGAGTGTTATTACTGCACTGGCTTACAAGAGTGACTGTCATAATTACCACAAACAGGATGATAAAGATGACAGGATGCAACTATGTTTTCACAACTGTTATGTACATTGCTACACCTGAAATTTCTTAATCATCAAATAGAATTTCCCCACCCCCACTCTCCCAGGGGCTGAGTACTGCTCTATACCGATCCGATCCATCATGATGAGACACAATGTATTAGCAATTCTGCATACTTTGAAATAACCACATAATTCTACCTTTCTTTTTCTTCTACAGGGTAATCAGACACATCTCTTTATTATTTTGTAGGGGAAATTTTTAATAATTGTTTCTTCTGCTGAAAAAATTAAATGTTCTAAAATATTGCAGGCCACAAAAACTCCCTATGATCAGAAACATACTTTTTCTGAAACTCTTATAACTTCACTGTGGCTTGTACTCTCCATACTTACTATATATTTATGTATTTGTTTTTTCTTCAAACTCAAAATTTCAAGAAAATATATAAATTTTGTAAATAGTCTGTAGACCTGCACAATACAAAGTGAGTACAAAATGTAAATAAAATAAAGCCTACTTAAAACAGTACTGTTTCACAAGCAGTTCAAAGTCGTTTTTGACAGGCGTAAGTAATATGATAGAAGAGAGCATTTGGCTCTATATTCATCATTTCTCTCAGCTATTAAACGTTGGACAAGAAAAGGGCATCTTTGACTACAGAGCTCCTCCAATATGCCCCATACAGTATCAATGAGATCAATGTGCTAAATACAGGCTGCAAGTGACAAACTAGAAAGGGCATCAGAGATCTGGCAATGTATTTTGGTGGCGGTGGTTTCTTTTCCCTTTAGGGATTTTTATGTGGTTGGGGGGTTGTATTTTTTGTTTGTTTGTTTGTTTCTGGGCTTTTTTGGTGGTCTTTTTTTTGGTTTGGTTTAGTTTGGCTCCTTTTCACAGGAAAAAAAAGAAATGTCGCAGATAAGAAATTGTGCATATGAAAAGAGAAAGCAAAAGGAAGAGACAAAACAAAACTAGGAGATATTGAAATATTCGAGAATACAAAAGTCTACACGAGGTAGGAATTTAGAGAAGAAAATAACAGATAATGTACTGAAAACAGCTTGACATGTATCATCCTGCTTGGTAAATAAGAAGTGAAAATAAAAGTAGTAGTAGGAAAGACAAAGTAGAAATGAAGTCTATCTAATATAGACACATGTTAAACAAAGCATTTTAAACTTACACCCAGCTACTTTTTTATAAATTACACACAGTATGTTTGTAAAAGGTGTTTGATTTCATAGCTATATTATGAAATCAAATACCTTTTACAAACAAATTGTTCATAATTTATAAAATTACTTTATTTTATAACAGAGTTGAGAAATCATAGTATGTACTTATGACTGGGGGGGGGGGAATTGTTNACTGGGGGGGGGGGGAATTGTTATCCATGAACGACTGCTTACAAGATCTCTTCACACACTCACTATGATTTACTGAGCATTTTTTAAAATTGCTCTACCAACTAATACTTGGCTTCTTCCATAAATAACTCTGGTAAACGTAAGCTTGTAATCTTTTTGATAGGTATGTCACCATTAACTTTTTGGCAACACTAAAACATCTCTGCTGACAGCTCTTTCATGTTTAAGGGACAAGAACATTCCATTTACATTGACCAGGTACTCGGTTTTTTTAAAGGCCATTTGAAACAGAAGATGCTTCAAAGCCTTAAAAATAGACTAAGACACCTCAAGTTTTACTGCAAGAAATCCAGAATGCTGTAATCCCATCCCTATTCCACATGTCATCTGTGATACCCAGCTCCCACTCTCAATATGCTCAGCTCATTCCAGTATCTCCCAAACACTGGCTGGAAAAGAGGTGACACATGCTGTGGCTGCTTCTGGGCTACAGACTGGCTTGCTGGTATGTGCACTGTAGCTCCCTCCTGATGGACCACATGAAATGAACTCATACTCATACTCTAACACAGCCTAACCCTTCAGATGCTATTCTGGGTCTTTATCAGAGATTCCAAAGTATGTGAGAAACTTACTATTTATGCAACACTCAAACTATTGCTTGAAAATTTCCAAGAGGTCCTATATTAATGAGGGAAGGAAGGAACATACAGGCGGATGAACAGGATGATACTTGTTTTCTTAGGAAACCAGGAAAAAAAAATCAGGTGCAAACTTTAACTTATTTATGAGTCAGAAAGTTTAATTCTCATCTTGGATGTGTAATATAGCACACAGAAGACAAGGTGTACTCCCTTTCTTCATTTTACCAGTGAAAAGTTTTATTCCTACAGAGTAATGACTCAGTCCCTCCAGGAACCAGATACTATTGATCTCACTCCACAAGGCTTTATGCTCTTGATTTAAACCCAAGCAGGAATGTCACTAACTTAAATGATGCTGGTCTAAACTGAACTAACCTAAAGCTTCAGATCCTCCAGGGCTTTGAGACTGACTTCATTACCAAGCAGTACAAAACAGGGATGCCTCCTACTTTATCACCTTCTCACAACTTGCCTTTAAAATGAATGCAAACGACAGAGAGACTGTGAGGCTATTAATTCCACAAAATAGTCCACATAGCCACTATTCTGAGATCTTCCGGTGGTCAACATGGAAAAGCTGAACAAAAAATAACTTTCAGAGAGTGAGCTATACATGCAGCTGCTTATTACACCACTCCTCACCACTGCCAGGTTGTTTACAGATATATTTAGGTATATTTTCCTCTTTCTCTTCAGAATATTTCCATTTATTTTAACTTGAGATATAGGAATAGACAAAGCATGATATACTGAGTTGCAGAAAGCTAAACAGATTGTCCCTACCCCATGAGAAATAAAACTGCTCGCATCTGCATCGATCCCCAGGGCTTGATCTCCTAGACCATCCTTCTTTCCACCACAGCTAGGCTACACTTTTCAGTCGCCAGCAACACACTGCAGTTCCTCTCCTTACCACGGGAGGAGGCTTAGCTCCTCTTCATCTTTGCAACAGAGCTCTCCCTTGGGGAAGAAGGGCCTACTCATTCTCTAAGAACTTCTTTGTGTACAAACAAGTAAAAATAATTTTAAAAGGAAGTGGCAGGTGTAGATTTCAAAAGGCTATTTCTTCTGTTAACAAACAATGAACAAACCATTTCAAGTGCAGAGCTTGTTCTATATTATCCTGCTGGTGATGTGTTCTTAATTGGAATACTTTCTTCCAGTAATCACTGATTCAAAGCAGTGAGAGAAGAAGGAAGAGGGTGAGAGGGAGGTGGGAAGAAAGAGGGATACAGAAGAAAAAAGGGAGAGACAGAGAGGGAGAGGCAGAGGGGGACTTCTGTGTAAAATTCTGCTAAGAACAGGGATGCCAGTTAATCACAAGTTATGTGGGAAGTTTTTATAATGAAAATCACCGATCATCCAAGTTATCTAGATTTATGAAACATTTCTCTCCAAAATTGTTTACAGATACTTATATGATAAGACTTTCTCCATCTTTCAAAATTTGTATTAAAAACACCTTATTTCCATCAGAATAGCTTATAGTAACACCCACCATCCCTTTGGTATACAGGGTAGTGCAAAGAAATCATTTTGGTTTATTCCAGTTTAAAGGACAAATAGCAAATCAACTTAGATGTTTCAGATTTTTACATTTGTCATGCTGTGGAGGTGTTTGTGCTTAGCAGAGCTCAGAAGACAGTGTGTAACTCTTTGTACAAAGAGTGTATGACCTAAACTGGTCTTGCTCATAAAATACAATAATGAAAACAGTTCATAGCTGCTCTTGAACAGATCATTTTTGTTAGATGCCGCATGTCTGATATAACAACACAACACTGAATATTTCAGTCTTGTAAGTCTAATTTCTTTTTGTCCTGGCTTGATCAAGATAAGATCAGTTCTAAATTGCTTTGGAATATTAGCTGGGTACCCTGAATTTATTTTGTATTCTCTCAACCATAACTCATTACATGGAACTTGCTTGGCATCAATAAGTCACTATGGCTTTTGTGTGTGTATGCGTGTGGGAGTGTATGTGTGGCTCAATACCCTGCTGCTAGGCTATTTAGTGATAAAATCTGATATAATAAAATATTAATTACAGCTGAAAGGTTGGGCGAGAAATATGAACTCAATTACAGTCCCATATTGTGAACAAAGGGCATGGTGAAAAAATCCTTTAGTTATAGATGTTTGGGATAATAAAAGAACAACTAGAACATTACACTCAAGCTGAGTGCTCCCTAAAAGGCCACCTGTTATTAATCTTCACATCAGGCATAGAATTTCAAGTAAATGAGGTCAAGATGAAAGACTTCTGATGATGATTTTTTTTACTTAACTAATTTAAAGATTTCTTTATCTGAGTATTTTTTCTTTGATGTCACTGCAATTTAGTAAGCAGAAATTTGTAACAAGCACAAGGACACAGCAATTGTAATGAAAGGTTAGCTATCATATATAGTACACAAAATCATCACCTTATACGGTGGCAAGAATTAACAGATTATTCCAGAATTCTTCATTTCAGTCAGACTGCCAGTTTCTCAGAACCAAACTGTAGGCAGATGTGGTTATATCATCTTAGAAAGCCTCTTTTTTGGTTTGTTTGTTTTTAAAAAAAAATCAGCAGTGAAATATAAGTTATTCTAAGATTTCTTAATACATACATTTTTGTTTACCTGTTTGATTTACCCAAGTGTGAAGTCAGATGCATTATCAAAGAATTAACAGAATGTGACCAGATTGCAAACAACATAACAGTGATCCGAAGTTAATCCAAATCAAATAATATGACCTTGAAATCCAATGCTTAGTAGCAGATCATAAGAACTAAGAAATCTTATCTATTACTGCAGGCTAAAATGTGCCATTAGATCATGAAATAAGATTTTCAGCGTCTGATGAACTGTGTTCTCTATTAACATTGTTTTCTATTTCAACAAATTTTGCTGCAACTATGGCAATATATTTTGGTACCAAGCCAGAAAACAGACTTTCAATGAATTTACATTTATGATAGTTGGAACAATCCAAAGACCATTTCAAAGCTTCTTAATCAGCTTTATGTTCTTTGCTTAATTTCTTTTTAAAAAGAACACAGAAAAATGATAAGTTCATAAGGACAAGATAAAAGTATCCTGGTACAGCAAGTAAAGGGCTTTTATAAGCCAATATTACACCATTTAACTCACCAGTTTCCAGGTTGCCAAGGCCAATTTACAAAACAACAGGAAAGCATGGAAAAAGGAGTAAGTCTTGTCACAGTTTAAAAGAAATTAAAGAAAGCAAAACTGTCTAAAATAATTTAGTCTAAAAAAGAACAAAGTTAGAGCAGATCTGAAGGAAATATTCAAAATGGAAAGCCATGTCAGGGCTGACTGTTCCTTTCTTTTCACTCTGTCAGAGAGAAAGAAAATGCTGATGCACAATGGTACTGAAGTACAGATCAATGAGGAAGATCCAAAAGAAAATTCCAGGAGTCTGAACACATGCAAACCCATATGCAACAACCTGCAAGATCACACAGCCCATCTCATCAGAATCAGAAGTATCACTTCTGCAAGGTGTATGCCTAACTTTCTGATACTCAAAGACAGCTCACTGCTGCTTGAAAATTGCTTATGACTGGAATGCAAAGATTCATTACTACACACCTTCAGCTCCAGCAAAGTTGCTGACAGCACCCACACCACCAGATTCTACCTGGTTCCATCCTGCTATGTAGGGCAGGGAGCAAAGAAGAAACAGACTAGGTATTTTTCTTATTATAGAATATGATACCATGCTGTTACCCTGTCTTCATAAATCATGTAGAAAACAGATCTAGCAAGGTGTGAATGACCACTTTACTTGTATTCTCAAGAAAGCAGGAAGGCCAATTCCCACCTAGCAGAGGCAACTGTAATTCTTTAAGTCTAAATGGGATGAATAAGCTATGTAATTTCCACTAAATAATTCTAAGATTCAAGCACCTGTTTTTAAATAAATACTATAATATGTCATTTTCATTCTACAGTCTTCAGGGCAGCTGGATATGATACAACAAAATATTCTACTGGAATTAAAAGAAATGGAGTAACACAAAAAGGCAGCAGTCTTCATGCAAGAACTTGCCTGAGTAACATCTACTTTCAAAGACATCCAGGGCCACTTCCAAACAAGAGATTTCTTCCTCAACAGCCATGAAGAAGATCAATAGTTACACAAAGTTAAATTAGAGGAGCAATGAAAAAAATATCTTGAGAAATGATGTGATGTCCTTAAGGAATGGGAATATTCCCTCAGATCTAAATCCATACATAAATGATAAAGATACACTATTGCTCAGTCTGTTGTATTCAACTCCCAATTTATGTATATTATATGTATGCTGCCTCCTAGTGCAGTGGTTTTCATTCTGTTCTCCACAAATTTGTAGAAAACGCAGTTTACAAAAGGTAAGGAAAACATACAGCTTACGGATTACAAATCACAACAATAAGATCTGCATGTACACTGAATATCTTCAGGGGTTTATAAATTAAAAGAATAATTCTATTAAGAGAAACTGATTATAAAGATTACGAGTAAGTGATATTCTAGTTCAATGTTTTCTAGCAAACAATAGACTACTGCAATGCTGTAACTATGCCCTGGAGAGTGTCCATGAGGTGTGGATAGTCTGCAAATACACCAATGTTCATGGGCATGACTACGGGAGTTGCACAGCTTTTATTTATGAATTTGAATTAATATGTACATGCAAATTGATCAAGGAGCCTGGATATTACACAGAAATTAAGAAGCAGAATTTAGAGCAGGAGATCAGCTAATGGATTAATAACACTGTTAATACTAAACATATCCTACATCTTCTACAAAGCTGTGCACTGGAAATTCACTACTGAATTGAGCTGGGGAATTAAGAAAATAGATGTATTAAAATGAGCAGTTTATAAGTGGAAGGAGAATGCTTATTTTCTCCCTTTATTCAAGGATGCTTTGCAATCTGCTGGTTTGTGTACAGCACAGGAAGAAAAATATTTGCTGAGGCAGCTGACTGAGTACACAAGCCAATTTCAACAGGTTTTCTGATTCAAAGCTTGAAAACTGTTTACTGCTCATTAAAGCACTCACAGTGGATATGAAGTTTTTAATCTATTCAGTGAGGGGATTCAATGTAGAGCATGGAGAGACTAGCTCATACAGATCCACTACAGTTGTTTAAGATGCAGTCTCATTTGTCCATTTTCTCCTGCCAGATGCTTTGTTTTCACGGGAAAATTGTTGGGAAGCAGCACATGCCTGTGCTTCAGTTGCAACTGTAGAAGCCAGTGTTATCCCTGAAGCACCCAAGGCACAGGCACATTTTTTCCTACAGGCTCTGCTGTAGGAGAGCAAGACCAGAGCAAAAATAACCACAACACAATTCTCGCCTCTCAATGCTATCGTCTCTTTCCACAACTTAAATGCAGTGGATTCCGGTCCAGCAATTTGGAAATGGAGATTACTGTGTTCATTTTCATTCTTTCTTCCCTACAAAAAAGCTCTGCAGGGCACTTTAATCAGCAGTGCAAAATGATGCAGGCAGGCACAGAAAACAAGTCAGTTTTTGTGGCATCGTCCCCAGTTTTCAGGACTTCTGTGGATAAATACAAGGCTGACCTTCTATTCTGTCAGTGAAGGTATAACTCTTCCTCCTCCCTGCACTGGGAATGACTCTGGTAGGATTAGGTGGCACAGAAACCTTGGCAGCATGATATTGTACAGCTCTTCCCACAGGAAATCTGGCTGTAGATAAAAGATTCTGCACAGTTCAGGATTAGCACAACTGTTAAATACAGATGAGATTTTGGCCTCGTGCTTCTACTCCCCTACGAGGCTAATCTTGACAACAGCTTCAACTCTAGATGTGAGAATGCAGTTAATTCATCTGTCCTCATCTGATTTCCCCATGGTACTTTCTCCCTAAATTCAACATTTTTATAATGCCTTACACATCTATCCTACCGCTCTCTGAGGCTGTTTTAGGCTGAGGCTTTTACACTTCTCCTGACTAAAGAGCTGCTGCTTTCAGTTGTAGAGCCCAGTAAGTGACTCTAATGTTTCTTTGTGTCATTTAATGTAATCCAGTTGAGCAGATTAGCTTTTACTTAGCAATGCTTTAGAGTCATGATGCTTGTTATAAATGCCAGTGATTTCCTTTCCTACTTAAATGAACAGTATAACAGAAAGTTTACATGTTAATATTCAGCAAAGTGAATACTCCTTCAGCATCAAGTGTGGGGAATGACAGTGTTTCACTTGGAGTGCATCTATAGCTTTTCTTCCTCTTTCCATGCAGCATTCTTCTTTATCCTTTTGTTTCCTTTAACACTACTTAGTATCAAATAAAAGCATTTATTTGATTGCTTGCAATGCGTGATCAAAATGCTTTAGTACAAATGGTTCAATCGTTTAGAATGGTTCAATCAAAAATTTATACTGAGAGTTAGGAATTGCCCCAAATTACTTTGTTCTGGAAACCACAGTCCTCTTGCTGTACATTTAACTATTAGCAACAGAAGCTTTTTAATGCAGCTATTTAGTGTTTGCTTGTGAATAAAGGGCTCATACAAACTTGCTCAAAATGCACAATACTGAAGAAAAATTCCTAAAGTAAATGGCAGAATGGAAATGCACCACTGTCAAAGAATCTGTAGAAAAGCCAATTAAAGTGGTACTGATTACTACTGTGTTGCAACCTAAATTATTAGAACAATCCTGTTGATTTTTTTCTCTTTGTCACTCAGACAACTCTCATCCACGTGAGAATCTTGACCAAAGTTTGTGCTCTTTTGGGGATTGTCATGTACAGAATACTGAAAAACACACTTCTGGCGCCATAGTGCTGTGTGAGTTTAACTAACACCACCTTCCTGACAGGTATATTTGCCTGTTTCAATTCACCACTGCCTAGTGAATTTATAGTTGAGCTGTTTATATACATATGGTCTCTGAACTAAAATTGCTCTCCTTCCCCTCTGAAGTTTATTCCTCTGATGCATTTTTAGAAAATAAGCATTTCTTCTCTTGGCCTTAACTGGCTAGCTAAAAACCAAGTCAAGTTCTCTTGTTTCCTCCATATCTAACACAGGTTTTCCATGATCCTTTATGCCAAAACACTCCACTGTTGCAGTGCCAGTACATAGGTATACCTTGGTAGATCAGAACAAGGCATAGCAGCTCACATGAGGTCCTGCCAGTGTCCTGTACAATGGTGCTCAGAGCTTGTCACCTTTGCTGGGAACCCCACCTGCTGAGTACAGTCTGTTTGCCTATTTCACACCCATGCTGTGTTTTGATGATTCGCAGTGTGTGTGGATGGCTTACACTCACACTGTATGCCATCCACAGACACTCTCTTCTTCTTTGTGATTTCCAAAAATGAGCCTCTATCTTACAACACGCATCCTTCTTATTAGCTCATAAAAGGCAAACTTTGAATCTCATCCTGAAGGCTATTCCGTATTTTCTGTGCAACGTTCCAATCCAATGCTGCAGGCAGGATTACTGTCAAATGGATTAAAATGTGCTATATTTATATTTTAGATATATAAACAAACAAGCATTGGGTCACCTCTCAGTTGATAATTCAGTACGTCACTATACAGCACAGTGAACATGTATCACAGTCTGTTTCAGAGCTCTTAAGAACCACTTAAAATACATATTTAATTTAAATACCTATGAAAGAAAAAGAACTTAATCTTGAGAGTCACATAAAGTAGAAAGTATATGGCATAGCTAGGGAACAGAAATATTGATGCGCAACATTGCCAAGGCTTCAACCCTAACAGGGGCCAACCAGACAGAGCTCCCAGTATAACCTGCAAGCCTGACTTGAGTGCTCATTTAGTCCAAAGAAGAAGTGCTCATTTAGTCCAAAGAAGAAGAATGAAGACCAAAGATGACACCATTCTTTTTACTTGGGACACCTCACTTTGGCCTCGAGAATTCGAGAGGAAAATACTGATGGGATTCAAACCTCTGCAAAAATAAAAGAACTGAGGTAAGATGATCAGCTACAGTAATTTCACACAGGGATATGGTAAGTGCACATACATAAATACACATTAAGGTCAACAGTGAAAGCTCCCACAGAGAGCAATGGGTTACACGTGCCTGACAATTCCTAATCACAGTTTTACAGGAATTTGGAATGGGTCACTCAGCATTGTGGCTACAAACTAACATACGTTATGCATGCTGTCAGAAAATTACTTTAAAATGTCTCCACAAAGTACATCCCCACATAATCCTGTTCAACAACCACCCAGGGGAATGTAGCTGGCCCACATACTCCCCCTTCAATCCTTCCACAGCACACAGTAAAATGAAACCAATCCCTGGCACACTTCAGTAAGCACAGAGCAACAGCACCTCTTTCCTTACATTTTCAAGGAGTGCTCTGGTTGTTCTGCATTTGAACTTGGCTATGTTTAAACTGAGTACTCCTTCGAAAATCATGCAATGCAGTAATTTTCAGTGATGTTCATAATTCCTTCATTGTGGTCCCTACATTAAACACCTCCTTCCCTCAAGGCAAGCACCCAGAAGGACATTTGAGGCTCTACCCACTCAGTGGGAGAAACATCTCTCTACAACTCCAGAGGGCTACTCTGACACGAAGGTAGGACTGTACCTCTCACACTGTCTCTATGGGATGATCAATGCCCCTAATTGAGGAACTTCCTAAACTCAGACAGAAGTAGATGCTCATATTTAAAGACCTAAAATACATATTATTTGGGAGTTTTACTGCATAGGTCTACATCTGCTTAAGATACAAGTGTCTGAGCTCTCTCAGGAGAGATGCGACATTCATACCAGCTTTTTCCACAACAACCTAACACCTTTAGCAGGTTTGCAGAAACCAGAAGGTGGGGTTAAAAACCCTGTTTTCAACCTGAGAGACTTTCACCCACACCCCAACCATCTGTACAGCATTACTGTGGCCTCCTGCTAAGGCTGGCCTAGTATGAAAACACAAATATAAGAAAAAACAGAGAGCTAGGAGAGTATGCATGATGAAACCTGTCTAATCAAATGGAGGCTCTCCTTATTCTGTCCATTATTTCTGTTTTTATTTAAATACCATCTAAATTTTAACGCACCAGAAAGTCCCATGAGAAAAGAACATGGACTTCAGGTCTGTTGTTTGCCTGAGAGGAGCTTCAGGAACTTTGTACTTTCACTTAGAAGTTTCTGGTGCTTTATTGGAAATGTATGATGCTTGAGAACAGGTTGGTGGCTCAGACTTGCTAACACTGAGCTGCTTAAAATCCATCTAAGCTATTTATGCAACGCTGTCCTCTCTGTTAAATTGCTGGAAAGGTCCCCAGCAGGGCTGTGGCACCAGCCAGCTACCACTCTCCCCAAAATTCCCAGACATGAGTCATGGCCTGTTCCCAAATAGCAACCTGTTAAGGGCTCCTAGTGCCTGGGAGCTCTGCAGTATGAATATGGATGGGTTTTAGCCAGTTGGCCTCAGCACAAGAGAATGGTACTGGACATACAAATTTCACTGGTAAATATGCACACCTAAAGTCTGAGCTCAAGTACATTAATCTGAGCACTGAGTAGCCATCCCTCTCAAAGGGATCATGAAAAGATGACCCCGTTCTGTTCCTTGAGATTGAGCTGTTCATTTTAGTAAGTACATTTAAGAAAAACATGCTTTATCAATTCTGACTTAAGTTAGCAATCCAGAGCCAGCAAAACAGGTGTGAGTTCCAAGAGTTAATGATGCACTGTTTGAATTGTTGCTGGACTTCAGCCTTTGTGAGGGAGACTGGAAAAACCCAGTGCTTCAAAGAATCTTAACAAAGAATTGGTATAGATGAACTCGACTATCATGCTGTCAGAATCAGATAAGCAATATAAAGACTATCATAAGGAATTTTGCAAAGATATGGTCTCCACTGCAACCTACTTAAGGCCAGCATGTAGAAGGAAGGTAAAATAAAAAGAGCAGAGCCTCCTAACAGTCCAACAAATTTCTGAGTTGTTAATTACAACCAAAATCTGTGAGAAAGTATTAGTGTGTTATGAAACTGAAATTAATCTCTACAGTGATATGCAATAATATTTTTCCTCTTTTATTCTTGAATAGCTCTAGCTGGCTTTACTTACTATGGATTAATTTCTATTAATTGCTAAATGACAGGTGTCATTACTTGCTGAGTTCTCAATAAGACAAATTATTACTTGAAGAAATCAAGAATCAATACTTGTTCACCCAGGGACTATGGGAAAAGTCACAGTAAAAGGACCATGGAAAGTTCTGAACAAGCTAGCAGGACATGTGAAGCTGCACCACCCATATCCAGGCAACAGGTACCATAAATTCTAGTTCAAGTCACAGTAAAAACATCCAAGGACAAGTTCTACTGCATAACAAAAATGAATTACAGCATTTTTATAGCATAAGCAATTACTGCACTGTTCCCACAATGAAACAGAAATTGACCCTTCTGCTGTAAATAATTATACTTGTTGCTATAAAGAAGTGACAATTATGGGCATTAATAAAACCCAATCACTTCTCCACCACAGACATCCTCAAACAACTTTACTGGCTGACTTACAGGTTGTAAAACTATGATTTGGAAAGAGCTGACCCTACAGCACACAATTCAGGCCTTTATGTTTACAGACCCTTAAGCAATAGACAGAATGCTCGTAGCAAGCAAATTAAAGAGTTCCCTTCACGCTCTTTAGATCCTGTAATCTCAGAGTAATTTGAAAGGCTGTATTTTGAACATGGCATTCCAGAATATTAGTGAGTTAGTAATGCTACTTAAACATGTATAGCTACATTATTTCAACATGCCCATTTCTTTATCATAAATACACCTAATATCCAGACTGTTTTATCTATGAGCTCTTGAAAGGCCGAAGTTCCTTTTTCATTTTATTGGGACGCTATCCAAATTCTGTAGATTAATGTACAATTCGGATACTTCTTTCCTCAGCTGTGTCTACATAAGATTTTCTTTTTTCTCATTACTGCACTACCATGTAATGCCACTGGGAATAGAAGGAAATTACAAAAACATGCTAGCATTACGTAATATGCAAGGCAGGAATTGTGAGAAGACACAGCTAAAAATGCAGATATTGCAATGTCTTTATTGGCACATGCTGTTGCCATGTTTTTGCCCACACAGAGCACTAACATCTCTTATTGTACCAGGAGAATCAGCATTCTCCCATTTCAAAACTCATTAGCTCACATATCCTGAATTTGTAATTATACTCATGGTGTCTGCCTTCATAATTCATACACAGTAACTAAAGCTGCACTCTTACTACGCGACATAGAAACTCAGACAGAGCTATCAGGAACTTTGAGAAGTGGATTGCAACTTTGAGGCCCAAGCCTGTGGCTACAACACACAAGAGCAATCCAAGTATCTCATGGACTTTTCATAGTAATGAAAAATATCCTGAAACTTTTGTATTAAGAGTGTTTGAAACTCTGTTGCTTTCTGAGTACCAAATATATCTCTGTGTGTTTTCAAACAGCCTGCTAGGCCTACTAGTTTTCTTTTTTTATTTCTTGATTGCCAGTGAAACAATTCAATCTGCTGATCTCCTGAAGCAATTCAATCTGTTGATCTCCTGACCAAGTGAGTGATTTTTTGTCAAGATCGTACATTTCAAGAAAAAAGGTAGGCAGCGGCTTTTCTGGAAGGCTGTCAGATTGGAGAATCCAATTGGAGAATCCTGGAAAAGCTCTCTCAGGCTTCAGATGACTCCATTTCTTCATATGCAGATGGACAGTGCTGCAAGACCTAACTTAAGTGGCACAAGAGTGCCAGTGCCTGCTGCTACCTTACAAGGAAGGGAGTGCACACAGTGACAGAACAGAGATGATGGCGAGACATGTGGAAGGCTGATCCTCATGGCATCGTGCTGATGGAAAGAGATGAGGCTCTAAGACATATCCTCCTGCCCTGCAATGTGTGTGGCAGGCATGGGAAGGCAACTGTGACCTCTGCTTCATATGTAGCACAAGGTGGTTCCATGGGGAACTGCTGCATTACATCTGAGACTCTGCATTTCAAGGTGACCCCCTCAGATTAACTCGCTCCATCCTTCTATGATCAGTGGGTAGGAATCAGGTGTCCTCTGTCATTAATTCAAAAATTATTACACTCTGAGTGCTGTTGAAATGGGTAAGCCACAGACAGAATTAAGTACTCCTTGAACTTGGGCTCTCAAAGGTTTCTTTACACCATTTCAAGTTCCTGTGAATCATACTGTTCCTATGCCAGGGACCATGTGCAGATAACTTTCATTCCAGCTGCGACAATGAACCAAGTACTTACATGATGCTTTCAAAGGTCTGGATAAGTCAATAAAAAATGTGCATTTCTGTGAAACTTAGACAATCTCATATGTCCCTCTGATGAAGCAGTAGAAAGGAGTGCTTATCGCTTTAGATAACATGTAGTTTGAAATTTCTACAGTAGTTTTGCTGTTTCCAGTTGTACTGAAAATATTTATTATCACATTATGTTATTATGGCCTTTTGAAGTATAATAAATGCTGTTTCTTCAAGGCAGAGAGATTAAAAGTATGTTTCAAAATTAAGCACTTCAAGTTAAGAGATGTTTGCTTTATTTTCCCAGTAGCGCTCTTATTTATTCAAGTGGAAGAAGCTGGGAGCTGGGCACACAGGTGATAAAGGGCATGTGTGGAGAGTACACAGATTGCCTTCACTCTAGAACACTTAGCTTTCAACTCACATAATTCAAAGTTTATTTGCTTCCTTCTGCATATTTTCTTTAAGACACTTTTAAATTATACTACTTGGCAATTGCTGCAATTCTCTCCCTCTCGTCCCCAGATGCTGCTGGACTGACCCCATATACTCAGATCAGGAAGAACTTTGGTGTCCCAAATGCCAAGTATTGCCTCCACAGGGATTTGCCAGCTGACATATTTGGTCATCCTGTCTTTTCACTTCAGACTGGATTAGGAAAGTACCAAATGTCTGTGGTGTCTGTAAGAGCAGAAAGGTTGGATGCATGGGCCATTAACTGGCCCAAAGAGTTAAATGGGGCAAATCCAGTCAAGCAAAAAGCCTGTAATAATGCAGTATGCAAAACAGATCATGAGGCAGGGTAGAGCCTGGATGCTCTTGCCTTCTTTCTTATCCATTTTGCTCCTTTCCAGAATCTGCTCCTCACAGAGACTTGCTATCTCCAAGTAGTTTCAGTGTTATCTGAGCCAAAATCTTTGGGAGGTTTACTATTAAAGCTTTTTGAGGATGTGGCACAGAATAGCAGGAAGAGGGTGGTATGGGGACAACATTTTGTTGCTTATGTAAACAGATAAAAGAAGCGAAAACACTTGACCTTTATCATGGCAAGACTGACTAGAAATAGGTGCAACAAAGAAAACTTCTTTTTCCTGCTGAAGCTAAAACCTTAAACCCTAAAAAGACAACTTTTTCAGAGGAGGTCACAAGAACCTTTTATAATGCAGAGTGACAAACAACCTAAAGTTCTAATACAGATGACTGTATAAATAGCACTAAATGCATGCAGTAACCGAGCATTACAGTTCTCATTCTTGTGTATGAGCAAGATCTTTGCAACAAATTAGGACTCCTTGGTTGATTATATGGCACTGACCAACTTGTACATTTGCACAAAATTTGGCACCAGAGTCTTCTGAACGTTAGACTAACTTGCCCTGGAGAAGTAAAATGTACAAATGCTATTGCCTTGGCAGAGTGATTCCCCCCTCAACAGATGCTGAAGAGCCCTCATAGAAAAAATAGTTGCATTTGTATCCTTTTTATGCAAATTCTTCAAAACTTCACTGACTCTTAAATTCAAATATCTGAAAAATGAGAATATCTGCAAAAAGACACATATTACACAATTTCCACAAAGGGTAATCTTAAATTAAACATTTGTTTCATTTAAGCCTGGCAAATTACAATCATTCTAGAAGTCAAAATAGCTTAGCCAGCTGTTAAAGAAGTGCATACATTCATCATTACTGAATGCATTACAGCTTTAAGCAAATATAATTCCAAAATAATCTCCTTGAAACAAAGACAACAACAGCCACAAAACATGCTGAACCTGAAACTGGAGACAAAGCAAGCAGTATTTGTTGTATTAAAAATCTGACAAAATACATTTTAATCATGTCCAGTCTTAGGAATTTTAAAACAACCTGTAATTCCATTTGGCCTTCAAGATTATTGTGTACTTTATCATTGTAAACAGAGCTTTCTGAACATTTCTATAAAGTCTGGTTTTTTGAACCAACATTGAAGCAATCAGCATAACACCTTCTCTCCTTTGATGCTGTGCTGGCTGTGTACAGATTCTAAGTGGCATAAAATATCAGGATTTTTCTTATTTAGGAAGAGGAAAAAAAAACTTAATCACAGGAAAAAAAGCTGGACTTCAGAATGACCTCAGGTATCAGCTTTGTTGATGTGAATGGCAGAATTTGTGCTCTCCTTTTCCATCTCAGGAATTGAAGAATTTTTTGTGTCATGGTTGATGGGTTGATCAATAAAACAACAACAGTCATTTACACCTCAAGTTTAGCACAGTTTCAAATTTCTCCATTAACCAAGCCAGTAGCTGTAGCAGAATCAATAGACAAGGCATCTTGCCTAGTCGTGTGGATAAATGAAGTATGACTAAACTTTTAACATCCAATGAATACAGATTAAGATGATAAAATCCATATGCAGAATGTGTTTTGCAAGCAGCGTGTTTGGGAGTGGAATGCACTATAAAGTGTTAGAAGCATTAAGGAATTCTTACTTTCATTTTCACTCTGCTTCACTCAGCATTTACAATCTAAGTTTGCAGTCAGCCTTCATTTTATTTTAAGACCTGTTGCAAAGGACGTTGGTAAAATTGCTGCTGTGTGTTCATCTGTCAGTTCTATAGCTTCATGTCACTTTAAATCTCTCCTCCTATTTCCCTAACCACTCATCCACTTATTTGGCACACTTTCATCTCCTAACGAGCTCCTTTCTATTGTCAGTGTAGTTTCTGATATGCCATTGCTGCTATAGGAGCCAATCATCTTTAGTTCACAATGTAGATAAAAAGATTGAAACCATTTTTTTATTAACAGCATAATACATTCATGTTTAAACAATGACTCCAACTTGTATAATTTTCATCCAGATGCTTGAATTCAGAAGGACTACACTACAGCTTTGTGAGATCAAGTCAGACAAATAGCAAATAATTCTGCTTCTAATCTAACCTGCTAAATCAGTTTCATTAAATGTGCTCTAATATTTGCTGCTTTTTTCCCTCAGGTGGTTCAGACTTCTGCAATATGCTACATTTTTTTTAAAAAGGAGTCTGAATGAACGACTGAACAGCATTTCCAAAACACAGACCTATGTACATATAATATATATAACTAATAGTAAAAACTCCTAATTACATGAATTGTATGGATATTCTGAAGAAACCAAAAATACATTTATTTTCATTCATGCATATGTGAGCATACCAGATCTGTTTTTCCCAGATGAACAGAAATTACCACAACCTTCAGCATCAGGATGAAAATATATGATAGCTACTGAGTATAGATGAAAATTCTTCCTACAGTAATGAAAGAATTAAGGAGGATACACAATTAGCCAAAAGGAAAAACATCCTACAGCTGTGAAAAATCTCTCTCATCTTTGTTTTTGTTTATTCAGAGTATTGAGCTCATTATTGGTTCTCATTTACAATAAGCTAACAATTTCCCTGTCTTCCTCACTGAAAATCAGGCAACCTTTATTCTAACCATGAAGAACTTACACAGTACCACGTACCTGGCAGGGAGATAAACCCCTGAAAACTGGAAATTCATTAGTGGATACTATATAAGACTGAAGACTCAAAAACACTGGTTTTAAGAGTTGCTTTTTAAAATTATCATTTCTGCTATTGTGGTCAAATGATGTAAATACTTTATGAATGTTACAGTACATACTGTTTAAATTGGCTAACTTACTAAGCGTTGACTACCTTAAATCTGTGAAGTAAACAAGAAAACTGAATATTAAAGACAGTAGCTCAGCATAAAAAATGTGATATGCCCTTGAACTTATAACACTGCAGTAAGCAATTACCTTAAAGAAGCCACCCACACAACAGAACTATGGCTTTGTTCCTTATCTTCAAAGAACAAGCCACTTGCATCTGGATCAAATCCTTTAAACAATACACGAACACTCAACATCAAAGCACTTTCATTTTCTTCAGTTATTTAATTTAATTAGAGCTAATACAGACATGAATTTAGACACTGATTGCTGTGTAGAAAAATCCCCAGAAAATATGTTCAAGAAATCAATCAATTTGGTTTTTAATTTCATAAAGAATTTTTCCCCCAGTACCTGACAGGAGCGCCTCTGCTCTGTGCAGGTTTCAGCAAGACTGTCACAGTGCTGTCAGTTTGATTCAAAGGTGTTTCAAGTTCATACGGTGGCATAGAGGGTGCTAGAATAAGAAAAGAGGCAAATAAAATCATTATTCCTGTACTACTTCTTTCAGGTGCTGTACCTTTATTTGAATATGCAATTTTAAAGGCTTCTTCAAATACAAAGACCATACTACAAGTCTAAGATGCTTTCTGTTACAATGCAAGTGTGAGACAACTGTAAAATAACTTCAGAAAAAAAAACCCCAAACCAACAAATCTCAAATAAAGAAATACCCGCTCACTGCCAATTTCAAGACAGGAAACAGACACTAGTGGGAGTAAGTTTGCAGAAACTATTTAGAATCCATGACTTGGAAATGAAAAGTTATCTTAAGAACAGCATTTGCAAATGTGTATGCTGAAGTGACTATTGTTTTTGAAACTGAGCCCAGCTTTCTCAGTATGACAGCTGTACCAGGATGCACTCTTATAATTTGTTTTTCCTGGAATTTTCACTAGTGCTATAACTGTCCTGGGCCTACTGTCCACCAAGAGAAGAGTTTACCTTAGTCTGAAGCCCCACTCAGAACTTTTACAAAGTGTGTCTTCATTAAAGATTTACAGTTGTGATTAAAACGACGCCTCAGTTATTGCCTTCTACTGTTGCTACTTTCTTCACTGCCATCATCTACTCACGTTTGTACCATTACACTGGAGGGAAGGCTACTCAGTTAATTGGTTATTTGACAGGCTGCCGTATCCTTATTGTTCACTTGTTAATGGTGATGCACAATTAACAGATTTAAAGGCTAGAGAAGCAAAAAATGGTCATTTCAATGGTCTCTTCTGACTGCAAGGATAATGCAGGGCAATTAACTTCCCTAAATTAATTCCCGCTTGAAAGGGAAAACACATTTGGTGGGGAAGAAGATCTTTTCCTTAGAAGATTCTTCCAAAGATTCATTTAGTTCTTCTCAATTCATTTAGTTTCATCTTACTTGATACTTTGTACCATACCAATAGAGTGTATTATGCTCCACATACAGATAGTATCAACCTCTAGCAAATTATTTTCAAACGTATTTTTCAATAATTTTCATTTTTCTGGTAGTATCCGCATCTTCTTGAAAGGTAAATGAATTTTTCTCTCTTTATCCATAGCACCCTATGTATCCAAGGATTGCGTTAAGAATTGCACTGTACTCCACAATTCCTGAGTCTGAGGAAACATTAAAATCCTCATTGCCTTGCGTTGCTGTTCACCAGTTTTGAAATGCTTCACGAATAAAAAAATAATCTTCAAAAACCTCCTTGTATGCTAGGGAGGGTTTTATTCTGTTCACAATCCTTGATGTGAGGCACAAACACTAAGACTAATCATCTTAAGCAATTTGAGTAGGACTTAAGTCATACTATCACACACCACCTAAAGGTTCAGGCACACTTTGCAGTTTTGAATATGCAGAACTCGTTGATACAATGCCTCATTCTCAACCTGACCATCCTAAACACAAGAATGGACAGAAACTGTATCTCCCAAAATCTGTATGAACTCTGAACATATTTTGAGTAGTCTGTCATTTCTTGTCCTTGTTCTCCTGCCCACATTTTAGCAAGTCTTATGATTTTCCTAATTTATGGCTCCTAAGTCCCTTCTTGCTCTCTTCACTAATTTTAGCACCTCTACAAAGACCAAAACTATCTTCGTGTTCCAGATATGAGTCATGGCTCTCCCAGTCATAACCTTTAGTCCTGGCTTCTTTTTCTCTTCCCCATTTTTCCTTATCTACATTAGGACTCTTCCTCCTCCACACCGCCTACTCATAGGAACTTACTAATAAACAGAGAAAACAGGAAATATTCATGTAATTGTAAAATTAAACACAGCAACTATTTCCAGTACATAAGAGTACTTTTCAAAACATTTGACAGGACATTTGGAGGTTTTTATTCAGAAGAGAATGCAGTCCAGAATTAGACAAAATAAAATGCAAAAATTGGTCAAATTGCACCTAACCTGTTCTAAAAATAGTGAACCTTTCATTCAGAAATGTTCAGAATTTCTGTTTCACATCTGTCCAAAATGGAGAACACTGGCCACATGAAAAGAGCCTCAAAGCTTTCCAGTGAGACAATGAGATCACAGCACTGCAAAGAGGGCTTCATATTCAACAGCTAAAATGCCAGTTGGGACTTTTAATTTTATTAAAAAATGCACACATTTTGTTTATATTTTAAATTCATCAGAGATTGGTTTTAACTACCTATGGACAAGGCATAAACACTTCCTGTTAATACAGTACCTAAAAGGAAGCAATGAGAGTGTGGAGTGCAGAGAAGACAGTTTGGAGAACCTTGCCACATGGAGATTTGGAGGTTTGTCTCACCCTCAAGCACTCCTGCAATGCCCGTTCCCACTAGTGAATTTTTGTTGATGACATATCATTTTAGAAAACAATTTAAGATCCAGTACTACTTCCAAATGTCCTGATTCTCATCTATACTCATAATAAGGGGTGGTTTCATGATCCTAACTAGTACAAAGTTTTGCTGTGTCAGAAATTGATTTTTGACTGAGAAAATTTCTGCTCAGTACAGGAACGGGGATGGAAAACAAACTCTATCTTTACTGATCAGTGTTAATTATGTTTCATGTTCCATACAGACTTAATTGTCTAACTTGAAAATTAAAAACATTTTTGTTTCTCTACAAACAGCTGAGTTGGCAGTAACTTTCACCTTGCATTAACTGTCCTTTCCTATAATAAATTAGGAGAAGTCATCCTATTTCTGATAAACACTTGTCAGTTTTTTTCATTCCAGTGAGGACAGAAAATGAGGGATTGGGGAGAAGTACACAGAATATGAGTAAAATAAAAAGATTTTGTACCCAAATGCTTTCTGGAAAGCCCAGTTGACCACAAATAGGTAAGGCGATTTTCTATAAATATTATCCAGGGGCCAGTTTATTATTGAACTGCCAGTTTAATTCTGAAGCAGACTGTAGAGAAGTGAAGAATAAACGGATTTCAACCGTAACTTTGCAAAACCTTTTGTCATGAATTACATAAGCATTTTGTAGGATGCAGTAATATTCCATCCCCTCAATGAAGTGTTCCTCTGCCTCAAGGCAGGGCTTGAAATACTGGTCAAGGATCTGCAGAAGTGACAGAGTCATGCTGCTGTTACCTGAAAACCACTAGTCCCGATGTTCATGTCTGATACAGTTTCATATCCACTTCAGTCCCCATGCCTGTTAGGAACACAGGCAGCCTGGCAGCTAACGACAGTTTCTAAGTGAGCTCTAGATGTACAGCATCTCTGCTCTACTCTTGATCGTTCATGGCTCATTAAAGAGATTTTCCAGCACTGTTACTGCTCTAATTTAGAATCATGTCAAGGCTGACTAAGCTCTGAATGAAACCCTCATCTTCAGGTCCAAAAAAACCCTATGCTAAATGTTGCAACTGCAGCTGGCACTGGATGCAAACGCATAATTCACAGGGGTTTCTTGAGGGATATGTTACAGTTGTGAGCAGGAATTTCAAAATACTAGCTAATATTTAAGCACTTGGAAGTTCTTCAGATATGGTAATGTATGTCACTTTGACATCTTCGGGGATGAACGTGTTCTTCCCTTTTTTTAATTTGCTGCTTGTTAAATTCTAAAGAAGTAAACAACAAAAGAATAACCCAACTCATTATCATAAAGAAATAATATTCTTTGATCAAGTACCTGATATTTTAGTCGTGAACTGATTTGTTATTGGAGGTCCGAAGCCTTTAGCTGTGCTGGCTCTGATGGTAAAAGAGTAGGTAGTGCCAGGATACAGTCCAAAAAAGAGATAGTGCGTTTCATTTCCTAGCTTTGACACTCGTCCACTTTGATTGGATAAATCTATTTCTGGGTCAAAGGAACTGACTGCTTTGTAGGTGATCTGCAAAAGAATAAGAAAGTTATAAACTGCCTTGAGCAGATGGACAGAGATTGCATCTTTATCCAGTAAACCCTTCTGATGTATGCGCTGTCAGACATTTTATGATAAGCTATCTTACTCTCTTATACTCTTCAAATCCTGAATCCCACGAAGGGGCACAGGAACTGAGTCGTAACTCGTATGAGTTATTATTTTTATAGATACAGAGACTTAGAGGCAGCTAGATTACAACTCTAAAGGATGGGTTCAGGCTTACATTAATTCCTTCAAGATGCTAGCTTTAACAGTGTCACATTTTGAATTTATCTTAATGCTGGTTTTGATCAGTACCAGTACCGAAACCAAAACAAACAGGTAAAAACTGAGAATTGACCAAGAGGGGGTGCAGCCCCCCAGTTCCAGCTGACTTTACTATAATTACACTCTGCCCTGAATAAGGTTATCTGTAAAAGATGATAAGGGCAGCTTAAGGCAAATTTTTCAGAAATTGGGCAGAGCTTCTATTTTAGTCTGAAGCTTAGCTATTACAATTGCTAATTTGGATTTTTTCAGGTTATTATATTGTACCTAGGTCAGATTCTCATTTGGAGAGAAGAAAAGATAAATGTTAAGTGATATATGCAGAGTGTATATTGTATCAATGTTAAGTGATATATGCAGAGTGTATATTGTATCTTCAGTTCCTTCCTTGATTCAAACAGTATTTTTACTTTTCATTAGAAATGTTAATGTAAGTTCAGAGTAAAACTTGATCCAGACTTCTTCTATTAATTACTGATTTCTATGCACTGTAATGAGAATTTAAAAATATGAAAGCCATTTAAAAATATGAAAGCCATTAAAAATTAAAAAGCAAAAATGGTTCACCCCTCCTTTCTGCTTTTAAATTTCCATTTTTATGTGAATAATTCCAAACCCCTTATTATATAAAGTGATAATTGACATTCTTGTGCTATACTTTTTCAATATCATTTTAATTAAGAGGACCCATAATAAAGTACATAGACACATCCAAGTGTTGATGTTACGCACTTTAAACACCTGCAATTTCCTAAAACCTATGACCTAATGGAAATTGATTTTTATATGAGCCATCTAATATAACATCAATGAAGTGCTGAAAATTAGTAATAAAAACTTTCATACTGTTCAGATAAACCCCGACCTTATTACAGTAGATATAGGCGTATCCTCTACAAATCCTCATCCATAAACTGAACTCAAAGTATATTAAAAAGCACCCAACTAGCCCTTCTAACAGATGACAGAAGATTAAACCACCAACTGTCTGAACTTTTACCAGTAAAGAAATTAATGTAACATATTGCTGACATGAATCTCCCTATCTCAATACAGCTGATGGAGTTATATGTGCGTGTATACATTTAAGGATAAAATGCTGGATATAGTGGGTGTACTCCTCAGCAATGGAATCAGACATGCAGGCATGTTCCTAAGTAGAAAAGGGATTCACCACTGCCTGTTTCTATGTACATAAATCTAGCAACAGTAACAACATTAACACTTAACTAAAACATTCTGATCTCTGAATACAGACAACTGTCGTGGTAGCTAGCAAGTTGTTAGCTTTACAAAAAATCAATTCATACTTTTTCATAACATTTTATCCTCCTACAATAAAGTAGTTTTCAAAACAGTATCAATAGGTTAGCATTCATTTTAACTTTTCTTTTACACTGTGTGTCATTTAGGTGTGTTTTTTTAAACAAAGCATTTCAATACCAATTTTGTAGCAAGGTCAGGTAAGAAGCTTAACAGTGATTACTGTCTGACAGCTTAATCTGTGCAGTCTTTTGTCAATTTTTCTAAGAGGTATTCAGGCAGAGCTTCCACACGAGAAAAAGCAGTGATTTTTAGACATCTAACAACATACAATTTTGTTGAATTTGCATTTTTAAAAAGCTAGATTTTTTAAATTATGCCTGATTGTTTCTATTACAATAGGCTTCCTATAAGGACGCCTATCTAAATGTGATGTTGACTGCAACCACTCTCTTATGCCTCTTATTTTTAAGGAATTTGCTAAGATCTCTTTCAATCTTTTAAATATTTGATCTAGAGTACTAAATAGAATGCTATTTCATGGTTCTAGATATAGCAGGTTTCTTAAAGTTGGTAACTTAAGGACAGGCTGCATCCCGAGTAATTCACTCCTTCATTATATTTACTTTCAAAGGGCTACTGTTTTTCAAATGAAGTCAATTTTACATAAACTGTGAAAACCCATTATTTTTTTTATGATTATGCACTTTGGAAAATCAAAACTAGGCATAAAATGTGGCAAATTTCTAGATACCTCATACAAAGTAATCACGCCGTATGTTTGCGCTGGCTCTCGCCACTGAAGAAAAATCTTCTCTTCAAAGGTACTCCCTTGAATGGATTCAAGTGGCACAGCACTTGGGACTAACAGATTAAAAGAAAAGAAGTGGTGTTAAGAAAAATCTCAGGAGGACATGCTCTGTTTAAATACCTGTACTTTCATGCTGAGGCATAAAAACCATCCCACCATAATTTCCCCAAAGACTGAAGCAAAGGTCAGAGTAGCTCAGGAGGTGAACGATGCATTTAACAAGACAGTGCCATTATACGTCACCTTCAGTGCAAGAACAAATTAGAGAGCATCACATACTTCCTGTAAACCTCCACTGATAATTTAAAAAAAAGGACAAATCAGTTTTCATAAGGAACTAGGGGATATCTCAAATATGAATTTTTGCAAGTAAAATCTACTTGTGATACCTACGCATCAACAGTGTTATTCCCAAAGTGGAAAACATATTAAACATTCATATACGAAAATGAACAAGCATTGAAATAACAAGGTAGAGTTTCAGAAGACAGAACCAGAAATTTATCTTGGAAAGATGAGCCATCGAACAGCAACGCTCACTCACAGTAGGCCTGAAAACCTACAACAGGATGGACATCAGAAAAGTGTGAAACAGTCAAAGTAAAAATCTGACATCATTAATTTTTTTTAAAGTCTCTTAATGTAGGAGAGAGACCTGTGAAGGGTCAGGAATGTCAGAAGGTTCTGATTAAAGATATGCAAACTGTTCTCAGGTATCTACTTGTGTAGATTTGTTCTGCAACCATTGCCTTATTGCCAAGACAATGCAATTTTCAGAAGACATGTAAACAGCACATGGACGTGTATCTGTGACTTTATTTTATAACAACACTGGCAAAGTAATGTGGAAAAAAAATCCTGAAAACTGCACACAGGACTGTTGTGAAACAAAAGGCATTATGGCGTTAGCACTTTTACACAGACTCCATGTGAAAATCCAATAGAAATATGCATAATATCAGAAAGAAGGCGGAAGCCACTTGTTGCAGTGGTTGAAATAACTTCTCAGACCCCTTCCTGAGATTTATTCAAATGGCGAAGGAATAGAAAAATCTGCAAGCAAGACATTTGGTGTCTCCTTCCTGTTGGCACTTCTGGTAGAGAACTTCCTCTACACTTCTGCTACAGAACTTCCTACTGTTCCATGCTGTTGCTGTGGAAGTTTACAAGGTTTGAGGCCATAGCTCTCCAGAGAGCTCCGTGCTCTACCAAGTGGAAGCTCCAAGAACACAGGTTCTGAATTGGCTTACCAGTCCTGTGTGCACCAGTAAAATGACACCTTTAGGGCAAACATAATTCTGGGCACTGAACTTTGTTTCCAAGTAGGACAGAACTGGCAAAACTCCTTTGGAATCATGAGATTAATGGTTTGTGTGTGAAGGAAGAGGAATTAAAAAACATAGTGTAATTAAGATGGAAGTAGAGCAAACCACTGTGGTAACCTCTCAAATTATCTGAAGGTCATAAACTCTGAGCAGCTGTGCCATACAGAGGGGTTCAAACACTGGCAGAGGTCACCTAGAGATGTACTCAAACTCAACTGTACAAGACCTTGAGCAATCTGCTCTCACTTGATCTCCTGTGAGCAGAAGGTTGGACACAATGAGCTCTGGAAGTCCCTTGCAACCAACAAGATCGTGTGATTTGAAAAATTATGATGATTATTTGGGTCAGTATACTCTGTTGTTTTACATTCAGACTTATATACCTCACTGAATGTGTACAGTACACTAAGAAGCTGTAATTTTTTTCAAGGTATTCTCTCAGACACTGACACTGGTTTTTAGTAAGTCCTGAAATAACATGAAGTTCCAGAGGGACAGGAACAAGAAGTTTTAGATAAAACACATAAACATCCCAGACAACAATAAGCTCTTTAACGCTGTCATCCTACAATTGGACCAAATTAAATTTTAGAGCATGACAGCACAATTATTTCTAATTAAACATTTCTTTCTGTTAGCTATGCTTTGCTGAATACGTTGCATTAGTAACTATATATTCCTAAATTGTTTAATTTATTCCCTCATATATTTTGATTAGAAATTAGTACTACATAAAACCAATACAGCATGTATTAAATAATTTAACAGGCTTAAATGACAGACTTCAAGTATTTATTATAAAAGAAGCTCATCATTGTTGAAGTTCTTCCTAGAAATATTTCCATCATGTTTTAAGGAAATCTATCACTGATCTGGAAGAAAATACAAATTCCATGCCTGCTCAGATTTCAGATGACAAAAATGGAAGGAGAAGAGATCTGTTATATAAAGCAATGCCAAGTCACTTGCTGAGGTTCCTTTGAACTGTATGCATTTAAAAGAACCAAAACCAAGGTAAAGAAAATAAGGTACACTTGTAAGGGGCTATATATCAGCACAGAGTATTCTGGAAAAGTGGAACTGATTCCTGGTGCATGACCACTTCAACAATGAAGTTGCATTTTGGTACTGTATCTAACTAAGCTTCAATAAACTCTCTGCATGGTTAATCGAAATAATATCATGGAAGACTTGGGGGGATGGTATAATCTTTTCATGCAATATGATTAGAGTATTGCAGAGACACATTGCCCAATTCTGCTGTCTCTGCCTCAAAGAAGACATTAGCTAATTACATTATTTATCATTTATTATGTCTATGAATCATCAAAATAGAGTAAGTTTTTTTAAAAAAGAAAGAGATCTGAAAACCCCACGTCAGTTGAAAATTATTTAAAGGAATATCCGTATATTTCAATGCTTGTATATGGAATATAGTGTCTGAATTAGCAACTAACAGTGTCCAGTATTTAGAAAGCCAAAGACAGAAAAACTGAAACTGCAGATCAAGGACAAATATTTAGTGCAGAGCACATCACTCAGTAGAGGAGCTTCCACGAGGATACTGCCAACAATCACCTGAAATTTCTTCAAACTGATACTGGAACTTTAGAGAGGCAGAACATAGTTCAAGCAGAAGTTACAAGTTTAATGATAAAATGATTAAACTACCCTGGGATGTTATAGGTTATGTGAAAGATCACTCTAATAATGGAACTTTATTAAAATTGGTGAGATTGGTGGAAAATCTGTTACAAATTTTAGTGAAAGTAGAACACGCACTTACACAGAATATTTGTACTATCAGGTCATGCACTGTGTACAAGTAAATACAAAAACTCACCATCTTCATCAGTTTGCACTACAAGCTCTGGGCTTTCTTTCCGTCCTTCGGGATTCATCAACACTAATTTGATGCTGACATTTGTGTATGGTGATAGGTTGGTAATTGTGTGCTGGGGATGTGAACTTTCTGTGTCCCAGCTGACCTCCTCTCTCACTTGCTCCTGTCCTCCAGCCTGGTAGCGGTAATGGACTGTGAGGTTGTAGCGATGGCAGCGTGTGACATTGTATCCAAATGGCTCCCAGCAAACAGTGATCTGTCTAGATTTGATCTCCACAACCTCCAGTCTTCGTGGCCCACGCATCGGATCTGCAAAATTGCCAACGTAATTCTGGTGTCATTACTTATTCGTATCATAATAGTGGCAGGAGAAATAAGTTGTACGGTTCTACAAGTATGATAGATAAGCAGAAATAGAAATCCATTGCTTTACAGAATCACAGTGTAAATGAAGTATAGCCTCTGAAAAAGCGGGGAAAAATGGGGAAGAGCGAGAAGTGTCTGCTGAAAAATGAAGAGCAAACAGAACACTAAAAAGTTCTCATGATCCAACTCAAATTGCATGATACTGCTGAAATTACACTTTTTTACCTATCCGCTGCTTGCAAAAAGTAAGCATGCCCAATTTCTTTTGCACAAGTTATTTGTATTAACAATTTCAGAGCAAAAACCTGCACAAAACAAGTATCTAAAAAAGAAATGTAATTTCAGAGTAAACTCGCAAATATATGTGCTGATTTTCTTGCAGGACTCTTTATACAGTCTAGATGGTTCTTCAGCTATTTCTTACTCATTTGTTTTTAAGTTAGACTGAATGCAATTACTCAATCTCTATTTGTCCAGGACATTAAGCTAATATTCCAATTTCTTTAAAATAGACCATAGGGGATTTTTCCACAAAAACCTTAGCTGTGAATAGTAAAAACACCTCAGTTTGTTATAGTGGTTTAGCAAAGATACAAAATAAACAAGATATTCTCCTGCATCTATGCTTTTCTAGAGATCTCCCAGTTGAAAACGAGCCATCAACCAAAATTACCAAAATCCATACACAAGCACCAAAGATTGTGGTTGATAAATTTTCTTCAATCCTACTGGTCACAGCAACTGAGATATAAAATTCAATTAAAATTTCTACCACATTACAGCAGAACCACTGAGCTGAGACCTCCTCCCCCCCATTTTCAAAACACTGTCATTAACAGAGCTATTATACATATTTAGCAATAATCTGGTTTTTTTCATATTTGAGTCCTCAAAAAGATTAAAGACAATGTCAGGTTTTATCCACTGCTTCACTAGTTAAACACTTAGAAGACTTTTAATGAGTTAGAAGACTCTTATACATAAACAAATTAATATGCATCTTCCTCCTTTTATGTTTATTAATCAACGTGTCTTCACTAGGAATGTTCTAAACAATTTACACAGGATTTCATCTTTTTATTTTTTAATATAATCGCTGCATGCTTGAAATATTTGTTCAAAGATGTTATTCATCTTAACTCCTTGAAGAAAAGGTGTTAAGAAATTGCTTGTTCTAACATCTACAAAGCAGGGTATTTTTTCCCCTTTTAAATCACCCAGCTGCTTTTAAATTTTTTGAAATTAATTTTCACTGTCAAAGAATGCTGATAACCAGTATAGAATATTTGGCAATTGGTGAAAAAGTGAAAAAACAAACCAAATTCTAATCCTGGTCTTGTTTCTAGTGACTTGACTGAGAGGTAAAAATATCCCCACTAAGGATAAATCACCGTTAAGCCATTTGTCTGCTTCCATGCTCAGACATCCCAGCTAAGAATTCTGGCATCTGGCAGCTTTGCCACATTTCTAGTGCTATAACAATTGAAATTAATATGAAGGAAACTTCAAGGACTGGCATATGGACTCAATAACTTCCTAAACATTTACTTCTGTGTAGTTCAGACACAAACTTCATGGAAAATAAGCTTTCCTGGTTTGTTTTTTTTTGATTTTATTTCAGCTTCTAAGAATTTCTTGTTTTAGGTGAGATGATGAATAGCAAAGGACACTTGAGAGGTATTGTGTAACTGTATTTGTATCTGAATGGGCTAAATAGAAATAGAAATCCAACAAAATTGAGGTGACCCTGACATATGACATTAAACAATTGAACAAAGCTCCTGGCTGCAAGAATATGGAACAGCCTGCTTAGTTCCACAGTGGGCACATCAGAAAATTCACAGGGGGGCTGAGAAATCATTTTATTAGAGACATAAACCTAATTCATAGCATTTTAAAAGAGAAATTGAGTGGCTGTACAAAACATCTGGATCAAAACCTATCCAAGATTTCTGCCCAGGAGGAAGGTATTTTTATGTCATGTTACCTTAATAAAAAGTACAAGTTAGCCCTCTAGTTAAATCTAAGAGAATGACAGACACATTTTCACCTCCAACAAAAGACACAAAAGAAAAAAGAGTTTAGATTGTAAAAGATAGAGACAATACAGCTTCCCTTGATATTCACAGGACAAAGCTCATCAGACAAGGCCAATACCTTGGTTGCTTTGGCTCCTGACTTGATTCTGTAACCCATAGCATCAGATAGGTACACAGTTGTTTTCCTACCATTCATTCAGAGATTACGCAACTAATAGGGCCCTAATGAACTCTATCATTAATGAGTGTT
Organism: Cyanoderma ruficeps; assembly: GCA_008694505.1. NCBI lineage: Eukaryota > Metazoa > Chordata > Aves > Passeriformes > Timaliidae > Cyanoderma > Cyanoderma ruficeps. The sequence continues at coordinate 20,103,499 of VZDJ01007755.1, read as the reverse complement.
TTAATGGTGCTACTTTTAACCAGGGAAAAAAATGGCTAAGGTAACAATGGAATTTTGGGATTAAAAAAGCCATGTGGCTCAAAACAGCCCTGAAGAACAGCAGTTAGTGCAACAAAAGAGAAAACCAAGTTTCTGTTTGATCAATTTAGTAACTGAACTGAATTTCTCTGGCGGTATCACTGTATATGACAGAGGAAATATTTCGTGGAATAGAATCACAGAATCATTAAGGTAGGAAGAGATCTTTAACATCATCAAGTCCACGTGTCAACAAAGCACTGTCACTGTAACCCCTAAACCACATCACCCAGGGCCAGATTCAGAAGCCTCTTAAGCATCTGTAGGGACTGTCACTCCCAACATCTCCCTGGGCAACCTATTCCAATGCCTGATCACCCTGACTGTAAAAAAAAAAAAAATTCTAATTATCTATCTATCTATCTATCTATCTATCTATCTATCTATCTATCTATCTATCTATCCATCTATCTATCTATCTCTTTCTTTAATGTAATATGGTTCTGAGAGCACAGTACATCACTTCCAATACACTGGAAGGTATATGCTCTTCATCAGGAAGGATGCAGGATACTTGGGGAAAGGTAACTGTTAAGCAGCACAAAAAGAATGACAACTTACGACTGTGATTTAAAAGGGAAAGCTGAATTAATTACTACAGCATGATGACTTCATTTAGTTGGTTTTATTTTCTGCAGCATTTATCACTTTCTCATGGTGAGTTCCCAGCTTTAAGTGAAATAGTAGGCCTCCTTCAGAGATGCTGCTGTTGTGCTCATGAGACTTGCACTAACTGTCCCTGCAAAGTGGAAGGCTGTCATCCCAGCAATGGTCAGTTGTTGTTATCTTGCACCAGGTAAGTGATAGCTACACAGAGAAGTGTCGTGTCATTTCACAGTGCTGATCACAGCTGAAATCACAGCTTTTAGAGCAGAAGAATAAAGAGTTCAACAAAGAACACTGACTGTATTACACAGAACATACATACTTCATAGCACGAGCGCTATTTGCTGAGCCTTTGCCTCCTCCTTACTCAGTAAATGCCCACCTGCAGAGGTTACACAGCCAGACCTCTCCAGCCACTGCAGTTTTCTAAGTGAACCGAGCCTCTGCTGCTCCTCAGTACTCCAGCTATTTTCTTATGCCTTACTGGTACAAATCATGAGGCAAATGGGGAAAATGAGGCCGCCCAGCTCATAAGAGAAGAGGTTTTCCTCCCAAAGTAGCACAATGTCTGTCAAGCCTGAAGCTTAGCCAGGTAGTTCTTTACCCCTTCCCCTCCTGGTGCCTGCAGGATTTTTCATACTGCTCTCCTCCTGCCTGGTTCAACAGGGAATCAGGCAGTGAATTCTGACAGTTGCAGCTCTGACCTGAGGGACCAGCAAGCCTGGTTCTAGCCCCTGGCACTTCAGCATCCCATTTAATCGGTGATCTTGGCTCCTTCTCTGCTCCACTCTGTTTTCCCGAGAATATGGAGCACAGACTGACAGACAGGATCAATTTCCATTGCAGCTGCAATTCACAGCTCATTTCTCTGGAACTTCACTCTTTACCTTTTACCACAAGCACAATGCTTTTTCAGAAACTCAATTTCAGAATCACAGAGACATTTAGGTGTATTTTTAGCACCCTGTCATTGATCATCAAAACTTGGGTTTAGGATGAAAACTCAAGACTGGAAGTTTTGTCTTTTCATCGCAGCCTGAACAGACCTGCTGAGATAAGAACAAGAAAGGAATGGCATGGAAATTTTCTGCCACTCCATGGTACTCCAGTAGCCATCTGGTATATGTTAGATACTATTTTAAAAGGCACCTAACAATAGGAATTAAGAATTTATTTCTTGTCTAGGCAAACTATTAGAGGAGTTTAGCTATGCAACAACTCCCAGGACTGAAATTTCAGATCAGCCTCTCACAGAAAGTAAGGGATAGATAGAACAGGATAATATACAAATTAAAGATGAAAAGTGAATCATTTGAGATTTAAGTTATTATTCACTATACAGCTTTTTATAACACAATAGTTAATTAATAATAATTAAATGTAAAGACTGTTTTACAGATTACCTAAGCAGTCATGTCAAATCACTTAACATCTTTTCACATCAATTCCCTCTGAGTAAAGTGGGAGCCACAGTACTCCAGCACCAGTATCTGATGGTGCCACAAAGAATTTCATGAATGCCTGCAAGGAACTTGCACATTACAGTGATGGAGACCACCTACAGGGGAACAGAAAACATGGCTCCTGAGCCAGCTGCTATCACAGTAACAACATTTGGTTTGTTTCTAGCAAATGAATCTCCACATTTGTACACACCTACAATCAACGCCAAACAAGAATACAGGTAAAATAATTTACTTGTTTGGCTTGTCCTCATTTGATTTGAAAACTAATCTACACATGACTACTAAAAATTCAAGATTGTTTGCAAACTTTGTAAGACAGTTTCGTAGAAGATCACATTGAGATGTGACGGTGTGATTTTTACACTGTAATTATCCTTCATCTGAGTTCTTCAACAACAGATTTAAGTTCAAAAGCAGCTCTTCTTTGCTCCAAATGCCACGCGATTTATCTCATCTGATAACAGATCAGGGTTTTTTGAATTCCAGTTTGCCAAAAACTGTGGAATGCAGTCGAGGAAAGAAACAATAAGCAAGGTTTTGGGTCGTGCAATTTCACAGTTTTTTAACACATTTTTATTTCAGTCAGATTTGTTAATACAAAGAACTGATTTGCAGTTAGGATTAGAGGAAGAAAAGAAACACTTTAACCACATGATTTTTCATACTGTCCATTATTTGTGTTATAAAAGAAAGTATTCAAACAAAGAGAGGGCAAACAAAGAAACAAAGGGACAAATGACTCATGAACAGAATCAAAATCCTAATATGATGATGGTGGTGTGACTGTACTGCTTAGTCCCACTATTTTAAAATGAAAACAAAGACTAAGCTGCCAGTGTGCACAAAACTGTTGAAGATCCAGGAAACTTAACTTTGAGTTAAGAGTGGCACATTAGAGGTTGGTCATTTTATTCATCTAAGAGCACAGCATGTTCAGGAAACAACCAAAAATGTGAAAAACCAGCACAGAACAATTGTAAATTTGTGGAACACTGGTGTCATACGAAATACGTCTACTTCCTGTGGTGGAGCAGCCTTAGAAATAGCAACACTTACTAAGGTTATTTAGGAAAACACAAAAGACCACAGAAGATACCCAGAATCTCCTGGGAAGATTCCAAATTATTGTATTTAAAATTCTTACCAATATTTCATATTACTAACTAAAAACATTTCCAAAAGAATATGTTCTACTTCTGCAAAACCAGATGCCTCCCACAGAAAAGCAGCACATCTATCAGTCTTCTAAATGAGAAGACACTTTAAAAAATGTTGGGATGCAAAACCTGCAGAGTTTCAGCACTAATGAAAGAAAGAACAATGAGACAGCAGAACTGAAATGGTAGTCACCTGCAATGCCACAGAGGAAAGAAAAATCAGGTTTTCATATATAAAAAAAAATATGAATAGACTATGAATGTTTGCGCCAATTCTGGGCAAAATGGCTTCTTTTTAATTGTATTATTTTAAAAAAGATTTTCTTAGTTTTGATTATATTCTTTCAATTATATTCATTTGTCTTCTACAGGTAGAATGCCAGTTAAAGAAGATGAACAGAAGAATGTAAATACTCTGAAGACAACATACTAGCTTTGAGCAGTAGCCTGTGGGGATCCTTCTGCACTCTCATTATTGTAGACTTTAGAGCATTGAGAAGCAGGAATAAGCCTCCTGCACACACTTCCCTCAGAACCTTTACTATCATGATCAGCATCCACAGTGTCACAATGTACAGAGAGAAGGTGTCAACAGGACTAGACTGAAGTAAAAAAAAAGAAATCTCAGAGCACCTGCTACCACAGATAGTCTTCTTCTCTGGACTAAACCATTTCCCATCATCTGAAAATGGAAAATTCACATTTAGAGCATGTGCTCATACGCAGTCTCTATTTCCTGGTCAAGATGCCAACAGTCTACCAGGTGGAAGAGAAAAGCCAGCATCTCCCAAAGCATCTCCCCAACTGCCATGCTGCCAGAAGATTACAGCTCATACCATTCTTGTTCAGCGTGGAACCAGATGCAAGATCATGCTTCCACTGATTTTATTATGTCCTTTAAGTATTGTGTAGGTAAACCTTATGTATCTGTATCAGGTATGACAAAAGCATGTTCTCCTGGTTTATATCCAAAGAAACTAAAATTCAGAAGAAACTGAATTACCTGCTGAAGGTTGCAGTTCATCCAGAAAAGCCATGGAATCCTAGTCCTCAGCCTCATTTCTAACCCATTAGAACACAGCACTGAAACGTGCTTTTTTCCCTCTCTACTTCGTGGCCAAACGAGGTTAGTTCCAAAATGTAGGAGCTCAGAAAGCAATAAAATACTCACAGCTCACAGCAACAAAATGAATAGGTCAAGTTCTTTATAATAAGCCAGCTTGAATCCTCACTCACTTTACAAATTCAAACGTGAGACATAGCAGAGGTCTACTTTTTCCAGGAAGGATCCTAAATACTAGTAATACATCATCACTAAGAGAATTTTTTCTGTGATATTTCTAGATGAGACACAAGCTAAGATATAGGAATTTTTGGGAGAGAACCATAATATTTAGCCAGCTATAGAAGATTCATGGAGAGAAAATTCTAATAAGCACCTAAGGCATCAGCTCACTGCTTACAAGAAGTGATTTCAGAGATTTGATTTAAGCTTCTAGTAATATACTATTACAAGCACTTGACATACAAACATGAATGAGTGAGAAAATCATGCCTGAGAAGTTTCCTTAACTTTTTTTTCTCTTCTCCAATTCATGGCTACCCATATTCCATGAGGACTGCGTCTTCAGGCTGATATTCACAGTTGCAAAATAGACTGGTCTAATCATCAATAACACCATTTAGTCATCCATTACATCCTTTTAAAGGTAATCACATTTTTAAGTGTTGGTTTCTATACAGTATTTTCTTTCATGAGAGTGCTGATATGAATGTTTCACTTTAGAGTAAAATTTAAATCTGAATTAATGTAAGTTGAATCTAATTTTTTTTTATGTTGTCATTTTATAGGTATACTCTGACGGGTAAATAATTTAAATTCTAATACATTTAAATAAGGAATGAAAGAAAAACATCATTCGATATATTTTTGTCAAATTACCTACATTACATGATTACTCCTCCACAATCAAAATCAGATTTTAAGTATGAGTGATACAAACAAGATTACATTCCAAATCTGCAACACAGATTTTAGTTGCTTGTTTAAAATGACATACCTAGCTATTCAGTAATCACTTTATAATAAGCCCTTTCATTTCTAAATCTTCTCAGCCATCAGCCACTAGTGAGGAAAATGCTGGCAGTGGTTTTTACAACTACACATTAGTTTTACATTTCATGACAAGCTAATTCTACAGAGTTTGAAAGACAGACAAGCATGTGTTCTTAAGATATTCTTTCTTTTGCATGAAGAAAGCACACATCTAAATGAGAAAAAAATAAAGAGTGCAGACATATACTTTCCACTTCACAGATATGGCAGTAACAATTTATCCCAACTTCACCCCAAGAACTGCCATGAATATGTAAATCAAGAAGAATTAAAATGTGGTGACAAATAAATCTTGGAAGAATTACCATGGTAAGATGGCAAATAAAGTGCCTGTTCGTGGTAGAAGCTACTTTTGGTAGACCTACCTTTGACAGATGCTGGATCAGAATGATCTTTGAGGAAAATTTAAGTCAAATGAGCTTTGATGCATATACTGTCCCTCTCAAGTGAATCTTCTACAGGCATTTAAATTTAACCCTTTGACTGAGTTACCACATGACTTCCTTACAGTGTCATTATTGTCCTTTTCTATCTCTTCTCCATCCTTTTTTAACACAGCACATCATCATCTGCTGATCTGACACGGACACATTTGGGCAGACATGCACCTCCACACCTGTGGCACTCTTCAGACGCTGGCACCGACTTTCAGACCAATTTATACAGAATGCAGATCAGATGCTGCTCATACCTGAGAAGATGCAGGCAACACAAAGGAAGGTGAAGGCCTGAGGAATTGCTTTTGTGGCCACCTGACACACCTCCTTCACACATTTATCACGACACAGAACTGTGTTTGGTGAATGTAAAACCATCTGGTTTCATGGGTCAATACATAAACTTTCAGATAAATTAAGGAATGGTGCAGGTAGGTGACACATAATTAAACATATTCATGAGAACAACAGACACAATTTGACCACACACTCTAAACAGGGAAAAGCATATTAATGTAACACACATTCTTCTACTCACTGCCCAAAAAATGGGAACCCAGGAGAACACTATAAACATTTAGAAGTTATAGTGTGAGGGAAGAATCCATTTTTCCAGCCCATTTTCCTGGAAATGGCTGGAATACATTTAGGGCATTGTAAGATGGTAAACCATTCTCTCCATATGCTAATAAAGTACATGTATTTTTTACAGTGCCCCAATCACCTTCTGATTGTGAGTAGAATTAATGGCAAAGCATACACTGTTGCTCTGCCGTGTGACTGATGCCGAAACTCCTTACATTTTATGGCACAGCTGCCTGAGTCACCCCTAAAGCCAACTGGAGAAAAGATAAACCATTGTGTAAATTACTGAACATTTCAGCTGTTCAATACCTGCCCTGAAAGTAGAAGCCCAGAGAGTGTTTATTATGCTGCACAAAAGAATAAATGGGCAATGCTGTCTCACAGATCAGTCAGAATAAGATGTAGCAGCGTGTTCTGGTTATCACCAGCCAGTGGGCTATCGCCACTGACAAATCACATTATTTCAGAGCTGGTATGTACAGAGGTGGTAGCTAAATTGGGGATTGAAAACAGAACCTAGATTCAACCTAGATGACAGGACAACATGGCCATATAAATCTATGTTGAAGAGAAAATGCCACCAATCAATGTTACTCACCTAAAAAGAGTGTTTACCATTCTTTCTAATCTGACATGTGCAATCAACCTTAAACAAATGATGTACAGTGAGATCAGTTCTGACAAATAACTCTCAAATGCATAAACCTGATAAATGAATCAGATTCTCTGTAACAACTGGTAGAAGAAACTTTGAGCTTAGATACATGTCAAAGGGGAACAGAATATTCTGTCTTCCTACTACACTACTATGAGCTAACTACTATAAACATGTAAGTACTGTAAAGTTGATAAGATCATCTGTTTAATTTGTGATAAGACTCATTTCCTGAAATAATCTCCTATGTATTTGACACTCAGTCTGGATACCTGTCCTCATGTTAGGATTTTTACAGGAGCTTCATCCAAACCCAAGTAGTTACTAGCTACTAAGTAATTTAAAACGTTTTTCACCCACTATCTCAAATGTCATCTTTGTCTTTGATAACTAAAACATTTGGCTGCAGTATCAGTTGCAACATTTAACAATACATAGTATTTTCTATGTTAAAGTTTTTGAAAAGTACCTACATTAAGAAGATACACTTTTGATTTATTAGTTGAATATATTCAACCTTTATTTACCTGCTATATCTAGAAAACACTTTAAGAAATTCCACACATTGCTCCCTCTCTGGTAGATGTCTCTGAATTTCCCTTTGACAGATCAAGAAGTTATTTACCACCAGTCTTCTTTGCTATGCCACTCCCCATAAAAAGCAAAACATGCTCATGAAGAGAATTTATGTTGTTATACTGAAGCATGAAACACAGAAGAAACCAGCCCACCATCACTGTTTCTGATACATTTTAGAAAGGAAATAAACTGCCAGTGGAGGAGAAAGAAGAACACCTGGGAAAAGGGGGTGTACTGGATGGTAAACTGCTTCGAAGTTAATTCTTTTTAAGATTGAACAGAGTCCTAAGATTCCCACAAAAACATATATGCCTGGGAATTGGATACCTGCCTCAATACAGAAATATATGATCTACTGACAAAAAGAATAAACACAAACACGGGATAAAGAAGAAAACAAGCAAATAAATATGCCTTTGTGTAATATGTATCATATATTGGTCAAGCCTATGTTGTTTATTTCCTTTAAACCATGCTTTATTTCCACACATGATCTTGAGCCTGTTTTGTTTATTTTCTCTAGTCCTAAAGATTAAACATTCATCAGGACTACTTTTCCCTCCGTTGCCTCCAGCATCCTTTGCTTTAAACACTTCACATCATTTTGCATTGACTATGTCCTTTTGCTTCCATCCCCTCCTCTAAACTTGGTCCTGTCAAATGGATTAAAGAACTCGTGCATTTATGCCAGAACCATAACTGACATGGAAGAGCACAAAGCAGCCATCAAATATTCAGGAAAGCAGAGGTTATGGGAGGTTGCTGAAGTACCTGTGAACATGAGCAAAGGAGAGGGACCAGGACCAGACTGCAGTTTCACTGGTCCAAGACAAACAGTTGCTTTTCTGTAGAGACAGAACCAGATCACTCTGCAGATCACTCAGGAGCCCTGGATGACAGTTTTACCACGCAACTCAAGGAAAATACAGTAAAAGGGCACCAGATGTAAGATGGTGTGACAAATTACAGAACTGCATATGACAGCAATTAAATAAATCTGAAAACTATCTAATTCTATCATCAATGACTTGGGATTCAAAGTCCATTAAGCATTGTTTTTTTCCAATTGAACTGAACTAATGGAAAATAATTCCTATGCTGAAAAAAGGTCATACACCAAGTAATAGAAAACAAGTACTGTACAGTCACTATTTGTAAGTTACTGTAATTTGAATTTATAAATTGATGACATCTGTTATTAATCATGCAGTTTTCTTCCAAGCACAGAAATTTTGCATTGCCAGCTTTGCCCTATCTTTATCACAATTATGAAACTGAAGAATTCAGGATAATAAGTTACATAGAGTTTGTGAAGTGCTCAGAGTCACTGAAGTTTTAATCTTTCCGTGTGCTTTTCCAAACAAAACTGGGAAGAGAGTAAAGAGGAAGCAAAAAATCATAAAATCCAATCCTATAAAAAGCAACAAGCACCTACAACAGCTCAAAATCAGCAGTTCCCAGAGTTTTAGGTCAATGAATAGCCACAGAGATGTCTTTATTTAAAAATTAAAACAAAGTTTTAAAGCAATTTAATTTTAGGAAATAGGAAATATTCAGAAAGATATAAACCATACATTTTAAGTATGAAAATTTGCATTTGCATGATAGAAAATATAAGCTCTTATTGTAACTCATAATTGAACCAAATGAGAAGGCAACAATAGAAGAGCTGCTGCTTTTGAATTTGCAGAATGGTGTAGGGGTCGTCTACTATAATCTTGAATTATGATGATGCTTATTTTTTTGTCAGTAATCTACATGCAAATAAAAATGGTTTGCTGGATTTAGTATATATATGCATACAAAATGTTGAAATATTCATATAATGTATAACCAACTTAAACTAGAAGTTCTGGGACAACTGAGCAGCTGGTTTATCTTTATTTAAGCCTGCCAGTAGCACAACTGCATTTTAAACTGTTTCTGTAGGAACAAATAATTTCATTGACTTGTAATAAGGATTGTGATATTCAGAACTCCATTTCCAATAGGTAATCTACAGAAACAGAAAATAGCCATTAATAAGGTATAAATATTAACTGATCTTGCAGTACTAGATCATAGAATCACAGAGTTGGAAGAGACCCACGAAGATCATCTAGTCCAATTCCTGGCCCTCCAGACAACACCCCAAGAGCCACACCTTGTGCCTGAGAGCATTGGCCAAATGCTTCTTGAACTCTTTCAGCCTTGGTGCTGTGACCACTTCCCTGGGGAACTGTTCCAGTGCCCAACTACTCTTTCAGTGAAGAACTTTTTCCTGATATCCAACCTAAAGCTCTCCTGACACATCTTCAGGCCAATCCCTCGGGTCCTGCCACTGGTCAGCACAGAGCAGAGATCAGTGTCTGCCCCCCCCTCCTGCCCTCACAAGGAAGTTGTAACTGCAGTGAGGTCTCCCCTCAGTCTCCTCTTCTCCAGCCTGAACTGACCAAGAGACTCCAGAAATTCCCTTTATGGCTTCCCCTTGAGGCCCTTCTCCATCCTTGTGGCCCTCCTTGGGACACTCTCTAATAGCTCAATATCTTTCTTACATTGTGGTGCCCAAAACTGCACACAGCACCCAACGTCCCACAGCACCAGTGCAGAGCAGATGGAAACACCCCCATGAGGTTTTCCTCACTGGATCTCAAAAGTAAAACACACAGACAAAATGGAAAAAAAAAGTCACAGAAAGACAAAATGACAGAGACTTGAAGTCCACCAAAGCTTGCTTGCCAGATCCAATCCATCAGCTAAAGTCTGTGTGGATCAGTATTATCCACAGTGATAAGTTTTAGTGGAAAGATCCCTGTACCGGAGAATTTGAAACCTCAGCTCAATTTCTGACTTAGGTACTTCTCACTGTAGAAGTACCTACAGTGAGAAGATCACAGAAATCCCATTCAATACCTCCAATCTGAATAACTAAATCCTCTGTTTGCAAAGTACTTTGATATTTATAGAATCATAAAATACAATCATAGAAATGTTAAGTCTGGAAAAGACCTTTAAGATCACTGACTCCAGCCATTAATCAGCACCAGTAATCATCCCCAAGTGCCACATCTACATGTCTTCTAAATATCTCTGGGGATAGTAACTCAATCACTTCCCTGGACAGCCTTTTCCAGGGCCTGACAATTCTTTCCACATTTTTTTTTTCCTGATACCCAATATAAACCTTCTCTGGAGCAACATGAGGCCATTACCTCTTGTCTAGTCACTTGTTACCTGAGAGAAGGGACTGACACTCCCTCCCTACAACCTCATTTCAGTTAAGTGTAAAGAGGGATAATGTCCCTACTGAGCTTTTTTTTCTTCGGACTAAATAATCTCAGTTTCCTCAGCTGCTCCTCCTAAGGTACGTGCTCTAGACTGTTCACCAGCTTCGCTGGTGTTACATTGGAAGGAGATATTGTTATTTTTTCAGTATTCTCTAAAAGCTGGAAGAAAAGCAACATGAAGACCAGGGTATCTCCACCTATTCCACTGCTGAGGGCATTTACCAATCCATACAACTGAGTGATTTTCCCCTTTTTTGCCTCCAATTCTCCACTCCATCCCTGGAGTAGGAAGGTGGAGGAGAAAGTCTGTCTGGTTTTGGAAAGTCTTGATGGGGGCCCTAAACTGGGGAGAACCTTCTCTAAACCACAGAACAAGTGAGTTAGGATGGGGTCCTGGGTGCAGCTGTCCAGGTGCTGGCAGAAGGGCTGTAGGGCGGCCTCTGTGAGGAGATGCCAGGCTCCAGCTGGCTCCAGCCAACACACTGCAGGACACGGCTCTGAGGATGGGTAATCTCACTGTCTCCATTTGTTTCCACTACTCAAGTCTATTTCAAATTTAAAAAAAATCATATTCATTCTTCCCAAGTTGAGTCTGTTTTGCATCTGATGGTGATTGGCAAGAGATCTATTTCTCTTTACCTTGGTCCATGACCTTTTCCATCTTATCATGTTCCTGTTGAGGAGGGGCATTGAGAGAGCAACGTGTTGGGCGGCAGAGCCAGCCAAGGTCAGCCCACCACAGATTAGTTTGGTATTTTGAGTATTTTCAGTTGCATGCAGGTATAGTGAGTGTTCCCTGAATGAAGAACAGAGTATCAAGGCCTCCGCAGATAGCAGCCTAAAATAGACAAAAAATTTTGCACTATAGAATTTTATTTTGTTTCATTTTTGATGAATTCACAGTGCATTAAGTATTGGAGCAGAAAGCAATCGTTTTAAATTGTATCAGCACTAGCAGCATGTAACCATGGTAATTAAAACAATATTATTTTTTAAAACTACAAAAGACTACTCAAGACACATGAAAAAGAAGGACCCAAGAAAGAACATCTTTCTCCCGATAACTACAGCTCGTTAAGTCTGGAAAATTATTAAGACACAGACATTTTTTACTCTTGCTAAACAATTAGTTAGATATGCCACAGAGTAATGATTTTAATTAAGAATTAAATTAAACAGGAGTTTCCATGGACAGAACTTTCAAGAAGCCTTAAAGCAAATAACTGTTAGATGTCTGAGAATATTTTGACTAGAATTTTTCCTTCCCTTTGTTTAAGTGAAGATTTCACTACCTGAATTCACACTTACAAGTATTCTAACACATGAGTGGTTCCTAACTGGGAAAATGCCACACCACAAAAATAAAAAATTCATAATTTTAATAGTTAAAGCAGAGGGTGCTCACATGACAGCCCAGAAGAATGTAACTTCACTTCAGCCCTTTCACTGAACTGAACATCTACCATAAAGAATACAGGTGAACAGGGGCTGGAAGGACTGGTCCCTCATACTGCAGTCCTTGCTTACGACAGAAGAAAAAACTCAGCAGGCAATAGCAAGGAACCACTTCAGTGCTAATTTTTATAATAATGTTTAGCATGGTACAAAAGCATTCTTGATTTAACTCACTGATCTGAAACTTCCAACACTGGCTTCTGCCAATAAAAAAAAAAAAGAAAAATTCTTGGAACTGTTACATTTGTTCAATATGGCAAGACTATCCCCGGAGAAAATTTGATTTCAATTATGAGCTAAAATAAGAAAAGGAAAATGTTTCTGCAAGCCCAAGTGTAGTTTTCTCTCTGAATTCATGACTGAACCCAGCCCCTGCACAGCCATGACATGTGGCTGTTATAGCAAACCTTCTGTAGCCCAACGCACTGAAGAAAGATCTGCAAGTTCAGAAGACATGTATCCTTTGCCCTTTCCAGCATGCTGCAGAACAGCAACTCCCCACAGGATCATATGGGACACAGGACCCCTGTATGGGGGATCTCATCTACAGCAAGGAAACCTGAAAAGCTCCCAGACATACCCGAGGCCCGTTAGTGAAAGCAAGTTAGCAAAGGCCTTAAGTTCTGCCTTAACTGAACATGAGTGTGGATGACATATTCCTGGTAGGTGAAAATGGTTAACACAGCCAAGTCTCACGTGTTCTTAAGTTTCCCATTAAATACCAAATTGTCACCAAAAGTCAGAATACAACACTTCCACTAACACCAAGGGATTGGAGCACTTAAGTTTAACCTCCTATCAATATTCAGGACAATATCCTATCATCCTTCCCACTTAGGGTTGTGTTTGAGCACGCAAATGCCCTGGGAGAGATGTTCACCATAGCACTATCACGTATCACTGTACAATATTATAACATATATGTTTTGTGCTTTAGATGCATCCCAAGAACTTCCATCCTTGCTGTCTCATTTTCTGAGTGACAGGTGTAGTAAAAGCTGCTGGCTGACACAAACAGGAAAACACACATTTGGTTTTCTTCCTTCCTCTCCACTGCCCTTGGCAAAATGCAGCAGGAAGTAGAGATTGGAAGAGAGGATTCAGTTATTCCGAGCTGCCTACAGTAAGCGTGTGGGACCCACTTCAGACAGAGATATAACTGGATACGGAGGGACCTCAAGGATGCTGGAAACCTCTGGTTATTCCTACAGCATGCAGAGACATTTAGTGAAATCTTCAAGTTAACCAGACTTGAAGATAAGAAGCAGAAGTGCCAAATGTCTCATCAGAAACTCTATTCTTGGTGCTAGCTGACTGTTTAGCTTAGCAGATTCAGGGCATATGAAAAAGCAGCTGAATAAAGACAAAGGTTGATTATTTGAATCAGGCTTTGGCTCAGAATGTCAGCTGTCACTGGAGGGAAGCACTATATGTCAGTGCTGTAGGATAAAGACAAAACCAGGTAGTGTTTATACATGCTGTGCAATGCCACCTTACATATTTGTAAGAGGGCTTTAAAATCACAAACAGAAAGCTTAAAATCTGAACCTATTATTATGGTGATTTTGCTTTCTAGCAGAGGGAAGTCTAAAGCATGCGTTTTTACAAGCTTATGTCAAACCACTTATCCAAATTTTCTTTAGATAAATTCGTGGTAACAAGATTAAAACCACATAGAAGAAGTTAGGTACAACTGGCAGTACAAACCCTAGGAGGCTCCTGGCAGGTTCACAGGCATTAATCATGGTCCACACAAAAGTAATCCCCATGAATTCACATAAAATAAGGCAATAATTCCATCCACAGTTTTCAAAGCCATGTACAAATTACTCAAGATTCATTCCTGGTGTTAATGATGTTGCTAGAATCTCCTGATAAAGGAAAAGCCTAATGTTCGTAACTATAGCCGCATTATTTTTTACAATATGTTCAGCAGGTCATACAATTACTTACATGACTGCATATTGTTGAAACAATTTTGCTCTCAGTGCAACTGAAAAGCTATTTAAAACTAAAACAAATAAACCCATTTGATTCAAAAGAATTTGCAACTCATTTAAATTTTTTAAAACAGAAATAGTTCTACAAAATGATCAGGAAAACTCTCTAGTAAGTCAAGAGAGAAGCATATGGACAACAAAATGAATATAGCAATACTATGTAGGCAATAGAAATATGTGCAGGACAGCTGTTCTATATATATACAAAATATTTTATTTTTGCCTAAGGCACTGTCTGGAATATCCTGAAATAAAATTCCTAATAATTGGTTTAAACTTTCTCCATTTATTTTAAGGAAGAATGAAGAAAAGTATCTGAAACATTCTGAAGGCAACCTACCAAAACCACTGACTAATAGAGAGCTCCCCATATAACACCCAGTAACCATTATAAAGATCACTGTACATACAAATGCCATTATGAAAATGTAACAGGCACAGAAATACCTGACAGCATCACAGACATCACTAAAAATGCTGAATTCCTTTATTTAATTTCAAGAATTAAAGAATTTTATTGTTTCTCAATAAAGCTGCAGAATTGCACAAACAACGCTGGTATCCATTTCAGCTCTCTTGTAGTTACCTTGTGTACGCCTTAAATATTACATTTAGGTTTAGATGTAGCTGTTTGTTGCACCAGGAGAGAAATTTAGCAGTTATCTGCAGATACCTCACCCCTGTGTAAATATATTTTTATATGCATTTAAGTCTGGCAGTTCATATGGTAACACTAATGATTGCTGTTACACTTTAAACTACATCCACATACCCAATATTTAAGTAAAGCCATGCCAGTACATTAATTTTTATCTTGAACCCAATTACTAAGTAATATAAAAAAGGTGTATTTAAAAATTTATTATCATTTTCTTTCTTGAAAATAGACAAAATAGTTCACAAGTAGCTGGCTTTTTAGTTTAAAGAGCAGTGGATCATTATAGAAGTTATGGAAAGAAAGTAGAGAAAAATGACACACTGCATGAAGATGCAAACTGCAGAAAAGCAAAGAGGGAGTACTATCAGGACTTAGGTCAAACCAGCAAAATCCTCTTTTTAGCAAAAGCACAATTTCACAAAATATAGCTTTCCTGTTCTTCACTCCCATCAAGTTTATGGCTGTGATCTCATATGAGATGTTTATTAACAAACATGTCCGGAAAAAAACTGAGTTCTTTGTGTGACAGCTGGTCATCAAGAACTGTCCTAAGTCACTGCGGAGTGCAGATCACAGCCAGTCCTTGGCAGTCCAGGCACAACTGGCCAAAAAAGCTGCAATGGCAAGAGGAGACATTTCCAAGTGCTGGGGAGGGAGGGGCAGCTTTCAGCATTTACAGGAGAGCATCCTTGCTGTTGAGCAGAACTTAAACACCAGTAAACAAGGCTGAAGTTTAAGAAATGGAAGCTGCTGGCAACATTCCAGAGGAGAAAAAAAATTTCTATAAAGAAGAACCATGAAAAATTAGAAGATAAAGGAAAGAAAAAAGAACTTTAATTACCACCTTTACTGAGCAATTATTCCAAACAGAGAAGTATACGGGTCGCACAATCTATACTCTCATTATGATGTGAATGGTCATTGCATTTCGTTTTAAACTTTTTTTTCTAGACAAAGTATTTTTTCAATAATGTTGTGGAAATAGAAAATATAACTTGTATAATGCAGTATCTGAGGTAGAAGAAGAAACAAAGTCTTTTGTATAAATCAAACATTCATGGCTTGAGGCATAGGGCAAAGTGGAGCTGGTAATTTTTAAGGTCTCCATTCCTTTTGCAACTGACTCTACTTTCTAAAAAGCACCTGCTCCACTTGCATCCAAAACAAAACCAACCTCATTAGATGGCAAATGGCTCACCTTGTGACCACAGGCTAACACCCCAATCTCACATTATAGTAAAACTTTGCCCATAGTAAAACTCACTCTGTCATTTTTGGTCGGGCAGCCTGGTACCTAATGTACACATCCAGGGGCAGAATCGGCCATGTGAGTGCAAAGGAAATAAATCTATCCTTTCAACAAAAGACAAATTACAATGTTACAAAGCTAAGCCAAGCATATTGCCTAGGGTATCTGCAAGGTGCTTGCAGACTATTCACCGGCTAGTTGTAAAGTAAGAAGATGGAAGACTACAGGTTCTTGTGCTACACTGATATAGCAGACCTGAGGCAATTGAATCTTTAAAAAAAGCAGTACATTTTCTAGTATTTTTTTGTTAAGCACATATTTTCACTTAATGTTTTCTCTTCACTCCACATGAGGGTTCTTTCATCTTTCATACTAATATCTTGTGTGATTAAACACAGTCAGTATCCACTGCCATTAATTATTTGACCACTACATAGATCACACAAAATGAAAGTTTCTATGATTTTTGTGGTATGTTTTGGATGTTTTGTAAAATCCTGTAAGTATACAAAGAAGGGTTCATGCCTTAAAACCTAGGTAGGTATAGCCTGTGATACAGAACAGCATTATATCTGAGCAACGCTTTCATTCAAAATAATGCACACACATTTAACATGTGGTGACCAAATGCTTGAGCATACAGTTTCCATTTATCCATTCATTTCTATGTTTTCAGGAGTAATACAATTTAGCAATGATGCTATTATGTATCAACGATTTATTCTTTCAATAAAACTATGAAGGCAGTTGCTATATAATAAAAGTACTTACTACAGTGCCTATCTCTAGGAATAATGAGAAGCCTACACAGATCTACCTTCCCCTTGTAGAAGAAAGAATGTTGGCAGGTGATTTAGTCTGTAAACCCAATTGGGAGACACCTCTACCCGGGAAAACTTTTTTTCCAGTCGTCACAAGCTCTGCTGACTTGCCTTCTTTGACAAGTTTGTGACTCCCGGCAAATGGATCCACAGTAGATTTGCTGCTAATGATATTTCTGGCTTCTAAATGCTCCAATGTCATGTTTTGGTAACTCTGTCAGGAAACCGACTGCAACCCAAGGATTTGGAATGAATGCAGCAAGGGGCTCACAAATCCATGTGGCAACTGGGGCGTTGTGACTGTCAAGCAATGAGCCTGTCCTACCAGACTGATGACAAATTCAGTCTTACAGTCTGTCATGACATTTTCCTGGAGTAATTCAATTTCTGTGAACAAGACAGTTTTCCTCGGTCATTTTCCTGCAAGGTGGAGCACATTTGTTCAGCTCTTAATATCCACTCTGAGATGAAATATCAGATCCACATTTATCCGCTGGGCAAAAGATTTAATCTACGTGAATCATATGGCTTCCACACGTGATAAAAGATGGGACACTGACTTTACAGATCACCCTGCTGGAAAATGAAACATCAATGAACAAAGAATGCTGAAGCCTAAGATTTCATAATGGATGTCTAGGCTCTCCACGGAGTCTAAGATCCTAAGTGGAGTATTGAAAGGACATTATCACTGCCTGCAGCTAATGCCATAAAGCTACAATAATTGAATGCAGTGTTCATTCCCTACACACAATCTTTGCTTTGCATGCATTTATCAGGAAAAGACAATTTCTGAAATACACTGATTTCTTTCTAGAAGGCATGGAAATAGAAGCATTTTCAGTCCATTGTAGAGCTTCCCCCAGCAGTCCCACTCCCTAGCTAATGATATCTAGACATACAAGGTGAGGATTGCTAAAAAGCCTCATGGCTTTATTTTCAGCTAAGGTACTATTATGAACTAATATCATTATGAAATAAGGTAAATCAGGGGCCTATCTGAAGGTCTGTACGAAGACACACCTTCTTTGGCAAAAGCTTATCATTTATTTGCAGTTTAGATGAGGAAAGCAGGCAATAGTTTCAGGTTCATTTACAAGACAGGGATACTGTAACTCCTGGTCCCAGACCAGTTCTTTTTCTCAGGTGACATGTGGAGTCTCAGGCAGAGAGCAGCTCTGCACACATATTACACGTTGCTTTGCTTTTGCAAGAGGAATACTGCTAAAATATCCTGCCTTTGTGGTTTAGTCACTAAAAGGGTATAATTAGACTTAAAGGTCAAGTGTGCCTGTTTCAAGGCACTGCAAGTGCACAGACATGCTGGTAGTAAGGTGGGAGCATGACTGACATATTCTAACTGTTCACTGAGAAACAGCATGGTGCTATACCCCACAATTTGTAGATGAGAGTTCTAGCAGCTGCTGATGCATCTGGCAGTACTGGGAGCTGGTAGTGATGGAGTGGCTCCTGTTGTCACAAGAGGAGAGAGAAGTGAGACTTCACAAGTGAGGGAGAAAGACAGCTCCAAAGATGAGCAGCTCCCAATGTAATGTGAACAGCTGACCTACATTGACCACTGTTACTTGGTGTCAGAACTGAACTCTCCACATTGCTAGAACTGCAAAGACCTACTGAATTTGGAGACCCTTTTCCAAAATGATGCCACTATTTCTGTATTAGCAGGATTATAAACAGTATTTTTCATCAGCTGGTGTGCTTTCAGCGTATTATCTGAACTGTTTCCAAAGCTTAGGAGGTGTAACTAGTAGCAAAGATTTTTATTCAGCCTCTTCCTCTCTGTTAAAATGCTCCCTGGTAGACAGGTAAAATTGAAGTAGTAAAAGAAAAGAGACTGCAGAATCAGTGCTTTCTTATGCACTAGAGGAAAGCTTCCTACTTAACTTAATACAACACTTGTTCTTATCTTTGATTGCAAATTACATGTTTAGACCTCTTTTTTCCTGTTAGTGCTTGTGGATTTGATGAAGAAATGTGTTTAGATTTGTCCTATCTCTGTTCTCCTTTTTTGACTCTCAACATTGCTTTAATCTTAGAGTATTTGTTTGCATGACCACATAACTCTGGTTCTCTTTCAAGCAGTAACTGTGAGGAACATTGAAACACAATGCAGTGCTTTTCTTATGCCATAATTAAACAAATTCAGCTCTCAGAACACAATACAGAAGAGACCGACTGAAACAGAAAGAATGCATTTTGTATTCTCAATTGCAACTTAGGAGAAAAGAGAGGGAGAAGGGATGTAAGATAAAACCAAAAATAGATTAATAGATTATCAAAGGAATAAAGCTCATAAGCAAGAACCACTTTTTCCAACTTTTTCATTAGTTTCTCACATACTCTGTTTGACAGAATTGCTGGTCTGCTTGCTGACTTAATCTGCTCTCCTCCAGATACTGACAGCAATGTCACTGTCAAACTTGACATCTGTTTTTCATGTCCAAACATTGATTTTCTCCATCTTAAAGCCAACATATTTCATAAGATTAAATTGTTATCATTATCAGCAAAATATTGATTAGACTGAAATCCCTACCTGGAAATTTATAGCCTTAATTTTCAGTAGTGGCCTTCATTTCATCCATTATCTTCAAGCAGATGAAGATGTAAAGGAGTTACTAACATGACTTGAGCAAAATGTGAGCTAGTCTCTCATGTATTTATTAAAGTTTAATGAAAAAATAATTACTTCTATGTAATTGGAAAGAAAGAAAGAAAGAAAGAAAAAAATGAACAAACACCTGTTTAGTGCCAGACAACAGAAACTCAGAATTATAAGCCACAGACCTCACAGTTAAGTAATAATATACGCAGAAGTCCACAAGGAAAAAGCACCATTCTTCTAGTTGCAGAGCAAGAAAGAGGCTAAAGCACCCCAATATCAATTCCCCTCTAAGTTCTTGTACATTCAGCCTATTACCAAAGCCAGTTCTCTCTGTCTCTGCTGTACTATCAAAACATGACTTTAGTCCCTGGGTATCTGAAACAAGTGATCCTGGAAAATGCCTCTCTGGCATCCACATTTCTCATATTCCACCTGAAATAGCTGAATCACCTTCTGCCATTTGTGCTGATATATGCTTTTTTCAGTTTGTCATGCATTGTCTTATTATACTTACCCTTCTCATAATTGGGAGATACCAATTTTCCCTACATATTTCCAGAGTAGAGATCCTTCCAATTCCCTCCTTGTTCACTAAGCTTGCACTATTTTCTTTGTCTCCATTCCTCACCCTTGGCCTTTGACTGTTCTTTCTGTGAATCCATGTTTTCTCTCCACTGCCTTTTTTGTGACCATTTTAATATTCTGCCCCCTCAACACTTTTTCTTGTTGTTCTTCAGGGCCATGATGATGTTAGCTAGCTACTGTGGAAAAGAACTCACAGCATTCTCCTGTAAAAGGGTCTGCAACAAGCATTGTGCTTTGTCATTTCAGCAGATGCCTTATTCCATGCAGGCAAGTTGCAACTTGGACCTATAACCTTATGACCATTGAAGAAGAGAGTCAGAAGTAGCTATTTAAAATGCAGGGTGATTTTTCAAAGCAGCCTATGAATAAGAGCTCTTCTGAGCACTAGAAACACATAAGGGCACTTTCCAACAGACAGTGCACCTCTGAGATGAACAAGACTGCTGGGAGATCAAGGCTACCTTGTCTTCTTACTAGCCTTAAAAAAATCATCTTTTGCTGCTTTAGTTGCAAATCATTACCATCTGTACATCACAAAAAACAAATGAGGCATTTTCATAGGGAACAAAAAGCAATTTGTGTTTCTAGAAATTATACTATTCTGATTTAATTGATTCAAAATGCATTTGAGAGACCAAATTAAGGATCAGAAGTTTGACTTCTTTTTCACCCAAACCTCTGGTTTTGGTAATTACAGTAGAACAAGGAAATGCATGCAAATGTACATATTAGAGAATGTGCATTGTGTGAACCCTGCATGTAGCAAACATGGACTTATAAGGTGAAATTTATAATGACTTGTGACGTTATTGTCATGAAACATATTCCAAAAGAATATGAAGTCTCAATATCCCAACTCCAAGAATACAGGAACACATTTCTGACAATGCATGACATATGATCCACTTAGTGTTCTAAAGTCTCTGCACCCTGCCCCACACCATTCTCCTGGAGAAACTGGCTACTTGTGGCTTGGATGGGTGCACTGTTTGCTGGCTGGATAGCCAGGCCCAGGCTGTGGTGGTGAAGAGAGCTACATCCAGGCAGAATGGCTCTACAGAGGGATCTGAACCTGCTGGGTTGATGGGCTAAGGCCAGCTGGATTGTGAACAACAAGCCAAAGTCCCTGGGCCTGCACTTGGGCCACAACACCCCAGACAGTGCTACAGGCTGAGTGAAGAGTGGCTGGAAAGTGTTTTTGTGGAAAAGGACCTGGCAGTGCTGACTGACAGCAGCTGAACATGAGCCAGCATGTGCCCAGGCCAGTGGCATCCTGGCCTGTATCAGAAGTAGTGTGGCCACCAGGACCAGGGCAGTGATTGTCCCCCTGTACTTGGCACTGGTGAGGCCACACTTTGAGTGCTGTGTCAAGTCTTGGGCCTCTGACTACAGGAAAGACACTGAGGTGCTGGAAGGTGTCCAGAGAAGTGCAATGGAGCTGAGGAAGGGTCGGGTGCACAAGGCTTATGAGGAGCAGCTGAGGGAGCTGGGGTTCTTTAGCCTGGACAAACGAAGGCTTGGGGGGACCTTATTGCTCTCTACAACTTCTTTAAAGGAGGTTGGAGCCAGGTGGTGGTTGTCCTCTTCTCCAAGGTGACTGGACAAGAGGAAATGGCTTCAAGTTGCTCTAAGAGAGGTTTAGATTGGTTATTAGGAAAAAAAATTATTCATGTATAACATTGTCAAGCACTGTAAAAGGCTGCCCAGGAAAGGGATGGAGTTACTATTCCTGGAGGTATTTAGAAGACATGCAGATGGGACACTTGGGGACACAGTTTAGTGGTGGACTTGGCAGTGCTGAATTAATGGTCCCAATGATCTTAAAGGTCTTTTCCAGCTTAAGTGATTCTAAGATTCTGTATAATCCCAGAAGCATCATTCTCTGTCTCCTCCTTTCCTTCCTCTATTCCTTCTTCTTGCTTACTCAGGAGACCTACTTTCACAATAAAAATCCCAACCTAAAGTAAACCCATGGGATCTATTTAACAAATGTGTTGTTTTCAGCTGTACTGATAATGACACAGCTAGGAACAGAAATCCTATATACTGACACTATACTGTTCATGTTTTAAATAAAATAACTCAGTCTTCATTCATTAACCACATACTATGACTGACAAATGTAAGAGACAAAATGACTATAAGAAAAAATGCTAAATCTTGGCTATTCATTTGTGTCTAGCTCTACAATATCTGGAAACACCTTTATACAGACAGACTGAAAAATTCCTGGAAATCAAGAGGTAAGAGATGAGATTTACATGCTGAAACAGCAAAAACCAAAAAAAATCAGGAAGTACATATGTTTCTATGGAAACAAATACATATACATTTTTCAAATTATATGCAAGTCATTTACACTGCTGATGTTGATACCCATTTCAGGGAGAGAAAAATGTACAATGTTCATTGTGACTGACAGAGTTGTGACTAAAACCAGAGAGATAGGTCATTACTCCTTCAATTGACAGTGCATAATACAAGTTTTGCAAATTGTAAAAGCATTATGCTCTGGTTTATTCTGTTCTGGTAACACAGTCTGGTTGGTCAGAATAACATTTTACTTTTGAATAACACAAAGAATCAATAGCTTAACAGAGAAGGAATGTTTGGGAAAGGATGCTGAGGAGAGCTCATAGAAAAACTTCCATTTGGATGTTGCATATTAAGTCTCAAGAGACCACAGATTAATACAGATACGTATGCAACAAAATCCAATCTGCTGTAAGGTTCTCTATACAGAGATTGGAAGGTTTTTCTTTATAACCTATGAAATTCTCACAGGCTGCTAAATATTGAAAAGCAGATGTTATCCTCTGTGGAGCAAAGGTGATAATGGTTGAAGAGTTGTCCAAGTTTAGAGAACCATCCTCTGTACTTTCAACCCCTGGAGATGAGAAGGAAACATGACAAAGTTGGTCAAATCACTAAGCACAGATGCCTACAAAGACAGAAGTCAGTAGGATGCAGCAGAACTGTGCAACTGCCGCACAAATTGTGGTAAAAAGAATGCCAAAGAGAAAAGAAGCTTGGTCTTGAACAAAAAGAAAAAGCATCTAGTATGGACATCAAGACAACTAAGTATGCAATGCTCCTTTTTTATGAGTGTCCACTAAAAAAATCAACTATGACCTACTGTTTGCCCATGTAAGGAGTAAAGATCTTAGCCTGTAGTAGGGAAGGAACAGACATGCTCAAGGTTAGCTGGATCTAGGCTTGATATTTTCACACTTAGGCCTGTTGGTCACCCTGTTTACTTGAAAACTGACTATCTGGAAAACTTGTATGCAAGATATCAAAAAAGAAAAAAAATTCTGTATGCTTTTTTTTTTCAAGGCTATTTCTAAAACCTTAAAGGAAGACAAATGAAGAATTAAAGGCCTCTAGAACAAGTAACTAGACTACGTGCAAGAAACAGAACTCTTCCTCACCCCTGCCAATTAGCAGAAGACAAAAAAAAACTTGCTAAAAACACATCACACAGAAAATTAAAAACATTTTATTTCTTTGACAAGGCAAGAGGCCTCAAGTTTGGAAGAAGAATAGTGGATACATATGTTTTGACTTTATTAAGGCCTCTATCACTACTTAAAGTAAGTTTTCTATAACTCAAAGAAGCCAACGAGGATTAGCCTAAATCAAGAAATCAAGATGTTACACAAGAAAAATCCCATTGGAAAACTGTGCTGGAAATGTAGTGATCTGGTACCCTGCCAAAGTGTAGCTGAAAAGCATCTGTCTAGGATCGGCAGCTATTAAAAATTATTGCCGGTGGTATGTGCGACAGCAAAGTTGAGAAGATCCTGGGCAAAATTTCGGAAAAAAAGAGAGGAATCATCGGACCCTACCATCAACCATCATGTCACTATCCCTTAATTGGAATTGTGAGATACTGCCATGAGAAGATTTGCACCGCAGCACAGAATGAGCTTAGGGATTAGAAAAATTTCTAACTGCATGAAGTGCTGGAATGGGTGGGATGAAGAAATTACAAAATCTTATTTCTCTGAGAACTTTCAGAAAGGTAGTCAAAAAGATGTCACAAAGAACAGAAATATAGTTGACATGATGTTAACACATTTTCAGACAGGAAAGGAAGAGAAGGCCTCTTGAAATCCTTCCATTCTAGGACACTACCAAAAGCAAACCAAGGGAACACACAGAAATGGAAAAACATACTAAATGATTTATTTAGGGTTTGGTTTAGCTTTTTTTCTCCCTGGTCATAGATTTTACTAAGAAATATTCAATTATTATTATTGCACCATTATTTTCGAACATAGCTCTCAATTACCAATATGGTTTGCTTTGGGCAAGCCTCTAGGAAATTCAATTTGACATTGTTTCCTTGAATAAAGTTTCTTAGTAAAGGACACAAGAAATTAAAAAAGGGAACAGAGAGAGCTGCTTCCTTTCCAAGCAGAAGTTGGCCACTAATTGTTCCCTCCCATGCTTGCCTTTTAAAATCCAGTGCTATGTATGGACTAAATATCTAAAGCTTCCAGAAATCTAGACAAAGGAAAGTGTAGCTTCCCCACTGGCAATATCTGACATCAGCAATAGAAAAGAAAATGTTACAGACTCCTTTGAGACAGCAGTATGTGATGAATAGAGAAAACTGAGAGCTCCAGGCTAACAGGTGGAATGCAGCAGTCTCTTCGGTATTTTGTGACTGTAGCTTCAGAATTCTACCTGCAATACTGTGCTCCAGAAATCAAGTTTTAATTTTGGCATTAAAAAAACCTCACAAAAAAAACCCTTAAAGCACCTTGCATTTCATTGCAATCACAGTGATGACAATAGCCTGTGTACTACACATTTTTTTTAAGTCAGCCAGTAATTTAAAACAGCAGCTTCAGGAAACTTAAAAGTCCAACCCTGATGTCAAGAAATCGTTAATTCTAGAACCTGTATACGCATCAACATCCTTAACTTCTTGCTCTTGTTGACTGGCTATTCTCTTCCCAAGGCAGCAGTGGTGGCCACTCTGATGTTAAAGCATGGGATATAATCTCTCTGGGAGCTTGTCTGCAAGTGTAGGACAATGCACACAGAAGTGCTTGAACTTGAGTGATCATTTGCAAATTAACACTTCTCTCTGCTAACAGGAGGTAGTTCACCAAGATATCAAATGGCATCCTAGCTTCATCCAGTTGATATTTTCTTCCTCTCCTAAAGACACTTAAATGTAACAGTGTCATGCCAATAAAAGTTTCGTTTCTTTTGGTAAGTAGGCCAAAGTAGCAGATGTCTGGTTTAGCCTGGAGGAAAGGACGTTTAATGGTGTGTGACAAATAAAAAGAAATTAAAAAACACCAACATTTTTTCAATACTGCCAACTTTAAAAATATTGTTTTACTGAATTATTTAAGTTGTACATCCCTACTTATATTTCATTAGAATAACAGTAATATTTTCTCATTCAAGACTGGGTATTAAAAATCACCACAGTGACCTGTAATATACTTAATAGTTAGCTCTTGATTTTATTAAAGCCTCGACCCACTACTTATCTTCTCAACAGCCATCTACCAAAAGTGGAAGATAATGGAGTTAAAACACAAGGAATCAATTCTATCACTCCTTTCAAGCTCTCCACATGTGTGTGCTGCCATATCCAGTCAGCTCACTTGACTGGTTTAAAATGCAACACTGGTTCCCCAAAGAGGATAATGGACTAGTGTATAAACAAAAATTTTTCAGTAAACCGACAAGGCAGCCCAAGTGATAGAATCCTTTATAGGGTGGTGGGGGGGAATAATTTTTTGAAATGGAACCGATGCTTTAGATACTATATTAATGTAGATTCCAAGAGCAGTCTATTAAAAACCCCATGTAACACTTTTAATATATATTTAATATTATACAGAACACAGTTTAAAAAATATTTCTTCTCTATTAATGTTTTTGGAATAAAAAGTCCTTAGTGCGATGGATGGGATTCTTTAAAGCATTTTGAAAAAGAAAAAAAAAATTCTCTTCAGTATTTACACAGGGCTCTTGCACACCCTGTAATGACAGACAAACACAAGGGAATAGGACAAATAGCACAGACCTGAAAGGGACAACCCTCCACACCAAACCCGGTCCTCCACAGTCTTGTGTGTAGGCTACATTCCTCCACTTCCATTTTCACATGGTATAAACATTTAAAAAAAATCTAAGTGCATTTCTCCTACGTTTCACCAATAGTCAAGGACACAGAAACAAATTTGTCTTTCACTGCTCCACTGCATGTTTTTACATTTCACAGAAATTCATACTCCAGAAGTTTCTTTGGAGGGCAAGGTAGAAAAGGTGAGGTCTTATTTTAGGATGCTTTAGAAGAAGCTTTAAGGAATCAGTTGACTTTCTCTTTACTGTTAAGAACGAAGTAAGGAAAATAGTAGCAGAATTTGTGAATAACCCCGTGTTATTTTGTCCACTATGTGCGGTGAATGTTGAGTGGGGCATTCTTGAGGGTCAGCGTAGAAAGAACTGTACACATTGTACTCGTGATTACACACACAGTTTATGCCCTTTCATACTGTGATTTAGTCCACAGTGGATGCTCTAAATAACATGGTAATTGCAGATTTATTGAAAGGAGACAATTTCAGCAGTTCAGTGAGCTCATGAGAATGAGTTTTGCAGATGAAACTGCACAACATTTTTAGAAATGAAATGTGAAGGACAGAGAGGAGCAAAGTCTTTTTCTTCAAGGCTCTCACTGGCTATCAGAGCATTCAAGTGGATATTGGTAATTGACAATTTTTCTCTGGATTTATAGCAATATATTATTGGAATGCAACATAAATGCCGGGCAGTCACAGGAACGGTGCATATTTTCCACAGCAGAAGGTTTTTTTGACAAGATCTACAGACTTAGCAGACTCACACTCCTCATACATAGAGCTCCTCACTCAGAACCCACAAGCAAGCAACCGGCTCCCTTCTGTCAAGCTCTCGCCTTCTTTATTGCCTAATTTGATATCAACTTTCCACATTTCACTTAGCAGTAAACAACTGAGGCATAATGTACCCATAAGAGGCAATTATCCTCACAGTGCTAATTGCTATGTAATATTTCTGCACTTTAAGAGTAACAGAATACAAATGTTTGCCTTCTGCAGAAGCAATATGAGGATGAAAAAGCTACTGCACTAACCTATCAAGATTTCACCCACACAAGTAAATAGCAAAATCTGAAAACAGAAATGCATGAACAACAAATTCATCCATACGATTTTAGTATGACACAATAAAGTGCTTTTGAGCACAGTTTAGTTGCCTGATACCTGAAATGTTCTAGCATATCTGATCTTTAGACAGATTTCAGACAAGATGGGCCCTTAGGAGAGTCTCTGTCCTTCTGGACTGGCAGAGAGACCAGGAGGAACACTACAAGGAATGTCCAAAGATACTCACCAGTTGCTTGTGTTTTGGGACCAGAACTGAGTCTTACAACTTCAAGGAAAACAAATTAAACATGATTAGTTAGTACCTTTTAAATAAAGTTTTGTCATAGACAGGGCGCAGATTATCACAATCAAGCATAAAAAGAAGCAAGGAAAAAGCAAATTATTTTATGTTTGACTGCTATTTCTCTTACAAACCAATATATTGTCTTTTCTTCTTAAATATTAAATCTATAATAAAAAAAAGAAATTGTATGTCTAACACACTATCATTTGAGTAACATTAGCTTTTCTTATGCTAATATATCTGTGGTCTATCATGACTAAGTGGAGCTGAAAGGAGTAGAAAAAAAAATAAAGGAAGACAATCAGGGAAGCAACTCAGATGAAGCAACAGGAGAAGTCATGTTTATTCCTTGGTTTATGACTTCTTTTCATATCCACTACCACTATATATCTTCTTTCCATTCTTTATGAAGAATGTAAACTAACAAAACTACCTACACAATGATGGAAAAGAAATCCTTTAAGTGCTAGTTTTATTTCAGCAAAGTGTAATATTATATGTCTGTAGTTAGAATAAATTTCGAGGTGCGAAAATGAATTCACATGAACAAAGACACAGACTAAAAGTTAGCTTTATGTTTCGAAAATGGCAGTGAATTAAGACAAGTGAAAGTCCTAGAAGTACATGATTATGCAGCTCTTTCTCATTCTTCTGTGCAATTTTAACCTGGTATGATCAATATTAAGCTTCATAAGCAAAGAATTATTTTTTTTTCCTATCACAATATGAGTTCCACACTGCTGGAAGAAATGCGTTAGGGAACACACACATTACCCTGTGCAAGTTATTAATGTGCTCACCTCTTTGGAAAGTAGTGCTAAAATGATTAACGAAACATGCCTTCCTGCTGTGGCTCTGGGATTTTTTAATCACCATCCCTTCAGCCATTTCCAACAACACTTAAACAGGACCAATCACTTGTTAATTATGTTTTTTGGATGCTGATTTTGGCATGATACGAAGCCACAGGACAAAAGTCTACTCTCAGCTTCCCCTGCTGGGGCTTTAGTAGAAATGCTAGCATTTCTGCCAAAAAAGTAGCATTTTAGAAATGCTGCTTTAGTAGAACTTGATGGACTCAGAGCTGCTCCTCCTTTGGCCGCCTGTGCCTGGGTAACACCAACAGAGTCACGCCCTGTAAATTGCATCTGAAAGCACCATTTGCTTTCAGAGCCACGACCCTCATGGAGGTAAAGCAAATGTCTAAATCCAAGTTTTTCAAGCTTTTGTGCAACAGAAAGCCATGGACAGGTGTGTTAGCAGTCTTGCAGAGAGGAACAACCAATGGTTTCCCTTCCCTGTCTTATGGGTAACACCCATTTCCAAAGACAGGAATGAAGCTATGAGAAGAACCAGAAACTATTTCTGTTACTATTACTCCATGGAAAGGACAGCCTTCTGCCTTGAATAAGAAAATCACGTGCTTTGTTAAGTACTTTGTAAAAGTTAAAAAATATTTGCTCCTTAACACAGTCATAGTTCTGTACGAAGATGATGGTTTTTTTCTGTAAGATCTGTTCTAAAAACTAAATATATAGATGGAAAGAAGAGGTGGAATTTTTTTTTCTCAAAAAAATTATTTTAAGCTTAATAACAGAACATTCCACCACCTTCTTCCTCACCCATTAATTTTCCCTTAGGGTGTCATCAGCTGTTTATTGGCTTTTTTAACATCTATTTTGCATTGCACAGGATTCACTGTTGACCTCCTACTGCACACACCTGACAGTATGCAATTTCCATGCTATGTAGGAGGATGATCTGATATTGGTAGTTAACATGGCAGCAATATTAGCACCGTGCTAAGTTGGCAATGGCTTCTTACGTAGTGTTCCTCTGCTAATTCACCATATATTCCAATGAGGAAATAAAAGTCTGAAAACTATTCACCTACACTTTACAGTTCATCTCCGTACTAAAATGCTTGATGATCCTCTGAGGGGACCTGTCAGGGCATATGCCATCTAAAAAATTTGCAATCTGAATAACCAGGCATGGATGGTAGGCAATTTTGCAAAAATATTCCAGAACAGAGCTGAAATTCTGTCTTTTCCAAACATTACCAAGATATTTGACAGCATTAAAAATTAAAATCCTTTATTTTCTTATAAAATTTGCATCATACTTGAGTTAGCATTAAAGAGGTTCATCCAAATAAGGATTTTAGTTTGTTAATATGCCCCAGAGCCACAGCATGTTCTTATTACTTCAGAAACCGTAAAAATTAAAATGTTTTTGGGCATTATCTGGCTTTGCTCCTCAAAACAGCCACTGTAGTTTGTGCGGAGGACATAATGACTAGAAAACTGAATTTTATTTTATTTTGTACCTTTCTTGATCTCTTAACCAAACACCTTCAGACAGGAGGCAAATCTGATTACACAATGAAAGATGTACTGAACAGACACACAGTTAAATAGTAAACATCTGGTTTTACGTTTCAGCACCAAGTCTGACAATCCTAAAGCTTCTCCTCAGACCTCCAGAGCAGAAGCTGTAATCCCAAAATACCGTATTTCCTGCCACCATTTAGAGCCTACTGCTCAGGAGGTAGCATGTGCTAAAGCTCTTTTTAAACCAAAGCCATTTTTGAGGAGAGAAAATTTGTGAACATGGCTCTTCCTTAGGACAGTAAGTTTTTAAAGCTTTAAATATCCCTAGAGACTTGTTCCTTCTTTGCAGTCCTCATGAGTAGGATTTCACAGCCTGCATGGAACCACACAAAACCCTAGATTTTGTTCCACTACTTTCCACCAGGTTTAACAGAACTATAATTTGGGTTAGATGAGCCATATTCAAGTGTCCACAGACACATTATTTCACCAAACCACCTCAGACTAATGTGGAAACTACTCTGGGTTAGATGATCTTCTCACCATGGCTGCCTGAAAAAGCAGGAAGCACACCCAGCAGCAACTGAAAAAGACTCAAACAGTTATACTTGTGACTATCAAGAACAAAAAATCCTGACAATAAATAGAGAACTAGCAAGACTCAAATCTTAACTAGTTCAGATAAAACACTCTATAGCCCTTTGCTCAAATTTGCTTGACATTATCTGAAAATTTAGGGAGTGAACACAGATTTTACTCACGCTGAATCTGCCATATATACAAGACTGGACCAAGAGGATCTCTTAAGACACTTAGGTTAAATATTGCACCAGGTCAAGAAAACTGCACAGGATCTAGAATTTGTCTGACTAGCATTTGGCCAACATGTACCTTTCTCCTCAAAAAGCCAGTCTAAGGCCAAAACTCCAATTAAACCAGTACAGCCTCATGGGTATATCATAAGCTACAGAACCAGTCAAGTTTGTATGGCTGTGAGCAACTAAAACGAAGATACAATGAATTTGCTATTGCTCAGAGCAGTGGTGAGATAACTGAGAGAAAAAAAACATTTAGGTAATAAAAGAAGTATCTGTACAAACTAAGCCACTGCAAAGTTGAAATGGGAAGTGCAATATGGATGTAACAGAGAAAAGACAGTCTGTGGAGAAGGCTCAGGAGGAAATGCCAACTCATCCTGAGGGGTCCAATGCAGTGTCATGCAAACACAGCCATGCAGGTTCTAGACTCAAGCGAGCTCACTCGCAGCCAGCTCAGGTCTCTGCACGTGGCACAACCAACTTGAAGTCAGACAATCTACTTTTGGATAACTGTGGGGTTCAGTTTTCTAGTCATGTACTTTGTCATTATAATTAGAATTGCTGTTGCTGGAAAAACAGTAGCTAAGAAATAACCAACCCATGCCAGTAAAAGCAAAATAAGTATTTAGTGTTGTGGGTTTCACCTGGAATTTCTTCCTAGTCTACATGTCACATAACATTGTCTATTTCCTTCAATGTATAAAATGTAGCTACCAATTTTATGTCATATAGCTGCAATATATAGCTGCAAGTATAATATTAGATAATAATACAGCTTAAATATAATATTATAGAAAATATATTTTCTACAGTTTAGCTACTACTTCTACAACCCATGTAATTACTGCTTAGGGATAACAGTACCTTTTTAGAAACTTGTTTTCTTCCTTAGCCTTTGCACTGAGTTCTTAGTAACTGGGATATATATGGGATTTGTTTTTGAAGGGCAGGGAGGGGAAAAAAATCCCAAACAAATAAAGAAAGGTAAAGAAATAATCGCATACAATATTTTCTACCTGAATTTCTAAAGTTGTGTACAACCTCAAGAGGGTTCTGCTTATAAAACAATCTGAACCCTTTCAGCAAGGCTTGATGTTTGGTGAAAAACTGGAATGGAACAAAACACTGGGTCCCTAATTAGAAATATTTTTTAAACTGTAAATAATCTGTCTAGAAAAAAAATTAACATAGCAAGACACTAGTGCACACAAGCATGAGAAAAGCTTTACCTCTGTTCATTACTCAGGAAAGTATGTATTTTAGAAACAGCTGGATATAGAAATTTGTAGGATGACTGTATTCCAAGAACCTGAATCTTCAAAAATTATTGTTTAATGCCTAAGTTCATTGGGCAAGCACTGAGCATTTTCAGGACCCATTATTTGTCACACAGAAACTTGGTAACCTGGTAAACTCCACAAACCAAAAATAACACAGAAGTACGTATTCCAAATACCTGTTTTTCACAGGTAGATCACTTTTTCCCTGAGTGAACTTTTTACGGTTTATTTTCTCCTTTCTTAAAATCATTCACAGTTATCTGACATTCCTTACTGACACCTAGGAACAAGATATACATTACGTTTGAGCTTTGAAAACTCTTCCTACTGTTAGTCTTTTTACTGTCACTAAAAAAATAAATTTAAAACTGTTAATAAATAAAGCACACCAACAGTAATGACACTGCCTTATGCTATACCCAATATAACTATTATAGTATGAACTGGAAATAGCATGCATGTCTTGGTTTGCAATATGTAACCAAAAATGTGTATTCTATTTCCATCTGTTGAAACTGGTTGTGGAAGTGTTTTCTTTATCTCTTGTATAACTAATTCCTCATAACGTTTTTTTGTTACATATTGCAAACCAAGACAATGCAGAACCAAAAAACTTCACAATGTGAGTATATCTGGATGTTTCTTGCTTATCAAGCATTGCCATATGGCACACTTTTTGTTTGTGTGGTGAACAATCAGTATCAATTATGAGCAGCAGTTATGGCATGCACTGTTTATGTGAAATTTAGCAAACTCTTACAACATTCATCTGAAGAAATTTTTTATGTTGAGCTATTTTATGTACAGAATATTTACTAATTCAAGTGTTTTGGAGTAAATATGGCTCAACACTTTTATCTGCAAATAACCTTTTATCTCCAAATAAACCTTTACTGCAAATGTCTGAACTTATCACAGTGTCTCAAAGCTAAGGCCATGTCATGAAAAACCCTGGACTACTGCTGCATGTTCCTGTGGGAACTGCTGGGTTTCCCATTGCTGGGTAAGAGTTGTCAGGAGGCCCATCTGAGCTCTGAGACCTCCTACACTTCTCCTGAAGTGTTACGTTGAGAGTGCAATACAGGACTGTGATGTGGCTCTTCCAAAACCCACACCGGTCTCTACCAGCAGACACAGTAACAAGGCAAGTAACAAGAGGAGTTTTAGCCCTGCACACACCTGAAGGCATTCTTCTCTTAGCAACACTTATGCAGACCTAATTTGGGTTAACAGAAATCTCATCTATCCCCTCTATTCCTGGAAAATCACATTTTCTCTCTCTTCCATTAATCTTGAGTCAGCAAATGCCCTTAGCCCTCATTGTTCTGCAGTGAGATTTCACAGATGGTCACATGAAACCGGCTGAGGAGTCTTGCATTGTACTAAAAAGCTGCAAGTGTGGAGATGCATGAGGATTGCTTCCTTTTTATGCAGAATTTAGCACAGGTCTGAACCATCTGCTAGAAAATGTATCTGAGTAACTGAGCAAAAACCATGTGGATTTACAACATTTTTAAGTCCCAAAGCATCGCTATCCAATTCAGCCTAGATGACAGAGTTTACCATAAATCCTTCTAAAAATCACCAGGATCAGCATTTCTCAGTGGAAATTTCTGGGGTTCCATCAATTTTTTCTCTGTGATCCTCAGCAGGTAACCCAACAGACCTCTAGCCAACAGCCTTACATGCATTATCCAGAGTGCTGTATGCAGCAATGGCACAGCTGTTACAATTTTTATGGAGGTTTACAAATGAAGTACAGGGGAGAAAAAAAAAAAGAAAAGCACTCACTTAACAGTGCTTTACACAAATCTAAAGCTATGTTCTTTATCAACACTACAAAAGTACAAATAAGGACCTCTAACCTCCACTCTGTCTCCAAGAGTGATTTTGAAATTAAAGACTGCATGAGGTTGCAAGCCATTTCTGGGGGAAATACCCATTAAGACAAAAGCACTGGTGAAATGACCCCTCTGCCTGCAATTTTACACAAGAGGTGTTTGTTATTACTATCTGCATCCAACACCAGCCAGCTCTGAAACCCTCTAAAGATCAGGGCCTGAGACTTCTCATAGTAACAGAGATGGTAATTACTCTGGCAATAGCAAAGCTGCTGTGGAGAAGACAAGGCCCCAAGATCTGGAATTTTGGCTTCAGTCTAGCAGTCAGCTCAGCATTAACCCATAAAACCACGAAAAAGCCAGGAGAGGATCACACAGTATGGATTTTTCCGTCTCTGGTTTGTTTTGCTGTTTTTTTTTTCCTTAACCTCATGGTTAAAACAAAAATACTATACTGATAAATGAATCAAGCACAATAAAACAAAATCAAAATAAATCAGAATAAAAGCATGAAAAATACATGGCAACTAAGACCCACAACCACATCACAGGTTGATTTTACGTAAGTTATTATGGTGAAAGTCAGGTGGTGTAATTAGTTTCTACATCATTACTGCTATGTGTTTTGGAACCACACTTAACTACAGGTATCATTAAAGTTAAGGAATTGCTTTTTTATGAGGAGAGAAACATTTGCAGCTCTACAAACCACAGACTAGCCATCAGGGAAAACATACTAACATCTGAATTCAATCATATGTTCCTTCCATCTCAATGAACGGACTTCAGAAAAGTTTAGCACCAATACAGTAGTATCAGTCCAAGACATGGAAAATACTCTTTGGGTTAAAATATACTTAGATGAAATATTTCAGGGAATTTTGTAGTCGAAACTGCCATTTTCATACGCCAAGCTTCCCTGAGATTAAAGTCAGTTCATAAAGAAAATGAAAACACTTTTTCCATCTGCTTTGCTCTGCCCTTTTTTTATTTGCCGCTTGCATGCGTGGAAAAGAAAGCTGATTTTGCAACATGAAATACTATGTCTTGCAGATTGTTGAAAAGATCATTACATATTTCTTCCTTTTTCTTCTGCTAATAACACTTTTCCAAGCAATAGCTATATTCTGTGTAACTGTATCTTGACAGCCAATCTCTACACAAGTCAACATTTAAGGTATAATAAATGACATTTAAGATCTGCAAGTGCTGTTTCTACCTGATGAGGATCCTTCTTACTTATTATAGCACGCTCTGGTTCTATAGAAAGTGGCTGAATAAATTGGCTTTTTCCAAGAAAGGATAAGGTATCACATCTGTATTTCCCAAAGATCTTTCAATCCATGACATAAAAAAAAAAAAATCACTATGTATCTGCATGGTAATAGGATTTATACAGACTGTAAATCTCTTTCCATCCCCTTTTAAAATACTGATTTCATGATTCTTTCTTAGAAGACTAGGCACCAAAAATAGCTTTCTCTGAATATCTCTGAGTTCTCTCAAAATTTGACTTTCAAAAGCAAAGCAGTGAGACTGAATGAAACTGGTCTTTGAAAAAGCAGGCGGCCTCCAAGCAAATATTGTGGCTTTTGTCTATCTAATAGGAAAAAATCTATAGCTAAATCTACTTGGACTTTGGTTATTTGCCTGATAATTTTCAGCTCTACATTTCTAGAGAAACCATGAAACTGGAGAAGAAATTATGGGAAAGCATATGTGCTGGGGCTGGAATCCAACCCTTCGGGAAGCCTTATGTTTTTCTGCAAAAATATTCGTTGAAACAAGTCCAAGAACTATTTCCTAAATCTTCTCATTTCTAGGGACTTTCCTCAACAATTTAACACTCTCCTATTCCAAGACACTAAGGCTGTGCTGCCTTCTGACAGACATCAAATTCCTAAGCTCACACCTTTTCTGAATGTGCTCTGAATTCCAGAATGGTGCTGTCTGCCAGCAGACCCTCCTTGTACACAGGGTCACAAAGGTTTGCGTCAGCTGGATTACTAACTGGATCCCAGCTACTCCTTTGCACCCAGGAATGGTTTCATGCTGAAATTAGCACTTTTTGAGCAGGTTTACTGTCTCTGTGGGGAAAAAATCATTAACTCTGAGTAATCCAAAATACGGTGTATCTCCAGAAATCTGTGCAGAAATGCAGCTTTCATTTTTCTAAATCTAATTTCTGAAAGAGCAGTTCTGTCTCTTTTGGTGTTTACCTGAATCCCTGGAGGAGTCAATATTCCACTGATGATGACAATGCTTTTGTCTAGATTTACTGCCAATCAATGAATGCTGAGTTCACCATTCACTCTGGTTATATTCTAAATGACTTTTCTCTTGGATGATGACTTGATAAAAGAATAATAATCCAACTAAAGAAAAAAGCTCATCACCACAAGTTTCAAAAATGCTTTACTAATTCCTAGGATCACAGAGAAACCAAATGGCACATATGTATCATCAATAGATGTCCTTTCAATGCTGAAACTTTAAGTTAAAAAAATATCCTTCCTGGTTTGAAAAAGCATCAAAGAAACTGTCAAGAGTTTCTTGGATCAAATTCAGCTCTGAAGTAGCTTTTTATTTTACAAGGAAGATTAACCAGATGATGCAGGACATTCACATTTCTTTGATTCTTTTGACATTATTCCCTTTGGGATTTCTCTGATCTGTTTCACAGGGCAGTTCTGCTTGAAGCACCTGAAGAGTGCCTATGCCAAATATAATTCCTCCACAGGACAGAAAAGAGCGTCTTCTCCCTTACTGACAATCCCTTTGGAGATTGCAGCAGACCTTGGCTGGCCAAAGACAATAGGTCACAAGAGAAAGAGACACTTAGCCAAAGTTTCAAAGAAGTTTCTAGCCCCTAAAGCAAAACTAAGAAGAAATGGAAAGCTTCAGAGTAAAGTCTATAAAATCCTAGCTCAACTGTCAGCTGTCCAAGGCTGGGAGCATTTTTGTGGTCATTGCTACGGCCAAGCCTCTTCTATCCTGTGACAATTCAGTTCTCTTTTGAAAGCATTGCAAAAGAAAAAAAAGTTTAATCATGTTACAAACAAAGCATTAAAATGTCTTATCTTAAATAATGCATCAATAGCCTGTATTTTTAAAGAATTCTTTTGATCATTTGTAGTATTTTGAAATATTTTAAATCCCATATGTATCAGTTTTTTGGTGGTTTTTTTTTTGGTTAAAACCTATATGAAGTTGGGGAAAATAAAAGGAAAAAAAAGATACAGTCCATCAGATCATAATCTCTTAGTTGTTTTCTTTCTAATTTTTCCATTTCTAGTGTTTCCATTTCTAGTGGACAGGATACTAACAGCAAAGCAAATCTACTGCCTGTATCTTAAAACAAGATATATTTTCGTATTTTCACTCCATTAGTCTTACCACACCAAACAGAGTAAAATGGAATAACATAAAATTTACCACATTTTTCAAGTGTGCATATTTACTTCAGGAGGACTTAAATCTAATGTGATTCTAAATGCTACGCTTTTGATGAAGGAGTTGTGTAAACCAGAAGCAAAATACATAGCAGAGGAATAAAAGTAAAAAAGTAAAGACTCTAGACAAAAGAAGCTGTCACAACAAGAAACTAAGTAAAATGAAGTGAAAAAGCTGATAGCACAGATGAGAACAATCTGTACTTTGAACAGCCAGCCTATAAGCAAAACCTATACTGGTTCATGGGAAAAAAACAAAAAACAAAACAAAGTAAACAGCGGATATACCAGTAATCTCAAAGTCCTATTCTGATTTACCTACAGCAAC
Organism: Cyanoderma ruficeps; assembly: GCA_008694505.1. Lineage (NCBI taxonomy): Eukaryota > Metazoa > Chordata > Aves > Passeriformes > Timaliidae > Cyanoderma > Cyanoderma ruficeps. Next base: position 20,065,644 of record VZDJ01007755.1, on the reverse strand, counting down.
GTACTGCATATATTTTTAGGATTACAATTTAGTCTTTTTCACACCACAAACCAGAAATTAGAAAATGTTCATCTACAAGAGGAGTCAGACTACAGACCTCCCAGCCTGACTTGGGAGATCAGATCATGCAGAATGCCATCACACACCACAGGACAAGTTGGGCCCAGCCAGCACAGGATTAGAAAAGGCAGGTTTTGCTTCACCAACCTGTTTGCTTTTATGACAAAAGTGACATGCTTGAGTGTTGTCTACCTAGATTTCTGTAAAACATGTGACACCATCTCAGGAATAGTGAGGCCAACAAGACCAGGGCAGTGATTGTTCCCCTGTACTCAGCACTGGTGAGGCCACGCGTGTAACCCTGTGCTCAGTTTTGAGCCTCCCCCCTACAAGAAAGGTACTGAGGTACTGGAGTATGTCCAGAGAAGGGCAACAGGGCAGGTAAAAGGTCTGGAGCACAATGCTTATAAGGGACAGCTGAGGGAGCTGGAGGTGTTTAGCATGGAGGAAAAGGAAGCTCAGGGATGATCTTATTGCACTCTAGAACTACCTGCTTGGAGTGTGCAGTGAGGTGGAGATTGCTCTCTTCTGCCATGTCTCAACTGAAAAGATGAGAGGAAAATGTCCTAAATTGTTCACATTGGGTATTAGAAAAAAAATTTCACTGAAGGAGTGATTAGGCATTGGAATATATTGCTCAGGGAGGTGGTGGAATGACCATCTCTGGAAGTGTTCAAGAAGCATGTGGCTGTGACCCTTGAGGTTATGGTTTAGGGACAATTATGTGATGCTAGGCTGATGATTGGAGAAGACATTCTTTTCCAACCTCCATGATTCTGTTATTATGTGAAATTTGATGAAAAAAGATCCTCCAGAAAAGCCCTCCTCTTCCATTAAGAATTATTAAAAATAGAAAGCAAACAAATCCAATCTTTTTGACAAAATGACAGAATTATTTTTATCTTCTTCTAGAACATGAAACTCTGCTGGTAATACTGTTCTGTTGTCAGCTTATTCTTAAGCAGCCCAATTCCTTGGCACCTCTCACAGTATTTCAAATTAGTTGCATAAAATCCATGGCAGCTGACTCCAGAATTTGGTCTTTTTATTTGGTATAGAAATTCTCTAGTATATATTAGACATTTGGGCAATTTCTAACTCCACTGACAGAACAAATAGTATCATCCTTGTAAAAGCTATTGAAAGTCAGCCTAGTCAGTGTGTTACACTTTAACCTTGGCAAGGGCCCATCTAAAATTAATGGATACAATCTGGAAGATTAAGGAAGCGTTTGTCTTCTCTGTTTAGAATAAGAATACATTCTGTTCAGATTCAGAAAGTTGAAGTACCATCTTAGATTATATCACAGAACTCAATCTGCAATGTCCTAAAACAGCAGCTTTAAACCAGATCTTATTTTAGGGAAGTAGCTGGTTTTAGTCCTTCATCAATAGATATTAGGATTATCACTGTTCAACAGCCTGGGCAGGTCTTTACATATTTTATAAGAGCAACTGATCTTACCTTCATCCTAAAATCCCTTATCTTTATCCCTAATGAGACTTGTGGGTACTAACAAAGATGCAGTAGGTTAGTCTCCCTAGAAGCATTTTATCATCAGTGGAAACAGAATAAAATTTAAAAGACAAATTTAAAATAGGAAATAAAGGAGTCCTTTAAAAGATAAGCAAAACCACTTTGTTTGGATCCTGCTTTCAATCAGCCTTTTACAATGTCTGTCCTTCCATGCTGACTACAGAAGTTATCAAAGATACACATTCAGTAGCACAACCACCATTCCTGACAGGAATTTAAAAGCTGGAGGCAACTCTTAGATGGGAACTCATATTTCTGCTGAATCTCAGAAAGTAAGTTTATGGGAGTAGTATTTATTGTTTCCATAGGCACTAAGCTGTCTAAGGAACCACAGCACTTCCTTGGAGTACTCATAGCAATTCTGGGGCAAAATCAACAGAAAGTTTATAATGAAAATATTGACAAAACCTTTTCAAGTTTGATCACGACAAGCAAAATTAGTCTAGTCTTACTGGCTGATATTTACTTTCACCAAAATAAAATGACCTGAAATAAAAGCATGATGGCAATACAATTATACAGCATAATCAGATTGCTTATTAGTACCTTAAACACAAACTTTTCTTTGTTTCCATGACTACTCCTGATAAATACCATAGACTTGCCTCAGATTTTTTTTCTGCAGTAGATCGTGTTATTTCAATTACTGCTTTATCAACCTTGCTTATCAGGATTGTGCTTACATAACCTATTTTGTTACGTGGCTTACACATGAAATGCTACCCAGAAACTGGAGTTAAACATAAGGAATAAAACAGGNAAAAAAAAAAAAAAAAAAAAAAAAAAAAAAAAAAAAAAAAAAAAAAGCTGGAAATCATCAAAAAATGCAGCCCCAGGTTGAATTGGATTAATGAGCTTCAGCCGAACAAACTTTTACAAAAGGGAAGGACTCAAGGTCTCCTGAACCTCATCTAGAATGCTTCTATATGAAATAAGCTTACTCCTTTATAAGCTTACTCCTTTCCCCTCTTCCCTCCTCAAAAAGAGACAGAGTCCATATTCACTTCTGTTCCCCTATCCAGCCCAGAGAGCTGCTCTTTTTGCCTTTTTTGATTCTCTGTATGAAGAGTTAGCATACATACGTAATGTGTGCCACTTTTTTACAAGTTTTGAGCTGTGAACAGGTAAAGGCTTATTGACCCATGCCACCTTCTGCATATTCCTGCAGGTTGTCTTATTTTAGAGCATTCCTGAGTTACTGCACATTTTAGCTTCTATTTTTTACTGGCAAAAGTGATTCCATTTGTAATATCAACATCCAATATCACTGTAACACTGTTGAAGCCTTTTTTCCCCCATCCCAAACACAAACCCAGTAATTTTTGTAATCATGGAAACTTAAAATTGAAAGCAGGCAATTTTCTATTTTTCCTACATCATGTACCCTGTTCCTGTATTATAACAATGCAAAATGGTTGAAAATTTGAATTCCTGGACAATTTTGTACCAGCTAAGACAAATGAAATCACTGTCAGCTTCTTTTGAAACAGTATCTGAATAAGATACATTCTTTAATATTTCATACTCAAAAAAATCAGATAGTCACTACTACTACTTTAAACTATACTCCTGCATTTTCTTTTAGCCACAGCATTTTAAAGCAACTAAGTAACTTCTGAATTCATTTGCTAACCTTATATTTAATGTTTTACATGAGAAATGGCACAAGCAAGTGTATGTCTAGAGACACCAGTGCACACAGTTGTCACAAACATTTTATCATTGGTCCATTCACAACAATTTGTGCAACACTGCCAATTATTAGCAACTTAGTCTGAAATGGCTATTCTTCCTCCTTCATCATGATAGAAACTTTCAGCAAACAGTTCAGCTTTTGCTGAGAATGAGCTTAAAATTAGCTTATCCATTGTTATGTGTCTTCCCATCATCATTTAATAGCTCCACCATCCCCCTTCAGGGCAAGAAATAGTCTTGTGGGTGAAAAAAATGAGAAAAAAAAAAAGGAAAAAAAAAGAAATTGGTTACTTGTGCTTACAAAAATAAACCTAGATGCATGTGTTGTAAATCTGAAAAACAAGCCATCATTTATATACAATCTAGGAACTTCATAAAGATTTGCTCCCATCAGTTGCTCAGATATGCTAGATATAATTTTTAATGAAAGTAATAAGCTAGCTGCTATGAAGAAATAATTAAATGTTTAGGTGGATCTGGAATTTACTCATGTTCATAGAATTCTCTGGAGGTTACCTTTTTCTTCTTCACGCACCCTTAAGACATTGAAAAGGCAGAACACTCTTGCCCTGCCATTTTAGCATTTCAACTTGTCAAATCAACTGCTATTAGATTACAATTGTTACAGAAGACATCTAGGGCCATGTCACTTAAAACTTCTCAATAACAGAAGACAGCTCAAAACATTTTAAAGAAAAAAACCTCTATCTGACCCACTGCAGAACTGTGCATTTGCAAAGCTCCAAAAGCCTCCAGGATGTTATCTAACTTCAAATCATATAGTTTTAACAATCAATGCTTAAATCAGTTTGTGAAGATTAAAGCCCGTTGTTTGGATGAAAAGAAAGAAGACACACAAACTGGTCTCAGCAGCTTGCACTAACAACCAGGAAGCAACTACCCCACAGCATAAAAATGAATGCAGAAAAATACTTTCCTGACAGATTTTTAAGATTTTAACACTCACTGTCTGCTTTCATAAGTAATGATCTGTAACTGGAGCGATTAACAGTCAAGTGGTAAACAACCACTTCAAATTTTAGTAGACAGTCTCTGAAAATTATAACTATGAAAATAAACTTTCAAGTCACTTGTTTTAGGAACCCAATACCATTTTTACACTAACTGCTTAGCAGAGATTGTGCCACTGTAACACAGAATGAAATAAATTAGTTTTGGAAGATTCACACCAAACAGTTCTGTGATGTTATCAGAGAAGTAATAGTTCATTGTTTTAACACATAGAAGCAATTTTTACTCAGTCAAGAGTCCAACCATATTTTGAAATGAATGGCATATACACTTTGTTTAAAGAATGAACAGATAGCATATTAAGAGGAATTAGAGTGCAATCAGACCTGTGCCTAATTAACAGTGATAACTGAAGCACATAAAACACTACTGTAAATGCAGAGCTCAAATGAGTGTATGGAAGAAGGATGACTTATTTAATTGTTAAATGAGAGTGATTATTCTGGGCTTTGCCACTGCCTGTGAAAATCTGGTACCCAAACTTTTAAAATACTAACCTTTGCCGGCACTCCCTCGGAAAGATTACGTAGAAATGAACAGAATAGCCTCATAATGTTTTTATTCATTTTCTTTGAGACTCCAGTACTGGAAAGCAAGGGTCTATCTCAATCAATTACTGGACAGTTTGAAAATGAGAATACGCTGTCACTTCTCCTATCAGAAACAACTCTGTTCAAGACTAAACAGAATCTTGCTAACATGGCCTTAAAAAGATCATACTTCTTTATAAACAGTCGTAGTTATAGACTACACAAAGTAAAGGTTAATGAAGAGAAACAGTCTGAGAAGCCTTATCTGCATAATATTACTGTGAATTACAGCATGATTCAACCGCCAGAATTTTTTGTCTCCTTTTACAGTGAGTGAAAAAAATAACAAAAGGATTTTTAGTTTCTTTTTATAACAACTAACAATGCAATGCTGTTTGTCAGTGAAAGGTTTTTTGACAAAAGAAATGCTTTCATTGATTACCCTGAATTATAAATTATAGCTCTCTAATTTTTCCCCTTTTAAATGAATACTCTTCACAATCTAGCCTCACATGTCAGACAAAAACCTCAAACTTTTATAATGGAAATTTAATTATAGTACAACTTTTGCCAGTTGTTATTCCAAAGTCAACCATAATAATGCTCAGGTCATTAAAAGTTGGGTTTTTTTCATTTATTCGGCCAAACATGCCAGTTACACATTGGTTAATGCTCTCAAATACAACACTATACAACAGTAATTAAGAAAATTACTGATTTTTTTATTATTTTTTTAAGCTAACTGCAAACAAAATGTCTGTAGAAATAGTCATAACAAAGAGCAACTGACAGACAATCTGATTTTTGTTTCTGAAGAACGTAAATTTTTAGAAATTAAAAGGCACTTCTGCATGTCAAGAATAAATGCTTATTTTTACCTTTTAGCTTTACATGCATTTTTCCATATGATAATTCTAGAAGATATTAGTCCACTATAAACATGATTTTCTACTGCAAAATTTTGGCACCAAAATACCTTCAGAGAGCTTTTTGGAAAGTTCCGAATCCTGAAATAACAAATGAAACTGAACCTTCCCTTTCCCAGAAGAAAGCCCTTCACTCTCCTTCCAGGAAGTAGATCAAATTTAATGGAAAAAGTAAGCATGAACTAAACGCAGAGATAGTTATTAATGTATTTTAAATAACAACAAGGGTGCTCAACTGATGGTATAAATCAAAAGAGAGCTAAATGCAGACATCAAAAGTACAAATTTGAAAACACAGTTGTTGAAACTATTTGAGATGGTTGGGCATACTGAAGTGCAAGAGCCATAAATCATTAACTTTACTGGCAATTTGCTTTTAATTTCCTCTATTTGTCTTTTAACACAATACCTCATGATAATGCTAGGCAAAGCCTTTCCCAATTTTATTTCTTATTTCTTCTTAATAGATTTAGGTTAGTATTTTCCTTGCTGAATGCTTTCCAGTAAAATGTTTTATTTCCTGGGCCAGAATTCGCTTAGCCATGTAGACACAGAGTAGGGGGAAAAAAAAAGAATACAGAGTAGCTTTCCTCACTGGTATGTTTCTGGCCTCTTAAGAGTCTGTAAGACTCTCAGCTCCATGGGGATACCCCTCTCTGCCTAAATGACACACTCGGCAGCAATCACATGGATTACCAAAAACCCCTATTTTTCACAGCTACAGAAGTTGAGGTCTAGTGCTCTGTGAAGTGTTTCAACTTTATTTTTGTTGTAAACAGAAACGTGATGGACACTTGCTCATCAGAAGAGATCTTTGGATTGCAGGACAGTATTACCTATTTACAGCACTGCAACAACCTAGTACTCTGAAGAAGGAGAATTTTTTATCTCCAAAGTCAGGATATCTCTTCATCAGGATCTGCCCTGATTTCAGGTCTCAAACTTGACACACAGCCTACAGAGTCTACAACTCTAGGCTATAGAGTTGTAACTGAACTTTATAGAAAACATTAATACCAGAAAAGCCAGAACTCAGCATCAGCTTTTTCTCCTGGAAACCTTTTAGGAGGTTGGACTCAATTCTGCATATGGCTCCACACTTGCAAAACAAACAGGTCTGCAAAACCAAAATGCCTCCCAAGCAAGGAAAAAACCTGGAAGCACCTCAGTAGTGTAGTTGTTCATTTTCCTTTGAAGTGTGGTAAAATTAACATACCATTCTTTCTAAAAACCTTTGATAAGTACTTTTTTTGTGTAATTCAAAAAAAATCCCTGAACTACTAAAAGGTTTAAAAAACTAAAGCATGTCTGTGTTTCTATATCATTCCTGGATGTTTCACGCTTCAGCTACTTCAATTGAATTGTGCAGTTACGTGTTTTTAAAGCTGGCCAAAGCTGCTGGGCAAGATAGCACACGGTCTAACAGTCTCAAACAAAAGACTGAGCCTTAAAATAATAAAGCCAAGGAGCACGCAGGTCTGTTCATCCATTTCCATCTTTCAACACCCTTTAAAATCACTAGCAAATTTCATGTAAATAACTTGCTTAAAATTTAAACTGATTTGACGCAGTACTGCCAGAATTTAATTCCAGAAGATGAGAGAGCCAAACTAGTGCCCCCATTCAGGAGGCTCAGGGCAGACAAGCAGAAGTCTAAGATCAAATACTCCATTTGACAACAGATTTGGGCTTAATTGGGTGCTCTCTCCTGCCATGCTGGTCTGTCATAAGGGAAAATGGGATTACCTTCACAAGGTGGTGATATTTAGTATCACAAATGTCTATAGGACATCTTATTTTCCTGACCCCTAAAACAAAAGGAGTTTTTAGACTTGGCTCAGAAGTTCACACAACTTTTTTTTCTTAAGAAAGAAACGTGCCCTTTAGAGCCTTAATTCCCTTTGGCCATAGGGTTGATACATTCACATGTACAGGTGAAGGAGGTAGAGATGTGTGTGTCTGTATATACACATACACACTCTTTGGTACACACAATCAGTTATTCTTTTAGAGACAAACTGAAGGAAATATACTTTGGTCACTTCAAATGTATAAAGGATTTTGCCTTTTTGTTTGGTTAAGACCAAGTCAGAGGAAAAGCCATTCTTTCCTGTTTCATTTGCTTAAGTTTTTGTCAAAGGATTAACATAATTAAAAATGAAGATTGCCTATGAGCCAAAGACAGTATGGTAAAATTGTATGTGAGCATTAGAACAGCTGATGTAAAAACAGGCCTCAAAAGAGGGAAGGAAGTGTTCAGCATAAAGTTGGTAAGGAAAAATTTCAAGGCACCCATGAAACTTCACTGGAAAGACACAGCATGCCCTTTCCTGTTATTTTTAATTGCTTTTAATAACAGAGTACCAAGGCATTCATTTAAATCTGCAGTAATAATATACCTCTGAGAAGAGAGAGATCCAAAGCACGTATGAAATAGCTTCTATTTAATTTGTTCAGAACAGAGTAATACTAAGGAACACCCTGTAAAAACAGTATTGTTTACAAGTATTTACAAGTCTGTATAATTTACCAATTCCATTAAAGGTGCCCATATAGCAGTCTTTTATTTATAACAAGTACACTCCCAGCTTGCTGGGTTTTTCTCACCCCATAACAACCAATTCTTCCTGAATTGAAGTTGGGTACAATAATTGTTTGAGTGTGTGTTTTTGAGCTTATCCTTGTAACTAATAAGAGACTGCAACAAAGACTGGAGATGAGGATACGTCACAGGGGAAATCGTATTATCTACTTTTCCTTAAGGGTCATTATGTTTTCTTCACATTCCCTCCACCTGGCGGATGTGAAATTAATAATTTTGCCCCTCAGGTTTGCTCTAAGTTAGTGAAGGTTCATTTGTCTCAAAGAGCAGGTTAATTTCTTCCTCTGCAAATATTTTGAAATGGGAATCTATTAAAGTGAAGAAATGAGTCTCCATTTATATGACTGCTTTTCACGCAACCAAAGACATGCCAGCTATTTTTATATACACTCTGTTTCCATTTGTATATTAACCCAGCTGTAACTGTCAGGAAAGAATCCCAAATGTTTCTCCTTATTCTAATGTGGAGCTTCTCAAAAAAACCCTAATCTGACAGTCAGGTTTCATGCTCTGTGTCCTTACCAACTGTGTCTATATAACTTTTATACGTCAGCACATGTGTCAGAAAGAGAGGCAATAGATCTACATACTTGCAGCAGTTTTCCTGTCCTTTTTTTCCCTCCCCTCCATGTGGTGGGGAGTGAAAATATTCTGTTTCTCAAGTGAGATCTCTGGATGCTCTATCTAACCTAAAACTATTTATTTAGGGACCAATGGAGACACAAAAGTGCAGGTATTAGTAATCTCTATATAATGCCAGTTCTCCTGGTTGCCAATATTAGGAGAAGTTTTTGTGTTCACAGGCTGAAAATTCACTGAATGGAGAACCAACCCGTGATTTCCCTTGCAAAGGAAAGACATGTTTGGGATGGAAGGGCAGACACTCTCATGGTGTTTATTTCCTAAAAAAAAATGTTCTGGTTTTGCTATCACTGGCAACCACAAATCTAGAGAAGTGTCCAGAATGATACAGTGGAACTCAAACTTTTTTCTCTAATAAAGTCTTTCCATCACAATGTACCTCATTGTTTATACAGCTTCAGACAAGGACAGGAATACAGTGGAAAGCTCATGATACATCCCTGCATATTAAAGCAGAGTCCAGGAGAATTTAACAAACACCATGGTGACACAGCTTCTCTTCCCAGATTTTGACAGAAACTTGGAATCACAGAATAGCTGATCTAGGAAGGGTCTGGTCAGCCTGGTCCAACCCTCACTGTACACCACCCTTGCTCTACCAGCGCCAACTACAGCATCTTGTATGATGTCCAGATAACTTCTGAGTGTCTCCAGTGCTCTTTACTCACACAACCATTCCATCACAGAAGGAGCTCGGGTTCATCAAGCATGACTTCCCCTCCCCATGCTGACTACACCTCATCATGTTTTTGTCCTTCGTATTCCTGGAAATGGTTTCCAAAATTGGTTGTTCCACCATCTTCCCAGGGTATATGGTGAGACTCCAGACTGTACTTTTTTGTTTAGTGTTTTTCTTTTTCTTTCCAAGAGCTTAAAGGACTCCTAGGGGAAATTCTAGACTCTGAGACAAGGAGAAGGAGAACTGGATTTAAAGAGATTTTTATATGGGAGGAATTTGGATTATGTGGGTTTTTCCCACCCCAAGATTCCTGATAACACAAGGGGAGGCTGTTCTGTACCACAGCATCAGAGAAGTCATCTCAGTAAGTAACACCCTGGGGGCTTGTTTCTGGACAAGTGGCTGCCAAAGAAGAACTTTCATATACTGGTCAATGCTGAACACCACCTATATTTTCTGAAGGACCCCTTCCAAGAAGATGCATTTCTGTTTTGTTCCCCCATCAGAAGTAAGTGACCTGACATGTCACAAACACCTGGACATACATCTCCCTACGCAGTATTTTCTTGGAATTCTATTAAAATCTTTCCGTTTACCTCCTGCACATCTGAAAGCCGCAGTTCGCTGCTACAGTACAGAAAATCCAAAACTAGCTTTTACCCTTAGGAGAAAGTGACCTTATGTGAGACAGTTTGTGTATCAGAAAGGCATCAGGAAAAAGGACAATACAGTAGGATCTTACTTTCATAATAAAACCATAAATAAAATATAAGTTCACCATGGACTTCAACTGCTGGTAAATCGATCCAACTTTCTACTAAAGTTTATTACAGTTTCAGGTTAGGAATGGAGACTTTAGAAATACCATGGAACTTTTCCATGGAAAATAAAATGGTTCAATATCTGCACCCTACTCCTCAGGGTTCAGGTGTCTCTGACCTGAGGTCTAGCTCTAATACAACACAGCTGCAAAAACTTTGGTTAAAACTTCTGAAGAAAATTGCTAAGAGAAAGAGCCGGGGGAAAAAAACCTCCAGTATGGCTTCAAGCTGACATTTTCGTAAGATCACAAAACTAAGCGATGTTAAGACTTTGTTATCTGCCTGAAAAAACCCTGAACCTCTTCACAGGCAGCTCCCCATGGTATAGAAACAAGAAGGAATAACTTAATTCCCAGTGACACTAAGATCCTTGCTCTTGAGACAAGAAGGTCAAAAGATTCTAGTCTTGAAGGACAGAGAAAGGAAGCTGCCATTTGAACCTAGAGAAGTTCTTAGGAAGGAACTCATCTTTCCTAACAGTGACATAGAATGGGGAAGGGCATGGAAACCAGCTGTAAGCACCACTGAGTTTCAAGAAAGGCTAGGGCATGGACATTGACAAAGTGAGAGACTACCTAGAGAATTAATAGCAAAAGAAGGAGCGAGGAGGGAAAATCAAGTGCAAAACTGACTTATTATTCAGAATGATGTACACAAGAAGATACAGACTGTTCCTGTAGGACCTGGACAGTGCTCCATGTCATGGGGCAGGAGGAAAGTGGCAGCACTGAGTACTGTCCAGCATACCTGAGCACACTGAATTTAAATGCCAGGTTCGAGACAGTTCCTGTGCCATCTCCCCAGAGATACTTCTGCCTGGTGCAACCTGATGCAGGTCTGAATTGATCACAGGGAAGAGGATACTCATTCCTTCAGTGTATTCTGACACATGTAGATTTTTGTTTATAATGCCAGGATTCCAGTGGGCAGCACAGAACTGGTGAAATAATTTTGACACCTTGGAGGATTAACCAGCCAAAGCCAAAGCAATGACCTAACTGAGAAAAACTAACTCTTCAAATCCCTCCTCTTTTTCAAGAGAAGGGATTTGAAGAGTTCCTCTGCCCTGTTCTTCCAGATTGTAACAAGCCTTCTAGGAGTACCAGACATTTTACAACAAACCTGCAGCAGTGTTTCAAGGGTTCAGTTGTACTGGGACTAACAGTTTTCCTCCTGACAAGCTCAGGTGATGGGATACAAGAGACAGCAAAATCAACTATGCTAATTAAAACATTCCTGTTATTTCATTGTATGAAAACTATTGGTTAAATTGACAGTGATTGTTTTTGCAGATACTCTAGGGCAGTAATTGTATCTTAAGACAAAGAAGCAGAGATCTGACTCTTAAAAAAACTCCACAGTTCGGGGATAATTCATCAAAAGATTCTTTCATGGCAGTGTTTTATACTTATATATATATATAATTTTCTTAAATTCCAATAGAATTTTCTGGTTCAGTAAAGGAAAATATGCTAATTTTCACAAATTATGCCAAATGTCACAGTGGAAAAAAAAAATCATGAGAAAAAGAAAACAACTTTCCCTAGGGGGTCTTAATAATCCCCTCCCTTAGCAGGAGGGAGGATTTTATTTTAACTTTTCTTCCTAAGGTAGCTGGGTAGCTGTCTTTAAGATGTATCTGTTCACCAGCAGATTCAAGGAACAACATAAATTAGAAATAAAGTCTCCTAATATAGGGGGCCATAGCAAAAAANAAAAAAAAAAAAAAAAAAATTGCAGGAGCTCGTTTAGCAGTTCTGCATTATTCAGGTGTGTTTTAACTGGGGCACTGTTTCACCACCAAAATGCAGGGACACAGATCAAGATTTGTATCATGCAATGAATGTCAAAGACCAAGCATGCTGGAAAGCCCTGAAATAAATAAATCTACCCACAGAAATACTGATATGGCTAAGAAAAATACTACAAAACATAGCCTATCTTATTAATCCTTCAACATATCTACTTTATTTTTATTTTACTACCAGTTCCACTGGTTTTGGGTCAGACTGGGTATCATCAGGAACAACTGTGATAAGACAATGGGAAGAGCTTCAAACTGGAAGTAGGTTTAGATCAGGTATTAGGAAGAAATTCTTTACTGTGAGGCTGGTATGGCAGTTGGAACAGGTTGCCCAGAGAAGTTGTACATGCCCCATGCCTGGAATTTTGCATTCTAGCTTCACAACTCCATATGAGATGGTTGTGGGGAGAGGGAGCTTTGAGCATAGGAAGAGGTGATTTAAATCCCAGACAACCTGGGAAGGCCCCCATTTCACACTTTTAAATTAGAAAACCCCTTTTTTCTAAGTCTGACTCAAATGTGGTTCACCATGGCCAAAATCCATTAAACTCCCTCAAACCTGAACGCCACATTTTAGGTTAAATCTAATCCAGACCTGAATGTAATTCGTTGGCTTTCTGAGAATTACACTGAAAGAGCACTTACATTTTATTTCATCAAAAGGGAACAAAGCACTTTCTAAAGCGGCAACTGTTCCAGTGAGTGTGATGCAACCAAGTCTGGAAAGATTTTTTGGGTTTTTTTGATTCTAATTATAGACGCCTTTATTTAGTAAAGTTGCAGATAAAACTTGTCTATTACAAGCCTCTGAAATCTCATTTTGCTAAAATGAAAACATATTTCAAATGCTTTGGAGAGCTATTAAGTTTATTGAATGCCTAGCATACTGCTTCAAGTCTCCAAGTGGTTCACTATCTTCCCCTAGGGAACAGGCAAGCAGCATGCAATTATCACAGTAATTAAAAAGGTGCAATGATTCTTCTCTTAAAGACTCCTGTTTTATTAATTCTATGGTATGCTTTGTAGACTGGCATTTTTTTACTCCTACCCAGCTTAATTATACTGTCATTAGTTTATCAGCATCTCTTTTTAAACCCTTGGGCCAGTTATTAGCATGTCACTTGCTAACAGTTAACCAATAACCACTACACCTTCAAAGCAGGGTCCTCTGCTATAAAAAAGCCAATTTGTAGAGACAGATTTAATACCATCATTCAATTTACATTTTTCAGTCATTTAACTTTCTGCTTTTAATTTAAGAAGGTTACTGTTTAGCTTAATGAAAATACAAATAATTCTGATGTACTACAAGACCCTACCAGGTAATAAAACACTTCCAGTACACAGTGGTTTATGAAACTGAATGTCTGTTTTAATACTCAACAGTATGTACCACTGAGAAGAACAGAAAGCATATGATATTCTTAAATATATTTCTTAAATATAACTAAAATTCTGGATATCACTCTCTACTTAAGTCTGGCTGAGGTGGAGTTAAATTTCCTTAATAGCAGTCTGTTTGGCACTGCATTTTGGATTTGTGACTAATCCAAGGTTGGTAACATAACACAACCCTACAGGACAGACAGGCTCACTTACACAGCACCCAGCACTGCATTACCTGATCATACAAGCAGATGAAAAAAATATTAGAAAAACTGTATAATTTTAAAATAACTGAAATACTTGTGTATTAAATGTGTACTTACCTTGTCTATACAGACATTTACATTACTATGAAGAGAACCATATTTAATTTTTATGCTCCACTTTTGACTAAGTGGAAGTTATCTTAGCCTAGCAGAGAAAAATCTTATAAATACAAAATACTTAACTATTATTATAATTCAGCCATACCGCTTTTCAGTATTTTTCATTAAATACTTCTTTCCAGCAATGAGAGAAAGAAAAATACCAAAAATAATATCTAAGGATTAGTACTTGTAAAAGTTTGCATCTTCAGAACATAATAGTGGGATTCTGACAGCAACTATATTTCATGTTTGACATCACACCAATTCAACTGAAATGACATTTACTCACTGACAGGTGGCCAAGTGACTTTAAAAAAAAGTATATGCAATGGAAATATATTGTTTCTGTTGAAGTTCATAATTCTTCCTGTTGAAAAGGCAAGTAAGACCAAGTAATTCTTTAAAAGACTAGGAACAATAAGCTAATACCACCTGTTACTCCCATTTTCCCTAACAACACTCCTGCCTATCTTCCACCAGCTTTACAGCAGCAGAGATATGATTCAAAATATTGGGGGAAAATACTAATGACCAAAGAAAATCAAGGTCACAGTATCCTCTATGATTTTCTGAGCAGCTAAATCCCAAACTATAATCACTGCCAGTCTTACTGAAAATTATTCTACAACTGCTTCTATATAATAGGTGAACTTTGTATGCTATTACAACCAGAGGTCAGCTTTATTAATTATAACATCCAAAACAGGAGCCAAGATTGCTACAACGCACCAGAAATTGCACTATCTCATTTAGTAAAGAGACATGCTGTCAGTCACTCAAGAAAGCAGTTCCTTGCTAAACCCCATCTGCTAATTGAGACTCAACAGTGAATGCTTTTGCTGTTAAACAGGATCTCTTTCCACTTTATCTATAAGTTTGATATGATTGACATTGAAAAAACCAGCATGCACAGTCATGATTCCGTCTACAGTGGCACAGAAGGTTGCTTCCAAGGTCACTGTAGCTGGAAAATGCAAATAGGTTATACTTAAAACCATTCAGTCTTCATTCCTGCAACCAGCTGGTTTAAGACAGTAAAAATTCACAAAAAAATGAACTAACTTGCATCTTCAGCCCTAGGAAGATGCTTACCACTTTTCTATCACTTTGGAGTACTCACCAGCACATTTTGTTCTTGTTTTGAGAGCTGGGCCAGGAGATCCTGTTCCTCCTTCACCTGGTCTTGTAAGTAAGACACTGATTTCATACTCTGTATCAGGATCCAGGTGCCCAATCTTATAGCTTGTGGAGTCCACGGGTTGTATGTCATACCAGCTTCCACTTGAAGTTCGATACTCAACTTCTCTTTGGATAATGGGTCCATCCCCATTGATGGAGTTGGCATTCAGCTGTATCCAGAGGTAAGTTGCACCAACTGAGGACAGCTGAGGTGGAGCTATGGGAACTGGTGGCTCTGAAAAACAGTAAGGTATGATAACAAGCTATGATTACACTTCCATTTTTTCTGCTTCTAAAACAATCAAATGAGCAACAGGGCTTGTACTATATTAGAGTTGAAGACTGCATAAAAACGTGGATATGAAGAAATCACCGCTACAGACTGACTTATTTTCATTATACTGCAATATTCAGAATCTTCTGTTTATGCACTTGGAGATTTTAACCTGAAGTTTTTGGTTTAAACCACACAACCTGAAGCTTTTAGTTTATACCACATAACTTCAAACCAGGTGCAAATGGAATTCCAGTCACTAGACACTCCACGGCAACTCTCAATTTAAAAATAATAGCGCAGGTTTTCTCATACAAATACAGTTTGTTCTGGATATTAATATTAATCCTACTCAAAATTAATGTTTTTAAGCTAAAATTTATGTTGAAGCCTATCCTGATACATAATGAGAACAGGAATTTCTGCACAGAAACAAAATGAATTTTTTATTAATTTTTTTTCATGTACTTTACTCAGTCTTCATACTTTCAGACTTCTGTGTAAGTAGAGTAAGTACAGTAATTTTTCAAGTTCTGTACCTCAGTTAAAATTAAAGAGCTTCTAAATGAAAAGTGGGGGATTTTTTGAGCTGGGGATTTTTTACTAGAGATCTGTTTCTACTTCATATAATGGCTATTTTCACTAACTACCACACAGAAATGGTACTCTGTATCACAGAGCAAGCATGCATGTGATATCCTGATAGTTTGGATTCTAAAGATTTCAAAATTGACCAAAGTTTTAAACTCACTTTAATTTACTATGTGATGGGCATCTTATTTGAAATTAGACTGCAGAAATAATTTGCAGACATCATCTTTTTTAAAAGGTAAATAACAAATTCTTTTTCTCCCTGCTGGTTAAATTACTGTGCTGTTTCATGCATCATATCTGCAAAAAAACTGCCTTCCTGTTGGTTAAATATATTCATGTAGAATGAAATCAAGCCACGGTAATAAGGCACTGTTTGATCCAATATTCTTAACATATCTATCAGCAAGCACTGCCACCTTCTTAAAGCTACGCAGAATATGCAATGAATGCAGGACATCTGTCTTCCCCATAGCTTTAGATTCAGATTTATCCTCTTCTGGTAACCATTTCCCTCTGTGTTGAGATACGGGTAGTCAAACAGACAAGAAGCTGAATTCATGTATTTCATCATTTTGTCATGGTCTTCAAAGTCACAGTTAAAGCAAAGAACATAAAGAATGAAGCAAAAGGGAGAAAGGATCTCTGTGAAGCACTCAATATTTCCTGAGGAATAGCAGAATTGTTATTTTAACAAACACGTAATTATCCTACAGTATGCTACCTTTTTCATTTATAGAAAGAGTAGCTCAGAGAATGAATTACACTGAAGATTAGCTGTGCCTCAGATAGATGGTGTTTCTAATTAGCAGGGTACACTTGTATGCAAGCTTCGATCTGTGCAATCTGTTAGCAATTGCTGAAATACAACACTACAAACCAGCAAACACAGGTGTCATCACTGTGCATTTTCATCTTAACAAAACTAAATAATTACTATCACAAAAAACACAATACAAAGGGCAACAACCAGAACATCTCCAAAGATATCTATTAAGCATTACTAACTGGAATAGACATAAAAATAGCTTAATACATTGTGGCAGATTCCAGGATATAAAGAGCATTGTTTAGATTTTCGAATCAGCAGTGAAAGCATTGTTTTGTCAATAGCAATATATGGCAAACTGATGTCATTGTTGAGTTAGAAACATACTCTAGTCTTATTGAAACCATTCTTCCTAAGTATATAAACTATGGCTTCATACAGTGATAGTATGTCTGGAAACAGTTCTGACTTGACACAAAATGATTTAGTATCAATTTAAATCATTAGGCTGTTTTGTGAACCAAGACATGAAATGGAACTTTTATAAAGCATCCTAAGGCATTTACTTAGCCATGCTGAAAGAACAGTTAATTACTTTCAAGTCTCAAATGCTACTAAAGGCTGTTGAAGTGCCATTCAAAATGCAAACTCAGGAGTTAGGTCACTAAGGTTAGTGGTTACACCAATTCATTCCAAATATTACAAGTACTTGAAACAGAGAATATTTTATTGTCTTTTTATACCTCAGGGCATGTTTTTCATTTCTCTGGTACTAGAATGAAAAAGGTTAATTCAAGTTACATTAATTCAACAAAGCCAGCATATACTGCAATTTCACACTATTAACATGGTTTAATACCAAAAGTTACTTTCTTACCAGAGATGAAGACTACCTAAAACCAACCTTTCATTACATATATGATGCTCATATTAAGGGACGGGTTAAAAACATGACACTCATTTAAGCAGATACTCTAATACAAGCACTGTATATCCAAATATAATGAACTGATTTCATGACTGAAGTCTGAAATATAGTCTTATTATTTTTCTTTCAACAGAATAATTTAATATTTTTTGGATGCTGAGAAGTCTGAATCACTTAGGTAAGTACCACACTGTCCTTCACTAAAAGCAGTTTTAATGGCAGCCACTGAGGTAGTGTAGACTAAATAACATGCAAATTAACACCTTTATTAAATAGTACTACAGACTTGATATTTCGGGGCCCTGTATATTCAGGAAGAATTTTCAACTGACAGCAGAAACAGGTTTGTAGCAGTGGCTGTTTAGTACAATGACTTAGCTTAAAGAAGAGTTCTTCCTTGTAAATCTCCTGAAGCTAGTAAACAAAGCTATTCAGTACTGTGAAGCCCTTATATATGTATGTTTTTAAAACAGAATATTAACTGAAAAAAAAAAGAAGGTAAGTGGATCCATATTTCAAATTTTATGTCTTTTAGACTTTGAACAGGCATGTGACCTTCTCTTGAATTTTCTGACAAATGACAATGGGCACAATCCCTTAGGGAAAGGAAATAGTGACTGCCTTACAAAGATAGAGGTCTGCAGGTGACAGAAAGCTTTAAGCAGATGCTCTCAGGTCACCCTATATAAATGGATGATTTATATTAAATATGAGAATAAGACAGACTTTATAATAAAGATCCTTTTGCAGAGGATACAAACACACTTTATTCTTACACAGAGGATAAAAACACATGCACCCATACATGAATGTAAACTATTTATTCTTATGCACTTTTTATTAATTGAAAACACACTTGAAACTGCAACTCCTTCCTTTAAACTTTGTACTTAAATTATACAGATTTTCCAAACGTTTTCTACAACATCTTAACATCTTTTACTTTGCAGTTCTTTTAAAAATTTAAATTGGGAGGAGAAAGGCATCACACTGAGATACCACTGGAGATAATGTAAATCTCTAAGATTTAAGTGAGTTAAAGAAGACAAAAATAGACATTTCTTCTCTGCGGCTTAGAAGCACTATCTTGAAAAATGACAAAATCTACTTCCTCACTTTTTGCAAAAGCATGAATGTGTGTATGTTTACCTTCCCCTCTTTGTCACAAAATCATAGAGTCATGCTGGAAAAAACCTCCAAGATAATCAAATTCAACCTTTCACCAAGATTCTAACTAAACCATGGCACTAAGTGAATACTTTCAGGGATGGGGACCCCACCACCTCCCTGGGCAGCCCATTCCAATGCTTAACCATTCTTCCTGATGTGCAACTCAAATCTCCCTGGCAAAGCTGGAGGCTATGAGCTCTTGTCCTGTCCCTTGTGGTTTGGGAGAAGAGGCTGACCCCCACCTGGCTACAACCTCCTATCAGGCAGCTGTAGAGAGCAATAACAGGGTTTTTGCATCTCTTTTTTCCAGACTGAACACCCTCAGCACACTCAGCTGCTCCTGACCCAGACTCTTCACCAGCTCCCTGCCCTTCTCTGGACTCACTCCAGAGAGTGGGCACCCCCGTGTCTTTCCTGTAGTGACAGGAAACAGCACGCAAGGTGTGGCCTCACTAGTGCCAAGTACAGGAGGGACAATCACTGCCCTGGTCCTGCTGGCCACACACAGGCCAGGCGGCCACTGCCATTCTTGGTCACTCAGACATATGCCGGCCCAGGTTCAGCCAGCTATTGACCAGCACCCCATGTCTTTCTCCCCAGCTTTTAGTACTTGTGTAGTCCCAATTTTCACCTACCTCCTCTCTCATTTCAAAACACCTCCCAGTTTGCCTTTCCTTTCAGTCCCAGCACGAATAACCTCATCTGGGTATGCAGCTTCTTGTTCTCACACTCCTCACTATCCACATCGTTAATCCATCACCATTTTATTCACAAAGTACAAGGATTCATCAAGATGGAGGACTGCATACTAAAAGCATACAAATGGTAGACTCATAGGCCTTGATCCCTGTGCCTGAATCCAGCCTGCCCCAGAGGAGCTAAGATCCCTGCTTGGAATTGAATTCCGTACACTGTATCTACAATTTTGGAGGAATTTGAAAGACGAACTCAAAGAATTCTCAGGGTCTTGTTGGGTTTTGTTTAGTAGCTTGTTAACCAACTATATTTGAGAACAAATTTTCACAGGAAGAGAAAAACATCATTCTAGACATAACTAGTACCCTGCTGAAAAAAACATTACTGCTTTAAAGTCCAGAGCCTTCAGCACTTTTTTTTCTATAGCAAGTCTACTAAGATGGATGAACTGTATCAGCTCTTCTAGTTGGAGGTTTTCTCAACACCTCCAGGCTGAGTACACACCCACATTGAAAAATGTAAGTCTCCAGTTTGCCAAAAAAGGAGCATATGAAACTGGACATCATTACAGGAATTGTTAGGCAACAATAAAGTAAGTCCTAATGCCAGCACTGTTGGTAAATAAAGGGGTACAGACAGTGATGGATCCAGCATGAAAGGTTAGCTGGAGAGAGCAAAAACAGATGCCAAGTATCTGTGTATATTTAAAGTATGAGAAAAACTGATACCACAAATAAGTAATTGTTGATATTTTCTTACTATGTCTTGTTGTCAAAATGACTTTGCCCTCTAAAATAAATTCTTTGCTCTAGAGGTCCTGAAGAGGTTTGGTTCTGTTCCCGGTATTAAATTTTCCATTTGGAAAATGCAGACATTTAAGCTGCCAGCATTACAGATGGCTACCTTTCTGTGCCCTTGCTTAAAAACCTAACCAAACTCCTTTTAACCAACTTGACACCTAGGTTTACCTTGTTTGAACTCAATAAGAAGTCTGAACTCTGTAATAATCTGATGTCTGCTAGACAGGCTCATTCTGTTCTCCTAAATCTAATCTGTGTTGAATCTGCCCACTATTAGAAAACTTCAGCTTAGGGATTGCATGTAGAACTCTAATTTACTTCACCAAATACATTTAATCAATTCCACCTGACTATTTTCCTTTTGCTCAATGTTTGATTACTTTTATGTCATCTATTAGATACGAGATGATGTTTTTTACAATAAGTGGGTTATCTGACAAGGCCAATTTCATGTCTCCCATTAGATAAAGTGACATTTCAATCCAATTCTCTGACAAACTTAGATGAGAATACTGTGCAGTTTGAACACATACAATGACATGGCACTTGTCTTTTCAGCCTTTCTTATCAGAACAAACACTCAGGCAAATTGAAAACCTCCCCTTCAGGATTTATTTAAATAGAACAATCAATACTTTATTTCACCATCCTCTAAAAGGCATATAAGCTACCACAAACAAGTTTTAAAAAAAATCCTTTCTTCCCCATCCCTTTTAAGGATAGACTAATTGTTCACTGACAAGCTTTTTCTCATTAACTAGACAATATTCTTGTTTACAATTATTTAATAACAGAACTGACAGCTCTTTAATTGCGATTTCCCCCTGCTCCATACTGCTGAAACCCTGCTGTAACATGCTCACTCAGGTAAAAAAAGAAGACAAAAAAGAGAAGAGAATAAGAACACCTGGAAGTTTCTTAGGTGTCTTTCATTTTCAAGACTGCATTCCTTAGTGATTGGAGGTTTGATTTTCAGCACCTGAAACTAGCAGCCCTTCTGCTCTTTTCAAGAGTTCTGGTACCAGTCTCCAGTTCTGGTCTCCAGTGCCACACATCATGCCACAACAGCACTACAAAGCTTAAAGATCTCTACACACATAATAGGAATCTACTTAGATTAAGTTCCTATTTAGTGAAACTTTGTCTACAGTGAAGTAGAATGAATGTTGTACCAAGTTCTAACCCACTCTACTGTGCAAACACCTCTACTTAAAAGCAAACATATTTTGAAAAAAGCTCTATTCCAGCGCAGAACTTTTTGCAACTTGAGTTACAGGTTCAATAACCAGAATGAAACAGGGCATGATAAACATGAAGAACTGATTCTCTTTAACTTACAAATGCTCCGTTTGACTCTCCCGTCATTCTAGCAATGTAATTCCAAGGAAATTCCTTGCAAGTCAGTTTAGTTACACCAGCATAAATGAGAAGAGAATTAAATCCATTGTTTGTAACAAAGAAGGGAGAATAATTACACCACTGTTTTTATACATTCTATTAAGTCATCAACAATTCCCAAGTATCCTAAACATTACGTGCAGTGTGGGCACATGTACATTCTTCATGATTTATAGATGGTAATGGATTAAAAAAAGATATAGCTGCACTGAAATCAACCCGTTATCTTTGAAGTCTGCTAACTGACATTGCAGAAAACGTGCTAAAAATTAGGAAATAAAAATTCTTAATTATATGTCATCAATAAGAAAGTGTATTTATTAATTAGCCCCTAATGCTGCTGCTCAGTACAGTCAACTAACGTTTTACAGCACAATGTTTAAAATGAGTCTTTTTAGGTCAGAAGGAATGACCTGCAGGTGGTCTCATAAAAGCTCCAACACAGGCAATGGGGATTACCATAATTACTTAGCCACTCTACAAGTAGTTAATGGGATTACACCCTAAGGCTATCCACTTGCTCACCGTGCCCAGTGCAAATTTTCTGAAAGAATCTGGGTAAGCACAAATGCTTTAATGATACGCCTCATAATTTCATCTATTGCACCTCAAAAGAAGCACTAATAAATTAAAACACCCTGAATCAAAGAGACTGAGAAGAAATTAACTCCTTTGGTTTCCTGAACCTCTCATCACTGATGCAGTAACTCCTCCCTCTGCCTCCTTCAGGCAGTGTTCATTCCTCTTTGTTTTCACTGGTGTTAGGTCTGAAAGATGCTTAATCATTCCTACTGGGGTTATAGTCCACGCTTCCTTTCTTTGCTGACTTTCATATATATCTATTTTTGGCTACCTGCTTTATTTTCTTTTCATGCTTGGACCAAAATAACCTAATTTTTTCCACCATGCCTTATAATTATATTCTCATCTCACCCACTGTTTGTTTCTTTTTTCATCTGTCCATTCAAATAGCTCTTCTACGTTTTCATGCTACAATTTGTTCTGTCTTGTTATCTTCATACCCTGGTTATTTCCAAGATCCTTCTCTTGTCCTGTTTCTCTTCATTTTCTCTACAACACGTTCACTAAAACCATATTCTTGCTTTTGGAAAATGGTTTATTCTTCATTATGGCTTTCTTGCATCATCTTCTACTGGTGACAGATCATTTCTCATTCTACTTACATCTAAGAGTTCACCAAAGTCTTTAAAAACACCCCTCCATGTACTGAAATATGTGTATTTTATGTGTTCACTTTAATGTAGATCTTGCATAATTTGTAATAAGTATATTTTTAGAATACAATCTCCACAATGGAGGCCAGTAGCCATTATTATGCTCATACTTTAAATAAAAGCTTGTAAAGACACAGGTCTAAACAGTGCATTTTGGGGAAATAGTTAAAGCATCAATCAACAAGTACCTAGTTAATTAGCCCTGGTTTCTTCTATCACTCCCCTGTTACAGCTGGATAGACTCTTAAGATTTACATAAGCAAAATCTATTTACTGAACCTCTTCTCAAGTCTGACAGGCTATGGGTGACATTCCTCCTGCACTAGCAACTGCAAGTCCTGATTCCATACAGAGAGCATGCAAATGCTGATTTGTACGGTGAAGTACCTTTGACTATCAGCTCTGCATAGTTGGACACACCAACTCCTCCCTCCGTGCGGATCATGCAGCGATAGTTGCCGGCGTCCCGCTTCGTGGCGTTCACCACACTGAAAAGAGCTACAAATCGCCGGGCGTTGAACACTTTAATGTCCTTCAAAGGCGCGTCCCGTACATAAACGCCCTAGTCAAAGGAAATAAAACAAAGGATATTATTAGTCATATTAGGAAAAATATACTGACAACCCATTTTACTTCTCTCAAGTTCCCCAGGAGGAGAGGAAAGA
Source organism: Cyanoderma ruficeps (assembly GCA_008694505.1). Classification (NCBI taxonomy): domain Eukaryota; kingdom Metazoa; phylum Chordata; class Aves; order Passeriformes; family Timaliidae; genus Cyanoderma; species Cyanoderma ruficeps. The sequence continues at coordinate 20,041,858 of VZDJ01007755.1, read as the reverse complement.
TAGAAGCAGAAGTCTGTATGTTACTTCTACAGGTGTGACAGTGAGACTTTTCTGCCTTCCCATGTGAGTTAAAACATTCATCATGAGTGGGCAAGCATTAATCTGTAACTGCTGCTTTCAACTCCTTAAAGATTGACTAATAGAAAGACCTGAGAGCAATGGAACATTTACTTGCTTAGCTTGTTTTACACAAATACTTAAATTTATTTCTTTTTAAACAACATGAAGCCCAGCATAGTCATTCTGCGCTTTCTCTTCCCTCCATGCACCTGCTGCTTGGCATATGTATTTTGCAGGGAGACATCAGTGGATAGTTCTCATAGCAGCACCCACCCAAGGGGTTATTAGCAACTCTGGTAAAAGAGACCAGGCACAGATTTATCAGGTAAATGACCTGAAGCTGTCTCCACCTCTCACTTCCTCAGCATGACACTAGAAACTGGGCAGTTTCTATTTCAGCACAGTGTCTTGCTGTCAACACATTATATGGCACAAGAAAATGAGCCCTGCAACAGCTGAGGAGCACAAGGAGTGAAAAACGGAAGACAGAAGAAGGCAGAGATGACAACTTGCTACATCCTTTGACACAAAGATAATGGCAGAGAGACCTGGCTCTCAAATCCTCATCAGAACTCATGCTCCACCTGACCATTAAATAGGGTATGTGCACTATGAACACTCAAAAACCCAGAGAAAATGTGTAACAATTGAATTATGAATGCTGGATGAAAAAAAAAATCAAACCTCCCACCAATATCTACTGACAACATTGGCCCAAACGAGCAAACACGAAAGATGCAATTCTCATACAATGATATGTATTCCTACAAACTGAAGGCTGCAACCACTATCAAGACATGAAGAGAAACTGGAAAACCCCAATACTTCACAGAAATCACTCTCTCCAAGAAGGAACACACACTGATGCTACGTAATGACACCAGCTATATTTAGCAAGTTTCTCTGACTTGAGCTTCAAGCAGGTCAAGGGTCCTGAACTATGAAGCTTCTATAAAGCAACAACATATCTGGTGATGCCTGCTTTTCTGCCCTGAAGTTTGTAGTTTGTCCAGCAGAATTTAAGACATACATAAAATACTGATCTCATTGTACTATTATCTTATTTGCCACTAAATTGGAAGTATCCTTGAAATGCAAGTTATAACAAAAGAGTTTTAAGAAAGTCACACAAAATTAAATTCATTCGTAAATCACAAAACGAAGTCGAAGTTAAACATGCTGTTGTACCAAAGAAACAACATAATTAACAATAAATATTGATTCTAATGCACAGTAATGTAGAGTTATTTCCTCTTCAAAAGAAAACTTGCATGATGTAAAGCTTATGTGAACAATAAAAAGTTTGTTAGATGTCCAAAGAAGAATGTGCTATCATGCCTTAAAAATTACTCAGCTGTAAATTATTACTTGAGAATTACTTCAGGTAATTGACAGCTCCTTAAGATTCCTCAAAGTTTGAGCTGCTGATAGAGCATGTGACATGGCACAGCAGTTACCAAAACTTAAACTTGGAAAGAATCATTTCAAACTATTTCAAAACTACTATTTTTACTAGTTTTGTCACTGTAGTATCTTTCTAGCAAGAAAGGCTGCAGGTAATGTGAGATAAGCAGTGGGTTAATTAGGATTCTAGAGAATGAATATTTCTTAAAAGCCACATTATTTCTTACCTACTACAATAACTTAATTAATCCTGATACTCAGAATTGCTGATCCATCACAAGCCATAAGGCAGTTTAAAAGTATGTTATTGCAGCTTTCAGACTCTTGAAGGATCCCGTACATACCCAAATCTTGTGGTCACATTACACCCACCCATATTACTATTCCCATTTTTCTAGTTGCAACATCAGGAAGGAAGCCTTATGCTACTTTATCCTGCCCAGAAATAGGGTAAGTTACTCCCTAGGGAAAAACATACTGCCACACACAGATTAACTCTAGCATCTGAACTAGCTCAGCTAGTTTAGAATGTGAACAAACTTCTCTGCTCTACAGCCTGCACAGTACACCCTCCCTTCCACGCGGGAAACCTGCATCCACAATTTACCAGGACTCTTACGAGTTACCATACAACTGAAGAACAGTGTAAGTATTTTAAAATAACAATTTTTTGCTGTTCCCACTGAGAAAGAGATGAAGGGAAAGGACTAGGTAATGCCATTGTAATTTCTGCCTTAATGTGCAGTTCATGAAGAGGAGTAAATCGCGGCAAGATATGATGCATAGTCCCTGCTGGCCCCACACAGAGAACTGTCTCGTATCACACTGTCCCCTCAGACCTCCAAGTGGCTGATAGAAATCCTGTACTTCCCAGTCTGGTGTTCACAGAAACTGCCAGCAGTCATTGAAGGCACCCACTCCAATACCCAGCCCCACAGGACATTATTTCCCATCTTTTTCATGCATATTTAAAGTGGAAATTGGAACTAATCAATGCACTGTAGCAGTTACAATAAATTACTATTTCACTTGGGTCCCATAATCTTTTTCACCTTCTGCTGATTCTCAAATATACTAATCTTACCTGATTTTGAATGTTTTAACTGCTGTTCTACAACAGGAAATCTTAGTTTGATCAAATAATTGACTTAAATAGCTTTGTGACACATGCCATCCATTCACATACCAATAATTTTAACTGAAAAAAAGAGAAGCCAAATCAGACTTCAGGAGGTGCACATCATTTTGCTCAAATGAAAAAGCTAGAGGAATCTTAAATGTAACTCAGCTTGGCTCACAGAGGATTTGAGCATATTTGCCCTCTACAAAAATACAGGTGAAAAAAGGTTATTAACGGTGGCTTCAAAATTCATGAAAGAGCTCTGGAATAAAAAGCCATTATTATTATTACTATAACAAAGCTGTAAAATATACGGGAGATTATTATCAATAAAGATTATCTTGACTGACTTCTCTTGAACATTACAAACTCATGGAGGCAAAGTGTAGAGTGTCTAATTATATGTTAGAACTCAAATAGTCCCACAGAATCACTAGCATGACATTTTATACTAGAACTCAAAGGAGAAGAAAAAAGCCCTATTTTTTTCTTTAGTCTCTTTGGGGAGAAATATTTTCAGAGAAAATATAGTGTCTGGAACAGACAAAGACTAAGAAACATAATTGCTTTACGTTCCACAAGAAAAAATACAGCCCAAGAGAGCAAGTTTTCCCTCCCTTCTGGGATCACAGTAAATGAGTAGGAGAGCTGCCTAATTGATTTAAGCCTAAGCATAAAGGAACAGTAATGAAGGTAATGAATTCAAGTATTAGAAAAGTTCAATCTATAGGCACTGCAGAAGACAGTTACCAAGGCTGTTACGGAAAAAATTTAAAAAAAATAAATAATCCCACAACTTCTCCCAAACTCTTATTTCAGCAGTGGACAAATGGCAGAAGACTATTTTGAATCTGAAGAAATGTTATTTACAATTTGATCTATGAATACACATTCGTTTCTGTTTTAACAGTACACACACATCTAACTTTGCTCTCTTTATTTGTGATTCACGTTTTGTTCTCCCTGACTTAACTGCAGTGACTTCAATAATTTACCCAGGTATGGTATCTTTTTTCCACTTTGTATCAGGCCCATTTCAGCTCATTGTATCATAAATTACAAGCTCTCAGGGCTGACTGCCAACAGATATTCCATTTAGAATAGCTAAAAATAACATATCAAATGAAAATTTGTTTATTAAACATACTAGCACATTCTGCTGCAATTTCTTTATGAAGAACTATTTTTAGTAGCATTCAGAAAAGTTTTCATCACTCACTAATGCAACAATCTGAACTCCCACAACTAAGAGCTCACTTATGATATACAGTTTTACTAGCTAAAGTCATTAAAACTTTAATCTTGGGGTTTTTGAGATTCTGAAATTTACCAGTAGGTCTTGTAAACTCTCACTTTTTACATGAAAGCCTGTGTCTTCCCAAATACCTGGTATTTTATTAAAAAATAAACAAAAAAAAAGACAAGCCTGTAATTTACTAATCCCATTCCAGAAAGGAGGATAAAATTCATGATTTATAATACAACACTACTGGTATTAAGACCTATTAAAATAGGTTGTTGGAGCAAATTTCTAGTATCCTATTTCCTGGGTGGGGCTTTTATTTTTTTTTTAATACAATTAAAAAATAAATATGGTTCTTTTAACTTTCTTTTCTTAACCTTGATTTGCCACACAAAAGTCTGAGGCTTTACTGCTGATTAGGGCTGTTAGCTTTTCCTGCCCCTGGGACTTGGAGAACTGTGTGAACAGGATACTTCATTCTTTGGAAAGAGGAAGGTGCTATAATCATTTAATGTTAGAGCTGCTTGGACTACAAAGGCCACATCCCCAGAGCAGAGCTATCTCACCTCCTTAGAACACAAGAACTATGGCCACGGAATAAATACTGAGATCCAAAAATGAAAATAACAGATTGCATTGGTTGCTGAGGAACCCATGCATTTTCAAATGCTCAAAGAAAGCCTTTAAAAAATACTAAATACATATATAAAAAAATGCTACTTAAGCCAACTAATGAAAATATGTAACTGGTATGTCACTTGTAAGAATAAATTTTCTATTAAACAAGTTAACAGATAGCAATATAAAAAAAATAAGCTTAATTTAACTTCAGGATATACATATCTCGAAAAACACATATTCCTAGTACCAACATATTAAATGCATATACAGACAGCTTAAAGCACTTTAAAATGCACATTATTTTTCCATTTTGGCAAGTTAGAATGAAAAGAAATAGGTTGATAGTTATTTAAATTACACTTACAGGCTCTTCCAGGCAATGAACTAACTCTAAGTCTTTTAAATGAACAGCAATTTAGCAGCAACAATCTATATATTAAACCTTTCAGAAATACTTTAACAAAAATGCATCAGCAATTCAAAGACATTGAACTTCTGGGATGTTACATCCAGCACTACCAGCAATAATCACTCCCAAGGCATGTAACAACAATTTTGTGAGAAGAGAGTTAAAAGGAAACATCTGTCACCCTCTGTCCATACAGGTAGATTAGGAAGCTTTTCATACATTTAACAGAAGAAAGGGCTTGCATTATCCCACTTCCAAATATGCACATCTATTAAATTGTGATTAGAGTTATACCAGTGGGATCTCAAATAAAACCAGCATGGCCAGAAGCAATTTTTGTTTAAAATATGTATAAAATCTAAATCAGATAGTAATTAATACCTCAGGAAAATTCCTTTGCAGAGTTCATATAATTCCAGTACCTAAGACAGCTATCTCTGAATTTCTAGATTTGTGTTCATAACCAAGACAACTATTTGTCAGTCTAGATTAGAGCCATCACACATCCTGTGATTATCCTGTATTTATTCCACCTGTGTAAGTTAACAAGTATATTTCATTCAAGTAATAAGGCCATGAGGAAAAAGATTATTGTCCCATTTGGAATTATTCTGCTATGAGAATTGCATTCTGCAGGTGTAACTAATGGGCATTCAAGCAAACTATTATTATTTTACCTTTCAAGAAAGGTTTCTCCTTTTAGTATTTTAATGTTTGATAGCTGAGCCTTTTCTTCAAATCACATAGCTCTCCGGAAATCCCTGTTTATTGTGACTAAACCTAAATACCGGCTGGAGCTGATAGGTAGTACTGTAAAATATTATTTAAGTTACACGTCGAGTAGTCACATTATCAAATATTAAGCACTGACTATTTGAAGACACCGTTACAAACACAGAAAGTAAACAAAGGCAATGAATTTTCTGGAGTCATTAAACTCTATGTAATCTAACCAAAGCAGTTATACTCTACTCATATACTGAAATTATTTTGCGTCGTTCTGACAGGAGAAAATCTGTTATCATTACATAGACATTTTAAAAGTAAGAAAAATCAACCCAAAAACTAAAACCCTGTTCAATCTATTTCTTGTTTTCACTTTAAATTCCAGAGCAGCTAAGAAGAGTTTATATCCTCTAACAATTTGCCAGTTCTCAGAAAATATGTAAAATTCCAAATCTTTACTCCATTAATTTTTAATAGCACACAATACAACATGAAATGAGTTGTAGGAAACTACAGCCTCAGAAACATCTGGAGAAAACAAAGTACCAGGAAATATCTATCTAACATTTGGATAAAAATTATGGCAACGATCCATATATCTACTAAGCATTTTGTTGAACTTGCAGCCCTGCTTACAATGACACTTACTCCAAAGCTGTATTCTAATTCTTTGAAGTATGCAACACTAAGTACCCCTCACAATCCTTCTATTTGTGTTTAAAATTCCAAGAGCTAGAAGGAACACCTTGCTAAAAACTGAAGAGAACATATACAGGAATTTAAATACTCTGGGGCTTGGCATTCTGCAGATGCCAGCCTTATGGAGGGGCTAGAAAGGTGCAAAGAGATGAGGAGAAAATTAGGAAGTAGAGTTCATTAGCTTAATTTTCATCGGTACACACCATACAAAGCATAGTAATGCAGGTCTTTGTCTGCCTTTTCTATGCAACTACATAACAGCAGACTTAAAAACCATTGCACTCACACCCCACATTCCCCCCACTGTGAAAGTGTTACTCTTGGGAAGAAAGGCAGCATGGGAAGAAGAAGAAACTTCAACATGGAAGTTCTGGGGCCAGCCTTGAAGTCTATTCCAAAGTTTAAAACAAGGAGAATAGCAGGAAAAGCCAAAGTGATACTGAGTCCTACAAAGCAGGTAAGGAAGAAGCAGCCAAGAAAGAAACACACATAGATTTGAGGATGACAAATCATTAAGGGCTCAGCTACTGCCTCCTGGATACATTCTTCCAAATGGGAGGAATGAATGGTGAGAAGAGAGGCAGAAAAGAAAGCTATAATAACCCCCTCAATACTGACAGTGCAATAGCCATAGCAGTAATAGTCAGTAGTAAGGAAGGCATAAGTTAGTTCATGTAACAGGGAAGCTGATACAGAGGGGTTTGGCTGGAGGTGCTTCAGTCTTAATTACTGAGACAGTCACAGTAACCAAGTCACAGTTTAACCGCTCCCCACCCTAATAGTCACCTTCCTCAGTGGTCTGTTTCCACCCCATCACATTCTCTTTGGATTTAATTTAAATTTTACTTTGGTTCTCCTTGCCACAAAACAGCCTTGCTTCAACAGCCTTTATTTTTCTAAAAAAAAAGCCTCTCCTCAACTCCAGTTTGAACAAGGTACCTTCCTCCCAGAAGTGAGTATGTATATTTTACCTACAATATTCATGGTAAAGGTCATTGCTTCTTCCTCCCAAAGGTCCTGCACAGCACAGAAAACTTATGGAATTTATTTCAGCAGTTCCCTTGTTGTTACATGTCCCTAAGTGATTCCACTGCTGCTGAACAGCATTTCATATCAAGGCAGTCTTCAGGATCCAGAAACAAGCCAACAACCTGCACTCTCGAAAGATAAGCTGAATTTAACCAGCCCTCTGTGGCACAGGTCAACTGTTTAATTAGCTGAGGTCTGCTAATCATCATTTTATTATTTAACACTCCAGAATAACTGGAAGACTAACACATCACAATGAGTTTCTTGAAAAGTGGAAACTTGGGTTGCTTCATTTTTTAAATCAGACAAGAATTTCAAGAAAAGTTTGACTGATAAAGGTAATCTTAGAACAACTTTTCTTATGAGTCACTTCATCAAATTAGAATAGATTTGTGGGAATGGAGGAAGGAAAAGGTTTATGTGCATCCTCTCTGACTTATGTCCATAACTGTCTGCAGATAAGCAAATTTTCTGCAAATCAATGTATGTAGTCAGTTCATTAATATTTAATAGCTTCTGAATACCTGAGATAAATATCAAAAAACAGGGAGAAAAGGAAGAAGAAACAAGAACCATTATTAGCTGTTACCACAAGTATTTTGTACAGAGTTCAAGTTTTGTATCATCCTTGTATACAAAAATAATAACAGCTCTCTTGCATGGTACTTCTGACACTATAGATATAACATTCAGCAAACTTGAAAAGTCAAAATGCACTAATTGTTCAGGTTACTTGCAAACAAACTTTGCCAAGCTTTCCCCAGGTTTCTTAAGGTTTTGCACTGTCGTCCATAATGAAGGTCCAGGTGGATTTAACAGAGTTTACAGTGTACCTCTAAAAGCAAAATTACTACAGTTCATGAATGTTTCAGATTTACTTCTTCTCTCAAATCTCTTTTGGACACTGGAGATTACCAAAGAGACAGCAGATGAGGAGCAATATTTTTGTGATAAAAAGGCTTTTTCAAACTTTAATGCCTCTATTGAAATTTTCAGGCCCCACACTGCCCTCGTAAGAGGAACAATTGGTTATACTAGTTGGATACCAAATGCCTGTTTCAGTGTCACAAGCACTCTTGGCAGAGCAGACTGCACCTCTGCCAGACAGGTGATGAAGAAAAGCCTTTGGAGGACCCCACCCATTATCACTCCTTGCAACCTGATGGATGACCAGCACCACTACAGAGGAAAGGCTACACAAACACAATACATATCACAAGCCCCCTACACTCTGTTCTTCAGAGATGTTTTTCTGCCATGTACTCTGCAATCACTGAAAAACAACTAAAACTGATTAATCACAACTAATAGAAAATACAGAATATATATGGCAAAAAAATAACTAAATATATATACATGAGTGGCAAGGAGGACACAAAGAAATTAACATTCCAAAACCTGGAAATAATATCAAATAATCACCAGAATTTAAAAAAATGGAACAACTTTCACCTATGTAATAATATATAGTGTCCTTTCCTATCAGACATTAATTGCTCTTCTAACAGTAAAATCATCTTATGTTGTCTACAAAAAAACACAACAGGATGCACATGCTTCAGAATCCACACAATCTTGGCAAAATCTTTAGCTGACTGCTGTCATTAAAGCTCTTCTTCAAGGCAATGGACTCAAGAAAATTTGCAGTGCACAAGGTGGTTTGACCAGTCTTGGAAGACTGACTGAGCTATTGATGAGCAGGAGGAAGAATGGTCTTGTGCACTCCCATAGCACACAAACGCATCTACTCATCACACACCAAATACTTTAACGTTTAAAAGAACATCTTTAAGCATATCTCTTTGTACAGTTTACATTAGTAGTTTCACCTGTTTGTGTTATCAAGTTGTTGCACATGTGTATGATTTAACAGTTAAATTATTGCTTCATTATCTTAGTACTCAAAAATGGCCAAAACATTTCTTTCAAGTGCTTCAAAATTTCGCAATGAAAATTATCATTTCGGGGAAGTCTCAGAGAGTTTATAGCACAACAGAAAATTCTTATGGAAGTCCAGAACTTTTCACCTTCTGGGTTACTGTATGCAATTTACATAAACAAGCACATGCACACACACACAGAGTTTTGTACCTCCTATAAATCTATCTGATTTTCATCATCTGCCAAGAGTCATTTCACTGGTTCTACATTCTTACAAGGATGTTTTTGATAGCTCTCATTTGGGTATGTGTGTATTCCTCAGGAAAACAATTTGCTTTCCAGAACTCCCTCTGACACAGGACTAAATCTCTTCCTTTGAAAAAGTAATAAATAATGCATACAGGTAGTTTTGTACATAGATGAATAAAATCTTTCATAGTCTTCACACCTTCAGCAAAAGATCACTCAAGATACAAAAAAAAAAATACACTGAATAAGATGAAAGACAGCTTTCAGAAAAGACAAAAAGAAAAGCCAAATCCAGGAAATAAACTATTTACATAAGGTATGAGAGAGATTGGCCATTGAAGTTCTGTTCTTAGTTTCTTGACCGCAAATGAAGTGGTACACATCCTGCATGCATAAACCAAGGTATGAAAGATTTCATCCCCTCCCCTTTTATCAAAAAATAGCCATTAGTCTCTTGCTACTGGTAAATTTGATGATGTTGCTTACTACAGCTGTCAGACATATCCTGAGATCCTGTTGTGATCTGCTTGTTATGAACAAATTTCTACTTTTAGTTTTCTATTTATGCAATAAAAATTATGTGTTTGAGAATTACATTTTGAAGTAACTATTTACATTTCAACCATGTTTTAGAATAAAGCCAGGAAAAATAAATTACTGCAGTGAAGTGATGACCTCTCTTTTTCATCAGCTATAGCTTTCCACTCTTTGAGGAACCTCTCTCAAGAAAGGCTGCTCACATTGAGTCAAAGCACATGTCTGAAAAATGCAACTGCAATATCAAACGATTGTGTTTGATATTAAAATGGATTTTCATTATATCTGGGTATGATTTGACAGCAATTTCCTGCAAATCATACTGTAGATCATTCTAAGAATAAGCAGCGCACAGAGGCAACTGAACAAACTCACTGCAAATAATGAGAAGCAGCAGATGAGGATGGGAAAATGAAGAGATGGAGACAGACCTCAGAAGCTAAGGAAAACCAAGCAAATTCCTTGCAGCTAATACACTGCAGGTTACTTCCAAAAAGGAATTCTACCCCTCTCTCCTTTAATTCAGATTTGCGTTTCCTATGCCAATTTACTGGACAGTTACAGGCTTTTCAAAAGACTGTCTCACCTGCTTTCATTTAACCATTAATGGTTGAGTGTTCCACCTGTTCATTTCTTTCCAACAGTGGGAGCACAGGAATGACATTTTTGCTCAACCATTCAATAGGAGAAAAAGAGTCACCCCATACTGGCAATAGCCTGTGTTGTTCACAGATGTGAAAAAGTAAATGTAAGTAGATTAGACATGTCTGTTAATTGTAGACATTCAGATTTATTTTTAAGATATGTTTACATTTAGAACATAAGCTAGTGGAGATGTGAGCCCATAAACATACAATCTAACCAATAACCTTATTAACCAGACACTTCTTACAATGACAAAAACAAACTTGTATGGTACCATGTGTTATTCTTGAGTCCTTTCATTTGAATTTAACCTGAAGTGGTATCACTGAAAAGACCCACAATTTGCTGTCAGATTACCTGACAAGCTTGTGATCATAGTTCATGAACTACAGAGTATGGCTGTCCAGTGGAATGAGGAAAAATGTTTTTCTGCACTGTGAAGTAGGTAAACAGCTTTCATTCTTACCTTTCCCAAAAGAGTAAATACTGATCACAGCATCATGAAACAAATTTCATGCCTCAGTGGTCTAATTTGGGCAGCTAACATATGAATTGTGATTCCCTCAAGGCCCTTTCAATTGCAAAAAGTTCTACGATACTCCATAAATTAACAGACTTCATGTTCCATAGGGAATAAGAGTGGGAAAAACTTGAAAAATGAAAAAAAAATCTGAGGGAAGTAAAGTATGATTTATGGATTTCACTTAGAACTGCTTCAAGGCCTGGGCATTATTAGACTAAGAACATCTATGCTGTTTCCAACAAGTACTTAGAAAAGACATGGAGACTAAAACAACAAACCAACTCACAACTATTCATTTGTTTTAAAGAACATATAGCAGTCCTCACAGTCTAGCAGACTGTAAAAAGTAAAAAATTTGTACATCAGATAAGTGTGCACCTCCAAACTTGAACTCTGCTGCACAGAAGCAGATAGGTACTAAATAAAAGAGACAGAAGTAGAGTAACGAAATCCTGCCACTACTGGAAAGTGCAGAAATGTCACTGAATTCAGTGGGTTTGTGATTTCATCCTGGCAATTTACCTGTACTTCAGGCTAACAATGTGAATCTGAGAAAAATGACAGGTACTGGAAATCATTTGGGAGCAAATTATCTCACAGTACTCTGAAATTGTCAAATCCAACAGATTAGGCCTCCTGATATGACTTACATGGCAGAAATGCTGAAAAGCCCCTGATAATATCACTCAACTGTATTTATTTATTTATTTGCTATCATGTACCCTCAAGGTTTTATAGGTGTAATGAAACAAACCACCAGAAGGAGAATAAAAATGGCTTAGTCTTACTGGTGAACAAACTGAGCACATCATAGTGATTGCACGATTTGTTTGCAGTACCACTAAAGCCTGAATGTCTCTTACCAGAGTGCTAGCATCAATGTTCCCAGGAAACGGTGTTCATTTTATTCTGGCTCTGGTGTATATAAGAATGTCTTTTATTAAAATGTTTTGTAGTTGAATATTGGGTTTGGTGCTGCTGGGAATGCAAGGACCTTCAGTGTCCATTTAACCAGTCATACGATGTAGAAGATACCATGTTTTCTGACAGCTGTTCCTGATAGCTGCTTTGCACTCACAGTCCTGCTGCAATGTCATGAGATGTCACACACAGGCATATACAAAATCCCTCAGCATCACACCACCAAACCAGAGAGTCAGGTGACGAATGGACAGCTGCAAGGGCTGGGGATGTGTTACCCAATAATGATCTAGTGCGCTCAAACACAGCTGATCCTGTAGGGAACTCTTATCTCATGGCCTCAATTTGCAGCATCCCACACATGGAGCTGTTTGATCAGGCTTACTGTAAAGTTGCAGCAGACATCTGTGGAAACTGGCAAGCAAGGGCAAAAATAAATCCAAGCTATTCAGGAGATCCTGTCAACTTCTAAAACATTCTTATGCAAAGGCACACCTGGAATTTGCACAACCTTAGGCTGATTACCAGGGGGACTTATAGCTATACAGGCAGAATAAATGAACAGTGGCCCTGTAGAAAGATAAAATTCCTTGAAAAGTCTGTCACTACTTTCTTATCCCTCATATAGAAAAAAAATTCTCGTAATCATGTATAAACAAGGAACCAACTCAACTAAGCTCAAATATTTTGGAATTGCTATGCTGTTAGTAAAACAGTTTTGTATTACATAAAGTCTAGAAGGATATTTAATTTCTACAATAAAGAAATTACATTCCAGCCTGGTAAAGAATTTATGTACATCCTAAATTTTTCAAAAAAAAATTACAAGTGAAATGATACTGTCCTGAAACATTTGGAAAAAACTGAATGGAATGAGCATTTCCTTATATTGAATTCTACCTTCAGTTTTACAACAGAGCATTACGTTAAGGGAGTTCAAAGGTTCTAGAAAGGATATAATTGATGAGAGAGCAACCCATTCTTTTCCCATACATGCTAAACCCTTTCATGACTAGAAAAAAATAATTCTTTCAAAAAATCTTGGTGGCTTAGGAAAGAGAGGAGTCTAATTCTACCAATTCAACAGAGAATCCTGTCTTTAAGGGGCTGGAGCACTAGAAAAATATCAGCCTTATATCAGCAAGAGATTGGAAATACCCATGCAAATGCAAATAAAACCAAAGGAGATTCTCATTGCCTTCAATGTATTTGATCAGGTTCTTTCTGAACAGACATAACAGTTCATCATTCATATACAGATAAATATGAGGTGTTGCTTTTCAAGTGATATTAATTATTTTTTTATGTGTTAGATTTCTTGTAACTACTCTGTTGTTTAGCTCGACACACTTAACTGAATAATTTAGGAAATGCAAATGCAATGGAAAAGAATAACTACAATAAAAGCCTGAAATTGTTTAAAAGCAAAAATAGAGAATATCATTTCTAAGTCCCACCTGTTACCACTGCCAATTTCACCTATCCCTGTTTGTCCACTTACTGCAGCTTCATCTGACTGATCTTTTTAGACACTGTTTCACTTATTTTGATTGTCCTTACTTCCTTCTCACAGACAATGTCTCAGCTCGGGCATGTTGGTTTTCATGTATGGCAATCACTCCCATCTGGAGGCTGCTGTATTCCTAATGCTGAGTCCAAACACTCAATATTGCTTGCTGTAGGGAACAACTCTGTAATAATGGCAGCAAGACAGCTGTTAAACTTGCACCCCCAAGAGAGATCAAGCAAAAAGGCATGTTTTTGATACCAGGCTACACATATGAATAAGGGAACACTGTCTTTACTGAAAGAAAAGGAGTTGGAGACAGACTTTAAATCAAGATCTGACACCCATCCACTACACCCATAGAAACTGCATTACTGATTAAGTGAAAACCAATGGACTCAATGAATATAAGTAAGATTCTTTGGCTCTGTAACACAGAAGGCCAGATTTGACTATCATACATGGTCTTCTCTACACCTAAACTGTAAGAATGGAATTTTAGCTGAAAATACTGCACAGAGATAGAGGGAAGCCAAGAAAATCATTATGTGTGATATTGCAGTTAGCCAGCACAGACATCGTAAGAAAGTCACCTCTTCTTCCTTGGGAATTTAGCCTTTACTCATGATGGCCACACGTAAGGGAAACAGTACCTTTATTTTTAGTAAGGCATTCCACTGAAACATGGCAGGAAAATCTTCCAGTAGCATTTTCTAAACTTATAGATTTAAATACCTTCCATGCAGCAGTTCAAAGGCACTATAAAATCTAATGCTGACTAAATGAACAGCCCATAATTTTTCATGTTTTACATTCCTTTCAGAATTTCTCCTCTTTCCAGATATCAGTGCATTAGGAAAAGAAGAAATTACCTGTAACCAGAGTCTGTCACCTGAGTCTGTTGCACCATTGGCAGTGCATTGAAAAGTAGCAAACTGTCCTGCATTGACTTCCACACTCTGAAGACGCAAGAAATGGGGAGTTTTTGCTGTTGGAAAAGATACAAGTGTTAAAATTATGCAAAACCAAAGTACTGGCTATAAAAAAATACTCCAAGCGAATGAAATAGTTCTGCTTTGAAAGGTTCAAGTCATTGACAACACAACAGATTCTAGGTTGGTTTGCTTCCATTCCTTGGAAAGAGCAGAATAGAAGGGTGCTGTGTAATTGGTTCCTGCTGTAAATTACCTTAGCTCAACTCTCCTCTTGTAATAACAATCTATTAGATCATATTGGAAATTAATAATATTTTGAAGACAAACCTATGAGATGCTTACACTACGAACCAGACAAACCAGTAAAAAAAGATTTTATCAGGGAAACAGATTTTTCTTAACCAAGTACACTTTCTAAATGTAGTACTCTTCAGAAACATAGCCCACCAAACAGGTACAATACTAACATAACACTCCTCACCAACTACTGCTGTATTCTTTAAACAAAATTCTTTTCAACCACACTGCAGAAAAAGCCAAAACACAACACATACTCTCCATATCAATGCTTATTTTTCATTTTGAAAGAGAAAATCTCATTAAAAATTAAACCAATATACCTACAAGTAAGCTAATGAATGAAACTGATAGTCAAACAAGAATTATATCCACTGAAGTAAAAAAGATCGTGTGTTTTTGTTTTACTAGAAAGAGTCAAGCATGTAATATAGAACAATATAGATATTTGATACAGAAACCTATCCTTTAAAGCACAATATTCCCCAACCTACTCAAATCCTACTGCAGCCAAGCAGACTTCCTGCACTGTCTATACTAATGGATAAACCAGGCCTTGAACATTGATTTTCAACATGAAAATCTTAGTGCTAGCAGTAGACTGGCAAACTAAACGTCTATTTTCTACAGAGCATTACAACCATTTAAAGTATTGGTGATATTTTCTTAAAAACCCCTATTACTGGGAGAAATTGAATTTTAAGGAGTTTCTAAATATCTAGCTTCTTGAAAAGAATGCTAAATATCCAGTGCAAGACAGCATAAGAAGGAGGAGGAGGAATAAAATCACTCCAATTAATATCTAAATATGGGATAAAATATTTCCCTGACTATCCTTATGGCAAATTTATTACACATACAGCCTTTTTTTTTTTTTAAACATTTCCCAATTAAGACCGACAGAGCTTAGGCCAAAATTATCCACTATTAGTGTAAGAATATGCAGTAAAATTCTTCAGTATGTTCCCCATTTCTTGGCTGTCAACTATTTTTTTTTTTAATCTGCTTTTACCTTACTTGATTTTACTGGTTCCTTGATCTTCTTAAACTCTAGAAAACTAGCTTTTCTGAAACAAAACAAACACACACACACAAAGACCTGCCCATCTACCAAAACCCATCCCTTTCATTTCTACGTGCCTACAATCTGTCTTCAGCTTGGTCTTTGTATTGCCCAGGCAATTGACTATCTAATATTTTTCCCATTTCAATTTTTGTTTAAAGACTTAGTAATTCCAAAACTATTTTTCTGAATATACAGAAAGAATATCATTATGAGTTTTACAAAGTTTTAGACACAGAGTAGTTTTGTTTCAATTGTCACACTTTTTCAATTTTCTTCAGACAATTTAACTGGTTTGATGTCTTAATTTCTAACATTTTAATTACTTCATCAAAGAACTTTTCATTAAAGTTTTTGCGTTTCACTACTGTTACGTTAGAACTCTGCATACTATGGGCTATAACTCAGTCTCCACATTAACAAGAAGTACTTGCAGGTTTTGAGAATTGATTGGAAAAACGCACAGACCAAACCTCTCAAGATCCGTATAAAAAAAAATTAGCCACTAAAATGCTCCTTCAGACTTATCCTACCTGAACCAAGGATATAAATTCAAAATGCAGAAGCACCTTCTACCTTCTAACAACATGAGAGCCTGTTGTGTTTATTAGAAGTAAGTGACTCAGAAATAACAGCTGCTGATTCTGCATAACTGTCTCTGTGTTTGAAGAAATGTGTGTGTCTTCTTGCCATTAACACTAAAACCATTTTTATGAGGTGCTTTAGTACTAAACGATAGAGCACTTTTTATTTGGAACCACAGCTCTTACTTAAAAGCTGCAACAAATGCATGCAAGCAAAAATATGGTATAAGAAGAACAATCACACAAAAGTTGGTGTCTTCTTCCCCACTCAGTCACTTGGTCGGTAAGGTCACAACCTACTCTTACATGTATGATCTTAACACATCTGATTTGAAATACAGCATACATGTGAAGTTTTATTTAAGTAGACTGTTTAATTATGTCTGGATTACCACATTAAAGCTTTATTTACAAGGTTTGAATTGGCAAATCAGGATAATTAACTACTACATGCTCTTAATAATGACATAAAGAAACATATCTGAAGTATAAAGAAGTAAAACAGTGCAGAAATGTAGCCATGAACCTTGGGAAGCACCCTAAGTAACCTTGCTTAGCAAAGCCTCAGGCCTCAGCCAGCTGAGTTCTTCCTTCTAAGCCTTGGAAAAAATAATTATATAGAGTCAGCTACTGTGTTGTTCATCTGCTCTCACTAATGTCTCAGCTTATGGCTGCACTGAATTTTTGATGCAGACAGGAAATTCACCAACAGATTTTAAAATCACAGAATCATGATGATTTGGTGATTTTGTTCTAAAGCAGTTGCCCTATGGCCAGTTTGGGTTTGAGACTCAGGCTAAATGCTGTACACAAGGTGCACAGAGGAGAGATGTCTTTAAAGACAATAAGCTGCAGTGATGCCGTGTTTAGCAACACTTCATATATATATATACACACTCAGCCTGCACTTATGGCAGTGACATTGTTTTCTGACAATTTCCTTGTCTTGCTCCACATTTATTGAAGCATAGTGGCACATTTATTATAGGGGCTCTGGCTTTACAACACAAGATAGGTACTTACTACATGGATGTCCTAGAACTTTCACTTCATCAATAGCCACATATCCAGAGTGACCTGAAGTAACCACTTCAAAAACAACCTGAGAAGCAGAAAGAGAACTTCAGTTAGCATCTTAGGAACACAGAGAATATAGAAATAGTTCGTCATGGAAAAATACATCAACTCTTTCAACATGTTAAGAACACCTGGAAAACAAAACAATCATAAAACCCTCAAAATGTGTTGTTTTTATCATTAAAATTAACCAGAACTTAAGTTACATTTTTCATGTTTACATCATTTTTGAAGATTTACAAGCAGGATCATATATAGCTCACAGTAGAAACAAACAATCTCCCCAATATTTGCTCTGCCAAAGTAGTAACCTGATAAATGCCTTAAGTATTAAGTATTTTATTTTAAACTTGTCTTGCAGAATGAACTGCTTTTATTTTAAAAATTACAGTTCTGTAGTACACAGAGATTTTTAGGGTATCAGACACAAACATACCTATTTTCAGGAATGTATTTTGCATACTTTTAATCTTCCACCAAATGCGGTGAATTAGGCAAAGCAGATCCATTTGCCATGGTTTGTTTAATGGCTATAAATAGGTCACAAAATAAATGGACTGTTCTTGTAGTTTGAGTTGAGTACACTCTAAAGTAAACCTCTCCAAAGTTTGGCAGCCTTAGCTTTGAACATCCCAAGAATGTTTATATGGAATAGAAGAAAATATGCCAGTAATGTTAGCAGGTACATTTCCACACCAATGCTCAAGAAGTTCATGCTAAAATCCAGGTTGTAATTTTTTTATTTTTTTTTTAATATTTCACTTTTGCTCAGGAAGTTAACTCTAATTGCCTTTTGTAACTGGTCTCAGGAAGCACCCTGAGGAAGATAATACTCAGAAACCATTTTTTGCACATATGCTGTACTTGACCTTGGAACTATATACCATATCCCTAACTGAATGATGCAGAATGCAAATATGTTATGAGGATAACATACATCTCCATTATATATCACCATTTCCTGATGTTGAATAAACACTCTCAGAACACCAATTCTGTTTTTAAAACAAACCTTGCGATGCCCTTCTGCCTCTGCCTTCTCCCTTCTTTCTCACTGCTCTACCTGTGGACACTGATCTGTTCTTCTCTCCCAGATTTCTTCTTCCTAACCTCTGTCCATTTCTCCCTCCCAGTCCCACTGGAATAAAATTGCTGTAAATATGGCCTTAACTCCACATGGCTGGAAAGGAAAAAATACTTTTCATTTTAGCTCTGCCTCCTGTCTGCACAAAATTTCAACGCAAAGCGCCATTGTTGCCACCACATGAATCATGCAGCAAGAAAAATCCACAAGACGTCAGTGAGCAAAGTCCAAATGCCGGCAAAGAAATTCTTCAGAAACAGGTTCTGCAAGAAAAGGGTTGTTCAGTTGGCTTTCTAAATGCCAGATGGCATTCTGTTGGCTCTTAAAGTTGGCATTATTGATCCACAGCAATAAGCTGAACAGGGTAAGGATTTGGCTCCCAGCATTTAGAAGAACATCCAGAGCAACACCATTCAAAATTTTAAAGCATCTCTTTCCTTCAAAGAAGAAAATCTCCTGATAAAATTGGTCTTAACTATCCTGGGAAGCAGAATTTCTTAAAGAAGAAAAAGAGCAAAGACTCAGTGAATAACCTGCATTCAGAGACCAGAAATAACTATTTTAACCACGATTATTACTCTCATTGTAAAAGCCCTGAAACGGAAATAGAGAAGTGATGTGCACTAAGTAACCCTAAGTTTTAACACCGGTGCAAGACCCAAAAATGCAGGTCCTGTTGTCAGTCACTGAACTTTGAAAAAAGAACAAGCATTTCCCTCTATTAAGAAATATGACCAAGTTGCAAATTCTTCATTTGTGTTATAATCTCTGAAAAAAAAAGTAATCATGCTGATGCCCTTGAAAAAAGGCAGAGAATGCTCCATTTCCTGAGGAGTTACCAAGCCTATTCCAATCTGAGAGCATCTGAAAGACCACAGGGTATGAGAACCATGGCATAGCCCTAGTTAAGGCAGAGACGTTGTAACACGGTAGTGGAAAACAGGTATCAGACAGCCAGGTCTCAGAAATGATGGAAAAATTTCCCAGGGAAATATGCTGCCACATAGTTCACATATTCCTTGAGAAAACTGAACCTAGGTGTGGAGGCAAAGACCTGGCTCTAAAAACAACAGAGGGCTGGGGACAGTTACTGATTTGTTTCCTGTATTCCCTAGTGGCTTTGAGTTTTCTCTGTTAACATGAAAAATATACTAACAGCTAACTTTCTGGGGTTTATTGAAACATAATTTAAAAAAAAAAGAAAAAGCCCAAGAAAACCCCCAACCCTCTCTTTCCTATGGAGCACTCAGTATAAGAGCAGCTGCACAAAGCCTATCTGAAAGGCTTACCTGACCCATGATCCCATCACTGCAGAGTAAAGTATGTTTTTTCAGGTTTTCAACTTTCAGACATGCTAAATTCTAAAGATATCCCGAGGAACTGGCACATGCACACCTGTGAAGCAGCCAGCCAAACCAGTTAGAAGTTTTCTGTTAAAAATGTTACTACCAAGAAACAGGGGCTTAACTATTGTTTAAAAATGCTGCATAAGAGTCTTTTTTAAAGAACTACCTGACTTCCAGCAAGACCAATAACCTGAGCTTTAGGAAAGAAAACATATGCAATACCTGAGTCAATGACAAAATGAATTCCATATCATAACAGGGGAGCTTATCTACAGCCTCTCTGAGAGGCTTTAAGTATCTCAGTATTGCAATCTACTCACAGCCAAAAAAGCTTGTAGATCCCTATTCCTTCAGTTCACAGGCAGAAACTACAACCTTGAAACAATGGTATCAGAACTGCTAATGACAACAGCAGAGAAAAACTCAACAACTCATACAACTGATCTAAAATACCCTGCTGTATCTCTAGACAACATACCAAAAGTGTCATTCCACAAAAAAGCCAGGCAGCGTATCAAGAAAATGCCAGTTGGACATACAACTGAATTACAGTTATTGACATTAGAGTATGTTTCAAAGAAAAGTATTACAAATTGAAATCCTGTCAGTTTAATAATGCTTCCATTAAAACCAATAGTCAAACTGATATCAACTTTAATGGCTGTAACTTTTAGTCTCTTCTGACACGGAATATGCCATTTTTAGTAAATGGAAAGAGGCACTAAAGCCAATAGTGACATATCATTGTCAAAGACAGACACTGATTCATATATAGAAGAAAAAATATGCACAAATACAGACTGGTCAGAATGAAATGACAATGACAGCAGACCTGAGCAGAAGGACTTGAGGGTGTTGCTTGATGAGAAGGTCAAAATGACTCAGCCACATGCACTTGCAGCCCAATAAGTCAACTGCATCCTGAGCTGGATCAAAACAGGCATGGCCAAAAGATCAAGGCAAGTGATCTTCCCCCCTCTACACCACTTCAGTGAGACCCCACCTGGAGTACTGCATTCTGCTCTGAGGCCCCCACAAAGGGCAGGAACCCTGTTGAAGGACATTCAGAGAAGGGCCACAAAGATGGCCAGAGGGGTGGAGCATCTCCCCTATGAAAAGTGTTAGATATCTGGGGTCATTCAGCCTGAAGAAGAGAAGGCTCCAGGAATCACAGGATCACAGAACAGTTTGTGTTGGAAGGGACCTTAACGGTCATCTAGTTCCAACTCCTTTGTCATGGGCAGGGACACCTTTCATTAGCCAGACTGTTCAGAGCTCCATTCAACTTTGTCTAGTTATGGGATACCAGATTACAGGTGTATACATACTGGAGATCTTTCTACAGGAGAGCTGGAAAGCGACTTTTCACAAGGGCATGTAGTGGTATGACAAGGGGTGATGGCTTTGAACTGAAAGAGAATGGATTTAGATTATATTTTAGTAAGAAAATCTTTACTGCCAGGGTTGTGAAACACTGGCATAGGTTTCCTAGAGAAACTGAGCCCCATCCCTGGAAGTGTGCAAAGATAGGTTGGATAGGGCTTTGAAAAACCTGGTTTTATGGAAGGTGTCCCAACCGCAGCAGGAGTTTGAAGTGCAATGATCTTTAAGGTCCCTCCCAACTCAAATCATTCTATGATTGTATGAATATGACAGTTTATTCCAAATATGGTAATGTAATCCCTCTTCTGTTCACAGGCTGTGAAATACTATCAATTTCTGTATATAAATTCAGTATTTTGTTTTATCTGAATTGATGAATGAAGATTACGGACTCAAATATCTGCTACCTAAGCATTTTCCCTTTTTAAATTAAAAAAGTAATTTGACCCTATGCATTACAGGTTTCTGAAAGTCCTGGTAAGAGTGCTACACACTGTGAGAGAGAGAGACCTGAGAAACACTTCTGGTAGCCCATTTATTTTCTGAAAACCTTACAATAGGCATGTCAAGACTCTTCGCAAATCTGGATCAGTTTCCCTAGTAAACAGACTAGAAATAAAACCTAGAAACCTATTTCACATCCAATTTTCTCCATAATTTCCCATTTGAAAAGCAGCTTGGCCTGTAAACATTAACTTTTTTTACAGCCACATCTAAACTTTGTCTTTTTCCATGGCTGATGCAACACCTGCAGGCAATACAAAAGACTCCAGTCAAAACAGAGAAAACACTCCTGCAGCGTCAGACTGGGCGGCCCTTGGATTTTTTGCCTATTATTCTGCCACCTTATCAGTCCGGAAACAACTGGTTAAAACACACAATCCATTTGCTCAGGAAAAACTGCTGAACACTGCCCGGAGAGCTGTTTTACACCATTCCCCCTACAGCACGCCTGCCAAACAGGAACCAGGGAAGCGGCTTAGCATTGCACTATCCCTGATCCTCCCTGCTTCACTGAAGAGCAAAATTAGCTTTTCATTCCCGCCACTTCCCCTTGCTACATATGAACAAAGAAAGGGGGTCTGCTCACCAACGTAAATGCTTACTGTCGAAAATGTGCAACTCAAGATAACTCGTTTGTTCCAAAGAACAATAGAAATAAACAGGTTTTGTTGCCACACAACCTCACTCTGTAAATTCCTGCCTTTGTTGCTGCAAAATTACAACACTTTCAGTCAAAGGTGGATTGTACCTAATATAAACACTGTCCTTCACACGACTTAAAAATAGCACTTTGCAAAAACAAGAAAGAGAAAGGAATATTAGGAAAGCTGCTTAAGCTCAGGCTGCAATCCTGCCCCCCTGAATCCCCAGTGATCAGGCAGTGATGCATCACACACTGCGCTCTCCTCTCTGCCTACTTTGCTTTACTGCACGAAGCACCTTTCTTTGTACTGCACAAGGCATTGGCAACAGTTTCTCTCCAGAAAATCAGCACTGACTTGTGGGTTGAATTCTTTCCCCCTTTCTGATTCATCCTAGGACTACCTGCCTCATCACGATAGCAGCAAGTGCTTTCTCATCAAAGCCATGTGAAGGCAGGTTCCTGAGCTGGTCCTTCCCAGGCCCTGGCAGAGGTCCATCACTGCTCATTGACGTGGGCTGCCTAAATTGTGTTCAGGTCTCCCTGGCTGGGAATTTGCTTCATGCCATTTCCCTCCCCACCTCTCACTCCTACACAACTACCACGTGGCCCTCACACCTGCACTCAAGCACATGAAACAACATTTTGGTGGCTGCTGCCAATCCAAGACCACAAAGAAACAAGCAAGCCAGATAGAAAACTGAACTCCTGACATTAAGGCTTGTTAAATCCTATTTTTCTGTTTTTAAACCAGTTGTTGTCTTGTATTTTTCTACTGAAGGCCCAAATGCTCTTCTGGTGTAGGAACAAAGGACAGAAGCAAATAACAGAGCCTTGTGTATATGACAAAAAATGCATGCTTCCTTACTTGTGACCACTTTTAGACTGCTGGGGGTTTTTAAATTTAGGTATGTGGTTTGCCCTGGTGCATCTTTCTCAAAATAGCTACTCCCAAAGCACATAAGTCAATGAAGAAGAGCTATTTAAGATGCCTGAGACAGGTTTGTTTTTCAAAATGCAATATGCATTTCAAAGTTTCTTTGGAGTTCAAAGCACAGTTCAGGAACTGTATGTGTGCAGCTGAATGCAACACACACACACCACACGAGAATGTAAATCTGATTTTTACTACACAAGCTTAATAGTCTGTCCTAGATGAGAATTTAAGTACACTGCATGAACCAAACTCCAAGAAAAACATGTACAAAGCAGGTCATGAAACAATTGTATGTTTAAATCCAGTTTAAAAGTTAGGTTTGATCTACTGCTTCTTATTCCCTAAACTCCCAATTTACAGGGGAAAGTGTCAAAATGGTGAAGGGTAAATCTCATCTCTGTGAAGTGATACCATGTAACTCCTTTGTGTCCTTACTAAAAAGGATCAGGAATTACTGCCAGGCTCTTACCCCATTTTTTCACTCCAGCTTCATAGGATTTTACATTTAAAGATGGTGCAGTGGCACGGACAGTTATGTTACTCCACTGGAAGCTATTTTTAATCCTTTCAATTCCATTTCTGGATTTGAAATCTGCAATGTTTGTTGTTTTATTTAATCAAGATTTGTTTCAGTTCACTGCTGCCATGACTGACTTCCAGCAAAGTACAAAGCAAATAATTCAAAATACAAAAACTGATAGGGGGACGGTGTGTGACTTGCAGTGGTGCTGTGCTAAATTGCTTGCTTGAAGGGTTAGAAGCAGGGAACACAATCTCCTCACCAGACTCAATTCAGTAGTAGCTTTTGCATATTGCCATGTTCCAAAATTGCAACACTTCTAAAATGTAAAATTTATTTTAAATACTAGTAATTGTTCTGAGTATCATTAACTAACCTAGGGAAAGTAACCCTGAAATCACTTCTCCTGCTAAAAAATCCAAATGAGAAAAAAGCATCAAAACATTAAAGAAAATAAAAACATACACCAAAAAACCACAAACAACCCTGCCACCCTCTCCTTACTAGATGAGGAGCCTTTTCCTGACTTGTATCTCAAAGCATCAATTTTAGAGCCTCTCAACCTACTGAGACAGCTTCCCAAGAATCTAAAAACAATCTTGCCACTAACCAGCAACATCTATGTAACATTCAATTCTCTTTTTCCATGTACATTCTAATTCTACTCAAGTTAGGAGGAGGGTCAAGGTCTTAGGAATTACGTGAAGCTTTGTTTTGTTTGCAGGCTGTCTCCAAAGGCACAATAAACTCCTTGATGCTTAAGATGCACGAGATAGACAATAGCTCAGTAAAGCAAACAATTTCTCCCGGGCACAATGTTAAAAAGAGGAAGGCAACACTCCCTCAGGGGAGCACTCCTAAAGCGATTTTATAAAACAGAAATAAGACTAGTACCTGCAGAAATACACCAGCTACTTTGAAACAAATAGCTCACAGACCAGGAGGCAGAGCAGAAAAGAACAAGCTGTGCTGATTATCTTGGACTCCCAGAAGGTGTTTGGCAGCTTGAACCCATGTCACTGCAAGCACACTGCTATCACCAACTGGACAGCAGCGCAGACACACTCTAAAATCAATGGCAGATGTTAGGCAGTAGGACTTGGAAAATCATAAATTATGGAATTAAATATATCCTTAATTGTCAGAATGCTCAACAATTTAAATAATCAGCAAGTAATCAACAATTAATGTTGTTATGTGCAGGCTGTAATTGTGATTTGTGATATATATGTAGTACAGCTTACCTATGGTGTGCAACACACACAACTACCTGGCAAAAAGAAAAGAGTACATTAAAAGAAATTAATTATTTAGTTCAAAGACTGTATTTCTAAGGAGTCGATTCTAAATAGAAACCCAACCTGAACAATATTTACAAGCTTTGGAGACTGGTGCCACAATAATAAACTACTGTTAATTATTAAATTTTTTGAACATTTTGCTTGTACACATTTGCAATACATGGTTTAAACCAATAAATCTTTAGAAGTTGGATTAAAATTCACTCAATACTACATAATCTGATTTGTAGTCAGCTACCATTTAGTGGGAGCTACTGTGCCTACATTTTTCAACAGCAAAACAGACACAACACACTTTGAAAAAATACTGGACTGTATAAATATTGTAACTGTGAAATGTTATCATATATAATTTCTTCTCAGAGTTCTGTAGTACATTTTGATTTCATTTGCATCTAGACATCTTGCAGTTGTTCTGCTAAGGAGATGGAATTATAAAACATTCACAGTTATGGATGGCTACACAGATTATGTGATTTAAAACACAACAATCACAAGGACATTGCTTTGTCCCTTCACCTATTATTAATGTCATGTCTTCTCTTGAAGATTACTTATCGGGAAACTACCAACCTTCATATAAGAAAAGTTAAAAATGGCTCCATCATTCCTTAAAAATATTCTTAGGGGGCTTTTCTTAATTATGTTCAATAAGGTCAGACAAACTGAGAAAATCACTGGGAGGAAGTCTTGTACATTTTGGAGGTTTTGTGTGGAACATAAGGATTTGTGCCAAAGGATGTTGGAGTTTTGGACTCAAATGAATAGCAGCCCAGGAAACAGACTTGGTACTATATTATACACCTATCAGATGAGTCGTGTGCCTTCCCCACTATTCCTGCAGTCACCTGAGCTGTCACCTAACTTGAAGCTATATTCGCACAAGATCCGTGTATTCCCTCTCTCCTCTTCCTGCCCTTCTCCCAGCTGCTTGCAGCTAACTTCTTATCTTCCCCCACAACAAACTCTGTGAAGAAGAAAAAGCATGAAAACTGATGAAAGGAGTTTGGAAACAATGAAAAATTGCAAATGTCAGCACTCGAGTGAGGAAATTGCATCACACATCTCTGAGAGGATAGAGGCAACCAAAAATGAAGACAATTAACTGTAAGCTCTTAAAATGGTGACAGCACTTCCTTGAGAATAAACGAGCTTATTTACACTGAAACAAGCAAAGCTACAGTATTTAACAGTGATTTCCTGCACTGTCATGGATATTAACATAGCATAAGATCTTTTGGCACATCAGCTAAATTGCAGTACCTAACTAGGTATTATTTCAGACTATATGCAGCAAATGCAAAGAAAATGACTTACTATCCTCCACAGTGAAAGAAAGATTATGCAAAAATGTCAACAGTTCCAGGAACAAGGAGAGCACATGGAATCCATTACAGACAGGCTCAGTCATCTATTATACACCTGATGCGTGCTAATCTGCAATATCCCATCCAAGCATGTAAGGGTTCACCTACAAATAATGGTGAACACTCCAGATGGCAAGTCTTGAGGAGAAAGAGGATGGGAAAGGTCACCCTTTTGTTTCTGTGGCCAAATACCCATATTACTCAGACATCAGTTAGATGTATCATATTGTCAGAAATCTGACACAGATTATTATTAATAACATTAGTAATAACATTTGAAACTTTCAGAGGTTTTGTGAATTTCTAAGAACATGTTAATTTACCTTAAATATAATAGTTACAGACAAGGTTTCTTCTACTAAAATTCCCCTGTCTACAACAGCCTTTTGCGTCAGAGCTAGAGTGAGACTTTGAAGCACAACCCTCTTCTTTACTGACTGTTGATTCCAGAGCAGTTCTGCTGCATAAAAACCTTTCTCCTTTCAGAAGACTGAAAACTGGAAGGTCCTCTACTAATTCACAATGCAGATGGGAACACTTCAGGCTTGACCATAAGTGACACAGTCATACATTTACTCAGCACTCAGTACTCCTGAACCACCCACCACGTTCACAAAACCTTCCAGTAAATTCCACGTTACAAACCACGTTGCATCCAATGTCAGCCACAAAATTGTCTGTGGGATGCTCTGTCCTCTTCTCCTACCATCCACTGAAGCTAACAACAGAGACAGGTCCCCATTATTTCAGTCAAGATAGAAAGGCTTTTTAACAGCACTGGAAGGTATTATTCTTAACACTGGCACCAAACTGGTAACATGAGGTGTAAGGTCAGAGAATCATGGCAGTGTCCTGAGTTGAAAGAGACACATAAAGAATATGGATACCAACTCCCTGCTCCTCACAGGACTACCTAAAAGCAAACCAAATTACTGAGAGCATCATCTAAACACTCCTTGAACTCTGGCAGGCAACGAAATACACACTGCCCTTTCACGCAGAGAGATGCACGACTAAACCAAGCTTGGACTTTGTGAACAGGATACAGCCTTATGCTCCAGAGAGTCAGGTAGCACACAGCTTCTCCCACAGGGCTGAAGTGAACCTCAGCTCTGCTAATACGCCTGCTCTTCTCAAAAAGGCACAGGAGTATTATCTCATTGAGCCTGCAGAAAATTATAAAAGATCCACATCATGACGTTCGCTGAGATGCCTGTAAGCTCACCCTGAATCCTCTCCAGGAAGCTCTGAAATGCAGTTGCAGAAATTCCTCAGAATCTAGGGTAGAAGGCTGTATGCAAATGCAGACCCTGTGAATACCAGCTATCCAACCTAGGAACACACTATCAGAGGTAAGAGGAAATGAGTAAGTGTGCTCTTATGTGCCTGCAAGTATTGCATCCACTGCCAGGTATTCCACTTTCCAAGAATAAAACGTTCCTGGCCCTCCAAACTCATCTTCTGGAGTAGGACTTTCTATTTCATTGTGGGTGAAACAATCCTAGCAGAAAGACTCCAGAAAGTTCTTTAGCATTTCTTTTTTCCTTAGAAGAAAAAAGGTTCAAAAAAGGACAGATTGAGCTCACTTGAGACATACTCACAGCTCAGATGCTGCAGCCACAGAAAGGAGTCCTGCAGCCTCCCAGAGTACCTGCAGGGGATATTGCCAAACTCATCATGAGAACATGATGGGGCAACAAACACCTGGTTACCTGAAACAGCAAATGCAGGAACTGAGACAAGACTCTGCCACAGGTGACACTAGTAACTGGGTCATTGCTGCAGGAATGTCCCACTCTGGAACAGCATGATGGAAGAGCAACATTGTACCTCCTAGGGATGTCTGCAGTCAAGGAACCCCATCTTTGGGATGGCTTTTCTTCAGAAAGCTTCAAACCGTAAGTATGTGACAGTATTCAGTACAGGCATAAAAATAAAATACAATTCAAACTTTCCAAACTTCAAGTAAAGATGGAGGAGCCTCAATAACACCTCCATGCTATTGGCCTACTCTTAGACTAAACTAAGTTACTTGTTTGTGGAGACATAAGACTGTATTTTCACAGGAAGAAGGAGAAAAAACATTGAACTACCACAGAGCAGTAAGTAACTGTATAATCTAAATCTTCCTACAGAAAAGCAGCACCCTAAGGGACTGTCAAGTGAAATTCCCCCTGAATCTTTAGGATGCACTCAAAATCCCATTCCTATGACAGCTACTATTATATTTATGTTTACTACTGGACAAACGGATATTGCAGAGTTAAGACTTGAACTGAGGATTCAAAGGATTCTGCTGGTTCTAAATCAACAAGTATTGCTGATCTAAATCAAACTTGAAGACTGACTGTAATAAAATCTATTGGCATTCAATTCCAGCATCCCTAATGAACTGAAAGAACGAGTGAATTTACTACAGAGAAACAGAATTAATTGACCAAAATCAATGGCAAAATTTCTAGATTTTTTCAACATAATTAGTTTATCCACATTTAGAGCATGTGTGCATTTCATATACTTCTATAAATATATGTAAACATATAAACACAGCCTTATGTATGTAAAAACAAACATTTAGCGTCATGTACAAAAATGTGACTAAGACGATGATCAACTAGAAATACTGAAAGGCATTTTGATTTTAAGTAAAATGATAATTAAAAACCAGATGGCTATTATGAAAAACAAAACTTCCTAAGAAGTAAGACATACCTGATAAAAATTTGGCCAGAAGGTACTTATTGCCAGTTCTGCTCTGCTCCAAGTGGCAGTGATAGATGTGTTCCAGACTGGGTTACCAATAGGACCATCATTAACCTTCACATATACATTCAAAGTGCCAGGGCTAGCTCCACTCTTGCTTGAAACATAATAGTGAAAATCAATACAATGTGTATCATTTTCTTTCAGATGGGGCATCAGAAGGTGAGCTTTCTGTCCCGAAAATCTTCCAGATGTATTCACCAACATGAAAGAACCTGCAAAAACAAAGTGACTGATTCAATTTCTTCCTTATCTTTCTCTTCTTGATATGGTAATATATGTAACTAAAGCATAATTAAAAAATAATAGAAACAATTCAAACATTTTTCTTTGCTTCTACTAACATAAGAGTAATTTATATTTGGTAGGTATTTAATCTTAAATTTCTTTTGCAGAACCTCAAAATTCTTTTGTAAAGCTGGTAAATATTACAACCTTTACTATACAGGTGGGGAAGGAAAGTAACAAAAACCCCCAAACGCTGAAGTCATCTGCACTGCAATAAACCTAGAGATGGTAGTACAGAATCAACTGTAGGTCTCACCCATCTGAGTGGTTCTGTATGCACAGTCTCTGATGGCTTTGCCTGGCAAGGTTGTGGTAGTGGGGGAGCTACGGGAGTGGCTTCTTGTGAGAAGCTTCCCCACATGTCCTATGGAGCCAGTTCCAGTCATTTCCAAGACAGCCCCACTGCTGGCCAAAGCCCAGCCCAGCAGTGATGGCAGTAGAGCCTTTGGGATAACATAATTAGAAAAGTGGGAAAAAAGAAAACTTCAGAACTGTAGCTGAAGAGAGGAGTGAGAATTTCGGAGAGACACAGCCCTGCAGACACCAGGATCAGTGCAGAAGGAGGGTGAGGAGGTGCTCCAGGCCCCAGAGCACAGATTCCCCAGCAGCCTACGTGCATCAGGCCGGCCATGTGATGCACCATGGTGAGTCAGGCCAGCCCCTGCAGCCCATGGAGCCCACAGAGAGGAGATTCACTTTTAGCCTGTGAAGGGCCCCACACCAGATCAACCAGATGGCCAAAGGAGGCTGTGACCTTGTGGGAAGTCCACACTGGAGCAGGTTTACTGGCAGGACTTGTGACCTGTGTGGGACCCACGCTGGACAAACTGTGCCTGCACGACTGCATGCTGTGGGAAGGGACCACACACCAGAGCAGGAGAAGACTGGGAGTAGTCCTACTCTTGATAAGGAAAGAGTGGCAGAGACAACATGTGATGAACTGACTCATTTCCTGACCCTCTGCACTGCTGGGAGGGAGGAGAGAGAGTAAACTCAGGAGTGAAGTTGAGACCAGGATGAATGGGAGCACACTTGGTGTCCAGCCAGGGTCAATCCACCACAAGAGTTGCAATGCAATTTAAGAGAATTTTATGTGCTCAGATGGTTTTGTGCAGCAGAGTGATGCAGATAGAGTTCAAAATGTTCTCAATTCCTCAGCCTTCCTCTAGCTAATCACAAGTTAGTTAGTTGACTAAGTGTGACAATTGCCTCCGTCTGCAAAAGTTGACAAAAGAATGAATGAAGGCGAATACAAGTAAACCAGTAAGTATACAAGTAAACCACTAAGCTTTACAGGCTAAGAAGAAAAGGGTGGGGTTGAATCTTATGGTCACAATTTAAAACAGCAAATGGCAAGACATGTAAAAGTATTCGAATAAAGTTACATTCAAACAACTCTCACATGAGCAGCTAGTCAATTTATACTCTGCCTTTCAGTGCCTATTATTTTTCAGTGTTTCATTGAAGTGTACCTTTGAAATAATCACGCTGCAGAAATAAGAAATTTGAAAGACTGTACTGATGTTAGAAAAATACAACATGATTTCTGAGGCATTCATATTTCTGGGTTGAACAAATGAAAAGGAAAGAATTCTATTAACAGATAACCTATGATATCCTAGAAGAAAATATAATTCAATATCTACTTTGGAAAGAAAACATACAAAAATGCATGAGATAATTTAAACCCTGCATTTTTCATAAGTCCAGAAACGGATATATTATAGTTCCCTATATGCTATAAATGCATAGATAAGTGTTCTTAGAAAAATGTAAGTATACACACACTGGTCACATAGCTAAGAAACCAAGTTTTAATTTTTTTTTTCTTTTTCTTACTTTGATAGGTGACAATACCTTTTAATGAGATGCAACTCATTTCTTGAAATGGAATGTTGGAGAACCTTTGTCGAGACTGCATCATTATGTTAAATAGGTTTAACTATTCAATAACAGAAGTTTTGCAGTTGAATTTAAACAATCTATCAAGTATAATTTCCTTTCCAGACAAGTTCATAGAATTCACAAAAATGGAACTTACTTACAATATAAAGGAATATAAATATTTTACTTCCTAAAAGGCATTACTCTATATCTAATTCACAGTCTGTTTGTTACTATAAAATATTGGGAAAAATCCTTATTCATTAGTAACATAAACAGAAGTCACTGAATATGTTTGGTTTTTTTTTCTTAAAACAGGCAGGAAAGAAACTAATATTCCTTCCATCAATTAGTATATGCTCTGCCAATCAATTAATTTTTTTGCATTTAAAATATAAACCCCTTAAAACAGGTATAATTGTCTAAGTTATAAGAGCAATACTTAAAGCATTCATGAATTCACTGAAAATTAACTCCCAATATTTTTTACCTGGAAACTATCAATCCAACAAACAAAAATCCCCACAGCATGCTTTCTGACAGTGGATCAGTTCTCCAGAACAGCTTTTCATGCAGTGGGGCACGTGAGAAATACATACGCAAAATAACAGAACCTATAAAATGGTGTATCTACAAAGAAACAGTCATCTGTCAGAATTGAAGGATTCCACAAGAAAACATGTAAAATTATAATCAACTGAGTACTCATTCCTAAGAAGAAATAGCAAATGAACGTCTTACTATAAATACAATAATTTTATCACCCTTACTTGATTTCTCTAAATGTACTTCCATGTTTGCACACATGGATGATGATAATTTCCTCAGCCAAAAAAAATTTAAATGGGATTTACTTGAGTTTAGTGCTTAGGGCCATGTTTAGGCACTACATGCAATGTAGTAAAACCTAATGGTGTTCATCATTCATTAAATTCAGGCTTCTTTGGTCCACAACCTTGCTGATTCACCTGTATTTCATCATTTTATATAAGGAGTTTAAATCAAGAAAGCAGTGACTTTCCTAAAGTCACTGTTGCTGTTTACAATTCCTCATTGAAAAATGGTTCAGCAGTAATTCAGCAAATATTTGGTTTTTGTAAATATTAATACTATGAAGATGCAATACTTGAAAAAAGAAAATATGGATTTGCTCCAGAGTAAATGGGCAATTGAATATCCTGGTAAATGCACATTTTCTGTGAAATACTGGACACAAAAAGATGGTCAAAAGATAGAGTGGCAGAAGAGCTGAAATGAAACCTGTTTAAAAAAGAAAATCTGACAACTGGAAAAGCAACATACTGTCCTACAAAAAATTATGGGAATGACATAAGAGACATTTTCCAGTCATTTCTGCAAGTTTTCACCATGTCACCTTACCTTGTTAAGAGATACTTTTTATACTGGGAATGTCAAACACAATGAAATTGAATGCAGTATCGTTTTTCATGCATCAAGAAAATGTGACTAGTGAGCAAAGAAAGTTACTCTGTTGATTGTTCACTAGTCTTATATATGGTTGAGGACAAGTTATTACTCTTAATAATAAATATTTTTTTAAAAAGTACTGGTATTTAAATTTTTTTAGGCATTACTGTTGGTTGATTTTGAACCTCAATATTTGAAAAATGTGCTAAATGATGGAGAGCAAAAAGTCTGATTTTAAGAACAGACATTCTGTGTATTACTTTATAAAGAAAACATCCTTCAGGTGCAGAAAGGTGTCAAATGCTGTGACTGGGCAGTTCATAGAATTACAGAAAGGAATGTACATTCAAAAGGCTGCTTTTTTTTAGCAAAACAGGATTCCCAAAATGCCAGCCAACTCTACAGCCATCACTGACAAGAGATTGTGACTATCTGATTGCCCATGACCAAGTGTGGAACCGTTCAAGACACTGGAACTGCTGTGCATGAGTGGATGAATTGTGAGGTTCAAGCATAATGAGTATCGCTTTCAGAGAAAGCAAACTCAATGAAGGTGTTCTTTTATTTACTGTATTTCATAAACAAACATGTATGCAGGCCACCTAGGAAGTACTGCAGAAAGCAGAGGACCTGAATTTAGTGACAGTCCACCTTGCAGTTCAATTCCCAAAGCTTGCAAAAAAAGCCAGGTTTTGTCTTCAGTACTTTTTCTTACCATTTACTAATATTATAGAAAAGAAAAATACGTTTTCAGGTAAAATTTGATAATTACAGGGCTGCTGTAATTTGAGAAAACTCTCAAAGCATGAGAAGCACTACCTAAAGAAGCTGGAACTTTCATTCAAATGCACCACTTCAGACATCACCCAGCAGGTATGTGCACACAAACATCAGAGACACTTGCAGCCCTGAACTGGCATAACGAGGTGTCCCAAAATACACCAGCTGAGAGTCTTCCCTTCAGTGCCTCAGCTAACACACATCAGTTCTGCTCATTACCTTACAAACCATTACTGTCTCCAGGTGAATTTTAAGTCTTCTTTTGAGCAATATTTACTCATATTAAATTTAACATGGTAATTTCAATAATTATTTATTACCCACGCTAAAAACATCATTAGTCTCAACTTTCAAGCTGTTTATCTTCCAAATTTGCAACTATTCAAACTCTTGGAAAAAATCCATTAAAAATCCACTGTAAGTCCTGGGTATTTTTTAAAAAAAATCAATTCACTTCTACCCATAATGCCAGCTTTGTTTTAGCAGAACAATTAATAAGACTAATAAGCCTTATAATTCTTTCACTAAATTAAATTCTTAAAATTCTTACTCATCTCATATGCATAGACACATCTCCCATTACTTTGTTAGAAATTGCTTTGATCAAGCTTGAACATGAAATCATGTATTTCAGAATCCTGTATTTTTTGCAGCCCTTTTTCCCATACCCAGTATAAAAAAAAAAAACCAAAACCAATCCTGCTTTCAGATGAATGTTGTTTCTTTTTTCAAGCCTTTTCAATATTTTATTGATTTTGACTACTCATCCTGTAATCAGTTTTTCTGTTTTCTTCATGACTATTCTATGTTTTCAAACACTGTACTGACATTTTGAAGGTTACTTCTTTATAACTAGTATTACCTCTTGGCAAAAGAGTAAGTCACGTATAGTAGGAACATACAATGTTCACAAGCTATTGGAGAAAACAACCGTGTGTGTATAAATTCTGAGGCAGATGTTTCAAATTCAACTTTGGAAGCAATCATTGCATTTTAGGAAAAACAGAAATCAAGTAAGATCAGACTCGAGGACACGCAGACCCAGACCCAAAGAGAGTTTTAAAACACAAAGCTTTTCAGCAGCATCTCCCCAGGTCTGGAACAGTCAAATTCTGGTTGAGCATTCTAAAGTAGAGAGTAGGTATATATCTGAAACACTTAACTGAAATTAATTGAAAATAATTAAAATTAGAGGACAATCTTGATCTTTCCAAAGTCCTAGTATCATGGAATTGTTTAGCTTGGAAAAAGACTTGACTACTGTTGATATGGAACAAAGTTAATGCTGGCTTTGAATAAAACCTTCTGAAGGACAGCGAAAAAGCATCACATTTGAACTGCAATTCCACTCATGATCACAACTGTTAAGTTTTTTGTTTGGTTAGTTTGTTTATTTGTTTGTAACAGGAAACCTGACCTGCCTGAATAAAAGGAAATGCATCTACAAGGTAATTCTCTCCCTGTTTGATAAGGAAGGTCAGGCGTGACTATGAAATCTCCAAGGAATTGTGCTACTCCTCTTGTCCCTGGAGAGCCACCTTAGATACAGCCCAGGCCTGAGGCAGTAAAGCATTACCAGCACAGGGAGACGGCTCCTTACCAGCCCCAGCCACCCAGAAAACTCACATCAGCCGAAGTGTACAACTACCTCTGCCTGGGAGTGTTTTTCACTTTTAAAGGGACCATGCTCCTTTTGGCTTTCAAAGAGGTAGGTCTGGTGCAGGGCAATGTTCTTTTTTCATTTCTGTTATCCCCCATTTGGCCTATCCTAATATGTTCTGCAGCTTCTACAGCCAGTGGGAATTGTGCTACAAACTGCTAAGACTGAAAACTGATTTCTAAAACACACTCATGATAAAAAAGCTCCCCCAACAAGGCATGCAAAGTTTTCTTCAAATTCAGTCAGCTGGATTTCTTTAAAGGTGACCTAATGTATTTCACCAGCTATAACATTTTTTAACTTTGTGCTATGACTGGATTTCAAACATGCCAGAGCTTTGAGACAGATGTCTGCACCTTTTCTTTAAAGTGAACACACCAAAAAATACCAAAAGGACTTGAAAGAAACATTTTATTAGAACATAAACTTGAAAAACTGTCTTCTGTCTGAAAATCCAGATACTTTTGAGAGACAGAGGTAAAATACAGCCATTTGAAAAGGTATACAAATATCTTTTCTGCCCAACTATGTCTTTGCAACAAGGGCCCTTCTCCTCCAGACCTTGGCACACCAGCAATCTTCAATAGCCCTTATGGATTCAATAAACTCTACTTGTTCTCCTCTGGGTTAACAGAAAAATCTTCCCTCTTCTCATCATGTCTGGCCTAGTTTTGTGTTTCTTCCCCATTACTCTAAGAAAACTTTCCAAGTGCGAGCTCTCCAGTTAGCACAACTGTTACTACCTATCCTGCTGTTCCCTAGAAGAGCTTCTCCCATAGCCAGGTGCTCTCAAAGAAGAAATCCTTTTCTCCCCTTCTGAAAACTTTCCCTAATCAAAAAGCACACAGTTACCAACTGTGGACTTTACCACAGCATATAACATGCATATATAAGAATTATTTTAAAAGACACCTTGAACCACTCACTTTCACACACAGAATGACAGCATGTGCGTGAATTTTTTGCATGTCCCTTCTGTTTTCAAGGAAATGCGACAAAGTTTTGAACGTCACGAACAGAATTGAACTTGTTCAGCACAAAAGCTCTCTCCCTGCCTCAGAGGCTACATTCACAGATGTTTCCTTGCCTTGTTTGTTCTTAATAGGGCACAGCTCCACTGGTTGATTGTTTAGCCTGTGTACCTGCACTGAGGTTGGAAGAGGTCTGCTGGACACATCTGCTAGATCTACGCTGAACAAAAGCAAGGGAAGTCAAAATACAGGATGCAGTACATAAAGGATTAAAGGGTAAGGACAGAAATAGTAACAATCAACAATGTAACAGACAAATGGGCCTTGCTAAAAAAAAAAAAGCAAACCCTTGAATGTACAGACTGCAAGAATTGCTGAAACTATAGCAGCTAAAGACCTAAGACTTCTATGAAGTGTTTAACATAGTAAGTGAATTGATTACAGCAGCATAAGAGAACACATGATATGTATTAAAAACTGAATAACTGAAGCAACTGTTAATGAAGAAATCCTAGAAAACATGGATGAGGTTCTGCTGGCAGCATTTTTTGCATCACTGTTAAACCAGGTGCTGTTTAACTTCCTTAACAAGGATGTAAGAACAGGTGTAAGCTTATTTCTGGGAAAAAATTAAATTATACAAACACTGGCAAAAAAACCCACAGAGCATCGAGTAGCCAAATCTAAGCTACTCTCAGGAACCAGGGTGTGTCTTCATGTCCCTGCCTGACAGAGAGAGGACTGCTACAGTTCCACATCCCCAGTTCCAACTGGTTGTGTTCCCAATACTGCCAGACAGGCATACAGCAAGAGAGAAGGAGAGAGAGATGGCCTGACAGATCAAATACAGACAGAGAAACAGTGCCTTTATCAGCATCCCTGTGAACACACGGAGCACTCACACACAAAGCATTGACAACCCTGCCCTGTTCCTCCTCTCCAGCCCAGGGGAATCTCACTCTACCAGAGGAACTCACGTCCTGCTCCTCCCCAGGCTCTGGCCCCCCACACCCAAAAGCTTGAAAGCCTGTGACTTTCTTTCATGGTCCCACAGCAGCTCCTGGCACTCAAACCTCTTCTCCTACTCTCTGCTTCGCTTGATTTGAAGTTTATGAGCACTCACACACACTCTGAAGATCTGAGTGCATCCACGGACAAGACGGTAGAAACTGTGTTTAGTAAGAACACAGTTCAGATTGCGATAATCGAGCATCAGGCAGAGTCTCACCAGCATACCGAGCGTGTCACATACATACACAAAATGAGACTGGTTTATCCCTTTATCCCTCTATTTCTCCCGTGCTTGCTCCTTCCCAGTCCAACTTGACTCCTGCCTTTGGTCCCCACATTAACAGCTGCACATGCAGTGAGAGGCAGCACACAAAATGGCAAGCTGAGTTTTCCAATGAATCGCTTACCCTATCAACTTGTATTTTATTATAACTTGGCATTCAAAGCATGGGACAGTTGTTCTGTCAGAGAAGATAACTATCTGTAAAACTAACCACCACATGCTAACAATTACTGCTGCCGCCCAGAAACTCTCCCTTCTTTTCTAAGCACATTCTCTTTGCTGCACCACCAATAACATTAGTCATTATTTTTGTAAACCATTCAAGCATGCAATTCACCATTTAAGAAACAATACCCAGGAGATCAGCAGGAATCAGCTTTAACATGATTCAGGGGAGCTCCTGGGGTAAACCAGTTACTTTTCAGATAAAAGCTTTGCAGAAGTAAATGTAGAAAGGCTGGGGGAGAGGGGATCATAGCTTGATCCATGTTACTCTTATCTGGAAAGGACCATCTCCAAGAACAGGGTTAAGTGCTACTGGTGCTATTCTCCCTTCCCAGCGGCAGGCTGAAAGGTTTGTTGAACACAGAGGTTAGTATAAAAAGCTTCTGAAGGCCCAAAGACAGTGAGCTTTACAACTTTTATAGAGATACCATTTTCTTTCAGCTTTAGGTTGCTAGGTTAATGTCTGGCTAACAATCACACCTATGTATACTTTTCCAAATCTAGATCATCCAAGCAATAAGTTACTTCTCATCTAAAAGCGGACTGTCATTGTAGTTTCTTCCCAAAGTGTTTTCTGGAAACCATTCTGCCACCTCGATGATTACTAATTTCCTAACTACTGATAAAAGCAGATTGTCATCATAATACTATCAGGTGTGTAAACTGCTACTAAGTTATTGCAACAATTACTATCTGCAGTAGCATGCCACATGCAAATGACATGCATCTTACTGAATTCCACTCATCTGACAGGTTTTCACAGATTTGTAAGGCAGAAAACAAACAACTACTGTATTGCCTAGGGCACTATGTCCCACAACAATAGAGAGCCTTCTGAAATCCTGCTGGACATATCAGTAATTTCAGAAGCATATTAGCCTCAAGGGCTTTTCTGTTACTAGAGTAATTTACTCCTGGTTTTATGAGTGTGAATAAAGATAACTCACAATAAAACTTCCTTATCTATTCAAAAGAGGATGTTAAACATTGCATTGTCATCTACTATAGGTCTGTGGTGTTTTTATTCCATCCTCCTCCTTTGAATCAAAGCAGCCATCTTTGTCTCATCTGTTCAATACTGGTCTGACAACTCCCTTAGCATGGGCCATGTGTCGCTTCAATTCTTTTACTTCCACAAAAAAATCTTGTTCAGAAATTAGAAGCTCACCAGTATAATTACAATCAGAGTGGTTTCCCTAAAACATACTTTTATGCTCTGTTTTTTTAATTGAATTACTCATTGAGACTCCAAACCACAAGTAGTGGGCTTTCTTCCCCAGTTAAACTACAAATTACTTCAGATTAGTATTCACAGCATTTTCCTTCACAGAAACACTTCAGAGACCTCAGACAAGACTTGCTGAGTAAAATTTTAAGCACATCAGGGCCTGTGTTTCACTGATGAGCAACAGGATGGCTCAGGACCTTTACTCTTGAGCTTGTGTCCCACAGGAAATCATTGTTAAACCAGCACAAAGGCACTCACATGCACCCCATGGCAACTACAGGACAGTTTAAGCAGTAATGGATCAGCTACTGCACTTTCTGCAGGCGAAGTTATACACTTTAGTCAACCTGTACTGTAACAATATGAAAGCTTTAAAACTCATGAAAAAGCACATCCAGTTGGGGCTATTACTTCCATCTTGAATAAATCACAAACCCTCTATCCCCATGAATTCAGTCTGCTTTTAAAAATGAAATTTAACACTAGTTTACACCAAGATT
The DNA here is from genome assembly GCA_008694505.1 of Cyanoderma ruficeps. Classification (NCBI taxonomy): domain Eukaryota; kingdom Metazoa; phylum Chordata; class Aves; order Passeriformes; family Timaliidae; genus Cyanoderma; species Cyanoderma ruficeps. The sequence continues at coordinate 20,002,225 of VZDJ01007755.1, read as the reverse complement.
TATACCTGCCTGCTTGGAATATTGCTTTAGTTGGGCTTTGTACAGGAATTAAAGACCCATTACACCTCCATTTCTCGATTTCTTTTTTTTATTTTTAAATGCACTTATACGTTTGCCACAAAAGCAGCTGACAGCATTTTCTACAAATCGGTATATAAAGCCATATTTCACTTAGGTTTTCTCCTCTTAGGGATCCTGTTACGCTTAGCAATGACAAAGAGAAGAATGACATATCTTAAAAATTCAGATTTTTTTTTT
>VZDJ01007755.1:19928567-20001928 GCA_008694505.1 Cyanoderma ruficeps | reverse complement strand
AAAAAAAAAAACAACAACCAAAAAAACCCCCAAAACAGAGGTATTTGTTATGCACGGTGTAAGTTATGTAAGAGAATTTCACTACAGGGCAAATTAAAAAAAATATTTAAACCATGAAGATTGTCTTTCCTTAAAGAATATAGTAAACTATTCATTCAACATAACATAAGCGCTAAAATAAAATTCTTTTTGCAAAAAACACCTTCTTGGCAGGAAGAAAATAAAACCTATTGTTGGCTATTTTATTCTTGACATGGTAACCACTACGGTACAGTCTATCTTTAAAAGCTCTTATCTAGAAGAGATTACGTCACAAACTACATCACAAAGAATGAATACTGTGCAGGTTGCCAATTTATCTGTGTTTATTCACACAATAATTTCCTTCACTGTGGCAACCGGCAGACTTCCCAAAGCCATTTGCACACTGATAAAATGGGAATTTCACTTCTCAATCTTTTAAAGAGACTTTTTCCAAGCCCCAGATGGAATTGGTTTTAAATCTTGTACTACTATGGCTGTTTTCTATGTCCTAGTTAGTCTCCACTTGTATCCACCTTAAATAGAGAAGAAAACATCTCTAAATCATTTAACCGGTGCACATAATAGTTAACGTATTTACCAAATGATCTTCATGTGGGGCTTTTTGCCTGTGCAGTCCCATGGAGGATACTGTTTAATGTACTTATTTTCAAGTTCTAGTCTGCTAGAGATGCATTAAAAATATTAATTTGGGCCTGATTCATCACTGAAATAAGCCTTCCAGTTTCCATGACTCACAATCCCAGGAACTGAGATTGTCATTCAAGAGAACAACAGAATCAGAGTGGATTTTTTTCAAAAAGGGAAAGCATAAGGCCCTAATTAACACAAGAGTTTAACGATGTGCTTAAGTACCATTCAGGAAAGCACTTAGATACTTAATTTGTCTTCAATAGGATTAAAAATTCAGAAGGTACTTGCATAATATTTCTGCAGGATGCTTTCTGGAGTTCTGAGATCCTGCTATTGCAGGGACCTGACATTTCACAGCTTTATTAAAAATTGCTAATTGAAATGTCATTGTATTAAAGCACACATTTTTCAAAAATTGAATTTTATACTAAAGGTGGCTGCAAGAAAATTTAAGGATTTGTAGCAGTGCTCAAGCAAAAAAAAATTTGGGCAACACTGACAAACTCTTGTATTTTTTTTTAGCCTAGAATTTAATCCAGAAGTTAATATACGGTCACGTGAGCGATTTTTAAGGGGAAAGAGAGATAAATTACACAGGAGCATTTTCACTACTATGAAAGGGGAATGAATGTGTGCTTACACGTATTTAAAATAGGCTGCAGAATACAGAACAAACAGAAACCAATCTAAAAGAAAATAAATGCTCTGCACTTCTCTTCTTTGTTGACGCCACCTTACATTTAAAAGCCTCTAGGCCAAAACTTGGACAGGATGGTAGGAATCCCCTGGATTTAACTGCATATCAGTCAAACAAAAACTAGGAATCTAATATTTTTCCATCACCCTACTCTTTTCTGCAGTCCTTTTGGCACGGCATCCTCATGGCCCATTCTGCTTCTCTGTGCTGCCCATGGAGACCTGTCAATCCCCACTGAAGCTTCCAGGGGTGTCTCCCATAAAGATTCAGGGTGAAGTTTGCAGCCACTGCTCCATCCTTTCCCTGAGGTGGCTGCCCTTGCCAAGCTGTGCCAGGCTCTTGGGAGGACAGAGGAGGCTCCCAACAGGGCCATATTCCCCAAGAGAGCAGGGTGGGCAGCCAGGAGCCCAAGGCAGGTGCAAACAACACCTGCGAAAGGGAGACAGAGAGCAGAGGGGACAGATCCTCACCCTCAATCTGGCAGGGGAGGAAATGGGGCATGAGCCATGCCAGAGGGCACTCAGCCAACAGCTAAGACCGGGAAAGACGGTCACATTACACACGGTGCACTCACTGCTATTCTTCCCCACTCCCAGGATGTTATACATAATCTGCTAATTCTTTTCTTCCCCCCCATTTCAACAGGGTTTTTTTCCAGTATGAGGGGTACAGAGCACCCCTTATCAGCCCCAGTGCCACAGGAACCCATCCCAGCTGCGACGCTCCTGCAGCAGGAAGATGAAGGCCGGCCATGGCACAGCCAGGTATGTTTTACCACATGTACACCTTAATGCTCCTGCCTGTCACTCATTATTAACTTTTTCTACATCAATACCTTCTTATTTCTGCCCCCTGACATTAAGAACAAGTTGCTATGTACAAGCAGGCACCTTTAAGCTGAGCCTTGTATCAAGGTAACAGTGAAAACAAGCAGCGTAGGCAACAGTTCAGGCACATGTCAAACCACTCACAAAGTGATGTTTCTGTATTTAAAACATTTAATGAAAAAAATCAGCTTCCAAACTGACATATTTACTGTGTCTGACTGTAGTTAAACTCTCAATTCCATTAAACTTTCATTCCTTGTCTGCAAACATGAACCCTTATAAATGTATTTTCTGAAGTACTACAGACCTTTTATTGTCATTATGTTCAAAGCCTGTTTCATATAACCAAATAAGCTACACTTCAACAACATTTTATGGGATGAAGATTCTATTATAAAACATTATCATAATGAATCAGATTACATTAAAATATTAAAGGAAAATGAAAATTTTACAGTGAAGTACTGCTAGACTCAATTATCCTTTACAGTAAAAGGAATGCTTTCTGTTTCATTCGTACTAAAACTTTGTGTCAAATGCAGAAATGCAAAACTTAGTGACATAATTTCATATTTAGGCAACCACCTTCGCTTTACTTGAGACACCGTAGCATTTATTTTCTCTCACCACACTTGTTGCCCTATAATTATTTAATCTAATGTTATTTTGGTTTGATTTACTGAACTAAGCTTGCAGTTCATCCTCCTGAAGTTTTCGCTGTGATCCTTTGAAGCCTGGCTACCTTAATTCTGTGAATATTTTCAAGTGTTTTACTGGTGAAGTTTCAATTAAATGTACTAAACGTTAAAGACTTATCTGCAATCAGCCCAGGAATAATTTTCCAAGGAAATCATATCAGTGGCAGAAATGAACATACTCAAACTAAAAACTTCACTTCTAAACAAGCATTTTTTTAATCAGCTATGATTGCAAGCAATACCTCTAACTCTAGTGCTTAGTCAAGACAAAAAAAAGAGCCCCCATTTTTCAGCGTCATTCATGTGTGTTAGTCAGTACTTTGTATACAGAAGCAGAAAGTCTGCAAGCTATATATTCAAACCAAAATGGAGATCAAATTGAAAAAAACAAAATAAAATAAGAATTTTAAAAAATATTAAAAATTGATGGCAGATATGGTACTGTAAATACATTTAAAGTTACTTTAAGTGGACTTGTTTTGAAATAGAAGCCCACTCTTCCAGCTTCTTAAGTACCTCCTTCAGAAAAGGTAGAAAATAAACTATAAACAAAATCACCCCTTAGAAAACACCCACTCCGAAGCACACTGAAAAGCCCAGATCCTGAGGCAAAACTGATTGTTTGCTAAATCTGCTGTGTTAACCTGAACACTGAGACTGCTCACTTGCTCACTCTGTCTTTATTTCGCTTGTCATATTCTTCTATTCCTTCTTATCATCTGCTGTACACAGGAGAAAAGTGGAGAATAGTCTACTGGGAAGTGAATGCACACTTAGCTAGCAGATGTCAGCATCCGTTTCACATGATGCACAATTAGGAATCTATAGGTTCAGAGACTGAGGTTTAAAAACATACTGAAAACATTTGTATAAAAGTTCTTGTAAAGATATTCCTTTAAGTGTGGGGATATTTTAAACACATATTCTGAAATGCCTGCTGAGACACAGAAGTTGCTATGTGGAGTGCAAGAAACAGGTATTTACTGAATGCTGTTTATGCACACAATGAATTACGTGTAATGGCCAGGAAGCTGAGCACCATTGTTTGCATTTTCTTTCAAGTTTACACTAACTTTTTAAACTAAAGAAGTCTGTTGAAAATTAATCCTTTTTTTACTCGCTTACTTCTTACTCACCCCTTGAGATAAAGAAGGATTTTTTTTTTTATCATTTGAAATGTACTTATTTTAAAAAGAAAAAACCCATTACAGTTAGGCAGCAACGTTACCCAGTTCATAACACTCAAACTTGATTTTTTGTGGAGATTGTAACTCAACAGACATTGCAATATGATGATTACTAGATAAATGCATCTAGGCTATTCCTACTCTTTGCTCATCATTTTTGGTAAGGCCTGTCATGAGACAGCAGTCAAGACTCACTAAGCTTTAACAGAATGTAAGTTAATTTCCTGAAAGAATAATTTAAGGGAGATTTTTTATTAAACCCTAATTACTTCTACTTCATTATCACTTCAGTAGGTGGATTGGTTGGTATCATTATTGTAATGGAGGTCAGTGAGAATTAATCAGTCCAATCTTACAAATATACTGCTTCCTCTCATCTTTTTATAAGTCTGTCACCTTTTCATGTATCTCAGTAATAAAACTCAGAGAGGTCATACCAGGAAAGTGAAAAAGCAGTGACTGAAAAGGGTCAATGGTAGATAAGCTCTTACTGCCTTTTTAAAATAAAAGCTTCATCCAGACCTTCCCAGAGTTGTATGGTCTGCCAATATTGCTAATATAAAATAATTTAATGCTCAACCTGCTTTAGCAGATGTGAAGGACATGTAATGAGTGCCTTGGTTTTGTCAGAAGTCAGGGGCAAAATTTCTGTAGTTTATTCTGAGAATGGATGGATACTTCAGGAGTGACCTACAACTCACCAAGTCTAGCTCAAGCAAGTAGACAGGAATGATCTTGAACTTTTGTTTTTATTAGAATTCTCTTTTTTCCTCAGCTGAATATTTTCAAACAAGCTTAATTTAAATGATTACCATTTATAAGCCTGTTTCACTGATTTTGAAATCTTTCCACTTGGTTAAAAAATTGCTGCCTTGATACCCTCTGATAAAACTTTTCATCAACAGCAGTCCATAATAACTACTGTTATCCAATCCTTCACAATAAAGAGCAGAGCAGGGAACAAAGGACTAGGAAAAGAATAATATTCTACAAAACCTAATTCCTTTGAAAACTTGAGTTGCTGAAAACAAAATTTTTTATGAAAAGCAAGGATTCCTATGAGATGGTAAGTCCATTTGGGTTTGGGTTCTGTCTTATTTATTGTAGCTAATTCCCTGTGTTATTATTTTTAACAACTACTGGAATTTATTCCACACATACAAAAAGTAATCTAAGATTCTCACAGTTTATCTGTCTAATTCTTTCTCTGTATTTCTGAATTTTCTTGTCCTGTCACATTCTACCTAGCTTCTTTGTTCAGTCAGGGATGCCAGCTACATCAGTCTCTTTGGTTTCCTCCTGATCATGGCTCTGCATAACTTCCTTCTGACTGAATGTTCAACAATCCAACCTCCTTTCATTATTCAGTAACACCATTTTGAAGAGGAAGTCAATGTATTATCAGACTAAAGAAGTGGGTTGTTCAACCTTGCTGTTTCCTCTGCTTTGAATACTGATTTTTTAATTTCTATTATTGGGGGATACAGCTATCATAATTCCTAAAATTATAGGTGCATCATGTACATAAGCATTTGTCTTGTCTGGTTTGCCCTAGGTTCCAGGAACATTGCTACATGGTAGATAAAGCCTTTGAACTTCATTAGAAATAAGTAAAATTTTACAAATAGCAGCATATACCTGATCTAAACACACAACCAGAACCTTAAAACCACAGGAGGCATTCACATCCTTACATCCCTCAGTTACCTATCTACCCATTAGGTGTCCTGAATTACTGTGTGAAAAGCATTCTTTAGATGTACTGATTTTAATTCTGCATTAAACAACAAAAATAGTATTTCATACCTTTAAAATGTCTAATTATTTTCTAGCAGATGGAAAAGCAGTGATTGAGCCAAAATACGAACACTTCAGTTATTCTCTACAGCATTCTTTTAATTTCTTGGCGTCTAAAAAGATATTTTTCTTTTTATTTTTTTAAAAGTGAAACATTAGTTCAATCCATGAAAACACTGAAGATTTGCAGAGAAAAAATGTTGCTTAAGGGTTTTCAAAGGCCTAAGAAAATCATTATTAGGAAATTTAATCAAGCATGAGGAGGAAAGTAGAAAGTATTTTACTCCTTGCAACAATATAACACATGCTTAAATACTTAGAAACATTGTTTACACTTCAAGAGAGACCTTATCTCCAGAAATAACTAAAATTCTCTAATATTTAGCTTATATCCATGGGGAGATTTAAACCCTTATTTCCCTGTAGCTTGCCTTTGCTTACAAATTTGCAGCATAAAACATTAAGTCATTCTAATTTTTATGATTTTTCATCTGTCTAAGCTAGGACAGCAACTATAGACTTTAAGAAGAAATGGATACTTAGTATTGTAATTACTTAACAATGACTGATACTTTAGTAGAACAGATAAGTAGTATTTTAGGGTTTGATGTGTGTCACAAAAGCTCAGCTAATACAATAATAGAGCAATATAAACATTCACTATTTTTAAAATTTTTATAGAAAATCCAGCGGAAATAATTCTGAGCAGTCTACTTAGTCCTTCTGCTTAGTTTTCCCACAGATTTTCACATAAACATGCTACAAATTTTATTCTCAAAATGGCTGTATTGATCCTAGGTAAGAAGGGATTCCCAAATCATACAGAACATCCCCAAAGATGCTGAAAAGCATGACTAGTACCCATGTACATCTTAATGGTGACTTGGTTTCTAAAATGAAAGTGTTGGAAATGATAGACAGAGAAATTTCAATCGCCAAAGAAAATCTTTATCTCTTTAAAAGCAATCTTCAAAACAAATCAGCATTGCCTGATAATACTCAGAAAATTTTAAAAGCATACTTAGTACTGTTGGCAAGTAATATCAGAATATTATTGTTTAAAAATTACTGCAGAGTAAAATTAATTGTGAGAGAAACTTTGACACTTGACCACTCAATACAATGTTCTGTCTCTGAGCAGAGGCCGAAGAGGAGTAGCTCAGGCTTTCTGAAACAAAATTCCCTAAAGAACAAAATACTTTCATCAGCCTTGCACTAATATAAAGAGAAACTCGACCTGGAAGTTTTCTGGAGTGAGAAAGATAACAACATATTCTAAGGAACATCAACATCTGTCATCTCATGCAGGAATACATTCACTGTGTCTGGTGCATTTTCTTGTAATCACTCAGTGCTGAGTGCAAACATCCATTATAAAAAGTTTGTATTCTACCAATGCCTTCTTCAGTAAGCTTTTTTGTATTTCAATGAAAGTTTGAGATTGCAGATTTAAGTCAGCATTGGTGTTCTGGAGTGGAAAGCAATATAGACATCCTTTTAGGAATCATAAACTAGCTTAAGTACTTCCCATCTTTATTCCACATTCTGCCACTCTTTCATTATCTCAAGTGAGTCACTTAACCTGCATAGGTCAATTGGATTGTCTCTAAATTATGCAGGACACTGCACAGTATCCTGGTTGTTATAAGGTGTTACCCATTTCTGGAAAAAAACATTTGACATTCTTGGATAAATAAGAGTGTAAATTTTATTACTGCCAGCTAATGAGAAATTAGCTTATGAGGGCCATGCTATGTGCTGTTTGCAGTTACCTTGCATGATAAATGATTCTCCCAAATAGTCATCAGTGATCGAGGTCATTTTTCTCAATCCTTGACCTGTTTTTTATATTTACACAAGTTTCTACACAACTATGCAGAAGACAGGCATGAAACAAGGACAGTAACTGTCAGTTCATATAGAACTGAAACAGAAATTCAGACATAGTGCCCACAAATGTGACATACAGAGTTCACTTTCTTTTGAAAAGTAACAAATAGCAATTTTTTAGTCATGGTTACTCTGTCCTTAATTTTCTTGCTTCCTGAAAAGCAGAAACAAACCTCCTAAATAGTACTGAATCCAAATACTTTGCTTACAATGTACTGTTATTTATTTGACAGATATGTTGAAACCAAGCCCATTGAAGCTATTTATGTGTGGTTTACTGTTTCATTATTACTACCAGAAGCAGCAGAGAAAGACAGTTTACTACAAAGTAATAAGCAATATTTGGCATCAGCAGGCATAAAAGATACTGAGGTCATCAACTTTCAGTAAGGGAATACATTTTGATTGGTTGATTCAGAGGAAAGAGCAGCTACTAACACCTTCTTCTGGGCTTTTTTCCCCCTTGTTTTAATTAAAACAAGGATAAACTATTTTTCAGTTTTGCTAAATAAACAGAAAAAAAGATCATGCTGCCAGAAGAAAGAAAAGGTCTTTTCTCAGGAGACATTTCTTAAATGCATAACCTTCAGCTTCTCTAGCTACAAAATTTTATTGAAGTCAAATGCAATTGTTTTTTTAAATGGGGAAAAACTGTCTGAACTATTACAGAGACCCAAACTCTTCCGGATTAGCCCGACATGCAGAAGCTACTGTGAAGCATTTCAAGGCCTACCTCTGTAGGCAAAATTGCTCTTTAAGCCCTACAGATCCATACTGCTACTGAAAGTGATTCACACATTTATACTGTGCCTTCCTGTTTCTGTCCTATGAGGTTGCACAAAGTAAGGACACAAGCAATGTTTTCTCTGTTGAGGGTTTGTTTTTTTTCTGCTGGAGATGTGTGCTAAGGTGGTGCCAGATCCCCAAAGGCACTACCAGGCCCTACTATCTCACCCTGCACCCTTGCTTTAGCTCAGTCTTGGGCCATCAGTCCCTGGCCCAGCCATGCTGGAGGTGTGCCTGTCTGAACCTCTGTCTCTGGCCCCTCTGCCTTTGGCTCCTGCCCCAGCCCTCTAGCTGAACCCTGGACCTGGGACTCTCCATTGGATTTCACTAGCATAGCATTATTCCTGTTACTGCTGGCTGCATTTAGATGCTGTGGAACAGTGTCTCATCTGTGAAGGCACAGCCAGTGCCACCCCTTGCAGCTCCCTAACAGGGGAAGGAAGGTATTTCTCAAGGTAATATAACCAAGTGTGAAACTACCACCTAAAAACTAGGCTTCATCTTAGCTAACCCACAGGAAATAATTATACTGTCTGTATTTCCTCTCCAGTTATACAAACCTTATTAACAAACTGAAATCCTAAGCAACACTGATATTTAACAAATCCTGTCTGTTATGTGAGATAGCACTAAGTGAAACAAAGAGCTATTGCTTCAGGTCTTCTGCAAAAGCACTTACAGCAAAGCTAAACATTTCCATCACATTTTCATGTTTGCAGTGTAACAGATAGAGGCATTTCATTAATTTCAGTGAGTAAACTTACGCCAGAAATCTACCCCTACCCTGACAGCGCTGATCCTTTATCCATCTTAGGAAAAAAATTATGGCACTCACAGATCTCATGCTAATGATAGAGGAGGAAAACTGACAGGGATGAACTGATAGGGTCTACCTCCAACACAGAAAGTAGCAGCAGTATGATCTACCTATCACATTTCTTTCAAAGGATTATCTCAAAGTACAGGAAAATAGGAGGTGAATCCGTACCATAATTGTGAAAGGCTTCTAAAAGCAGGAGCTACTCCACTCCATTTCAAAATGAAGAAAGGTAGATTAATTTGACATAACCCAGAAAAGCCTCATTTCAACTTTATATTCCTTTAGTATAAAAAGAAACTACCGGAAAATACCCAAAAGAATTGCTCTGAGAGTTTTAGTACGCATTGGACTTGAATGAATGTTAACATACAGTCTTCCAACATCTTATTGGATATTTCATTTTTCAAACATCCCCTGCCTTCCAAATTGTGTTCCAAAACCTACCAATTTTACTGGCCACAGAGCAGGAATTACAGACTTGCCCGCTCAGACCACAACATCATCTTTGACTGCTTACAACACAGATTCTTCTGACTCCCATCACAAGATGAGACAACATTTATTAACAGGACGGTGTCTTGAACTACACTTCAAAGTTGACTGCTGACAGACAGTACCTACCACAAGACCATAAAATAAGTATGTACTTTTCCTATTTTCTTACTTTGTAAGCACCCTTTTCCAGATGTATATTGTATTTGCTCTTCCCCCCCCGATGATCCTAATATAGGTATTCCCTTGTCTTCCTTCTGACCTGATTTCCTACACTTAAAAACAGTTTTCAATTTCCTGCATCCTTGAACAACCAAGTTTGTTTTACAGTATGATGTAGTTAATTAAAAAAATGCTAGAACTCCAAGAAGAATCTACCTTTGAGCACTAAGTATGAACAACATTTCAGTTCCTCTCGCCTCTATTGAGGAATGCTGCAAAATACAGAGGGGAACTGCAGGAACTTCAACTGTGGCAATACTAGCCTGGATCTGATGTCAGCCTATTCCAGCAGCTGGCATCTTGCCTCTGCCCAAAATAAAAGAAGCCTTGGGGAGACAGTGGCTACTAACCCTAAAGCAGGGTCATCTGAGATAATATAGAAGCCATGTTAGTCTTTTCCTGTCTTCCAGAAGTCAAAAAAAGAGAAAAGAAGTTTTACAGAGGAAGACAAGCTAACACTCCCAGATTAGGGACAAAGCAAGCTACACCACAATGCAGCCATATGGACCACACAACTTTACTGCCTTGATTTTTTCCCTTTAGCTGTATGTGTGGTACCATTTAATAACTGTTCTATATTTAGTACACCAGTATTTAAATAATATGCTACCTCATTATACAATTTTTAGTGTAGAACTAGTTAATTCATTGTTTTAAAGGCTGGGTTTGGTTTATTGAAGTTTGAGGGGGTGCAGGTTTATGGCTTTTTGGTTGTGTTTTTTTTTAAAGAAACCCAGTATTCCACTCTCACTGACCAGAAGTAATACATATGCTTAAAAAGTGCTATTGTTTGAAAACACAGAATATTAAGACATGCAGTGTCTTTCATTGTAAAGAAACAAAAAATCATTCTCCCAAAGGAACTTAAATAAAATTGGAAGTGTATTCCCATTTGAGACTCAAAGTAAAAATACAAATTATGTGGAATTGCAAAGTAAAACTACACTTCTGTAATGTAATAGAGTTTATACAATCCCCCAAATTAAGGTAACACAACTATACAGAACAAGCTACTCTGTCATTCCTGGAAACGGATGTGAAGGCAGAGGGATGAGCAGTAAGAGAGCAAGAGGGGAAAGAATGACAGAAAAATCATTTTATCATGTACCCTGCATAAAGGTTCATCATCGTTTAGAATTACAAACAACTTACACTCTCAAGGTATGGTGCAGCCCAATTTAGTTGTGAGCACTTGGATACATCTAGCCAAGTGTAAGAAAATAAGGTCCAGATGAAGTCCATGGCAGTAATGGACATGATTAACTGGAATTCTGCTACAGCCCCTACTGGACACAATACTGGTTTCTTTAGTCATTATTAACAACTAACTTCTTGTCTAAATTTTAAGCATGCTGTCCTAGTAACTTCCATAAAGAAGTGCTGTCTTATTATAATAAAACATTTCTATTAAAAATAATTAAAATTTACTTAGAAATTCCATTTCTAAAGATGAGGTATGTCTCTTGTAAAAGACTGTATGAATATTCGAGGGAAAACACTTTTTGACACCCCGACAAAAATGTACTGAACAAAGAAAAACAGTAACTAAAATTTTAATTATCATGCTATAATTAACAGGTCATGTATAACAAACTATAGAATCGTAGACAAAAAATATCAGATGAGGGCAAAACTTGGTGCTACCTGCTATTTGCACTTAATTAGCAACCAAAAAACTGCAGAAAACTTTTATCCATTTCTAAAGATGTGCATTTTCTCTATTTAATCCTGACACGGAAAGAAGCAGGTATTACGAAGCTTTGCATCAGGCACTGAAGAACTGAGGAGTGCCTCGGAAAAAAGCAGACTAATATTATTTATCTTGAATATAAGTAATGCACCTGTGCATGCAGAAGCCAAGCGAAACCGAATCTCTTCTTGTGTTCGTTTCAAAGTAAAGGCAACCACCTTGCTCAGAATATCCTGTGGCTCAGCAGATGTATTGAAAATCAACACGGTTATATCCAGTTGCTAGTCAGCCCTTCTGGAGTCGAAACACACACAGCCATAAATATTAATGTGTGTGCTTTTCTAGACCTATCTTCAAGTGTTCCATCAAAATTTTCTTCAAATGAGGAGGAACATAAAGGAGCACATTTTAATAGGCAAAGCAAAGCTCAGGGAACTATTAGGTAAAAAAGGATATCCCAGAATCCTTCAGGGAATTTAGCAGTCTGTACTTCCCCAGACTCTGCATCATTGATATGTTTAAATGCAGTACACCAACAAAGCTTTTGCTAGGAAATGAATCTGTGAAAAACAACAATGCTTAGAAAAAGCACTGAGAGCTGGAGGTGGCAAAGAGAGAAATTTGGCACACAATAAACAAACATGACAGCTGATGTAAAATGCAAAGTCTGTGTGTGGCCAGAGGATTCGGCACAATTTAGAGAGGCACTATGAAGGTTCTTCTGCACGCGGAAGTCTTATGCACATACTGAGATTAAAACAGAAGGATGCGAGAATAAAATTCTTATAAATAAATATATCCTCCCAGGAAGGGAGAATGGCACACAAACTGTACAAAATACAACAAGAAAGGAATCTTGAAGCAACAAAACTCCAGAATCTCAAAGTAACAAAACTGAGGGTTTTGGCAATTAAAGTTTGCTTCTATTACAAAGATATCTCACTTAATAACCATGGTGCAAAAATCAGAGCTTCTGTTAGGTTTCAACCCTACCACAATACTGAAAGATTTTTAAAAGGCAAAATAAAGGAAATTCACACCATCATAAAAGCAGCCTACCTATTAACACACAAAATAGTGGCCTCAGGTTACATGATTTCAGATGCTTTTCTTTTCACTACGAAGAAGATTCACCAGTGAAAGAAATTAGGCAGGTTGAGATTATACCAAAGGATTTTCTATATTCTTTATGCTATATTACACAGCATAGATTTGACAAATACAAAAGATAAATAGCAGCATCACTGCATTACACATTTTTATTTCCACATTACAGGTGGCAAAGTAGCGCTAGTAGCTTTTCCAAAGGAGTATTTTCATTTGAATGACAGCAATATGGGTTAATAAAAGATCTCAGAGGAGCTCTTTTCGGGAGCTTGAAAGGCAAATTCATTAATTGGAAACAAACCCACAAAACTTTTTATTTCTGTGAAGATAATTTCACATGTGCTTTGCTAACTATCTTTCAGTATTTCACATAATAATTGAATTCAGGAATAAAATATTTTGATGATGATTTCTTTATGACCCACTTGCAGTTGAGTCAGAACATCACTGCAGTTTAGCAGAACTGACCTCCACCACATCTCTAAAGGAGGATAACCAGTAGAAAAGGATGCATTTAGTCTGAACCATAATACTACAGAGAATGTCAGCTCAGAGTTGGAGACATTTCCAATACATTCAGGCTTGAAGAGGAGATAAGATGAAACTGAAGGGGAGGCTGGACAAAGTCAATTAACATAGATGTGTACCTTTAGAGAAATACTGGTATCCTGCTGGTGCTGTGCACTGGTGAAGACTACACCAAATATAAATCTATTTTTTACATGTAGAAAAACTAAGTGACTTCATTTATTGAAGGTGTGCATTCTAATGGATTTTTAATTTTTTTTTCAATTTAACTTTATTTCTTTATAGACTAGAACAGAAGTTAAAATTACCTGTTTTAACGCTTTATTTTAACTTAAACATACAACCAGATGCAGACACACTAAAAACATGGATAATTTAAATTCAAGAGGCACTATAATATATCCTGGCAAAATATAGCTTTTAGTTGCTGTACCTAAAATAATAATTAAATTCTTACTAATTATACAATTATTATTACTGCTATACCAAAAAGCAGGGAAAAAATCTGCCATGCACTCATAAAGCTGCATCCATTTTTCAAGCCAAGTAAGTAAAAAGCCTGAATTGAAATTTCTCCAAACAACCTTCTGCCTTCACAAATACGCCTCACACTAAAATTAAACATGGCAAGAACACCATAGCACACGTAACACCTAAATGTGATTGCTGAAAGATGTAACACATCTTTTTATACATGGTATATCAATTTATTCTACTGCAAAATTTCAAGCTATGGGCTGCCTTAAATTTCACATAGCATATTCTACGCTCATGAAAGGAACTTGATGCTGTTGCTGATCAAGTCTACTCCAGAACACGACGATTTCTTTGTTTCTGACACATAATCATTTCTATTGCTTCTACACAGTGAGACTCCAAAACACAGATAACATCTTCACCTTGTCCTGACTGATGCTTTTTAGATTAATCAGTTCCAAGAGCAGGTGCACAATAGCAAATTGATCTCCTCAGAACAGGACCCTCATCAATTATCATCCTGGATCTTCCAAAGGTGTTTCATTTAATGTGTGGCTGCTTAATAAGGAAACCTCATAAGGAAATACTAAAAAAAGCATCAAGTTTTACCTCCTTTTTCTCAGGTCCCCTGCTAGCCTCCATGGAAGTACCTTTCCTTATTTGTGATACAGACAAGCCCAGAATCCTCCTCTGAATGCCTGTCCTCTCTTTCAGTTTCTTCTTGGGATACCACTTTTAAAAAATCATGACACCAAACTTTTAAGCAGCCCTTTCTTAAGGTGTGAGAACTACTACATATGTGCTGTCTGCCACTCAAACAGTAATTGCCTTTGATTCCTACTAACTGAAAACTGCTAAAATACTTCAGACATAAAAGACTGGACCAGGGACCTGCTTCTCTTCACCTTCTGTTTTCCTCCCAGAGCCTTCTCAAACGCCTGACAAACGTAAATTTCTCTTCAGATACATTTCTACAACAGCCCACATGCAGAAAAGAGGGCTACTGACCAACTTAGGTTCTCATCACTTCCCTGCACCTTTAAGATAACAATGTAAAAAAGCTTCAGAAAGAAGCATCTCTGAATTCCTTTGAGCAGTGGTCTTATCACACAGGCCTGGCATAAAAGAAATTTGCCTCTAGCAAATTTCCATTCCCTTCCTTTCTTTTGTAGCTCTCAACATATAAGGGAATACATTAAGGATCATCCCATTGTCACTATGTCTTTGATCTATTTCATGTATAAGTGCAGGAGAGAGACATGCTGGGAAGAACACCACCTGACTGCCAGGTTCAGGATGATGCCACCGTGCTCAGCTGCACATGCATCAGGCATTGGGAGGACTCCCCTGCACTACACTGGGACTTACATGGTGCTCCAGCAGAAACCAGAATGACACAAGAATTGACTGTGACGTCTAGAACAGGTAAAGACTGTAAGAGTATGGGGGAATCAGGAACTCAATTTCAGCAGAAGGATGTTCCTCCCCTCTAAGTCATGGGGAAAAATGAAATAAAATTGAAATAAAATGAAATTAAATAAAAATTTAAATAAGAACACAGACATATTTGAACTTAATGCAAAATCACAGTATATGGAGCTACTAGGGAGAAAAATACATCTGTGGCTTCCATGTTCTAACATGAATACATGTGTATTGGAAAGTGTTTTTCAAATCTGTTACACGTGAGAAGCACAGAAGTGTGATCAACTGCTTGCAATTATCACAAATATTTGATGTTATTAGCTGCTGCAACATTATGACTTGGATAATTACCCGCACCTGCTTTCTCATTAAATGACTGTGTACATCGTTACATTTTCGATGAGGTCCAGACGGAATTTTTTTTTTCCTTTGTGCTACTGAAAAGCAGTTGATTGGAAATGTGACTTCTAGATAGGGAAAGCATTATGTCAGCTGGTGAGGGAAATAAGTATATCGCTTTAACACTGAGAAAAAACAGTACTGAGCTCTTTAATTCAGTTCATGAAGTTCATATAATTGCTTCTTTCCTGACTCTGGGTTCTGCATACAACTATAAAGGATTAAGACTTTGTCTGAAATTCTGGGAAATCAAATTTCTTCAGATACCAGAAGACTTACATACAAAATAAAAACCAATCCATCTATTCTGCTTGCGCACTAACCTATCTCCACTGCCACATTTCCCACACGACAAACTCCCACACGACTTTTCTCAAGTTGGGAGCAGAAGTCCAAAAAGTGTAGACATCTGGGAGCACTTGAAGCCACATGCAGCACTTAATGACATGTGCCTCAAATCAGTGACCTCTTTGCCCCTCCTATTATAGCCACAACTAGACCTGCTAACAATATACTATCAGTCTCAATACCTACCAACAAATTTAAGTGCTGTCAAAGGGTATGAAAAATCTCCCATAAATTAAATTGAAACAAGAAATTCCTCTTAAATTTCTGAAAAAAAACCCTTAAAATATTCCCAGAAAATATGTAACATTTACTGTCTTAAAGAGGAATAATGGAATCCATCTCCAGCTCACTGGCATTTTCACTATGCCTATGACTACGATTTTGTCATATAGAAGAACTGTCTTAAAAGATAAACTGCTAACTCAGGTAACAACTGACTTAGGCCCTGAAATGGAGGCAGTCACGTTCCACACATTAAAGCCTGCAGATGCAAGGAAAGGGTTTGATCCACTCTTTATTAGTTTCTAAAGGGCAGGACAGATGAGAAGAAATCTAATAGGATAACCATGAGACTGAAAGAAAAGCCCTGAAGACTGCAAGAAATTAAGAGGCTTTCTTTTCCAGTAGATTAATTACTAAACAAGAAAAAGCTTATTTAGGAATACTCTGATTATTCTCCTTTCTCTTGATCTTGCAGTGCAGTGAGTGCAGCTCCTAGAGGAGCATCTCCAGACTCGCTGTTTATTCATGGGCTTTTTACTGGCCACAGCTCTGCCTGAACTGGTGAAGTATTTTCATTCTTCAACAGAAGACAAAAAACAGGCAAACAGGAACAAAACCCGTATCAGTCCTTAATACAAAACTGGAGCAGAAACTGCAGTGGTTCCAGTAAGACACTCATGGCAGGGTGCAGTAACATGCCTTCAGCACAGAGTCCCTAGGGAACTCTACAGTAAAGCATGTGCTACTTGGTTGGTATTACCACAGAATCTCAAACTACCTAGATTAAAGCATCCTGAGGTTCATTTGCATATCTCAGGTATATCCCCAAGAAACAGAATTTACATTCTTCATGTGGTCTTTTTCAAACCAAGAGCCCTTTCCAGGAGTAACTTAATTCTACTTTTCCAAACAATATTCCACTTGAAAAATGCCAGTGCAGTACAAGGTATTGTAAAAAAGTATTTTTTCACTGGCTTTAGAACATGAACCCAGTAAAGCCAGAAGCCAGTTGTCTCTCTCCTGTTGCGGTTATGTTACTTAAACTTCCTCTCTACTGTTGGAATAAATACCTACCTCATCTGAATGAACTCATCATGAGGAGTCCAGGAAGAGAAAACAAATACATGAACAAAACCCCTATTATTCAGAGTACTTCTATTTTGAATTTAGTGGGGAAATCTGAAACTAGATTCTGATGCACTTAACCAGCAGGACAGTGTCTAGCACTATGGGCGGAAGATGGGGAGGGAGACCACGTTTCTGATGTGTAATAAAAAAGAACCTTCTTATCTCAAAAGTTTTTGTTGTCAAGAAATCCATTTCAAACCCAGCTCCAATGTCTAGCTTATTATGTTAGCTGCTCCTCAGCTATGATGGCAGATGTTAGATGTAACCTCAGCGGGAAACACGTAATCACAGCAAGGTAAATGAATTAGGTTAGAGGACTTGCTTAGCACTCTGTGGCACAAACATGGTGTTACACAGAACTACCCCCAGCAGTCAACTTTATCTTCCAGATTGCCTTGAGAATACTCTGGTTTAACCAGAAATGACTTCCCAGATCTTTCATGTAGTTCCTGTCTGTCTTCTACAGAAGAGGAGAGTTCCTCAAACATTAAAAAAGTGCTATAATTTATTATATCATCATATTTCAGTCAAACATCTTGAACAAATATTTATCAGCTACTAGTGCTTTTAATATAATGTCTCCCTCTTACTTCCGTGACTTGGAGCATGTTCTGCAATTTTGCACTCAAATATGAGATGGCTGATGGAATGCATAAGAAAACAAGAAAACTGATATCCTGAAGTTACAGTTATGAACACTACAGAAAGCATTTTACTTCAAATGAAAATCTGCAAATCAGTCATCTGCGTTAGGTATTATTACTTCATAAACCGCACTGCTCATATTCAAACTCTTGCTCTAAAGTGCGCAAATTAAAAGTCTACAGACATCTACAGAACATCTACAACAAACTTAAGTAAGCTTAAGTAAACTTAGCACTAATTTTCTGAAAGCTCTTAGGCATGCAGGCAAAATCCACTATAATAATTTGTCTAGTTCACCTACTGAGCAACCTAGGAACACTGTCCATCAGTGATTCAGAAAGAGGGATTCTGAGGCTGATTAATTTTCTACTTCGCTTTGCAAGAATGATAGATGCTCAATATTTGTAACAAACCCAGAATTTGTGCCCAGTGCTGAAATCTCTAAGTCAGGTCAGGAGTTGCAAAAATGACCACAAGATCCATGCAACAAGCAATACCCCAGACACAGCCGGTGGCATCATTCTTGTTGTTGAATAACGTTAAGCACACCCCTCAGTGTGCTTTCAGTGTGTTTTTAAAGTAGCCAGCCCCTCCAGTGCTGGCACTGTAGCCATGGCAGCACAGAGCTGCCCTGGCTCCCTGCTCAGGCAGTTTGCTCTCTCTGACTTCCATGTTGCTCTGTATTAGCAGCAACTGGTGTTAACTTACACAGTTAACTGGAAGCTGGAGCTGCTTGCCAAAAGGCATGTCCTTAATGGCTGCACCTATTACCTGGGTGTGCAATAAGATGCTAAAGATGCAACTGTTCCAGGTCTAAATTCTGTGAAGAAATTTAACACAGTCAGCAAGCGGCAACTCCCACACCTTGACAATATTTTGTATTATCCCTAGATAGCATTCAAGTGAATTAAAAATGCAGCTATTTAAAGTAATATGAGGGAAACAGGATTGACTAAGAAATGTATTTCGTTTTTTCAATATGAATGCAAACAGAAGTATCCCTGCTAACACACAACAAAAATGCAATGCAGTGCTAAAATGTACTTAATGATAAAGTACAAAATCAAAGAACAATAATTTTACATGGTAAAACATTGCAGTTGGCTTGAACTCACACTTGCCAACTGATCACTCTATCTGTCTTTTAAAATGGATCACAACTCTTCGATGCACAATTAAACAACAATGTACATTTTTCACACAACTACGTCACATTCTATAATATTAAATACTCCTCTGAATCACTGCCTTGTTTACAGAATATCTGCTAGCACTGCATGTCTGGTTACTAGGTATCAAAAGGCCATTTTAAACAATAATATAAGCATTATATAAGCATTTTCTGCAGACACTGCATAGGTATTATCATAGCAAGACTACATACTCAGAATACAAATAAGCATAGAAGGCCATTCAAAATATCACATACAGCCACGAAAATCATATATTATCACCTCAAACAGCACAAACAGAATTCTCATCCTGGCTTTGACCAGCACTGCATTAAACACAGAAAGCTTCATTGCAGGAAATGCCCTCACAACACAGTGAATGGCAGCCTGTAAAGATTTGATTTATATTTGGGGTTGAACTGTTTTAAAATGAATGAAAGGCTGATGCCAGTGACTTGTTGCAAATGCAGTGACATCCCCTCAGAGATATCAAACCAACCACCGCATCGAATAAAAACGATACTACTATTTAGAAATCAACTGGAACTGTGAAACACCACAAAAAGATTTTACACAACTGAACACAGCATTTCGTAAAAAATACATGGAGGCAAACAGAAGCGATATCCAGTAAATGACAGATACAGAAGACTTCTGACAATATTTCTATTTCTTAGAGTAATCCGTAAAATTCTAATTGCATCGCTCTCAGTGATGCTGTTTCCTGTAGCAGTATCCGAACTAACGCAACGCACTCAAGTATCTCAAAAAACCCCAAAAAACCCTCTTTCCATGGGACATGTACTGCTCCACTGACCCCATAGGTCTTATGACAAAATTTGCCTCTGTGTGGACTCCTCTCCATGGGCTGCAGCATTCTTCAGGAAATCTCCACCTTTTCTTGGTGTGGGGTCATGTGGAGACAGCAGGAGGATCTCTGCTCCACCATGGATGGGCTGCAGGGCACAGCTGCCTCACCGTGGGCTGCACCACACCTGCAGGGCAATCTCAGCTCCACTGCCTGGAGCACCTCCTGCCCCTCCCTTCTGCTCTGATGTGCATGTCTGCAGGGCTTTCTCTCACATATTCTCACTTCTCCCTCTGACACCTGCTGCTCAGTGGCTTTTACCCTTTCCTAAACATTCTATCCCAGAGGTGCACCAGGAGCTCAGCTGTGCCCAGTGGTGGGTCCAGTGGTTGTGCCCAGACGCGTCCAACACAGGGCAACCCCAGCCTCTTCTCACAAAAGCCCCTCCTGCAGCCTACACCTTGCCAATAGAGTAATTGACTGTTTGGGCATATTCTTCTGAAGACATTTTTACTGGACTACAACTAGAGAGCTTACAGTTAGCTGCAACTGTAAATCTGTACTATATAAACACATTAATATCAAACTGCTGTAACTGGTCCATAGGATAGTGCAAGATGGCATTAATAATGACTGTTTCTGTAATTACAGTAGTGAACACTATTTTAAATACACATTCTTGGAACAGAAAAACAAGGAGAAGACAGGCTGAGAAATGGGAAGAGCCGCTTCTCCAAACAGCATTTACTCTGTCTGACTCACAGGGCACTTGAAACAGAGGGGCAGCGGATTAACAACATTCATTTAATTCATACGAATATATAGAAGAAATATATAGAAATTCATACATGTCCTTACTTTTTGGGTCTATTTAACACAGTTTCAGATTAATACTGACTCATTAAAGGCCATGCTTATATTTATCAAGGAAATTAGAGCACGAGCCCCCTACTAACTTCAGTGGTATCTTCCTGTTTCTGTGCTACAATAACAATCCAGCAGAGACAGAAGTCCACTGTATGAAACACTTCTGGTATTTTTTTTATTATTACCTTTGATACGGTTTAGTAATTTTCATCTCAAACAAGATCTCAAGTATTCACAACCATGTAAACTGTGTGTACATTAAAGCGTACACACATATGCATGAATCTTAGATGACATTTCTTTTGTCCCACTGAAATAGTGAAATAGCATATCAGGCCAAAGTATTTATTTATCTGAAGTGCAGCTATGCTCTCAGCACTCTCATGTGGATTAAAAGAAATCAAATGCTGTAACTTGTGTGCTTCCCCGTGACTGCCATCAAATTATACAAAATATTGTATATCGACATCAACTCACTCACTGGAGCATGTTGCCTGAAATTAGAAATGTTATGTGCATTAATTTTTTCTCCTCTGACAAGGGAGTACAGAACTGAGAGCTCTTGTTTCAGTCTAGTATTACAAAATTGTTGCATAAAGCATTTTGCTTTCAAGCCAAGAATTCCCCACAAACCATTAATTTAAGATGTTCTATTCATTATCATCTGAAGTTATTTTTTCCTAAATATGTAGCTCAGAAACTGCTGACAAACTACTTGAAATCATTTTTTAAGTGCATCACATAACCCTCTGGCTAAGGCTAACTGAAAACTAATTAAAATCATTAAGATGATGATTTGAACAAGAACAGGAAAAAACTGTCTAGATGAAATTATGAGGAAAAATTAGGTACCACTTGACTAAATCGTGCCTTTAGACACAGTGCTTCTCATTTGCAAAAAAATGAGCATTTCTGTCCCTCTCAAAGGGGTTTTTGACCTTTTAAGGGACCAACATCCTCAACCCTCCTCAGACAAACTCATTCATCTTCTGACCCAATGCTCCAAAAGAATATTTCTCTTCCTTTATGGGCAGAAATAAAACTCCCTAAACTGTAAATAGAACTTGTTACCAAATTAAATAATTTTTACCAGATCATCAGAAGATTATTTCAGACTCCTGGTAAAAAGGCAAGAAGACAAATAAGAAACAAGTTCTATGACACCTGATAAATAAAATTACATGTATAATTTTCCTTCTATAGACATGCCAGTACCCAGTCGAGACTCTTGCCAATGAGAAAAAAAACCAAAAAATCTTCAAGCCTGTGGTCATCAGAGAAGAGAAAATAGATTTAAATTTCTTCTACCTGCCAAAAAGACTGAACATCACATACCGACAATGGCTTTCACAAATTCAAGTGGTGAGAGTAATGAATGAAATTTGGAATAGAAAGAGAATTCCAGTGGCATGACTGGAAAAAAAGAATGCGTATCTTGTAGCCAAGAGGGCTGATAAACTATGTCTGTTATCTCCAACTTGAGCAACAGTATCAAGCACTAATGAAACAGCTCAGAAAATGTTCAGCAGTATATGCCAAGACCACTGGATGAAAGCCAGTTTAAAAAAGAATTTGAAAGAACCTCCTTTATCTGGGTTGATAAATTCAATCTAGCATGAAAATCCAAATGCCAGGACTCAGATAAACCGAACATCCATCTTGAAGTTGGGCATCCTGCCTTTGCCAGAGGAATCAAAGTGTAAAAGGTACTTCAGCCATGAACCTTAGATAAGATGTCATCCACAACTCAGGGTGACACTGATAAATCTACAGTGAAGAACACTGAAAACCTTTTTTTTTTTTTACAAGTGAATGCTATCTAAGGCTGATTGTGCTTACTATACATCAGTACATTTATTGCTACACTGTTGATGAGTGCATATGTTCAGGTTTTGTTTATACTGTCACTTCTAAAAATTCACGGTCTATTTCCTAATTCCTTTATTCAAAAATTAGGGAGGATCATGTTCTCAAGAACAGCAACTTTTGAAGAGATTTTATCTAAGCACCTAAGTACATTATGAGTCCTTTAAAGACCTCCTTGAAAAGGATGTGAAATACTGGGACACTCATCTGCAATGCTTTTAAGTGTTATGGATATATTTATACTAAGTTATGAGACTAATGCAGAGGAAGTCTCACAATGCTACAACCAGTGATTTTATCGCATCGTCTTTTTGTTTTGCCTGGTTTTAGGTGATAATAGCTGAAGCTCAGTCTATAAAAGCTAAAGCAGATGCTGAGCTGGGCTTCAGGCAATCATATCCCAGGAAATGGAGATCAGTACATGGGGGGAAGTCTTAACATGCCTAGCTAAAAACTAGGAAAAAGAACAACTCGTAAATTTTACGCTAGTGAATGGTTTAAAACCAGTGACCAGATTTTACATATTTCTGTGGGTGAAATACTAAGGTAATGACTATATTACTAGAGTGAGTTTATAGTCCAGCATAACACATAGACTGTTGCTATGGAACAAGGTCCAACTCCATGCAGTGCAAAAAATACATTAAACAATAGTATCACAATGATCTTTTAAATTTAATGAGCATAGTATCATTGGGACCCTTTGTTTCAGGGTACCTTTACTTTTTCACTCACCTCTTCTCTCTCCATCTTTTTATAACAGATTTTGATTATTATATCTTTCAATGAAAATACCTGAGTCTATCTTCCTTTTCTCTCCTACTAAGTCCTGTCTGCCTGTTTCTAGTACTACTTCAGATTCATTTTCATGTCAGCCTTTTGTCTTCTCTTGGCCTCCCCCAATAACACCAAGTTTCTATTGCAGTCTTTCTAACCTTTATACTCCCCACACAACAAAACCAAACCTCTGATTTGCAAAATATCCCTCACAGAAATCACTTGGAAAATCTGAGTATTCCACTTAAACAGATTCAGATGAAGCAGCATTTTAAGAACAGTACTGCCAATAAATGCTGGACAAACACATAATCTAACATTAAAGAGAAACAAAGCAAAATGAAGACGAACCCGATGGCATCCCTTGACCCGAGGATGGCTTCACTGGCGCATTCACCTGATCCCAATTGAGATCATCATCATCTGACTGACTATAGCCACAGGAACTGAGAGGCTCATCAAAAGTGCAGCATCCTGTTAAAGAAACAAAAATAAAAATTAAGGCAGGCAGATAACACATTATGAATCTCCAATCCTAACAACTGCAACATCATTCAATGCAGGCTATGTTGTTTTTAAACAACTTTTAATACAAATTATTATCTATTTACTAATCTTCACTTTCTGAGAGGGCATAAAAGATTTTTGTCATGAAAACAAAATCCTAAGTGAAAAAGAGCAAAATTAGAACTGCAGACAAATTGTATCATCAGTTATCCAAAATAAAATAGCAAAATAAACAGCAGTAAAAAGCAGAATATTAAAAAACTGCATGATTAACGTTCTTCAAGCAAAAAAAATTATTCCATGCCCAAGACCTACATTTGAGAAAAAAAATGTAAGGGTGGGAACATCAGCTTTCATTCCTGTATCTTGGTTTCCAGAAAAGGGAAAACCTAGGAGCTGCCAGGTGTGCTGTGCCGCAAACAGGTACCAGGCATGGCTGTTTGTGGGATCAGTGCCTCTGGCACAGTGCAGCACATCTACCTCAAAATGTCAGTCTACCCTCAGTCTCACAATCTCTGAAAGAAAAGAATATTATGTCCTCTTTTTTTTTCTCACAGTCTTCTAAGCAAATTAGAAGAGAATAACATGTCATAAAAGTTCACGCTCCCCGAAAATAGGGAAAAACTAATGTCCCAAATTTAGAAGAACAGAGTTTAACACTATCCACAAGAAAAGGGAAAATGTTTGCTTTTTCCCTGTGATATGAAGGAAACTTTTTTATGTTGTTATCATCTAACAGGAGAGTAACACAGGGTTACAAAATTCTGTTTTATTTGATGTTTCACACCAGTGAAGAATGACATCTTTCCTATTTCAGAAAATAAATATAACTCCAGTCAGAGATATTTCTGTCCATATTAAAGGAAATTCTGCAGCTGTTCAAACAAAACTAAACTTTAAGGCTATTCATCATCTTTGCATGCAAAAGCACACTAGGCTAAGCCTTGCCAAGCTGTATAGGAAATAGACAAAATCTAGCTTAAAAATTCACATTTAAAATCTGAATTTTCCTAGAGCACTATAAATGGCATTAAAGCATACCATATTGCATACATAAAGCATACAGTTTTCACTAGGAGAGAATTAATTTCTTCCCAGGGCTTAAAACCACAACAGTTACCAAAAAGTAGAAGACAAATTTCCATTACACCTGACAAATACCACCAAACTGAAGTCCAGCCTTCCTAATAACTAGTCCAAGTGTCTATTTGATATTCATAGCAAGAACTTTGAAAGCGCTTAATCTTCAGCAGAAATTATTTTTATATGCAATCACTGAGAAATTTAATTTTTCTTCTCTTAAGAGTAAGAATATTACATTGGCCTTTATGGACATACCATGTTTGCCCTGCCCTCAAATACAGGTCATCCTGTACTAGCCTCTGTTCTAAAATATTTTTCTATAGGAAGTCTCCAATACATCTAAGTTTATAAGAGAAATCGGCACCTCTGGAAACTGCTTTTTTCTGTACAAATTTAAGTGCAAAAGATTCAATTAGATAATCCAATTGAACAGAAAACCCATTTAAGAACTCACAACTCCAAACTCCAACACTTTGCCTCAATGTTAACAAGGGATATAAACCCTCTCACTCTCTCCTGAAGTTAAAAAATTCAGAAATTCGTGAGATTTTTATAGAACATATTAAATAACACCTGCAACATTTCCAGAGGGAAGGCTTAGAAATTTAGGTATTAATTTAAACATTTTTTCTAGTACTTGAATTACTTGCATAAATACTACTTCAAACTTCATAAAATACAACACAAGCTAAGTTTCAAACATACAAGATGAACATCAACTTTAACAGATACATTTGTGCTTTTTTTATAAAAAATAAAAATAAAAAAAAGAAAGGTAGTTTCCTTGCCAAGGTACTGCTAATGATAATAGGACACAAATTTAAACACCCAAGTTATGCAGTCTTCATATGTCAATGTAGTCAAGCTGGACAAAAAATATACACCTAAATGGAAGTTGGTATAAATCAGCGTTTACAATTCAAACCAGGACCAACGAATATATGAAATAGCTCCCACACTTTATTACATCAAACATATCTCCAGTGATAAAGAGAGAAAATAGCATTAAGTGTTTTCCTCCTCAAATCTAGAAGCCCAACCAAGAATGCAAAATATCCAGTGCTGGGAAAAAGGCAAGATTTGTGATTACAGATGGTTAATAAAGGCTTCTGCCATTCTCATGAATTAGGAAGATGTCAAAAATGTGGACAAATAGAATGACAGTTCTATTTGTCTACACTATTTGTATCTCAACACAGGATCATTTCTCACTGCTTGTTTTTCTTCATTTCTCTTGCAAGTTTATAGCTGAATCACACCCTCAGGATTTCTCTTTTTTCCCATCTTTGCCATGTACATCCTTTGTTGTACTGCTTTTATTATAACTTCATCAAAAAGGGTATCAAATCTTCATGTCTGCTGCAGGGAGAGTTTTAAAAAACTTCTGAACTCCTTCAATTCCTAAGTGCCTACCACCCACAACTAATTAAGTTCAACAAGTATCACTACAGGTCATCAATCTGTACAGTCACCCATCCAGAGAACTGACCAGCATACATTAAATCTTTAACAGCACAGATATAAAACCATGTTTCTTTCCACAGCGAGACACTGAGACTAAGATGAATACTAATAAAGGCTTTGCACAACCATGAATTTTTGTAAAGTCTTTTGCAGGTGAAAAAACTACATGGCATATAGGTGTTGGAAGTAAAGGCAAGCTTGTAACACAGAATGTCTTAATGGAACAAAACAACAAAAAGCCCACCTAGCCAAATAAGCCAAGAAACAATTACAGTAAATTAAGTCGTCAAAGATTCTAGTGGCTTATGACCAACTC
The DNA here is from genome assembly GCA_008694505.1 of Cyanoderma ruficeps. Classification (NCBI taxonomy): domain Eukaryota; kingdom Metazoa; phylum Chordata; class Aves; order Passeriformes; family Timaliidae; genus Cyanoderma; species Cyanoderma ruficeps. The sequence goes on along the minus strand of VZDJ01007755.1, from coordinate 19,975,008 downwards.
CTGGAAGTTCTACCTCTCACATTTGACTGTATTAAAAGATTAAGTTCTTTAGAAATGGGTCATTAACTGTGGAGAAACTCTTACGTTTGCCTCTACTGAAGCCCTCCTGGTTGCTACTGCAGTGCTTCATGTATTTTCTAGTCATGGTTCTCTTATTGTGCAAGGTTTTCAGCTCATGAAATGGACCCATGGTATCAACAAGGACTGGTAAAATCTGAGCAATTATCAGGTCTTTAATGTCCCTCATCGTCATGCTGTTTTGAAACATGAGCCACTGCCAAGACAGGCCGCTGTTTATAATCAACCAGTTCACTTGGGAAATCTGTTCATTTTTTGCTACTAGAATTGATAATAATAATCAAAATACATATTGGCTGTTACACAGTTTAATCAAGCAAAGCAATTTCCCTGCCTGTTATACTGACATCTGAGTTTGGATGGCCAAACTGTATTTTAAAGGATGAACTCCATGCTGACTGAAATATTTATAAGTAAAACAGAAGATGCATATCCCATTAAGATTCTTTGGCTTGTGCTGCATTTTATAGATATTTTTGGATTCCTAAGGGGAACTGAATTGACAAATGCACAAGATGCAACACAGTCTATTACAGCCTATGGTTCTTTCAACTGCAATTATCCATTTAACCATCATGAACTCAGTTCAATATAACTATGCCATTGTCTGATTGTAGCCCTTTTCGGATGCTTCAATTCTAGCTGGCTAAATTATTTTAGATCTTGAAAAATTTATGAGCTTAAACAAGGGATATAATTTAAGATGAAAGCAACCAATTAAAGTAAAAGGGATAAAGAATCCACTGTATTTTTCCTAATTTGAATAAAGTTTTACTCCAACTATTTTGTGTTTTACAGATTCTTGACATCTCTTACGAAGCACTCTCTAAGAATACCTCAGCAAACAGTAGGATACTACAAATCCTTTAAGTGGCAAAACGTAACACAGAAAAAAGTTCAAATTACACCGGGTACTGCTTTATTTCTGTTGATTTTATATACTTCAGAGATCTCAGATCAATAGGTACTTTCCATCAAAAATTTGCTGCCAAGTGTACAAATGCTAAAACTAGTATTTCTTGTGAGTGTCAGTGCTAACACTGGCAGGGAACTTAAGTGCATACCAGAACTTACGCAATGTCCCTGCTTTGGGATAAAATCAATAATCTCTTTGCAGCAAAGCCCTATGGTTTCTGATCTGCCATAGTACCATGGATTCTGCTGCAGAATATGCAAACCCAGAAGTTAAGTTTACTGAATCCTCTGTTTTTCTAGTACTCTTCTTTATCTCATTTTAGAAGTACTCTGAATTCTGCTGTGTCTGTTATTTTTGGTTTCATACTGGAAATGGGGTTATGTCAATTAACTCTAAGTGCAATGTAGCTATCCTTTGAAATAGAAATTAAAATGTTGGTATCTGATCTGAAAGCTGGGACATCTAGACCACATTTCATATCAGGAGGCTTGGACATTGCAGGGAAAGATTCATCTCCTATTAAGCAACTTATCTTCCCTCTCTGTCTATAACAAAAAAGAAGCCTCTGCCCAAACCAACAGCACAGCGTTCCTCAGCCAACTGCATTCCCTCCTGTTCTCATGAACACCCCTGCATCCAAGGGCAGTGGACCAAGGGCATCACCTGGACAACACACAATGGGAAATGAAAACCGAAATAACCGAAAAACCATGAAAAACTACAATTGTTACGATTCTGGATGAGGCAGCTCATCCTCGAGGGTCACTGCTCAGGACAATCACCCTATCTAGACATTCTTATGACAATAGAAAGTGATCTGAGAAACACAGCATTAGGAAAATGGGATCTTGTGCCTCTAAGCTGACAAACCATCCTCATCAGAGAGTGAACAATTTCTCCTTTGGGGGAAGATAAGGAGTCATAAAGAGGAAAATAAGCCATTCGCAATTATAAGCTCGCTCACAGAGAAAGCAACAGTAGGAATAAATGTACAATTTTTAACACAAAAAAAATTGAACTGCTGCCTGTAAGCCTGTACCACAGGTCTGGTCTGCTGTATAATTTTTACTATAGATGGGGTGATGACAGAAATTGCCTAGTTCAAAACCATTTGCTTCCCTGAAATCAGTAAATGGTTGAACCAATAAAGGTTCATGTAAACTAACTTCAGCTAGGTAAATGGATGGTTTAAAGAACTTATTAGAAACTGAACATAGTGGTCTGCTGGATTCTACTTTGTGTGTGGACTGTCAGCAAAAAAAGGCTCTACCTGCTCCTTCAAAGCTGTTACAGTATTACATGTTTAAAGGGCTTTCCAGACATGCTAGCTCAGAGATAGCCAGTAAAATAAACTCAACTCTGTGTGCCCCTGAAGCACACCCAGAGATGCCATCTATCTGCAGTGACATACATGCACCAAAAATTCTTATCCAGGCTTCACAAGTGAGCTTTCAACAGTGGGTAGTCTGTTTTAAAATGGAACATTTATTTTCTCTCTAAATATACCAAGGTTTCGGGTTTTTTCCTACCAAAGGCAAGTGTTCAGAGCTCTAAAATAATTCTGTAATCTATATTACTGGTCAGGGAGCCTGAAAATCCATGTGCTGCATAAAGCTGATCTCATTTAAAATAGTATCTACATTTTGTCAAGTCTACATATGCATGGGGGTGAGAGAGAAGAGCAAAAGGAAACAGACTTTACAATTAGAGACCTTTTCTGATTGTGACTGTGCTTAGAATGGGTTTTGAAAAAGGTAGAGATTAGAATTGTCCGGAAAAATCTCATGAGCCAGAGCAAAGATCATGAGGTGAAAGTATGTATTTAGGAACTAAGGAACTCTGATATTAATTCTGTTCCTAAGGGAGAAAAACAGACAAAAAAATTATCTAAAACTATGCTAAGACTTGTGGAGAAGGTGGTAGAAGAATGCTAGAGAATTCCAAATTTATGGACAAAATTCCAGCAGTATCACGACAGCCACAAAATTTCAGATAAACACTTAAAGCTGTAAAGAGTCTTCAAAACCTCACATGTTCATAAAACATTTGCAGTTGTTCTCTCTGTTCTCCCTCCTCTTACCTGACAGAAACTGAATCAACATGAATGCCGCCAAAAATGTTTCAGTTTTGGTGACACAGAATAATGAAGCAAAGTTGAATTTTATGGAAAGCACATTTGTCAGTTCTAACTTTCCCCAGAAAGCTGCCCACACTTAGGCACATAAAATGGTTTAAAACAATTACACTTGCCTAATAGATACTGAAAGTAATTCAAAATTTGGGTTCCTGGACTTCATTGAAAAGCCCTGAAAAATTTTCCTCTCAAAATATGCATTTAAACTCCTTTGAGCTACCAAAACATAGAAAAAGAAACCACTCACCAAAGCAATACAGTGAATAAAGGCTCTTAAAATAAAACCCATCCATCTTGTGTAAGCAAATACAATCCATGCATTTGTGTCATTTTTATATCAGTGAATACTTATGAGGCCCATGGGAAAATAGGTGCACATTAATATTCTATGAGCAAACTTATTTCTGGCCTTATTTAATGGCAGGGTGTTCGATTTCACAATATTAGTGATAGCTTCTCTTAATGTATGGCATCAATTATACGGGCAAGTGCACATCCATGCTTACACACACAAATTATAACCCTGCCGCAGTTGTCATTAGTTAGGACATCTACCAAGAGAAATATTTGAGTGTTCAATCCTAAAAAGAGCGTACAGGATTATACAGAAATGTATTATGAAGACCCTATTTTGAGAAGTACTATTAAAACAAGCATATTTGCGGAAGTCATCAGATTTTATGCTTTAGCTAAAGAGAGGATATCATGCCGGGTGTTAAAACTAACAGCTATTCTTCCAGTTCAACATGAGTTAAGAGACATTTCTGGTATGAATAACTGTTATGGATAAATTTTAATGGCTGTTAGGGGAAGGAGTTTGTGGGATTTTTTTTGTTTTCTTTTTTTTTAAATATGTATTGTTGCCCTTTTAAATTACTAATATAATGCTTAAATCAAATTCTAGATTAGGAAATTTACTTTACAAATGTATGTTACGATAACTTTCTTTAAAAAACCTTACAAAAAAAAAAAAGCTCCATATGACAAGTACTTTGGAAAGACTTTCCAAGAACAACAAGAAGTCCAATTTGTAACATCTTTTTAACCTACAGATGTATGCACCTTATTAAAAAGATCACACTGGGTGTACCAGTTGCAAAAGGGAGACAGGTGATTTACATTTTTATTGGAGCTGAGTGAATGTGATGAAATTCTGGCCTGTGGTCAAAACCACTGCAAAAATGAATAAATAAAAGGCCGATCTCCCCTATGTTTTGCATCTTGTTTATCACAAATACACCACAAAAATGTGCTACAAGACGCAGAAAAATCTCTTGTATAAACAGCCTGAAACATTTCAGCATAAAGCTTTGACCTACAAATAACTAACAAAGGAACCTTCTTCACATACTTAAAACAGAATTAAAAATTCAAATGGTATCCTGGAAGTTGAATAAGCTGACTGAGAAAAAACAAAAATGCAACTGCACACTTATTTAATATAGTTTATACCATAGGATTTATTTAATTTCTTTTTATAGCTATCACGTAGGAGTGCATAGAATTCCTTTATTAAACATGTAAAAGCATTCAGTCATCCTGGCTGGCAAAGAAAGCAGATGCTAGGGAACAGAGATATGGGAAACATTACTTTTTTTCCCCATTTATCTGAAGTGGAGACTAGTAAGGACATGATCAGGAGGGTGGGATGCACACAGTGCATTCACATTTATGGAAAGTAACAACTAGGCATACTTTCATTTGACACCATGCAGCACCTCTTAAAGGATTTGAAACAACACCTCTGTTTTGGAAATCTACAGTAAAACCCAGAACAATGTCTCTGCACTCTTTTCCAGGGAAGAAAAGGAAGAGGGGTGATTTTCAGCGCAGTCTCTGGATCACACTCCCCCTTCCCAACTGCGACTTTGAAGCAGCAGCATGCAGCACTTCACCCTTCTGTCAGCTGAGGGACAAAGCACATACCACAGGAATCTCTCTTCCACTCAGCATCTATTTGTGATTTCTTAGACTGGCAACAGATGCTGCCCCTATTAATTTAATTATTATGTAGAATGCCTCTAACCTTTTCTCATTTAGATTTTATTGCAATTTTATCCTCACTTCTCTTTTCAGTATACTGAAGTGGAGAGATCGATCACCAAAATACACCCGAGCATGTGCAGATGCAATGACATAGTAAAAAATCTAAACACAGTAAGGAAATTGCTAATTTGATTTCACTCTTTCCTGGCCTCATTTGCTCCTACAGGCCTAAAGGCAAAATACTAAGTGGTTTCTTTAGGTGAAGTGCTACCCTGACAAAGGCTGAACTCAAGAATCACTCACCATTAATCCCTCAATATGGTATTTATGAGGGATGTAAACAGTTGTGCTGATCTGTCAAAGATAAGCAAATTCCAACAAAATAAGACAGCTATCTACTCTCAGTAGTTTCATACTAGTTCCACCTTTTTAACTGATTATCCTAAAAACTGCTTAGTCCTTTTCACTTCACCTCACCTAAGCATCCCAGCATTTTATAACTCACTAAAACAGCACAACAGAGCTGTCCCAGAAAGATTCATCCAGGGAAGAGGAGAGAAGAGCAAGGAAAGGCATTTGGAAAGCATCACAAAACTGCACAAGTAGAATACAGAACTGCACAGATGATACTCAAAAAAAAATCATATATAATGGAAAACCCAAAGCAAAATAAAATGCAGTTCAGAAGGAAGGAAAAAACAGGGTGGGGAGATCTACTCTTTTTTCCACCCCAGCTGAGAGGAAGAGATTGAAATGTATGCCTTGCAGCCAAAATTCATCATAATACAGGGTCTGCTCATCCTAAAACTCTGTTTAGAATACAGTATAACCTAAGAAACACACAATCATCAAGATTGTGATTATGAGACCACACCAGACCATTTCTCTAACATATGTTCAGGAAACACCATATTAGATTTTCAGTTTGTCATGAAGACAAACCTTTTCATGCTACATCCATCCTAGGGCTCTGGGGAAATACAGCCTAATAAAAGATTGTCAAAACACCTTTTCCACAACCAGCACTGCTAGCCATTCAACTCACAAAGCCATTAAATTCCTGATCCCAGTGGGACCCGGTTTCCGCTAAGGCATTTTTAATAACTGAAAAAACAGCACTCCTTTCTTAAGATTACCAAAATCCAACACCTCCTTTCTTAGTTAGAAATTGTGCTATTCAATTCCCCCTGCAAAGCTTTTTCCCCATGTTATAATGGATAGGCAGGAATGAATGGATGTGAATGAAGGCAAACATCAGTAACGCACTGAGCAGCCACTGTTCTTTTGTCTGTGGTTGTGCCAAGAGCCACACAAGTTTTCACCAAACAGTGATCAGCTGCATTTCATGCTATAAGACTATGAAAAAAAGGACTATGTTGCTTCAACACAGTTATCACATAAATTTACAATTCTGATGGAGCCAAAGGACCCTTGTTCTGACTGAACGAACCGAACCGAAGTGTTACTTCCCAGGTCAAAGTTGCTTTGTTCACTCCTCATCTTCCAGCATTAGGTAAATGGACGCACATTGACAAACAATCCTTATGTTCTTACAGACTAATCAAAACCTGTGGCATTTTATACTACTTTCACTACTGTGTAACAACTGTATATGTTAACAGCACAGACTATATCTGAATAAAAAGCAAAGAAGCTAAGTTCTGATTTTAAAGCTCAGTATCATGGTTTTCTAAAGTTACAGTGTAAAACAGTTCAAAGTCTTGATTAGGTAAAAGCCATCTCTAAAGGCAGTGGACCCATCACAAACTTTAAGATACCATAGCTGAAACTGCTATTTCAGATAGAATACCCTCAAGGGGAGCCCCAAGACTAATTTCTTTCCCGTATTTCACAGCTTTTACAGGCATTAAATACTGCCTCTGAAGTTATCAGATAGCAGGACTGAAGACAATCTGTTTTATCAAAATCCAATTTTGATAGCTGAGAGATTAACTATTATTTTATTCTACTATCAGGACATTCTGAGCTGAGTAATTTTTTGGGTTTGCCTTTTTTTTTTCCTTCCTTGATCATGTCAAAAAGCTACTATAACATGCTATTTATCTCTATATAAAAGGATTTCTTTGAGAAACCTGACAGCATTCTTCTCATCTGCCAGTTGAGCTTTTAAAATGTATCTTCACCTTTAAACTCCTCAAGCTAAAAAACACAAGTGTACTTGAAGCTCAATCGTTCTCCCTGGTGCTACTCATTTTTAATGAGCCTCTTGTCTTTACGTCTCCCAGCAGACTCCACAAAGCAATCACAGGTGCTGTGAAACCAGTGCTTGATGCTTCTCCAAACCTCTGTCTTTTTGAGCCTGAAATCTTCCTGCTAAACCCATATGGGACTGATGGGCCATTTCAGTCAAACTCAATTTCACTTATTTATCACCGGCCTCTACTTAGAAACTCTGCAGTGGATTGCTTGTAGACACAATCTGTTTCGAGCTTTGAACTTTAGAAAGGATTTAAGCAGTCAATCTCATATCATTATAAATCCAACATGCATTACTTGTATATTGATTGTGAGAAAATAAAAGTTTGAAGCTTGATTTCAGGGCTAATCTTTCCATTTGTTTGATGAGTTCTGCAGTTGTTAGAGAACACTTAATGCATCCTGTTATACCATAGCATATTAAGATAGGATAAAAAATACAGACTATCTACAACACAGCTCTAGTTTTAAGTAAAGAACAAAGGCAGTGGTAGCTTTGCTAGTCTCAAGAGGTTTTTCAGCTATGCCACAATTAAAAACAGAAAAAAAACCCCTAAACATTTCTTTATACTAATAATGTTCAGATAAATTTTCTACTTCTCCTGCCCCATATATCAGAAGTTTATATTCTACTTCATCAGTGGGTAGAGCAAAAGAAAAGACAGACAGAACACATTGGTACTCATTCTTTTTCTTATTCAACTACTTTACTAATGGTATTTTTCCCTATAAATTTTGAGTGAAATATTTTATGATCTAATTAAACAAGTTGTTTATGTTCTGACTTCTAACGTATGCACTGAAACATATGAGAACAAATGCCATAAAAGAATTTTATACACAGATCAGATTTTAAATCAGACATTGAAGCCCCTGCAGCCCCTGTCCTGTCTGCTAACCCAAGAATCCTGACACTTTTCTTTCTTTTCTTTTCTTTCTTTTAATACCTGTGGGTTTTCCTTCAGGTGAGAAAGGCTGTTACTCATTTTGGTTTTATTTTTAAAGTCCCCATGTAGGCATTTTCCCATCCACTGACTGTGAACTGCTACAGACTTTAGTTCTGCGATACAATCATTACTTCTACAATCATTGATACAGCTCTACTCGATCAATAATTCAGGAAAATATTCATCTCAATATTAGTTACTGCTGTCATTATGACCCTGTGACTGGATGAAGGAGAGCAGGACCTCCACCTGGAGGTTTTTACCTGTGCTGCTCTGTGAATTAACCTGTAGGAGGTGCCACAGTGATGAAGCAGTCAAAAACCTCCAGCAGGCAACTTCATCACACAGATAATTAGCTCCCTACATCAATAACGCCTCCAGTCATTAGCAGAACAGCCAAGGCTGAATCCCAGGTCTGCTTGCTAAATTCAGACAGCACAACAGGCCTTAACTGTACTACAGGTATAAATAACTTTCTATTTTTAAACATAGTTAGCTACTGCTTTTTTCCCCCCTTGGTTTTAGTCATTATCTCTTGCAGTAAATTATGCTTTATTTCATTCATCACATCTATAACCTTCTTTCAAAAGGAAAAGAATTAATTACTTTTAGAAACCCCTAGTATTTTCACAAGGTCTGATCAGCTCCGAGAGAAACCCACACTTGACACTGCTGAAAACATTACTGTTGCAACACTGACATGCCCAAGCTTAGATGATCCGAGGAGCCAACTCTTGAACCTCCCACGCAGCAGAACAGGGCACTATCACTACACCACCCAGACAAAATAATTACTTGCAATTCTTGCCTATAAGAGGATTAAGTCACCAGTAAACTCACTTATATGCTGTACTCTAACAAAAAGAAAAATTGAGGCCACACAAATCTTCAATCTACTTTCTAACTTTGCTGAAACCATTTCTGTGTGAGTACCTGTAATCATCTGAGTATGAGAAAACTCAAAAAATTGTCAAGTTGATTAGAATTCTTTTTTGCTTTCCACTAATTAGTGTTCCACTCCTGATAAAAGGGATATTTTTTCCAGCTGTAATGCTGGAAACAGGCATCTCTGATCCTTTGTGAAAAACACCTGGTATTTCTGGGACACAAGTATGTTACACTGGGAAGGTCATGCTCTCTCAGTTGCCGAAGTCTGTTTCAGGATAGGAATAAAAATAATAACTAAGTGTATGCTCGTGTCTCCAAACAGTATAGATAAGAACAGTATCACTGATTTATGACAGATTAGGCCAGCTCAGACGTTTTAGGCTCAATTATTTGAAAGCATTGATATAATATTACTATAATACTATTACTTGTTATATATGGTATATATACATATATTTTTGTGCACATTTTCAAGTATCTCTTTTGATTTACTTTCAATTATTTATTAGACATTAAAACGCTTCAGCTTTTAGGGCAATTTTCACATTTTTTCAAATGCATCTTACTTAAACATTTAAAAATCTTTCATAAAAATTGTACTTGGTCTCTATATCTTTAGTAGCAAATAGGTCTAAGGATTTAAACAGACAGTAAGACTTGTCAAGTGACAACAACCAAATAGTTTGTATTTTTAAGGCTGGAGACTCCACAACCATCACAGACAATCTGTGGCAGACTTCTGTCACATCTTGCAGTTTCCTGATGTTCAGAGAGAACCTCCTGTGTTTCAGGTTGTGCCCATTGCCTCTGCTCCCACCACTGGGCACTACTGAATAGTCTTCTTTGCACCATCCCCACAGATATTTCACAGAATCACAGAATGTGTAGGTTGGAAGGGACCTTCAAGATCATCGAGTCCAACCCATTTATAGACATTGATAAGCACTCTCAGCCTTTTATTATAGAGATATACTCCAGTCCACCATCTTCGTGGTCCTTCACTGGATGTTCTTCTCTTGTACTGAGAAGCCCAGAACTGGGCCCAGCACTCCAGCTTTGGCCTCACCAGTGCTGAGCAGAGGGGAAGGATCACCTCCCTGGACTTGTTGGGAACACTCCTCCTAATGAAACGCAGGATACCACTGACTTTTATTGCAAGGGCCTGTTGGCTCACGCTTAGCCCAGCGTTCACCTTGATCCATAGGGCCTTTTGTGCAAGGGTGCTCTTCAGCTGGTCAGATGCCAGTCTATACTGACATCAGAGATCATTCCTCCCCAGGTACAGGATTTTGCATTTTGCTGAACAGTTCTTAAGTGTATCAGCCACCCCTTCCAGTTTTGTGTCATCTGCAGACTTGCTGAGGATGAGCTCTGCCCCTCACCCAGATCATTAATGAAGGTGCTGAACAGGACTGGACCCCTCAACTCTATCACCAGTCACCAGCCTCCAACTAAGACTATGTCCATTGACCATCATCCCTCAGGCCTGGCTGCTCACAGTTTTCTGCCTGTCCACTGTCTGCCCATTCAGCCTATACTCCATCAGCTTCTCTGGGAATTACTGAAGTCAAGGTGGACAATATCTGGTGGTCTCTTCTCATCTATCAGGCCAGTCATTTCATCATAGCTGGTTATTAAGTTGCTGAAGACGGTTATCATGTTGGTCATTTCCTCTTGGTGAATTCATGCTAACTCCTCCTGATCTTTTTGTCCTTCACATACCTGAAAACAGTTTCCAGAATTAGTTGCTCCAACACCTTCTGAGGTGAGGCTGACCTGCCTGTTTGTTTCCTGGATCCTTTTAGTTGAACTTTTTGACATTTACTTTCCTCTAGCTCTCAGGCACTTCTCCCAGCTCCCATGATCATTCAAAGGTTATGAAGAATGGCTTTGTAATGACATCAACCAGATTTCTCTCGTGCATCCCACTAGGACCACAGGTACCAAAAAAAATCCACTTCCAGTTTTTCCAAATATTAACTCACCTTATTCTCAGCCTGAATTTATTTAGTTGTTCAGCTTTTTTTTTTTTCTAGTGGCCAGCCTCAATTATTAAACAGCAGTTCTCTACAGCATGTTCCCAAACCTAGATCAAATCTTGTAAATATGACTTGCTGAACAGATTCTAGATTTAAGAAATTTCAAAGATGTGATTCCAACTAAATGGTTCTGAATACATCTGAGCTTCCTTGAGTTTGTGGCTGTCCATGTGTTGAGCAAGATCAAGTATTCCAATGACATAATAATAAGGTCAAGTGTTCCTCCTGTTTCAGATACTTTTGATCATACATCATAAAGTATGGCTTCCATGTCTTTTTCAATCACTGTCTCCTCAATAATGTTTCTTGAGGCTGGAAGCATGTCTTCATTTCTGTGTCAGAGCATACAGTTCCACCTTACTAGACAACTTAGCTCTCCTCGGATCACTGCTTACCATGGCACTAACCCTGTTGTCATCCACACACTTTCATCAGTAATGAGTCTATATTTCTTCCTCATCACTAATAAAAAGGTTAAACATCATCATATTTAAAATTAATCCTCAGAGGACCTCCACATCCTCCACACTGATTACGTATTAACCATTTTCCTAAAAGACATTTGATGTACGCTGATGAACCTGTACCATTCCAATTTCTAAATCAACATGTCACATGGCACCAAATCAAACATTTTCCAAATATTAAATGTCACATATCTCTGAAAAGCCAAACTTGTTCTCTCAAAACACCATGTTCTCCTGCGAAAAGATCCATCTCTCAGAACTTTATGTTGAGTGAAATTACCTACCTTGAGAATTAGAGATCTGTAACACAGTTTGTTCCAGGCAGCCATGCCACTTTGCACCAAATTAATGTCTGTTTGACAGACTTGGTAATCCTATTCACTCTTTAAACGCTTTGCCTCACCAATTTTAAACAATTCCTAACTGACTTTTTAATACACATCCACCTCTTTTTCCCCTCTTTCCTCCACTTGTTCTCCATTTTTGTAATCTATTTTACTTTTCCTCCTGTCTTAACAAGCATACACCAGACAAGTCTATTATTGCAATTAGTAACATGCTGCATATCCTTTCTTCTTCTTCTTCTTCCAAATCCGTATTAGTCCTGCTTCCAGAAGTAATTGCCAATAAATTGTGAGAAAGAAATGTCTCATCCTCACGATAAACAAGAACACCAACACAGCTTAATGGTTCTGTGATGCTGGTACATAAATTGCCAACAACAGCAGCAAGGACAATACCAGACAATTCCTAATCTATAAAGGAGTTCTAAATTGTGAAGCAGGGAAATTCTTTCACAGATCTATTCTTTCTTTACAAAATAAACCCAAACGCCCCAACCAAAGACTTAAACATAAAACCAGAAAGATGTAATTTTTTATATAGAACCTACCACTCCAAAACGTATCATGAAATTATCATATAAAGCCATATATTCAGAGTAGTGATACAAAACAACCACCTATTGCAGAAAATATCCTCACAATCAGTGAAGTCACTGCTCTTTTTAAATAGCTCCACTAAGATGGATTGAGACTTTCAGAATCACATACGTACGCCTTTTCACAGAATTTGTTTTATTCACAACGGTAAAAAAAATTGTGACATAACTCACCTGTGGCGTGAATTGATTAACAGTGTTCTGGGAAATCTGGTATTTTACTTAGAAAGGCATTGATCTGCAAACATTAGGCCTAAAGAAACAGAGCTAAACCAAACTAAATAAAGGACTAAAAAAATGTTCATGGAGACACAGAATTCTGCGCATGAGAACTTTCAGGAGAAAATTTATATTACGTTTTTGTTCTTTAAAATTTAGGTGAGTAGTTGCTAGATGAATGGCCAGTTTCACCGTTTTTAATAGTTTCTGTAGCTTAAAAGGTTATTTTATTGATGTAAAATTTAAACCATGGTTGACAAAATGCACCTCTGCTTCTCCACAGTTGTGAATGTACTATAAAATAATGGATCTCCTTCCTGCAGAAAATTGCCTCATTTACAAGACAAGTGTTCCACATTTTATGCATACATTACATTCAGACATATTTTCCCATGTTCTTTGGCAGTTTTTATTTTTTTCTTTTCTCCTTGTTGCCTCAGGTAAGCCTGAGAGCAACCAAGAATTAATGTAAGCAACCAGAATGAGACAAAATCTGTATTTCTTATTTTTCTTACTCTTTCTGGCACATTTACCTTCCAATTTTTTAGGGAACTATTTTAGTCTAGCTTCAAATTCATGAATAATGTAGACTTATTTAAGGTAAATGGTATACAGTATAATACTACTACAGTAATAATAATAATAATACTACAGTAATTTTCCTCCTTCACTGATTTGCAGCAGTAGATCTGTTCTTTGATGCCAAAGGACTAGTAGCATCCATCCACACTCCATCCCCTGTACCTTTTCTTGGTTTTGGGGGCGAAGTTGTTTTGTTTTGTAATGATCTGTTTTCCCAAAATAAGCATACTGAGGAAATGGCCTACTCACAGTCCATCCTTTTAACCAACCACACTTCAGAGCCAGGCAGATACAGCACATGGCTGTAATGGAAACGGTGTACATGGGCTCAGCTGCCCTCTGATCACATCCTTCCTTCCTCAGAGAAGACACTAGAGTCTCACTCTGTGCTTGCTTGCTGCTGCTTCTTATGACTTGTACACATGCAACACCCAAACTCTGGTATTTTCTTCATAAGGAACTAATCCCTGTGTTACAATATCCTTAGCATTATGTGGTGTGACTCACTAAACCTGACAAGAAAGAAAACTTGAGATCTTTCTTGGTAAAGCAAAGAGTAGTCGCTGTGAAGTTCAACACCTGACAGACAAACAAAAAATAAAGCCACAAAGATGGCTTCACTGTTTTAAAAAGGACCACTATCAAGCCGAGTTATGCATGAAGAGAGTTTCAAGATAACATCTCAAATTAACGCTCCTGCAGCAGTTCCCACAGATGGCAGATCAGCAACAGCTTCTGTACTGCAAATCCTTTACTAAAAACTGTAAATCCGCGCCTTTAAGGCCCAACTCTCTGTAATCATCTTTGTTCATCTTTCACTACACTGCCAAAAGCTCCTAATTAGTATCATCTTAGGCTGCCTTTCACTGCTCCTCAGCCTAATCATTTGACTAATTACTGGCATATAATCTCAGTGTCAGGTTAGAAGATGTTTTTTGAATGAAGATAAGCACATGGAAGAAGTCCCTTAACTCTGGGGCATGGTGGATAGCCTGTGTTCAGCTTCAAGACAACCCCGAGTAGCAGGTAGGCAAAGCCATCCAGCTTGGCTTAAGGGAAGGAAAGGGGGAAGAAAGATGCAGTCACAGCCAACAGCAAACTCAAACATGATAATCCACAAAGGCCAACAGCAAGAAGCTTTTAGTGGAGAAAGGAAAGACTGCGGTCTGAACATTGATTCTAGCATGATAGCAGGGAATGTGACTTTGGATTTTCAATGAGTTATACAAAAGAACACCAGCAAAATTTGCAGTAAGTAATGGAGGAGCGGAGAAAGCATACTGAAGTGTTTTTTTGCAAAGGCCAGAAAAGAATGCGTCTGATTTAAGGAATATACAAAAGGATCAGGAGATGGTAAGCATGGATAACAGAAAAGAAAACATAGGAGATGTACCCTAAAAAAGCAACCAGAATAATTAACCAAGGAACATGGGAAGAGCAGAAACAACTGTGCAGAGAACACTTAAGAGTTCCCTGTCCCCCAACTCAGTGAGCACTGATGCAACGTCTCGACATAATAATATGCACTAAAGAGTAAAGGAGATAATGCAGGGAAGAGGAAAAGGACAGGATTAGGAATGGAATCCTTTCAAGACTCTTCTGCAAAGCACAGACCTCATACTCACAATGTTACACTAACCAGCAGCCACAGATGTGGATTTAGAGTAATGCCAGACTCTCCCAGGTGATGCTATAGGTCCGATGGAGGCCACATTCCAGTAGTTTAAAGAAAGCCTGACAGCCCTTAAATCGTCGTATTTCAGAGCTCGCCATGGTGAACAGAGGATGAAGACTTAGCTCTGCAGTTGGCAACAGTGTTGCAACACATCAATCCACACAGTTCCAGACTTGGGCTATGTCCAACAGCAAACACATCCCGCCCTGTGGAGTCACCACCAGGCACTGCTGCTCCTGCATCCTCTCAATAATTTCTACCTATCTCTGGTAGGCCCCTCCACAAACAGTGATGCGGTCCAGAAGCAAATGCTCACTCCAAATCATCACATGCCAAGGCCTGGAAATCAGAGTTAGCACATCCTAATTTGTTTTCCATGGAAGTCTCTTGTGGAGTACCATAACATAGGAAAAAAACAAAAACAAAAAACAACAATTCTTCTCTATATTTAGTTTGTTTCTTATTAATGAGGAGAAAGTTAAGTTTGGCTAAACTATCATACAGGCAAAATACAGTAGTTTATTCATCCTAACAAGGGAAGAAAAAACTGAGGGACCTGCTGAACCTAAAGGCTAAAGAGTCTCAGGACCGCACGAGGATTTACCTTCCATTTCCTTCGGACACAGCTGCCTGATAAGAAAATCAGCTCCCTGACAGCCCTGGCCCCCCACCATGTAATCCAGTGAACAAGTAGTACTTGTGGTTCTAAAGAACAACCATAGCACGGCTTCCTATTTAGGATTGGTTGCTGCTATTTATGTCTCTATGCAAGTTTGTTTTTAAAACAGCTTTGAAAAATCTCTAGTTTAAATTAAATGTTTTGTAACACATGTCAAAACTGCAAGTCACTGAACAGTAGCAGAAAGCTGACAGAGAAGATGCAACTTGCTCAGTACAATTCTCTGAATCTGCTAAGCCAAAAGTTGTTTAATACGATTTATCACACCCTGGAGTGTAGTTAAGTAATTGTGATGGATGGCAGCATGTCTTAGTCTTTTCCATTTGTTAAATTATGATAGATGAATTATACACATTAGTGAATTTCAATGAATTCTTTCTGTTCACCACGCCTGCTTCAAGAAAAACATCCAGTCAATAAACAGTCTAAATCCATCTCCATCAGAACCGTACAATCTTCTGGTATTATGATAAAGAAGCTGAAGGCAAAAAATGCTTCAAAACAAGTCCCTTTACATGAAGAGCAGCAATAAAGGTATGCACGTAACATAAATAACCCTTTCTAATATCTATTTTTAAATAAAGTTACTCAACCTGTATCTGGTAAAAATGTTTGTTATTATCACTTCATGAGACCTTTGGGGGAGGGAAGACTATAATGAATCAAGTCTCCCAAAAGACACATGTGTTTTTTTGTCTTCTAACAATTAGCTAATATGGTATCAAAGTCATATATTGAAAATTATGTAAAAACAATTTTAAAAAAAAGAAGCAAAAAATACATTGCCAAATATAATAGAATATTTTCTAAGAATAAGTTCACTTCAGCAGCCATTAGCTAATTAAGCAACCATTAGGTAATTATCTGGTTTTTGACAACAACCTCACAGAGAGTCCTAGGATGTACAGCTTACCATTTCAATGACATCCCAGTGCACCAAGCTT
This sequence comes from Cyanoderma ruficeps, assembly GCA_008694505.1. Classification (NCBI taxonomy): domain Eukaryota; kingdom Metazoa; phylum Chordata; class Aves; order Passeriformes; family Timaliidae; genus Cyanoderma; species Cyanoderma ruficeps. The sequence goes on along the minus strand of VZDJ01007755.1, from coordinate 19,958,297 downwards.
CAACAAAGAAAATCCCTATCATCTACTTTTTCAAAGGGTTTTCATCCTGCAATAATTTTTGCATGACGCTGCATCTGACTTACAGCTACTTTGGTTGCCATGCCTAACCAGTATGGTACGCAAGTAAAAACTTTATTTGGAATTATTCCTTCAACTGGATTGGTCTTCATCTACTCACAGATGGATAGCATCTGAAGTTCCTGAGAGGAGATTATACAGTGAAAAAGACTGATAAAGATTCTCTTTATATATGTCTATATATAAATTTATATATTCACAAACTACCACAACTCAAAATGTCTGATATAGATGCACTACAAAATTAATGGAAACCACTTCTGATTTTGGTTGTGCTGATGTGCACCAGGAGAAAGTGTAAGAAACTTACGGAGGTACATGAGGGAAAGACAAGTCTGTAAGAGAATCTAGTCAAGGTTTAAATGCGTCCCTTAAGATTTATAAAAAAGGAAACAAGACCAAGAAAACAAAAAAGATTTGATCTGACTACACGTGCCACACATTTCAAAGATTAGAGGGTATTTACTTTAACTGCTGGTGAGGTATAATTTAAGACAACTGAAGAACAGGATTTTGTGTATGATTCACACTACAAGAATGAGGTAGTTTCCATGGTAGGTTTTTGTCAAAAATAAATGAAAGGACTCAGCTTAGAACACCTACTTTAAAGAATAAGAGGGCAAGAAAAAAGCCCCCACAACTCCAAAACAGCTAGACTAATAACTTCACTATCAAGTTTCTCCATCTCTGATGAAAAGACTTATGAAAAGTTTATGAAAGTACAGACATGAGGCAGTAGCTCTGTCAAATCTCAGCAATCTGGTCTGACTGACAGGTATACAGCCTCACAAACACATCCTGACAGTTACACACACTGCAGCACAAAGAATCTTATTTAAAATAAAGTTGCAAAAACTAAAATGTGACACTTACAAGATTTCTGAGCAAAAAAACCTCAGGGACAAGTTCAATCTGTATTACCTTCATTTCATCCTAGCTCTCCTTAAATATATTGTCCCAGGGTTGTACTTCTGATGTCTTCTATCCAGATATAGACCTAATGCCTATGAACTACCTTGTCACTTTGTGTCCGCCAGGAGCTTTCAAAAAGCATTTTTATCTTAAATGTGAAGTGTTTGCCTGCTTGGCAAATGGTATTATATCTTGCAGAATTCTTCATTCATCTCCAGCGATACCACCTACCATGGAAGGTTAGATCTGAATCACCTCCCTTAAAGGGAGCTTGACAGTTCATTTCAGAGGTTCCTTTTTGTCTCCATTTCAAGCAGAAAGTAGTATACATTCAGAAATTTCAGGCAGCTGTGCACCACTGCAAGTGCCACAGAACTAAAATAACATTTCTCAGAATTAGTCTGTCAGAGTTTAAAGTATCAAAAGTGTTAAGCAATTTTCAATTGACAATGTAATTACAGAGTGCAGCCTCAGCAATGCTATATACTTAAGGTTGAAAATGCTATTGCCATCTAAAATGCTATTTTCAGTTTCTTGCAACTTTCTCAGCACTCTTCCTTTAAGGCATACCTGACAGGGGAAGACAAGCACTCTTTTTTTGACATGGACCACCTTCACAATTCCAACTTTTATTGATTAAGCAAGCCCCTGCTCCTTAGAGATACGAATGTTCAAACAGGAAATCAAGAAATTTTTTACAGAAAAACAATTGAGTAAAATCATTCATTCTTGCCTCACTGGATCCTACTTGGATGACAAAAGCTGTGCATGTAGTTGAAAGCAGGTTACGATAGCAGTTCAGACACCATGAAATAGTGAAAAAAGCTCCTGAATTAGGTGCAATACAATTTGGAGAAGATTTTACCATGAAATGCAGTTATTTGTTATCCCACAATCCCAGACTGCCTAAACTCAATGAGTGACCGAACTTCACTCTGCCTTCCTTAGAGCTAAGGCTGATGACCCCAAATGGGCTGCACAAAATTCATGCATTTGACTAATTGCAGGTATTAGGATGACCCAAGGACAATCCAGCGTTTCACTGCAGCCCCCAAAATGCACCACGGTATGACAGGTAAGCTCTTTATATGTTTTTTATTGGATTTGCACCCAACGTTTCTCACTTCAGGCCCTGAAAATCAGACAGATTATGGCTCACTCACAAATCATAATCACTGCTTGCTCTGCCTGGTTCCAGGACACTTGTGGCAGCAGCCAAGTCACACTAAACAGCGTCTGTCTGCCCCTTTTTCTGGTAGCCTACAGCAAAGGAATACAGGCAGCAAGTTGCCTCCTTTTCTTTCTCCTTCATCTCTTTTTAATATGCAACAATTTCTCACATTTCTGTAGCTTCCTCTGGTCTTTCTCAGGTGTTTATTCATTTACAAAGTCCCACAGTGCAAGAGGTTGTCAGCTTATATATGGGATGGCTTTTTTCCCCCACTAGCAGTCATCTTCAATAATTACCAGTCAGTAAGCAAAGGATGTCGATTTAGTCATATTAAAATTCTTCCCAGAATAAGCTGCAACTGCTTCCTTACCATGACTGCCTTTTTTCTATTGTCAAGGTTGATTGAAGAAGAGAGGGACAGAAAAATCATCCACCATTCTTTCTCTACCACCACATCTCCACTGCATTTAACCCAACAGACAACAGAAATTTATCATACAACACAGGCAAGATCATGAAGACACAGATTTCGTTACTTAACTTCCACATTTCAGCAAATGTAGATACGGAAATAGGTCCCTGGACTGCACATAGCAAGTGAATGAGCTGAATTTTCATTGATATAAAAATAGCAAATCCCCTTGGATTTATTTATTTATCTTGGGAGGATGCACTATTTTTTCCTTTTCCCTAACTAACACAGACAACAAACATCCTTAATTTCTGTAGCTGAAATCCCTACATGTCAATGAATTAGGTATTTATTCTGAAGAACTAGAGAGAGTGAAACAGAAAGATGTCATATAAAAATACATAAATAAATGGGAGGTCTTTTTGGCATACTGAAAGTGAGAGCCAGTGATCTGAATAAGCAAGTTTATTTCAAGACTGCTTAAAAAACACTACCGGCTTTAAAAATAGAAGTGAACATCCTCAGATCCTTTCTTTATAGACGGAAAATTAAGAATGCAAAAAGACATCAAAAGAGACATGATCAAAAATAATTATTCAGGAAATCTTAAAACAACAGTTGAAAGAAATTAAAGGAAATAGAGAAATTTGCAAAACCTACAGAATGAAGATAGAAAATCATAATTATTATTAGAGTGACTGCAAATTTTTTATTAAATTTTATTCCTTTCCAACTTCCATTTATATAGCTCTAGATAAGTTTATTTTAAGCAGTTTTGAAATAAAGCTCTTGAGAGAAGAGGATATGGGTAGAACAAAACCAGTAAGTAAATATTCCATCCGCAGTGACCAATCACTGAAACACCCCAAGAACAACTAACCAGTTCATTATTTTAACCTTGAATTAAAAATAAAATTAACATTCCACCAAAATGTATTGTGTGAATTCTATAAAGACCTAATATTTTTTTTTCCTTTTTATGTACAGTCAATGTGACATTTTTCCTTCCTCACAAAAGTTAGAAGCTTAAGAATTATTTTGATCCCACTGCAAATGATCTAGGCCTCTTTCAATACTTATTACATTTCTTTGCAACAATTTGTAGGCTGAACACTTGTAGTGACAAACATCAGGCCCAAACTTTTCAGTAAAACAACAAAAACAACACAGTAAGTAAATAACATGTTTTCAGCAAATATATCGCTCCCTTAAAAATGTAATCTTCAGCCGATTCTTCAAAAGAGACCTGATTATGATTTTCAGTCCTTCTGAACAGGTTAATTTAATATAACGACTCTGGACACCAACTTGTTCCCCAAATACTGATAGTTACTGTTCACATAAATCATGGTCATAAAATAGGCCTCAAATTTAGCCTAAAAAAGCTGTCTCTCCTCTTAGTTTAGCTACTTTTCCCCTACAAAATCATGTAGAAACACCTTATACGTAGAGAGACATCAAACTTTCATACACATTCCTGAGAGAGGCTGTGAAAAAAAAGTCAGAACAGTCTTTCCAAAGATGACATCCACAAGGTGAGAAGCACCCACGTTCCTGCTGTCAATGGATGACAGCAAAAACAACCCAAGAAGAGGCATTTCCAGTCCTTCAACATATAGACACCTCTCCAGTAATTTTGGTTACCAGAGAGAACTATGAAATGTATAGGTTTCCATATAATTCATGGGAGTTTTTACTAAAGTGCTGGATTTTAGCCATACCAAGACTCTTCTGAGAAAACTTACACAAAGCCTATGATCCCATTTTTAAAGCATAAAACGAATACAGGACTTTGCAGCTTATTTAGTGACAACAACTGGACATTATTGCTAATTTCAATCCAATCAATAAAAAATTAAATGCATACATTATATTTAAAATAACTACAACTGACTGAGGAACTTAGAGAACTGTCCTAAATAAAGATCACAGTAGTGACATAAATGTTAATTTCAATGGAACCTTTTTCATAGCAATCAAGCTCTTAAGAAAATTAGTTAAACGTTAAATTTTGTATCAACCACTAATAAAGTTTGAACATGATCAAACCTTCAGCCTTCAAAAGTAAAAATGCAACACTCACGTTATACATCTTTTTCAATGTAACAATGCCATTTATTCCTCCTGTCTTGGCAATTTGCAAAAGGTCAGTTTGTTATACACCATGGAAAAAGCTCTAGACCATAAATTATTAAAGTGAGTTACATGACATTCCTCATCAACCTGAAGTTATTCCCCACTATGAAGTTTTGCAGAAAAATATTAAATTGCAAGATTTTGTAACTACACTTCCAAACTGTAAATGCTTAGCCTTTCAACTATATTATGAGAAACGGGGGAAATATATCCAAAAGGAAAAGCACTAACAGAAAGGAATTGGTTTTTAAAAATTCTTAATTCTCCCTGTGCACTACAGAACATCAGAAATCCATTCTTTGATGATGCTGTAATGAAAGTAAGTTGCTCTGGTAATATATACAAAGCCCCAGATAAAAGCTTACAGGATTAAAGGATTACATGAAGGTTATTAAAGGGGTTTGGAAGGGAGGGAGCAGGATGCACACACTCTTTTAAATAATGATCAACATTCTGTTCAGAAACATGATAAGTTTGTTTTTAGGTTGTTTTAGCTTTAGTAATAAATGTTCTGCTTACTGTCTTTTGCGCAAAACCAAACTAGTAATATGTACAGCAACAAGTGCTGAACTTGGCCTTCAAATGCAGAAGATTTGTTTGCAACATAAATCTGTTGCATTGGCATAGCTTCACTAAATAGAGGTTTCAGCTCCGAACTGGCACATTATATATTGCATTTTTATCCATAAGACTGTCAAGCACCATATTTTCAGTATTTCCTCCTATGCAGAAACAGATCTAAATGAAAAATTGACATATCAGTGTAATGAATTCCACTGTTTATTACTACTAAAATAAATACTAGACTACCGTTAATTTACTCACATTACCCATATACATTATGCATGAGTTTCACAAAGTTTACAGTTGACCAAGATTAAATCTACCATGGCCTCTTATTTCACTTAATATTGAAAGTAAATTAAACTCATCATATGAGCAAACATCATCTATAAAGAACTTGGAGATTTCTCATACATCTCAAATCACTGGGTTTCAGCTCATCCCCAAAAGAAAATTCCAGCATTAAGAATATATAACTGCCTCCCAAGCAGGAAATCTTCAATATGATTTGAACTAATTAAAATTATTTAAAAGACACCGGGTGCACCATACTCACTATGGTTCTACTGACTTTTGGTGTAGTTGAATTGACTTTACTAAATATAAAATACAAGCCTCAGACACGTAAGACTAATGGGCTATTACTTTCTTCTAATGCAGCTGTACATTTTACAATTAAAGCCTCCTTGAGAATCATCTAATTTCTTGAAACTGTTAAAAACTGGGGAAAAAATGAAAAAATTAAAATCAAACATGATTTGATTCTAAACAATACTAATGTTCCCAGCATACTGTGTATAGCTGGCATAGAAAAAAATGGCTACAGTAATTCAAACAGCACTCTTAGCTCTTTGCAGATATAATGAAATACTTGATATCTCCTTGGGGACTCATTTGTTCTTAGTAATTAAGCATAAATTGAAACTCTTGCTGAGGGCGAATCTGTAAACAAGTATTTACTGTGGCTAAGAAAACGGGGCAGTCCATCTGCTCTGCAACCAGCAATTAATAGCCACTTAGAATCATGAAACAGTTTGGGTGGAAAGGGATCCTTGAAGGCCATCTAGTTCAACCTTCCCACAATGAGCAGGGACATCCTGAACCAGATCAGGTTGCTCAGAGCCTCACCCAACTTGATTGTCAATTTTTCCAGGAATGGGACACCTACTACCACCTTTGTGGACACGGTAACTTTTAAGGTAACACATGGACCCAAGCTCAAATATTTGGTCTGCAATCAGTAAATGCCTTTCATTTTACATGTAACAAATCCTGTTCATATATTATGCAGGTCAATGAGAAACAATCGAGATTATCACTGTCCAAAAGCAGGTTATTTTGCAAAGTCACACAACAAAAAAGTTTTACAGTAACGTATTTCTTCAACATTTCCTAGTATAGATCATAGTACCTACCAAAAGTGGTACAGGAATTAGCTGAAGATTTTGTCACCAGGTCTTTTCTGCAAACTTATTTTAAAACAACTTATGTAAAATGCATTCAAAAATAATACAATTGAAAAGACCCAGAAATCAAAAACATGGGTAGTGTTTAATGTTCCAGTTGAAAGATACTTGACAGCAAAATTTTATGTCTTTTTAACAATCACTAAGCTATCTTAGAGACAAGAGGAAAAAAGGCCAGAAAGTGAATATGCCTGAGAATAACGAGATGTAGGAGTAGCCCAGATAAAATAAAAGTTCTGCAATTAATACTGAGCATATTCATGGGAGCACTATTTAAATTATCAATTTTATCCCTCCATTAGCATTAACTTTTGACATATTTTTCTAATCCACCTGCTGGAAAGACATTGATAAGTAATCATGGATGGGTACAGAGGATTTACAGGAATAATTTTATTAACGTTACCGGGCGCTACTACTGTAAATCATAACCAGAAAAAAACCCACAGTAATAAAAGACCCAAAACACAGATGCAATATCTATATAGTTTTGCCTGCATTTATAATACAGTAATCCACTACTAAATCCTTCTGCTGCACAGCAGTTGCACAAAATCCTGTGACAGGAACCCTCACGCAGAAAAGAGTAAAAAGTTGGTAGGAAAATTCCAAGCAACTAAGAACAAGATTTCTTGATTTCTACCTCAGCAATTTCTATATACCTTACATTCATCAAAATAAGCGATAGGCTTTATGCCCATTGAAGCTATCAGATATTCACAGGTCACTGTCACCCATTCTGCTGGGGGAGAGACTATGAATAGACAGGCTGGAGAGTATAGGCAAGTCAGAAGGATACTTTTTCCAACCCACCCTTTCAAACTCCTGGCACAAGAACCACCAGTAGCAACACTCTCAACACTCCAAAACCATCTTCAACAGTGACCATTAAGACAGCCGAACAGTGTCTGAATAAAAGGGCACAAAACTGAGCCAGTCATTCTACAGCCACATGCTGCCTTGGAACTTTTCTCTGCTAGAGTCCCACATTTCATTTAACCTCATTCTTCAGTACAAGCTCACATCTGTATCCCTAAGATTTCGCTAAAATTTTCTACAGATGGGCAGTACTTACTACCCTGATGCAGCTTCTTTTGAGTAGTTTACTGAAACACATCACTGTAGCAGGCACAACTCATAAATTATCTTTGTTGTGTTTTATACCTTTCACTTGCAGTACTTGCCCAACTTGCTCCAGTTACAAAGCTTCATACATATGGATAATGCTCTTTTGTATGTGCTAACAATACTGGCAGGTTTTCCTTCAATAAACCACTCCAGATGTTAGTCTCAGTAATTATGTCTGACATCTCTCAGCTTTGGTAATGAAATACTGCTGATACAATTCCTTGTTTGTATTTCTATGGACCATCTTCAGACATAAAAACTACAGAGTTAAAACAGCCACATCAATGAGCACAGGACGAAAATCTGCTAAAATGAATACACAGCCATCGCTTGATCAGCATAAACAGGATAACTATGGAAATATAGTATTCTATGAAAAAACTCAGTTATACAGTATATTTTACTTTTCTGCCTAATAAAGTGCACTTTAAAGTATTATATATACGTATGTATGACTACAAGAAAGACAAAATTACCACTTTTACCAATATCGTGAAACGTCATATAAAATATAACCTTTTTCTTGCTTCAAAGAATCAAAACCCAACTTTACACAACAGATCTGCTGCCAACAAGATATGAGAAGAAATATGCACAGCAAAATTTCTAACCTGAGAAGTACTTATTTCAATACCTATTTTACCTAACATTATCACATCAACTAAACTGAATATTTAAAGTCCTTAGGGGAAAATGTAGTTGAAGAATTTGCATCCAAAAAGCTTGAATTTTGCAGATGTGGTCTCAGAGAATTAAGATTTTAGAAGGTATATTATAAATGCTCAAGACGCCATTATAGGCTCATACAGTTCTAAAAAGCTTTTTATATTATCACATTAAATGTCATCACTAACCATAAAGTAATTGAATCAGTACACAACTACTGCCAATGCCCAGTCTCTAGTACTGTCAATGTTGTATAGGACACACAGAAAGGAATTTCAGCAGGAGCTGATTTTCATAAATATAAATTGAAAATAAACACTTCTTACAGTCCTAAGCTTTTACAGTTGTCATGCCAGTATTTCTGCCAACATTATTTTATTTCAGATAAATTATGAAATAGTGTTGACACCTTGTATGTGATAATAGCCTTCCAATACTTCCACACAGTAAAACCTGACACATTACACATTAATTACTATGACTGCCCACCAACATTAAACCCCATCCCTAAGAAGCAATTTTTGGCATCTACCCAGTAGCACAAACCAGCTTTAATTTTTTTTTAAGTCAGAATAATGTAAAACTCACTTCAACTACTGACTTCAGCAGGACCGAAATTAAGCCAAAGTCACTTAAATCAGTAAAAACCTAAGTGAATTATAATTTGAAGTCTACTTAATGAAAGTCAGGAAGCTACTCATATTTGCTGTAATATACAATTCCACCATTTTCATCACATAAACCAAAAACTTCAGCACACGAAGCAATGAAAGAACTTCCCCATAGGCTACGTGAAGCATGAGAAATGGGCTGTTTCCCAAATAGTATCATGACTGTTCATATTCTTTTTCTGCCACTTCTTACCACAACTGAAAATCATTCATAAAAACACAATTATAATAATGATGTCCCATCACTGAACATTTTGTTTACATAAGCAGGAGCAAATGTTTTGAACAGAAATATGTGGATGCACATACAGCTGCCCATCCCCACAGTAAAAACCCAAGAGACCCTTAGAAATGCACATGCATGTTGTCAAGGTCAACCAAAACAGTTAATGGCTTTCGACTTCTCCAAGTATTTTGAGGCATTTAGGTCATCAAATTGTTTGTGTAACTACAACATTCAGTTAATGATAAACAAGAAACCAGTTTGAACTGGCCACCCATGACAAAATCTCATTCCTACAGCTTACTGGTAAAGCAATAATTATGTTTTGTAAGAAATAAGGAAGTATATTTTTCAAAGGAATTCATGTATTAAAAAAACCCCACATTTTAACATCTCAGAAGAATGAACTGGGGCTTGCCCTATCCAATGAGAGAAGAAAGGTCAAAAGGAGTCAAAGGACCATTATCCACAATTCTGAACAATTCAACGTGCCCATCACATGAACCCTGTTAACCAGAACTGCAGCATTTAAGTGGAAGAAGTGAATCGATGCCAATGCTGTCCTTCATAACAAGGTATATGAAATTTCCTGAAGATAAGGTGATTTTATTTAACCTAGACTGTGCTAATTACCTGGCAGGTCATTTCCTGGTAGGGTGAAAGAAAAGGACTAAGAAAAGCTCAGCCAACTTGGAAGGGAGAGATTTCAGCTGAATATGAACAGTGTTATTTTGGGGGGAAACTAGGAGAAATATATCAAAAGCTTCAGATGATTCAGAAAGTTCAAGTAGGAAGGTGTACAGATACTTTAGATTTTAAGACACCACTGCTTTTTTTTGACTAGAAACAGAGAATCATCAAGCTCACAAATAAAATAAAAAAAAGCTGCCTATTTTAATTGTGCAGATTCAATAAACTCCCAGTGTTTTCTTCTAGAAAAGTCTGTCTGAAGCCTAGAACCAGTCAACAGGAAAGAGCTGACTCTGGGGATTACCCACTGCACGAGTACATTTGAACTTACAAAAAGAGTCAGTTCCTTACAGACAGGACAGCAAGCCCAAAAGGGCACTGGTACAGGCTTTTCTAAGACTCAGCTGAATGATTTCATGACCTAGGACAAAATTGACATGTTGGTAAATGAAATTCGAAGGCAAACTTTCCTTCTGTCCATGCTCATGACCCATCTTCAAGGTACACAATGGAAAGGGATAAACTCAATCTCTTAGAAGCAGCAGCACAAAGTGGCATATCAGAGGAAGAGAACTTTGTCTTCCTATAGCCTAGGCCATCGACCTATGTTTTGAAGTAATCACACCGTGCAAAATAAAAATGTCAAATATGGTATCCTGACTATACCATAATGAAAGATGAACCACGAGAATATAAAACTGTAATGACTACTCTTTGTGGAAAAAATAAACTATGTGTTAGGAATATTCTACTATGTAGAATGGAAAAAAAAAATTAAATAGTGTTATTTTCTGTGACTTCTCTGACAGGAGAACCACCTCCAGCTGAAGAACTACCTCCTGATCTCTGTTCTTCAAGTAAAGCACTCCACAGCACTAACACGGTGGATGAAAGCATGCTTTCTTAGGATCCAAAGAGCATCATTATTTTGACAGGACTGCCTACATAACAATATGCTTGTGCCAGACTACTTCACTTAATTGAGATCTAAAGGCTGAAGTAATGAGACAAAAAACATTAGGTACGTTGTATTCACCAAAGGTGAAGTGACTGAGTGCTATGATAGACAGCAATTTCTACAGCCAGAAGTTTCTGTTACAAAACTTGATATGTGATTCCTTTCAAACAGGCTTAAGAGTAGAGCTTAAACATTTCAGTTTAAGACGGGCCTCTAGGGAGAAGACAACACTCACCACTGAAACTTCTCAGAAAGAGATAGCTTATGCCATGCCTGGATATATTTCTCAGAAAAGGGGTTTTTTACAGTATCAAAACATTATCAATTCAGAGACAGAGAGACTAGTTTTATTTGCTCTCATGCAATACACAACAAGCCTTTAAAAATATCCTGATTTTTCTAAAAACACAGACCATACCAATCTTCCATTACAGGCTATAATCTACGCAACTGGTTCAAGCACAAGCTAATGTCAGAAGTTTATGGAAGACATATTAATTAATCCTTCAAAAAGGATATTAATCCTTCAAAAGCATCATTACTACCTTTTACCTTTTGAACCATGTAGGAGAGCATGCACAAAACAAAGCCACAGCCTTCTCTCTCCTGGCCCACGTGGCCTTTCTTTAGAAAAACAGGTGGTACTTAATGCCAACACTAAGCCAGCTGCATCCAGACAATAATAACTATTTTTATTACTTGGTATCTGAGATAAGAGGATTCTGTCATTAAAGTGTTCTCTTATGCAGTGCTTATTCCTGCTCTAGTATACAGGCTGAGACTAGGAAAGCTTGGAATTGATCACTTCCATTTGTTTTAATAAACTGCCCTACTTAACTCCCAAAACTGTATTGGCTTCATTCTCCAAGAGGTTTCAATTATGGTGATTAAAATATGCCATTTTTATATTACTTCTAATTGTTGTTTTTAAAGGAAGCCTTAATTTGTGATGGATTTTCTAGCAAACTACACAGACACTATGCAAAATATGAAGATATAAACCCCCTGTTTCTGTTCTCAATGGAATAAATAGTACTTTGAACCAAGTTTCTGTACTCTCAATGCAATGTGATGCAAAGAATTACTAGCAGTGTCTTTCTGCACGTGAAAATATCTTGACAGCTGCACTGCTTGAATGTTGTTATGTATTTACATTATTATATGTTTCCAGCAGGTTTTAAGTACATTCTCCAAATAAAATTCTTAATTTATTTGAACCCTGCCAGTGCTGTATCCATGCCAGCTGAACACTCTTACAATGTACCTGTACTATGCTTTAAGGAACAACTCTTGTTTACTGCAGGGAGTGTCACAATGTTTTTCCCCCCACAGTGAGTGTGCAGAACATGATCCAAATCAGAGGAATGGGAATGTGGCAGCACCACGCCAGGAAAACCACACCTTCAAGTAAGGACAAAGGTGCAGATCTTCTATAACAAAGCAGTCTCCTGCAGCACTGAATGACAGCACAAGTGAAAGCTGAATACAAAGATCCAGACAAGAAAAACTGAAAAAGCCCCTGAATCTTCTCAGGCTGGAAGTCTGTGACAGAAATGAAGAGTTGAGCTGGGGCAGAGGAGAGGTCTCATAACCCCAGATTTTGAACAGCAGGAAACACTTTTCTCCTGCAAGGGTGACCAAGCACTGGCAGAGCTTGCCCAGGGAGGATGCAGAGTGTCCCTCTTGGAGATATTTAAAAGCCATTTGGACATGATCCTGGGCATCCTGCTGTAGGAGTCCCCACTTGACCAGAGGGGTTGGATGAGATGACATTCAGAGGCCCCTTCCAACTTCAGACGTCTGAAATTTTGTGCATTATGTTGAGGCAGAGTATAGGCCAAAAATAATTCCTGACTCAGGATTTGCCTGTTACACCCACATGACCTATTTTAAAACATATTTTAAAATGTCCATTAGACACCTGCAAAGGTCTTTCACATTTTGACTGCTAAGAGATGCATACAGTATTTACATCACCCCAAGCAGATGACATTCCATGATCATATGAAGAAATTCTTATTTTCAAGATAGTTGTAAATTCCTGTGTGACTTAGCTCTTCTAACTCCTGCCACATTTAGAGGAATCACATCAATTCTTAGAAAGTCACTTCATCCAGAACTGAAGCACCTAACAGAATATGAATGAAGCTACTTGGTAAATACCTGTACCTTTCAGAATATTTACTATGTGTTTATGTGGGAGCATCTTCAGAGTAATGAAAATCTTAATTTTGTTGACTTTTAATAATATGGTATATTTCACTCTAAGTTTTAACTGCAAGATTTATTACTTTTCCCTTTGAACAGATTTCCTTTCCGTTTCAATATTTCACAACATAATACAGAAATTTTAAGTCTGACCATTGTAACTAATTTACTACTACACAGCATTACCATTTATATTCTTAAGTCAAACAGCTAGCCAGTACCATGCCAAACATAACCCATCTAACTAACTTACTGCATATTCACAGGAATATTAAGTTCAAGAATCTATTAATCAGAAAAGGTGGCTTTCTGCAGACACAGGAAATACACTTTCTTTTGCAGTAGTTATTCATCATAAAGCAAATATTGCAACCTGTTTTGCAAGCTGTTACTCTCCTACTTGAATTACATCTTTCAGCTTTCTGTAGCTGTCATTAACTTTGGCCTCTTCTTTATCTTCAATCTGAAGTTAATTCTCTGGCCAGCATGTTGCTTGCCGCTTTGAGGGATTAAATATAAGGGTTTATGAAGAAAAGGAGCTTTTCATACAATGCTATTACACCATGATAACTTTCACATAAATTATAGACTCTTGAAAAATGCATGTTAAACATACATGCTGTTCATTTAAAAATAAATATTATCATATTGAAAAATAATAAAAAAGGATTATTTTAAAGCACTCACTAAACATACATGCAATCCTATTAAAAGAAGCAGGCAGTAACATACCCACACTGTCAGCACAGCACACAGACACTGGGAATGCTGTTTGCTGTTCATATCCAGTGTACCATTATTCTTTGGAAACATATTTAAAATTGTACCTAAATTTTTACTCATAAAGGCAATTCTCTTAAGAAAACAATAAATCTAGAAAAGAATTCTACTGTTGCAGGGCTACAAATCTGTGTTGCTGTTGTACCAGCCCTTACATTTCATCTCACTTCAGCTGCTGATGAAGTGAAACATTTATCCACAGACCTATTTAGAAATTCAGGACAGTAATTAAATGGTTTATGCTAACCATAATAGAATGTGTCTGTGCTAATGTCTAAGATCTGTCTAACCAATGAATGCAGTAACAGGAGAAATTTTGTGCATTTGTGGACAACATTTCCTTTCACATATACTTCAAAACAGAAACTCACAGATAATTCAAATGTGATAAAAATACAGACATACTTCAAATTTTTTTTTTTGTTTAAATGGAGCAATTTCATCTGACCCTATTAAACTAGCTGAGTGCACAGTACCTCAGGCTTTCCAATTACAAACATTAGTGAAAACCTTAGAAAACTAAAGTACCTGTGAGATGCTTACCACACTTAACCTGATGACCAGGTCATCAGTTAGAAAAATGGCAATATCACTCTAATTTCCGTTCCCAATATGTCTTCTATTCCATAAAACTAAGAATCATGTAGGAAGCTTCAAGAGACAACACTGCTAGCAATTTAGCTACTGAAATATCTCCACAGTTCAGGGAATTTTCCACAGCATTCCTCAACAATATCTATCACTACCTAATACTATATGCTTAAAGCCCCAAATTCTGCATAACAAAAAATAAAAGATGCCACCAAAGCTACCTATCAGTCAATGTAACAGCAAGCCTGTCTCTGTGGAAAGAACATGTTGCACCATGATTTTGTTTCACTGAAAATCACATTATATGCAAAAAAGGAAGTACCTTTTTCAGTACTTCTACAAGCAGTAATCACTCAGATGTTTTCTCTTTCCTGAAGTGCTCTGAAATACTAAAATACTGTTTCTAACTTCAGTTAATTTGCACTGGATTACAGCTGAGAGACTTAAGTAAAAAAATATATTATTAATATTACATCTGTTACAGATGGAATAAACATGGATAAGCATAATCTTTTCATTGTTTTATGGAACCACAATCCACCAGCAAGTGTACAAATCCACACGATATCCCTGAGTGCTGGATTTAAATTGGGGTCTCTGAGAGAGGTGAAAGATGTGCAAGAACTTAAGCACACAAAGAATCCTTAGCCGACTAAACATATAAGCTAGCTTCTGCAACTCATTTTCAGGGATAAAGCACATCTTTATTTCAGTATAATCAACATAATTTCTCACTTGTTCCTGAATTTCCAAAGAGTACAGAGAATAAACACGCAAATGGGTGCAACTGGGCCCTTGGGAACCTGCAGCTCAGCATAACACACTGCACTCAGTATTCTTCCCACAAGCTCTCCATGAGAACCAGAGATGAAAGCTTTGCTGGGCTAGCTGTGAATGCAAAAGCCCTGACATATACTTACATATGCACTCAGCAAGAGACATTAACTGTCAGCAAAAACATTTTTGTTCCAGTGTAACTGTACATACACTGGATTCAGCACTGGAGAATTAACAGCCTCCATAATGAATACAATTCTTCATAATTTGAAATATCCAAATATCCATAACTCACTTTTCCAGATGATACTATTACTCTTGAAAACATTTTGAGTTTAGTCCTTTAGACTTTGGCTTCAGATTAAAAAAACAAAACCTAGCAGTAGAAGCACTTCCCTTGAAAGACTTCTAGTAGACTGACACATTTAAGATTATGAAACATGCCAAATCATCAGACAGAATTAATAGTAGATGTCCTAATAGACAGATTTCTTTCGTACTGATCCTGTTAATACAGAATCTCTCTCCTTTCCCTAAGTGTCCATCACTGACCATGCAACAATCTTCCAAACACCTCTTCAGCCCACCTTCCACTTTAAAACATGCTGAATATGCAATCACAAAATTTCTGTTCTGCCCATCCACAAGAGATTTTATTTGGCAGAGTACTTTTCACCTACTTCACATGCACAGGCCAAAGGGGAAGATGGCAAGCAGTCCATCATTTGTACATTCCTTGTTTTCCTTTAATACTCCAGGTAATTAATTCTGAGCATTTATTTAAAATATAAGCTACAAAAATGCACCTGTCTCTCTGCTGACTTGTATATTAGGCCAGGCTTTATATTGTGTATTCAAGAGGTGACAGACAACATACAATCAGTGTGGCTCACAGTGAATAGCATGGAACTGAATTAGCAGTGTTTTGCCCCATAACCTAAAAAAGTTAGTAAAATAACACACCCCAGCAGCACCCACCCATTACAGAATCACATGACCAATTACATTAGAGAAGATCTCTGAGATTGTTGAGTTCAACCTACGAGTGGACACCACCCTGTAAGGTAGATCACAGCACTCACTGCCATGTCCAGCCGTCCTTTGAACACCTCCAGGGATGGAGTGTCTGCCACCTCCCTGGGCAACCAACTTTGATACCTCATCAGCCTTTCTGTGAAAAAATTCATCCTCATGTCCAACCTGAACCTCCCTGGCACAGCTTGAGAGCATGTCCTCTTGGCCTCTCACTGGCTGCCTGGAAGAAGAGGCCAACCTCCATCTGACTACAAACTCCTTTCAAGTAGTTGCAGGTCATTCCTGAGCCTCCTCTTCTCCAGGCTAAACAGCCCCAGCTCCCTCAGCCATTCCTCAAAGGATTTACCCTTCAGACCCTTCACCAGCTCTGTTGCCCTTCTTTGGACTTGCCCCAGCTCCTCAATGTCATTCCTGAATTGAGGGGCCCAAAACTGGACACAGGATTCAAGGTACGGCCTCACCAGAGCCGAATACAGAAGTGCTCCTTCAAGAATTCTCTTGAAGGGGGCAAAAATGGGGTAAAGATGGGGCAAAGACAAAGATGAAAAAGATTCTAGCACTAAATGTCGTAACTAGTATGAACACACGGACAAAGCCCTCCACGATCTAGGAGAGAGGGCTTTGATACTTCAGCATCTGCTCTTCAACAGGCAGCCTGCTGAAAGCTAAGGGTAGGCCTTCAACTGATGGGAAAGGGAAATAAATGGAATGGGAAATAAATGGCTCTTTTTTAATGAAACTGTTTAGTCAAGACCTCACATATACTGTTATTTATTGTGGGGGTGCGCAGGGTGTTAATTGAAAAGGGCAAATTAAGTATGAGGTTCAAAGTGAAAACTAACAACAAGGTACTCAGTCTCTTTGATTAACCAAGCAGCATTCCCATAGTATTGTCTCTGAGCAATACAGTATGAACACTGGCTCAGCCTTTGTGTGAAATCCAAAACCATTTACCTAACCATGATTTTAAAATAGGCATGAAGCACTTGAAACTTACAGTACAGGTGTAACCATGAACAGTAAACAAACTATTTATAGAAAACAGCAGCACAGGTGTCTAGAGGACAGACCAAGTGTTACACAAAGGGCAGGTGAATTATTAGTTAATTAAGCTTGCCTTGAAAGCATATCCAAAGAAGCCCTGAGCACTGGCTTCTCACACCAAAACTCTGCCTTTATAATGCTTATTATCTACTGACAAATAGAACATCTCAAAATTTCTGTCATCATTCCTCTTGGCTGACTACTAACTTCATCTGAACAACTGAAATAAATTCATCATAGTAATACCACATATATAAATCCTTGAATGACTTGAAAGAGCAATTTTAAAATAATTTCATAGTCCCAGATCCTAAAAAAACTATAGGTATTGTAAAGAACTTCAACTTTGAAATACTTCCCTAAGTTTTTAGACACTAGCAAACCCATATTGCACGCTTCAAAACTTAAATTCTTATCCTTATAAATAACTAATTCAGACAGGAGTATTTTCTTTCACCCCTTTACCCCATACTTGGGTCACAAACTATTTGTGGTTGAAACCTAGCCTGACACTCGGCTCCCAAAGGTGGTTTTGAGAGAAATAAAAAACAACAGCCAAAACAAAAAAACCAAACAGACAACACTGAGTAATATAACTTATTAGCAAGTTAGATTTCTTTAAAAAGGAAGAAAATAACAGAACCCAGTTAAGAACTTCCAGCCTAGTAATATGAATACAGAACACCACATAAAGTATCTTACACCCTGGAGAGGCTATCCAGTGGTTGGAAGCCTGTTCCTTAACAGCAACCTGAACTCAGCCA
This sequence comes from Cyanoderma ruficeps, assembly GCA_008694505.1. Taxonomy (NCBI): domain Eukaryota; kingdom Metazoa; phylum Chordata; class Aves; order Passeriformes; family Timaliidae; genus Cyanoderma; species Cyanoderma ruficeps. The sequence goes on along the minus strand of VZDJ01007755.1, from coordinate 19,940,023 downwards.
AGAGAATAAAATGAATCAACTTTAAAGCACAAATTTACATTCCCAAAATTAAAAGTCTATTAAAATATTCAACAGATTAAAGCAATCTTGTGAGCATTGAAGTTTCAATTAAAATCTTAGTGGAAATAATTGAGACAGCAGTAAAATGTAAACATGACACAGCACATTAGCTAAGCCTGCTCTTAATGCTGGTAGGAAATACCCAAGAGAAGCATATTTCATACAGCAGAAAACCTAAGGGACCTTTAACCCAAGGACAATGAACCACTTCACACAGCACAGAAGCAATGAGGACTGGGAACAGACTAAATCCCATGCCTTATACTCAGAGCCAATACAACGGGTTTGATTCAATACCTATCTAAAATAATAGCTGCGGGCGGAAGGAAGCCGGTAAAAGTATGGTGGCAATTATCTTAATGGTCACCACGGAGAACATGCTAGCCCATAACAGCCCACTGACCCATTTTCAGGGAGAACATTAGCACATCCTAGTTTTGTGCTGGGCACCCCGACCAAGCAACTGCTCCAGCCCAGAGTGTGCTCAGTTCTCTGAGTCAACAGTGGAAGCGGATGCTTTGCATTGGATGCTGCAGTTCCTTAAAAAACCAGAGCTTCAGACTAAAAAACTCAAATTGCCAGGTAGCCATTACCTTTCCAGGTGAGATTATTACTGTTTTATAAAAATACCCAAATAGTCAAATTACCTTACAGATTCACTCATTCTCACCCAGTTCCTCTGAGATTACAGTTACGTTCTAGTAACAATTGCCCTCTCCTCAGAGAACTGAGAATTCATATGACAAAATTTACTGTACAAGACTTTTAATACTGGTACTTCTCCATTTCTATTCCCCATTGAAGCTTTCTGCTTGCAGCTTTACAGATAGAGTGCAAAATCTGATTCCTTCTCCTTCACCTCACCTTACTCTTGTGGGCTGAAATCCTTTAATTTATCGTACTAACTGAAGACATTCATTCAGTAAAACCAAGGAAAAAAGTATTTTACTATGTATTTTTTTGTGTATTCCTTCTCTTATTAATAGGAGAAAAGTCTAGAGAATCAAGTAAATACCTTGAGGAAAAAATACAAAAATATATTTCAATCGAAACAATTTGCCTCCAGAACAAACTCACCTAGTTTCTCCTGGAAACTGAATTTTCAGTTAGTTCTGTTTGAACAGAAGCAAACTTGGAATTTGTTAGATAAAGGAAAAGTGGGTCAATCTAAATCTCAATTCTTCATGAAGCAGAGGATGGCTTAGTGCTGTGTGCCAGGATCATAACCAGTTTCAAGTTTGTCAACTGCAGTTTCTCTGACAAACACTGGTAACAAGTCAACATTTATACTTTTATCCCAAGGCTCAGAAGAAAATTCTTGAAGGAACATTTACTGACCTCACAGTGCTAACTCAGTCCACTCTAAAGTGATAAATGATCAGCTCTATGGGGCTCCACTTAGAAGAACTTTAAATAGCACAGATGACCACTAACACTAAAAGGTTCTTTACTTTTGACCCACACTTATCCTGTACAGATGTAGGGAAAGGTAGGGGGAAGAATTTTGTCCCGAGGGCAGAAGAGAGATGCTGACTGAAATCTTAAATGATACTTCCACTTAAGACATTAGAGAATATACTTTTTTATGTTACTGAGAGCAATAAATATACTTACTGCATGATTAACCTTGACTACTGAAGTTTTTCTCAAACCACCTGAGACACAAATATGGTAATACATAGGTTATAAATTTTTTTCCTGGTCAGACTGCTCAAAGGTTTCCAATTTAATTAAAATTGTTGTTGATTTATTATCAGTTCCAATTGACTCCACTCTGTATGTTGGCAGCATTGATTTTTTTTTTAAGAAGTTTGGTGAGGTTTGTTTAGTGGTGGGGTTTTGTTGGGGTTTTTTTTGGTGTGGGTTTTTTAAACAACAATTTATTCATAGTGTTATAATCAATAGTAGATGTGCAACTAAGCCATCTTTGCTTATAACATTGAAATGATGTGCTTCACTCATTTGAGTAAAATTATATTTTTCCTGCTGATATCAGAGTGCACTAAATCATAGGTATTTTCAGAGGGTCAAAAATTATCTGTAAGAATATCTAATTTACAAATTATAGAAATATATCATGCCAGCTGTCATCTTGCACGAGCTCAGAATTTCTTGTTGGAAGTGCTGAAAATAAAGGACAGGTTATCCCTAAGACAATCATTTCATTAGATTGATGTATTTATTAATGACCTTCCAAAGTAATCTCTTATCATTTCTATTCCCACATCAACCACATACAGCTATCCACTTCTGGACACAAAAGTTGGGCTATGACCACATAAAATACAAACGTAGAAAAGATATCTATTAAGGGAAGTTGTTTCTACCCAACACACTTATTTCACAGGTATGCACTATGCAAACCTTCAGAAGACACTGGAACATTCTTCCCTAAATTAATAAAATGTAGCATCCACTCATTCACTTCAAAAATGCCAACAAACGAGCAAACAAAAATCCTCAACAATCAAGAAGCGCTTTCACTCAAAAACCCCAACACACAGGAGAGAAAAGTAACCCAGAAGTTATGGTGATGTTGCTCTACCAATGTTCTGCTGGACTCAAAAGTGTCAAAGTGAATAACTGATCGACTGTGACGCCGCAATAGCTGCGACTACACAGCAAAAGAGAGGGAAAGATCCATAAGGACCAAAGTGCACATCTCTGTAGTGGGAGCAGCTGCAATAAATCTAAGCTGACAAGTATTCAGAGACTGAAGCAATGTTCCATCAAATATTTTTCAAGTCAGTTCCACACAAGTCAACCCAGCTTTGCCTGGAGATTTATCAGACATTTACCTGGTGCACGTGATCACTTGTTAAAGTGAAGAGGAAAGCAAAAGAAGTGGACAAATGAAAGATACTGGACCATGGTACAATAAGATTTTAATGCCCAAGGACAAACTTTCACATTTCATTAAAGTTTAGAAAAATCTAAAAAGCTCTTCTCATGCCTTGCACTTTTAAAATATTTTTTGCTTCCCCTGAAAGGTTTTAATTTAAGGAAAAGAAGTAACTATTTTCTTTATTTTCCTAAAATTAGAAATGTGTTCCAATCAAGGTTCATGAACTTTTACTTTTTTTTAGTTGCAAATGTAACTTGTTCTTTATGTCCTAACATAGTTGCAGATTTTACATTTCTGAAGTTTTACAGAGGAGTTTGTAAGATGCTGCTGGGAAACCCAGGAAAAATCAAACAGAAGGAAGACAATAAGGAAGACAATTGATTTAAATGGACTTCAAGAAACAGTACAAAAAAAGTAAGATACCATTCATCCATTCAATTAAAATCAGTTTACTAATACCCTTCACAGCTTAACCAAAAGAGGAAGAGTAGTCATGGAGCCCCTGTTCAAGGACCACCACACTCAGTAGCAGACTAAGTCTCTTAAATATACTGGAAATTCTTCAAAACATCTATGAAAAGGGACAATTTGTAAAATCCTGATGTCGGCAAAAAACCGCCAACATTTGGCAACAAAAATAGATGTATCATTTATCCACCTATGACACGTTGACTCCACCCTTCCATCTATACCTCCAGGAGAACTGTGAACAGCCCTCAAATGCTGAAACTCAACACAGCTCAAATGTAGACACCGTTAACTAAACTCTGCTAAGATCAAACCTTCCCCAAAACACAGAAACAGAGAAAATGATAAAGCAGGGAGTGGAAGGAGATGGTGCAGGGGATAGAGTGATCTACTAAGGAATGGGGGAAAAAAAAAATCAGCTAAAGGTCATGAAGTAAAATGAGAAGGCAGAATTCCGTACCATTTGACAAAGACCATTCAGGGACAGATGAGCTGAGAATCAGACATTCTCCAGCATGAGCCCTGGCTCCATCCTTCTTCTGCGTGCTGACACACAGTGCAAGGATGACACTGTTCATAGTGTTAATGGTAATTTTTGGGGGTTTGGTTTCATACAAGTGAAATGTAAAGATGCTGTGGAAAGCCTTTAGTGGTATTTCAGATTGGAACAGACTGTCTGCTCCCCACAGGTTCAGTCTGCAAAATTCAGTGGATCTGAGTCAACCGGATCAGGGATCCAAGAGTATAAAGGTATTCCTACAAAAAGTCTCTGAATCTCACTGCCAACAGGAAATTCTTTGACTGCTTGATTTATTTACATCCACATTTTCATATCCAAGTCTGATGACAGCCATCTACTGACAATAAGGTTTATGGAGTGAACATAGATGGATGAACTGTCACACAAACTGACATCCACAGTTTTACTCATCTGATGATGGAAGCTGGCACCAGCTCATCTATGTGAATGAGAGAAGACAGCACGGGGCGGAGACATATCGTGAGGGGCTGTTAAAGTCCCTGAACACAAACACAAGGAGTTCATATTTGATGAGGTAAAGATGTAAGAGCCAGGTGGATTTCTATCACACGGTCTTTTTTCATCCTCATTTATGTTCTCTTGTGTCGAAGTCTGCGGGAGTTGCTGGTGTCAATGATGCAGTGCTACCCTACCCAATACCCACAGCAGCCGAAATGCACCACTGCCTCTGGAGCCCTCCTACTGCAAACTCTATTCCCCAAGAAAGAACATGAAATTCTAACTCTGCTAAGCTAAGACTACTGAAGTTCACAAAGAAACAAAGACTACAGCAAGATGACCAATTCTGAGTATCAATTTTTTGTTGTTGTTTGAAGCTTTTGAATAACTTTAAAATTACTGAAGTTAATAGCTTCAGAATTTTAAAATTCACAAGCAAGCATTTTTATAGACCAACATGTATCAACTGCAACTGATCAAACCTGATTATCATGGAATGGTTTGAGTTGTAAGGACCTTAAAGATCATCCTCATTCCAACCCCCTTGACATGGACAGGGACACCCTCCATTAGACCAGACTGCTCATTTAATCCATTAAACCTCACCTTGCTTGAACATGTCCAGGAATTGAGTGAGCATCCACTATTTTTTTTGGCAGCACGTTCCAGTGCCTCATCACCTTTGCAGTAAAGAATTCTTCTAATTTCTTTCTTATATCCAATCGAATAGTACACTCTTTCAATTTAAAGCCAATATCCCTTGTCCCGTCTTCCAACACAATTATACATCATTACTAATTTCATATCTTTGTTACTCCAGACCTTCCAGAGTTACTGTATTATTTATTAGTCTGTGCAGACATTAACACGCAAAGAAACATTTTTTCATCAAAATACGGAACTACATACATTTTAATTCAAGCTACAGAGGGATGAGGGACAGATCAAGAAAAAGCAAAGACCATCCATTTATTTCTGCTTTACAGGGGCCCAGTAATGAGAGTGGTGCTGATACCACGCAGCTGCAGCACTGTATCTGAAGAGGATTCCCAACGGAGTGAACTGCAAAAACACCAATGAAACCACTCACTGTCTCTCTCAGCTCTCTAAAAGCCACTATTTAATTTAGTCATCTACAACCTCTCTATAATAAAGAGTCAACAGTAACTCTATAAGCTAATTCATCCCATACTAAGGAAGGCCGCCAAGAAAAGTAAGATGTGTGACCCTACAAGAAGTCTCTTGCCACTATCAACTGGAAAAGCTGAAACAACTAAAATTACATAAGTTGTCTGGTCTCAGCACAAAAAGAAATAATTCAATCCCCTTGTTCTTTTGACTGAGTTGGGGTGCTTGATTTTATTTTACCTGAAGAACTTAGTTTCCATGATCTGCTCTAACTACAAATAGAAGACAATGCTTCAAAAGAAATAAAGAGCAGACAAAGAAATTGATTTAAAAATTAGTTCTAGCTCTCTGTCATGCTTGAAAAAACTATGACAACTCAAGGCTGCTGTCATTCACAGAAACACTATAAAAATAACAAAATAGAGTGGCAAGAATTAACTCCAAAAGAAGAAATATATAGATAATTTCTCTCTCTTACTGTAGTCTTTTTTTACAAAGGCGGAGAGGCAACGTGGACATTGCCTACTCCAGCTACTGCAAAGCAGAGAAAGCTGTAATAAATTTTGCACTTATTCTAGAGAGGTTTGAGGATTGAGTCCTTATCTTAAACACCAAACATGATTAATTTGATTCAATGGGACTGCTCGCATTAGCAAAAACATTTGTATATATACCCGTTTGCAGAGTAAGACCTAAAGCAATTTTGTTCTCCTTGACGCTCTTTCATGCAGAGGCCTTTTATTTTCCATATACAACACTCATATTTTATACATGGCAGCTTGGAGAGCACCACTTTCATCAACCTTGGCACCCTCCTTAAATCCTGTAATGCACTGAAGCTCGTGTAGGAATATGGCAAGTCTGTATTCTGCACTTGAAATAAAGCAGGAAGTTGTTGTTTGAAAACACAAGTGAGAAGAGTGAAATAAAACGTATCATTTGGTGAAGAAATAGAAACACATAAGATTCATGCATCTTTCATGGTTTTATATCACAAGACAATGCTTGCAAAGTACACATACATTGTGTGAGCCGGACTCAGATAATTTAGGATTAAAATCTGAATAAAAATAAGTAAAATAATTATCTGAATAAGCAAACATCAATAGGAAGTAATTTCCTTCATTTTCGCTTCTCTGGATAATTATACCTGTGGGCTATTATGAATAATTTATGAGATGGCATTCAGTTTACATGTAGCCCTGAAAGTCTATGCATTTATAATATGATCATTCCAAATAATTCTGGGGCAAGCCATGCCTGGTAAGTGACTTCTGCACAAACAGTCTTTCAGCCTTAGGATACTTTAGGCTTCTCTTAACGGAGCAACGCACTCCATAAAGAAAAACAAAAAAAGGAAAAGCATTCTCAGTTTATTTAAATCTCTCTCCTGCAAGTGGCATTCAATAATTCATTAAAATCTTGTAACTCCAAACTTCCCTTAAGCTTTGCGAAATATTGACTAACTACTTTATATATTGATCTTTACAGTGATTAAATTTTTAAGGCACTTGAGACTAAATTCTGGTAAGGGCAAGATCCTCTTTTTCCCAGCAGCATACAAATTATGTTGTAGGGCCCAAGCCCAAACCATTCTGAGCACCCTGCTCTAGTTTTAGAAATACAACATTGTTTCAAGAACAAAAACACAACTCACAATTCCAGCATAATATTTTCTGACACAGTGGAATATATGGGGACCATTTAAAACAATTACATACCATTCTATTAAAAATCCTACTGGCCAAGAAACAGTTCATTGTACACATACAAAAAAAAAACAAAAAACCACCCCAAGAATATACAAAAAACCTCCCTTCTTTTTTTGGCCACAGTGAATTTTAGTCTTCATCAAAGATGAAAAAGGCACTTGCATGAATACAATAGGACTACACATTCTTTCCTCTCAAGATCACTGTGCAGATTTGTAAACACACAGTACTTTGTCTTCCAGCATAAGTAAACTATATTTAATGATTAGAGGACTACTGTATGAAGAGATAAACTAGAACAAAAGACATTCTGCAAAACACAATTCAGTCTTTATGCATAAATTAGCCATTCACAATACTGGCGCCTTGTAACAAATTTTGGCCTTTAAAGTAAAATTTTTATAGCTTTCTTTGTTTCCAACACATTTACTATTTTTTATAGCACACTTTACTCTTTCCTTTTCAAGATGCAGTGGAAATAATAACCCAACAACAGAAATTGAGTATTTCAAAGCCTGTACGTTTATTTATGAATTCTTCTCTGCTTAAACTGTGTATCTCCAAAATATGTCTATTGTGTTCCTGTACCCTTTAAATTCAGAGATTGGAGTTTGTTGTTTTATCCACATTTCACTTGTACATCTGAACCGATCTTCAAAGTCCACTACAATGTTCCTTAGAAATTTAAAAAAGAAAAAAAAAAGGAAAAACATGTTCCTGACAACCATCCAAAGCACTGACATAGCTCCCTCTTCCACCCACTACATTTTGCTAATTATATCTCAACAACTCAGCTCTCTCAAGACAGAGAAGGAAGCAGATGACATTGTCAGTACGCCAGGCAAAAGAGTTAGGTGAAAGAGAACATAAGCAACCAAGGGAACCCCATGCGGGAGGAGAATCAAGAGATGCTAAATTTTGTAGCAACTTCCAAAACCCAGTTCAATTGTATGTAAAGATGACATGTGCTTCAAACCTGCTCTGCATGCCAAGAACTACCATGTGTGTTCCTTCTGTGAAGGGAAAGGGTGGTTTGGACACAAATTTGGCATCAAAGATGTGAGAAGAAAAAATGCCAGTTCAAAATAACACAGAAAAAAAACTCAGAAGTCTCCTCTTAAAATAACTTCCCTTGTATTTAACATCCTCCATCTCCTGCTACCACATACTTTTGCTTCTTTCCAACAAAAACATGACCTTTTGAGCTTGAACTTCTGTATCTCTCCTACCTTCTCTTTTCAAGATTTTCCAGGAACACTAAGCATCTTGCCTACCTCCATCCAGAGCCACTTTCAATCTTGTAGCAGTTTAAATTACTGAGCACATACCAAAAATAGTGATTTTTACAAACATGTAGTTGGCACTATGCATCAGTAACGAAACTTAGTAACCCTTAGCCCTGCCTGGAAAGGGCATTGAGCAATATCTACCCTACTTGGAAGCTGTTGATATATTTGAGAAATATATCAACTTCCTTTTAGAAAAAGTGAAGGTCACTGGCCAGAGAACATGATTCCAGATGTCCTTTCTTGACTTTATTGTTTTCCATTTTGCTGCAAGAGTGATTACACATAAAATTTTCCTTCCATAGCATATGTTACATCATATCGAAGCATATGCTTAAGTTACTTGTTATGTTGAAGTACACTATCTAATTTCATAATCAGATTCTAGTATATACTTCATCATAAGTAAAACAAACATTCAAGATTCTTAATATAGAGACCCACTGAAGAAAGTCAAGGGGAGAAACAAAGAGAGCTACACACCACTTACTTGTAATATAAAGGAGGAAAAAAAAGTTAATTTTGAATGGGGGGGAAAGCAGGAAAAACTAACATTCTGCTTTAGTTCTGAATCAGCTGTGCAGGTGATCAGATTAACCCACCCCTCCCTGGGGGTTAACCCACCCCTTCCAATGCCACACTGGAAGAAAAGCTTTTCACTGTCACTTAAACACCTAACATAGAACAAATTTCTGTGGGCCAGGCATCCCTGCCTATTACTGTAAATGCATGAGAGGGAGAGAGAGAGCAATGCTGCTCCATGTAATGATTCTCATGACAGTACATCTTAACTGATTTCATATCCTTCTGGCAGAAAGGGCATGTCAAGAGAAGAAATGGTAAGACCAAAAAAACACCATGTTCAACCATATCCTAGTAAATGCCAGTATAAAAAAAGCATTAAATGCAAAGATAATTCAGGGAAATTTGGCTTAACTTGAAATGAATCCCTATTGTGCTACATAGTTATTGAAAACAACCCGAACAAACACAATACATAGGTCATCTTCCTCTATTGCCTTGTACTTGCAGCTGAAATGAGAAAAGTAGCATTTTCTACTTTATAAGACAGTGATGACCGCAGTGTGCAAGTTCTTACAAAAATACTAATTTTTCATTTCTTACTGAATAAGTGGACCTTCAAGAAATCTGTCGAACTTAAAACCTACATGGTTATTTCACACAAAAAACCCCAGTGAACTGGATCATCATTTTGTATTAGATTTTCCCCCTGACAAGAGTATGGTCCAGTCTCCAACTACTTCTGCTAGACACCGTAAGGAAGCAGGGTGATATCAGAAAGCATAGAGGTCTTCTGAGTCCTGAAGATCCAGTTAAGTGCCAGTCATTGGCTGGGCATATTCAGGAAAGACAAGTCAGCTCCTGAAATGAGGCACAAACAGGCAGCAAAAGCCAAAATGTTTTTGGACTTGAAGCATGGTAACACCAAGCAAAAATAAGATGAAGGCTGCTTTAATATTCACATGTAACCTTTGTCTTCCAAACAGGGAACTATTTAAGAAGGCAGTTACAGGGTAAATCAGTTTAGCAAGGTTTTGGTAACTGAAGACTTCACAGAAGTTTTATTTGCATGGGGTACTTGGATTCATGTGCCTGAAGAAGTATACTATACTTCAAACTCCCTTGGGAGTATAAACCAGCGCCAGTTTTTGCTACCTCCTTAAGATCTCAGAATTATGATTTTGGCAGAGACTGGTTTTGATTTCTTGTTCAGGTATTATTCATTCAGAGGGTAATTTTGTAAATCTCTCTATTTTCAAAGTTAAACACAAATGCACAAGTGCAAGAAAATCATGCTTGCTTGACTGAAGCATCTATGATAAAGCAAATATCCTGCCCTCGTTTCCACATTTAAGGATAAACATGCCTTAAAGCAGAGGAAAAAACAGCTCGCAGGCTAGAAAACATTTTTAATTCATGTTTGTAAGGAAGTAAAGAAGAAATGCTTAAGGGAGGATAGATTTTAAACCAAAAGACAGTCAGCACAAAAAGGTTTGACACATTAATGGCATGCAGTATTTTACTACATAAATACTCAGAACTAAAGCAAATAATTTACCAAAAGAAATCTGGATTTTCCACGTGGGAACCTGGTGCTGTATCATCACATATGAAGTCTAAATCCTATCATGTACTCCCCCTCAGAGTACAAATGTCTGGAATAATACAATCTGAAACAAGTAATTATTTTAATGCAATAAGAAATATTATCTGCAAAACTCTTGCTAGGCACCCTGTACTTTAAATGGTCTATTAAAAAAGAAAGCTGGCTTATCTAGACCTCAGTCTTTCAAATTAATACCTTTTATGTTCTAAATAATGTATTGTAGCTAAGTAGCAGAGAAACTGGAAAATTTATGAGTAATATTATAGATTACTATAAAAAATTAACTTTTCCCTTTTTTTCTTGAAGGAATCTGGCATATTACTCTTTTTTAACTTTCAGCAAAGCATCCGTAAATGCTCATTATATTCCTTTCTATATTTTACAATTAACAGCTTTTCTGCATTAATACTAAACATGCAGTAGCATTATCCTTTTGGGAACATATATGATTTTACACGTAGTCTCTATCCATAAAATAAAGTTGGAGAACCAAGTCTATCAGAGTGGGCAGGAGAGCTTCATAACTCAGTGTAATGAGGTTTTCAATGTAGTAACAGACTTCATGAGAATTTTCATATTTTCCAGAACAGTGGTTTATAAATAAATGATGAACATGCGTGCACTATCTATACAAAGCCCAAACCTTTCTGTGTCTTCACAATTTGTCCCATGGTAGCTCAAGGTTCAAGAGGTTTAAACAGCATAAGTATACAGATACCTGAGAATGAAGATCTAATATGATATATTTTGGCACATAACTTCTCTACAAAAAAAAAGAAGTTTTAACCTTGTGTTGTATACAACGGAAGAAGAACTGTATCTTGCAGAAAAAAAAAAAAAAAAAAGAAAA
>VZDJ01007755.1:19885553-19928561 GCA_008694505.1 Cyanoderma ruficeps | reverse complement strand
CCACAACCCAACAACAACAACAAAAAAAACACAAACCAAACCACCCACACAACCAAAAAATGCCAAAAACTCAAAAGCAAGGAGCTTAAGTTTTTCTCACATTATTTCTAAAGATGCACCCCTTTTACAGTCAGGAGGGATATAATGAAAGAAGGCAAAAAGGCACACATTTTTGTCTTGTAAAGCCAATACAGGTCTTCATGATTCTTGAGTAAATGAGCCTGCATTGCCAAGTTCTTTAGCAATCAAAGTCTACAGAGGATGAGCTTCTTTTGCTTCCTGTTATTTTCAACAATACAAAAGCTCACCCATTCAGTTTACGACTGAGCAGGCTACAGTATATCTGGTCTTTAGCTTGCAGATAGACCCCCCCTCAGCTTAAATAAACCTCTAAAACTTGATTTAAGTTTCTCTGAACTGCATCAAAGAAGTGCATTACCACAGCTCCATGAACTGTTCTACACCACACACTGAAGCACCTGCAGGGAGAAGAAACAGAACACTGGAAGTCGAAGTCTCACTTTCTTTTAATTCATCCTTATCACTGCCATTTGTACCTTCAGTGGGTTTGAGTAGTTAAAAAATATTTCCAATTTCAAGGGACTGTTTTCTTTCCATTTTCCAATTTTGACTTCAACAATACACTCATACTCAAAGCACGGGACAGACTACTTGACTGTAGATTTCTAATGGGTTCCGGATTGTTGATAGTGGTACTGTGATCATAGTAAACAATTACAGATCAATAAATTAAACATCTGCACATTCGTGGGTATTGATGCTTCATTAAAAAACAAGGAAAAAACTCCAATCACCCAAACAAAAACAAAACAAACAAAACCAACCAAACCCCCAACACTTTACCCAAAATGATAGTTGCATAAGGTCAATGTCAATTAAATCTTAAGTATTCCTTTCACAGCCCAGCTGTTGAGCCTTCGATATAATTTTGGTAGAATATACAGCATATAGAATGAGTAGTGGAGCTTGTTTGTATTCTGTCATTCTCTATTAGTGTTGTGTACAGATAATAAGACCCAAACAGTTAGTGATGAGTGAGGTGAAGAAGGGAAATGAAAATGTCAAATGCAGGAAGAAACTGTTAAATGGCACCAAGTGCCTGGGTGAGGTGTTTGTCTACCCATGTGCTGCTTGTCTTTCTCAATCTATCATCAGAAAGGACAAGGAACCTCAGGAGAAATGAATGTCCTAAGTCAGAAGGATGGAGTGGGCTACATCCCTGACTGCCTCAGGCAATAGCATGCTTGCCCTAAACTGTCAGTTTATGGTCTTCACTGCAATCTGCCTCCTGTCAATGTAAAATTCAGAAATTGAAATCCAGCATGGCTTGTAGCCTTCAAAAATAAAGACTATACCTTTCCCCTCCCCTCCAAAAACGTCAGAACAATGATTAAAGGCATTTTCAGGGGGACCACAGCATGGGAGGGGACACGTATTCAAGTACACCAACTTGTCCCATTTTTCACAGAGATTGATTCTGAGATAAGGGACTGACTGGAAACAGCTGGCCCAAATGACCATCTGACCATGAAAGAGAAATATAAACTAAAATTTGAAAAGAAGTCCTAATGGAAATGTAGAAGAGAGAAGCAGCACTGCCTTATTGCAGAAAGGACTGCAATAACAGAAGATGATGAAAATAGTTAAAAATGAGAAAAGACACAGAAACATGCTAAAGTTTCTACATGTCATTTCATCTCTCCTGCTTCCTAATAAACAGTGAGATGACAAATAGGAGGAAAGTTAACAGGCAGCATACTTACTTGTTCTTGATGAGCAACAAGTCTGACTGAAAGATCACAGGCCACCTACTTCTAAAAACAGCAGCATCATGAGCACACAATAAGCAGTTTATCCTAGTTCTTGTCTGCATTTTTTTAAAGTATTTTTTGTCTTACACGTGATGCGTGGTGTCTGAGCATATTACAAACAGAGGAGGTCTATATGAGTGTTAACTTCAGAATGGCTGTTTTTCTTTTACATCATGAAAGCATACTAAGAGGATTATATCCTACTTCATCAAAGAATAGTGGTTTAGAGTTTATTTTGTTAAATCTTTCTTGTAAGTGAGGATTTGAAAGAGTATTTCTACATTTTCTAAGAATAATTTACAAATGAAGGCACATTATTAATATTAAATAGTGCAGAATGTTTATAACAGTAACAGAAACCATCAATGTCATCCCTTGGTCATCCACAGACCCAAAGCCCAGATCTGACAGTATTTTCTTAAGAGATTCTAAAATTCACAACCAGCTTTGTGAATTTTAAGCCACACTGGGATCTTGCACCGAAAGTATTTATTATAGAGAGGCTTCATTAAGTACAAAATTAATTAATTAAACCAACTGCATTTTATTTAAGATCTCCAGTAAAGACTTTCACTCACAGCCAGTTTGCAACTCAAAAAATAATGTTATATAACCTGTACAGCAAGAAAAAAATCCATAACACAAAAATTTGTAAATTTTATATTCAGAAGCACCCCAGATCTACTATTTATTTTAGGGAACCGCACATCCAGGCTATCATCCAACAAAATGCCAGCAAAGTAAGATCATAGTTTAAAGCATCTGAGACCTGAAGTCTACATCCACATGACAAGGATGAACATTGTAATCTTTTGGGTTTTACACGCAACATATTTAGAGCTAGATACTGTGCTACAACAAAGCCTATTGCTACTCCAGGAGAAGTAGTGTCCTCTTCTCATAACAAATCACCAGAGCCCAGGCAAGCATATGCTGGTAATTTATGAACAGACTGTGGAGGTGAGAGGGATGTTGAAAACACACCAGTTCTGGTAATTCATGCCCAATTTGCCAGATGCTTTAAGCAGGAATCAAAGCAGCCTGCACCCAGAACAGTCTTTGCTGTCTTAAGGGGACCGGCATCAGAATCCACAAGAATTTTTTTAATAGCCTCCAGAACCTTAAGTAGTTGCTGGCACAGGTTACACCTTGGCAAAGGGGCAGACTTTAAAGCTGACAGATACAGACCTCAAAAGCTGACTGTGTAATTCTGACAGGGTTCTGTGCCAAGCCAGGCCATGTTTTCACCTTCTCCCCTACATGATGAGCACAGCTTCCAACCTAATAGCCTTATATAAACAGGAAATAAAACAGTTGGTGGAAGACTGTCACACAGCATGAATATCTGTTCTGGATTCCTCTAACGGTGTTGTTTAGTACAAGCCTGAAAAAAAACCCACAGCTTAGTTTGTCAATATGTGTATTACTTCAAGAATTTTCAACCTATTTATAGGTATTAAAAGATGTAGAAACTGCTTAAATGGAAAGCAATTCAAAGAGAGGGCTATTTTACACACTGCTTTTGATTATTTGTAGTTATTCCTATTATTTGATCCCATCAGGAAATAGCAGAGGAAGATGGAGACTCCAAATTCTCTTCTTTTTTTGTTTAGTTGGGGATTTTTTTGTTTTTAAATGCAAATTATCCCAACATCTTGAAGTGTAGCTTTCTCCACTCACAGTCTGTGAGATAAATACAGTGTGTGTATCTCTCTTCACGTTCATCCTCACCATTCAATAATTTGGTATGATACTAACACCATCATATATCACAGAATATTCTGAGTTGGAAGGAACCTAGTGACTCATCAAGTCCAACACCTAGAGTGAAAGTCCCATACAGGGATTGAACACTTTCTCTCCCCTCCCCCACAAAGAAAAGAAGGTTAAAAAATTTAAATATAATTATCCACCTTCTAAACCCCCCAGTCTCTGACAGTTCACAGGCTGGAGTGTTTGGCATTTCAGCAGCCCCTCTACTTCTCACCACCTCCATCTCCTCCCAGGACTCAGCTTTTGCATGAGCAGACACGCCAAATATTGCGTATAACGGTCACTGAAAACATTTAGGGGAAGAGGCCATGGGAAGAGGCTTCTAAGCAAAAAATAATTTTTAAATGTTTCAATATTCACTTTCACAAAACAAGAGCAAACATAGTAACACAGTGAGGTTAGCCATTCTATCTCCATCAGCACGATATTCTCTGTGGGAAAGAAGGGAGAGAAACAGGACGGGGGACTAGAGAGAGAAGAAGAAGTAAGCAGCCTCAATGACTTATGACAGAAGATTTCTCTCCTAGCAAGACTAATCTCCATTTGCTCTACTAGGATGGAGCTTCTATATGGAACACTTCATCTACAGCAGGGGATTATTGATTCACCATCCATCAGAGACAAATTTCATTTTTTTACTTTTTTTTAAGCCAAATAGCTTTGAAGATAGAGTTCTGCTGGACACATGCAATAAGATTGCTCCTTATTTAGTGGCTTACTCCCAGGTTCAGAAATAACATCCCAAATTTAAAAGTAATTCACCCTCATCCTCATCCCACCGTAACTACATATCTGTCTTAACCATATGATCATCATTGACCACAGGTCAGATTGCCTCAGGTCAGGTGAATTTGCAATGATCCTATGATATAAAAATAATTTAATTTGAAGGGAAGAGAAAGCCCCATAAGATACATGTGAAAGACAAACTGCTCAGTCTTTCCTTTTAACTCCAATAATCATAGAAAGAGTGACTCACTCTCAAAATAGCCCTGGTTTTCTAAAGGAAAAATGGAATTCTCACCATGGCCCCAGAATGACAATCAACAAAGCCAAGAAAGGCTTTCAAATAGCCAAATGAGGAAATGCAGCTTTTTTATTCATCCCAGTCAAAAGCACTCCCAATGGTTTTTCCAGTATATGCAGATGTTCATTATAAAAATATTTTGCTGGGATGTTTTCCTATTTTTTTTTTTAAGATAAATGATAATCGATCAACTAGTCTCTCAAAGCCTGGATCATCTCTCCAAAGCAGTAGCTAAGGATTCCTATTAGGAAAACCACAACCAGCCAGTGCATAAGGGCACACATTAACAGAAACAAAACTGAAAACGCAGCCACACCAATTTTAAATTTGAATTCACCACGGTGTTGCTTGTACCCCAGCAGCTCTGATAAGTTGCTCAAGGTTAGTTAATAAAAGGTCACTCTGCAGCATTTTTTTCCCTTATTTTTTAATGTCAGAGAAATCCCCAGGGCTCTTGCAAGTTGCTCTGCAAATGCCATAACACAGAATGGAAGAGAACAGCTTTTGGGTTGGGGTAGGCATCTGTGAGAAACTAAACCCTCTTGGTCCCCAAGGTGACAGCCAAGATGAATTCACTGCACAGACTCAGGCAGACAGACAGAGCTACTGAGGACTATGACAGCCTGCTCTTAGTGCCCTCACGCAAAATCTGCAGAATGAACACTGCTTTTCCTTCTACCCCTTTGTAGTGTACACTGAATCATCTAGTGTTTCACCAAGTTGAAAGAGATGGGTGGGACAGCTGGAGAGGACAAGGAAAGAACACAATTAGACCAGAATCATTCCGAAAGAGTAGCTTGGAAGACAAGCAGTTCAGCACAATAAACTAATCACTTCCAGACTGAAAAGTCTCATGGAATAAAACAACTACAGTGCTACATGGAAACACTGCACATCAGGAAGACTGTAATTACCCTCTGAAGAAATTACAGAAAGAAATTACAACAAGAAAAGATGAATTAGAAGGTAAAGTCAGCAAGATTAAAATCACGACTTTCTGCAGAATGAAGAAAACTACTACACTTTCATCCTTATATATAAAAACTGTAACAGGAGGTGGTTATTCCAAAAAATGGAATCCATGAAACTGGACATCATAGCTGACACATGTCTAATCCCCTCCAGTTTACACCCACTATTTCTTCCTATGTCCTCCAGCGATGAGAAAAAAATCCACACACAACAAAAACAAAATGTCAAGGTACAGAACATTTCAGACCAAAGTTAGAAAGGCAATGTAGGAACTATATCCAAGTGTGCTTTGTGCTTCACATCATCATGCCCAAATAACAATACTCATTTTTTCCTTATATTGTGAACACTGAAATAATCATCCATATCTGTCTCTCCTCCACGTTTGACAGCTGATCCTGAAAGCACAATAAGAAATCACAAATTCTGTGCAGAACTTCACAGCCCATACCCCAGAAAACGTAGCTACACTGGCTACCTATGGCACTAACACAATCCCAGAGTAGACTGACCTTTATTTATCTGAAAGTTCCCCTTTCTTCAAAAGTGACTTAAGTCACGCTACTGCAGGTACAATACATGTGATGCTACAGCTGGAGCTCCAGGTATAAAACAGATGAACAATTAACATGGTAGTTCTAATTTTCTAGGCATATTGCACAGTTGCCATTAGCCCAAAGCACAGAAGAAAAAGATTTTCACAATGAAATTATTTTTTTGGTTATTTGTTACCACTGGCAAGAAGTTCACATAAGTGGTCAATTTTTATACCATGAGCATATAATTAAAAAATAAATATATTTTTGCTGAATAGAGCTCGCTCATCTCAGATAGCCAATCACATTTATTCTTCATTTACCTTAAGGTGTTTTGGATGTTTCTTGTTGTTCAAGTTTTGAATGACCATGTTTATTCCAGTAGGGTTCATATTTGATATGAACTTTAGGTCTACCTATAAAAATCAACACGTCTGTCAATAACAGTTTCTGCAGAAGAAGTGCCATTATACCCAACCTAACTATTCAGAAGTGCAGAGGACCACCACATGAGTCTATGAACTCAACAGGTAATGCAGTCAATAGTAAAATCATCAAGCACTTGCTGCTATTTTCCAATTAAGAATAAAAACCGCTGAAATAGATCCAAAATTCCACTTGGCTTTGCAGGGTAGTTTTGCCTTCACATCAGTTGAAACATTTCAAGATAAAGGAAAGCAAATACATTTGCTTCTCTCCCTCCCACCTCTGTACTACATCCAAGCAGGGATCTGTTTGGCTCTATCAAGGACCAGGACAGCCCCTGCCTTCAACTAAATCCCCACAACCCTTCCAGTATTGGAAGATAAGGCAAGAGTACATTTTGGCAAGTGGATTTATATATATATATAGGTCATGACTGACCTGGAGGCTATGTTGTTTTGGCAGTAGAATAAGGAGGAAGCCCTCAGCTCCTCATTTTCTGCGAGGTTTGCATGCTGATCAACTGACCTACAAAGCAAAATATACTGAAGAGGCCAGTGAACATGGAAGCAAAAGCAGTGGCCAGCCTGCAACAAGAAGTAGCCAGATATAATTTGAGCATGAGAAAAAGCACACAGTCTATCTGATCACAGTGGACAGCCTCTCCCAACTCTGTGCAGCGTGGTATTTCTTGAAAATTGAACTAATATTGTCAGTGCAGGGGAACTGGAACTCATTCATGCCTGACTGTGATTATACTGTAGACAAAGTTGCTATCTGCTATTCAGTTCTACATGATGTCTCTACCCTTTCTGTCTCCACATGGGACCCAAACAGGATTGCAAAGTTTATCATTTCAGCCACTACTGCACTTAGAACATTCTTCTGGAAGTACTATTCAATCAAAAGGAGAAAGTACCTATAAATCCTCTTTTATCTCTAAAATATATGAGCAAGTTCAATATACTGTGTAAGTTACAAATTAAATCAACTGCTAGCATTTTGAAGAGTTCTCATTTTTAAAGGCTTGTGCTTCAGCACAGAAATTATACATTTCATTCTAAAAGCTTACAAGAAATATAAAAACTCCTCTGGTCTAACAGAACCACTGTGCTTTATAAGGATCAGGCATTTTGAATGGATTTTTTTGCATTAATAATAATAGTAAAATGCATCTAGATTAATATTATGAAAAACAAAACCAAGTTTCTTTCAGTAAGAATTTGATACCAGATGTGTTATGGCTACATATTAAGTGTTTGATACAACACAAAACTATAAATACTATTGAAAATAACAGAGCTATTCCTCAAATTTATGTGAGTTATGTGATGTTTATCAGCTTAGAAGTAAAAGACGAGAGCTTTTGCTCGATTTTAAGAGTATCTACCACACACCGTGTAACTGCGTTGGTTTACAGTTCTACCACCATTGCTGTTAACGACTGCAGCCTGATCCATCAAAAGCTAATCCTGAGGTTTAAACAAATGATTCCCTATTATCTCTTGGCCTTAAAATGTGCTGCATCAGAGATCTGATGGATTAATGAAACACTGCTCCTGCTAATTGCTGACTCGGGAGTATTTAGGGCACTGAGGCAACCACACGAATAAAAAAATAATTAAAAGGAAAAAAAGGCTTCCTAGCTTTCCTCTGCAATACATTAACCAGTCACAGAACGTCCTGTTGTGAAAAATCATCACGTGGTCCCAAACCACGTCTTTTCCCTATTAAGTGTTCTTTAGTTTAGCAGCTGTACAGCCAACAATCAAAGACACTAAACACTGACACAAAAGTAGAGATAAAGAGATGTTTTGACACTGACTTCCTATAAAACTCTGTGTAATGCAGGAACAGGCTAAGGAAAATGAGAAAACTCTTAACCTTTATAAAACTCTATGCCTGATTTCTATTTGCAAGAGTGTACTGATCCTTACTTTTACAGACATAAAAGCCTAAGACTGGTATTAAAGAAAAATTTCACTCAGCAGAAATCACACCTTTTTTGCTGAAAAGTGTGGTTTCATTGTGAATGCCTATGAAGGAAGTGGAGGTGTTTTAAGTCCCTATATACACAGACACCTCACCTGCTGATGATCAGCATACTGAGCTCTCACCAAGTTATCAAAATAAACAAAATGTGATGGAAATATGGGAAACATGCAGATTACAGGGCAGTATACAATAGATTTTCTTTCTGCTTAATGAAAAAACACCAGTCATTTTCAGTGATCCACCAAACACTGATGTGCATGTTCACCTGCAATATCACAAATGACAGAAACAGAAACAAGATAAAAAGCCCTTACAACATGGTGAACATAAAAGATGGCCTGCTTCCCTTGGACAAGGGTAAAGCTTTAAACTAAATTACTATTCAACAACAGTGAGAAAACATGCTTAGAAAACCTGCCTTCATTTGCCTGCACACCAAGACAACAGGATCTTGGGAGGACAAGGCAACACAGACGAAATATAAAGAGAGTTGACCAGAAAAAAAAAAAGAAAATGTAACACTTATGCGTCTTGCTTCTGAGTTAAGACAAATAACCAGCAATTAATGAAATAAACATACCAACTAATTCCTCATGATTTTATGCAATGGCCTCAACATACAGACATCCACCCCTAGATTTCAACTAATGAAAAGTTAACATAACACTAAGTTTCCAGCACCCTATGCAGTTTAGGACTTCCAAAAGTCAGAAACCTCTGGAACTGCCAACATCTGCAGGTCCAATGCTGCAGCATCAGCGAGAGACAGCATTTCCAAAGAAAGCAAGGGCATGTGCAGCCTGTGCTGCACCACCGCAGCCTCCCACAGCCTGGGCACAGAGATGGCCTGGATTTTTAACTTCACTGCGAGATTGCTTTCACACATTCAAAGTGAAATAACCACAAATACCACAGCATTTAATGCCTGGGTATCCCACAGCCATTATCAGTGCTTTCATTGTGGCTACCCTGATCAGTAGTGGTGGAAATTATGCCACACCACTAGTGGATTACTGCCCATAAAACTCAGTCCTATGAGACTAAGAACAATTCAGCAACAAAATTTCAGAGAGACCATTTTCATCTTATCTCAAAAAGCATCTAATTTGAGTGTTAAAACTCCAGAAAAAGTGATATTATAGAGATCTACCCCCTTTTACTGATATTATATAGTTAATGGAGCTTCTTGTCAGTGTTTTGAAGAACATAGTTCCAAGTGAAACAGCCATAAAAAGTATTTTTTAACCCCTTCACAGTTTAAAAACAGGAATGTGAATAACACAACACACAAAGAATTGTGCTGGAATTTTGATTTCTCTTACCATACACATCTCTATTAAAATATCAATCATATGCTCTTACACCTTATTTTCCCGTATTTTTTTTACTGTTTGCCAAATATGAAACTCCATCCATCTCTGAAATCAGTACAAAATACCATAAAATATATCTATTGCAATCTCTGACATTATCTGAAGATTAAAAAACATAAAAGATGCTTTTCTCTAAGAAAAGAGCCAAAGCAGAAAGACTTGCTGCTCTACGTTTTTCAATACACGCCACAACAGGATTAAAAGACCCCCTGAAGCTACTCTAGTAGGCCTGAAAGCCTGAAGTTACTCTACTTATAATTGTATTCATGAAAAATTTAATACTTAGAGGCGGCTAATGCAGTAGAAGCAACCTCCAAATATCAAGATTCCCAGCACTATTCTATTATGTGGTCTTTTGCTAGAGGTGAATAACCTCTGAGTCCCACAACTTCTGGTTGTCACTTTCAAGCACAAGCAAGTTAGGAAGTGAAAAAGGACTACTGGAAAATGGAAGATTATTGAAAGTAAGACTGAAGAAGAATGAACTAGTACGTTGAATTTACACAGAAAAATGGGTTTGAATTTAAGAGGAATCTTTCTCCTTTATTTCAATCACCCGAAATGATCCCCCTGGTGCTCTGGTATTAAAAGAACATCTATAAAACAGCCAGCAGACTTCAGCATATGCCGCAGTTCAGACCAACACTATGTCACAGGAACTGCAGCACTCCAGCAGCTTTTCTATCCCAGTAGCAGAAACAAGGTTGAACACACACATTTTGTTAAGCACAAGCAAAATGCACTTTTCATCAGAGAATAAGATAATTCAGCACTCCTCCTAAATAGCATTACAGTTTTCGGTTTCCAGTTGCCTTTGGCTGTATCTATGTCAACCATAGTAGAGATACCTCACACCAAGCCTTTGCTTTAATGACTGTCTGCAGTGTTCCTGTGGTGGAAGTACGAGAGCCAGCAGGTGCTGGAGCATCTGAGCAAGGCTGTCATTACCCACAAATGCAGTGTGGAACTGGAGAAAGACAACCCACGCAGACAAGTTACTAAGCAACTCAGAGACATCAACCACTGCTCTCAGCATGTGATTCCAGCAGATGACCTGCAAGTCAGCAACCAGAACCATTCCCAGGTTTAACCACGCATTACGTGCCTGGCCAGTCTCTACAATACAAAACTGAAATATTAGAAATGCCGCTGTACAAGCTACAGAAGCGGTTTCATTGTATTACGATGTTCTTTACCATACTTATGACATTTAGAATCTTGAAGTAATGGAATTTTCATCTGTGTACCACACTGAACTTTTAACAGATGCCTATCTTCAATATATGAAAAGCCAAGAACAGAAACTTATTTTAGATATATCAAAGATATCAACACATAACTTCATCCCATGTAAGTTTCTGCAATTCAAAAACCTGCAAAACTTCAGCAATATTCTAATTCACTTTCTAGCCTATGTCCAATTGTTACCAATTACCTAAATAAATGCTTACAATGAACTGGGATTTCTTTCCCAGACTACATTTCAACTGATTTTAGCAGCAATTATTTTCTATGCCTCTTGCTGTGGGAATAGTGGCATAAACAATTACAACAGTGAATGACTAAGTAGGCAGAAGCTGATAGATGGCAATAAAGCTTACAGTCCTACAAAAATCTTCAGGGAAAAAAAGAAAAAGAAAAAACCTAGAAAAGGGATGTTGTACAATGTCATTTGAACAATAAAAAAGGCCTTAAATCAGAAATCTTGTAATATTTAAATAAGGTGACATATTTACTGCTTTAAAAACTCATCCCATCTCTTTTTTTTCACTCAACAGATAAATCAGTAGGACACTCCTAATGTTTCACTGCATTATGGCTAATGTTTCCATCAAATAAAGCAGTAACAGCAATCTTAACTGAAATTGTCATCTAAAAAATAGCAAATTTGTCATTTTGTCATAGCAAAGATCAGGCATTCAAGGGGTTTTTTCCAAGACAAAAAAAATATCCCTTATTTGCTATAATTCGCCTTCCGATCACACACGCACTTCTACTGGGAAACATTTAGTGCTTGAAATCCATCTGTGAACTATGGAAAAGATATTATTTCTTCTTATTTTACAACAGCTCTGTCAGAGCAAACACATCACCTACTAATATTCAGACTAATTACTTGTAGTATTATATCTATTCCTGACTAGAATGGTTACATTTTGATTTTAAAAGTTTGTGTCAGGAATACAACCAACCCAGTATTATTCAGCAAAACTGAACCACAAAATATGTAGATGAAACCGTCTTTTTTTTATCCCTCTAGGCCAGTAAAAGCTATTTAATTATTTAAAAATTCAATTTAATTTTTGAGGACATATACACAGAGTGAATCTTCAGAGACAACAGCAGTGTCTCCTCTGTTTAATTTATTCTTTATATTAGTATTGCAGTCCTAATGTTTTCATTATTTGGACTTTAATCTGCTGATTACTTTTTTGACATAGGTTTATTAATGAATGGGTTTAGTGCACCCAATTAGTGCCTTTAATTATTGGTTCCTTGCTGGGTTTTCCCTTTCTTTTGTAGCTGCCTTTGGTAAGCAGCCTTCAACTACTTTTTTAGTTTCTTCTTGCACTTTTCTTAAAGATAGTGCATTTGCTTCTGTAAAAACAACAAAAGTATATCTATGACAGCAGCAAACGTTAAACAACACTTTCACAACTGGCATTCTTACCAAGGTCATTACACTCAATATTGTTCCTCTTTCCATTGTTCTTCGTCACATTTGAGAGTGATGCTCTCACAGCCAGACCCTCATTCACATGCTTTATTTTCACGTGCCTCCTCTCCACGTTATACTGCAGCTCTTGTAAACACCATGGTGTTACACAGACCACGGAGTGACACATCCGTTTACTCACATCGCTTCTGATTTTCCCTATGCGGCAGCTGATTGCCAAGGGTTCAGTAAGTTATTTGTTAGGAGGACAGAGGGATGGAGGTGTGGGGATTGGCAGCACTGAAACTAATTTGAGTCAGCTACTTAAGAAAACACTTTTCTTTTTGTATTATAATCTGGCAGGGCTTTTCAGCAGGGGATGCCTAACTCTGAAACTGGTTGATTCCGCAAAACTACACAACACTGACCTTCACAAAAGGACGCAAAATGTTCCAGTTCTCTCACAATTTTTCAAGGCAAGGACGGCTAGTAAGGAACAAGCAGACCAGATTGGGAAGGTCTGTAGCTTTCCTGAAAACTGCTGCTAATATTTTTGTTTCGTACGCTAGGTTAATAGTATACTTCAGCTGCTCGTCAGGTAGATATTCTGGCATAGTATTTTATTTCAACTTATCTTGCCTATCTTAACTTCTCAACAACAACAGCTTTCTGGAAATAAGTCTAGCTGACCTTTGCCACTCCTGTCTAATAACAAATTAATTCTGTTCATAACGCAAAAGTACAGACCTCAGAGTCTTCAGCTTTCTCATCATTCAGAGTGAAAAGAGAAGCAACCTCGCTAAAAGCAGCACTCTTAGAAAGAAATGCAATTTGACAGGAATGCAACCAGCCTTCATAATTATTCTTCTTTTATCCTCTATCAGTCCATTTGGGTAGTTTTTTTAACTACCATGGAAATACATAATCCATGCTTTGTCATGCAGATCTCCTATGTGTTTTTAGGCCAAGACCACAAAAGCAGTGGCAGACCAACCAGCTAATCACATTCTTCAACTTACAACCTCAGGCAAATGACCTTAAATGCTGCAAAACATAATCTTCATCAAATCCAAATAAAAGTAATAATTAATTCAGTACTGTTAACATTCAAAAACTTAAGAACTGTCCTGAGGACACGGCAGAATGTTAAATATACTAAAATCAGCCTTGAAAGAAAATACAGCAATGAAGAGACAAAATATCTTTCTCACAAGTCCTCTCCACTGCACATCACTTAAAAGTGAATTTTAACTTGCATATTTAAGTTTCATCAAAGTTAAAGGAAGAAAAGTCAACACTTTGGCTTCTTTCACAATGGAACAAATACGAGCTCTAGGAAATAGCTCAGGATTTCCTGCCACAATTTGCTATATCTCATCACAAATTCCACAACGCAGGGTCCTCACGTTTCCCTCATTACCAGTGCTGTTCCCCTCTGCCTCCCACTAAGTGTGCCAGGGAACCCCGCCGTGATGGTTCCAGGTGGGCAAGCAGCCGAGCCCGGCAGCAACTGCTCCCCAGGCACACACCAACTCAAACCTCGCTCCTTTCCTCAGTCACAAATTTTCACACAACTAGCAGGAACTAATTGCCTCTTCCTCTGAGTTTTTTTACAGCTGTTAAATGTGGAGAGGGAGGCTCCAATGTGGCAATGAGGGGCGGACAGAGCTAGAAGCAAACAGTGATCACAGAAACTGCAGCACTTGGGACAATACACTGCAGATCTGGCAAAGTTAAAGCTTTTGTTTCTGACTCAAGGCTTAGATAAAAAGTGTGTACAGCCAAAATAATCCGTTCTTGATTATGCTTGGGATTTCCTGACCTTTGTGTTCAGACAGCACAGTTTCTGACAGTAGGGTGGAAGATTACCAGCCAGTTTTCACTGCAGTTATTTTAGTATTAATCACAGTGTATAATCCCATGCACCTTCATTTGCTTCCAATGCATTTCCTTGGTCAAATTCCAGAGGAAGTTGGCTAAAACTGCCCAGTTGTAATACTAAGCAACAAGCATGGCCTGATGAACCTGGTGAAGTTCCTGTCTGCTTTTGATCATTTACTAGGGCTGAGAAACTCAAACCCAGAAAATTGTGTCAAGTTACACTATTCTTTAAACAAAGATGTAGCTTTACTTGTTTTAGCCTCCATATATTCAAAATGCTAAGAAAAGCATCCAAGGCTGCAGATATGTTATCTGTGTCATAAGACAGAGGTGGTATTATTTTCACACAATGAAAAAAAAATCTTTTTTTTCTGTAAATGAGGATGTTAAACAACAATTAACATGCTGCAGGCAGCTCCACTAAGATCACATAGTTTAGATTTTCTAAGACAGATGACTTCAGCAATTTTTGAAGCATGCATAGTATTCAGGAAATAACCATGCAAGAACTGAAGTCCTGAAATACCAACAAATTTCAGGAAATAAAGCTGTAATCAGTAGATAAAGCTGGAATGACACACAAAAAAAATGACAAGAACAAGAAACCTATTTAACTGTCTCTGGCTCCTGAAACAATCCCCAGTGAGACAAGAGCTGCTACAAAGTTCAATTATACCAAACTACCATAAATTAACACAAGTTTATGGATATTACCTTAAAAGATTCTAAGCATGTGCTTTAAAGCAAATTTATCAGAATGTGAGTTTTGATGTATTTTTTTCCATGAGAACTTTACAATAATGCATCAGAAAAATCAGAATAATTAATTTTAAAAATTACATTTGTGAATGTAACTAAAATCTACTCAAAGACATGCAGTAACTACCTGGAAAAAAATCACAAAACACTAAATCTGAAGTGGGAGGTCATAACTAAAATATTCAATAGCACACTGTGAACAACCTTTCAGAAAGCTGCACCATCCCCAAACTGACTTTGAGGATGATGGAAGGACTGAGGAAGAAACATTAAGTAATACAGAGCATTACACAGCGATGTCAGCAACATTCAGTGAGCCAGACACTAAGTATATAATCACTTTGACAAACATGTAGAAAAACTTGCACTTAGAAGGAAAGAATGAGTATGGAGAACAAGGACCTCTATGCCAGGAAGGAAGGACAGAAAATATCAACAAGAAGGGAGTTTCAAAACCAATACAAACCCAACCAAACACACCAACCCAAACAAACCCAGACAATTAAACAATAGTGGGTTCTTCATAGAACCATGGGGCAAAAGAAACAAACATGCACTGCCTGGACATTAAATGCTGGGATTCAGAGAGAACTAAAGTGTGCTACAGCCTGGACTATGAAGGCAGACAGATCAAACACAAACTCCCGTCCCCATTCCCTTCTGGTATTATAATCTACACATCACGTAAAAAATTCCATAAACCCCAAACCAGATCAGCTTCCTTTAAAAGAAAAGAGAAACAAAAGAAGGAAACTGGCCTTTTAACAGGCAATTAATAATACTTTACCCTTTCTTTTTTTGTTCAACATACTTTTCAACATCAAATTATTCTTAGGCCTGGAACACCGGGGAAGTTCTTGCCTAGTAAAATCAACTTTTCACTACAGCAAACTGCAAACTGTGTTGATTTTCTCAACAAAAAACCAAATTTCCACAAGAACTCCAAGACAAAGGATAAAGACTACTAAAACTTCAGTGAAGCCCTCAATCAGGACACAGAAATGAGAAGTGTGGATATTATTATGCAACAAAACACAGAAAATTAAAAGCTTTAAGAAGGTGCAACCCTTAAGGTTAAAAATATTTAGCCGCCAGAATTGAAATTAGTAACCTCTGAAATCTTCTATGAACTCCAGCAGCTTCCAACATTGCACAAGCCACTGTGCTGTACAGAAACTCACCACAATGTGTTATGATACATATACGAATTTCTGCTTTGCCAAAACAGAGTTATATACTTCTTTATCAAATCACCAGCCGTTTCAAAGGTAAAAAGCTATAGAAATTCACTGGTTTTGTAGCAAGAGCGTAATGGCTATTTGATTATGGGTATCAGAAAGCAGCACCTACTTCCAAGTTTCTAAGCACTGTTATTATCTGTTACATGACTTCAGTACTCCACAGTGCATCTTTTAATTTCATAATATTACCTGGTGGTTGCAGTGTGGGAATATGATCCTAATTTTAAGATAAGAACTTATTCAAGTAATATTAAAATGCTGGGCAGAGATAGCCAGAAAGCCAGCTAACGCCAATGCATAAAAATCACAAATGAAAGACATCCTTGAAAGGTTCTTCTCTTACAGTCTTTAAACAAAGTAACTGAAAAATGGATGCAATATATTAGCAGAAACAATAGAGCAACACAAGAAAGGCGGGGTTCTCTCAAAGGTGAACATTTATTCCTCAAATCCAGCACTAATAAGACTATAAATTGCCAACAGCAACAAAAGGAGAGTTATGAACTCATCAAGGTGGGTTCCCTCTTAGCGCGAGTTGACCCTGAGCTCAAAATTTCCTGCTACACAATCATAATGCAGAAGGCCTGGAAGACTTCTGTGGGAGAGAGCCACTAACTGCAGACTTTTTATGAAAAAAGCTCCAACAGTCTGCCTTAAAACCACCTCAACAAAGTTTTCACATAAATCAGTTAATACTGGTAGATACAGGAATTCTATTATTGTATTTTACAGAAATAGAGAGTCACCCAATATTTGCAAGAGCATGCACACTAACCTGCATATACTAACATTTTACATTTCCAGAATAAAGAGTAATTAAGTTGTTTTAATTCTCTTTTGTAAATTATTTATCACTGTATTATGTATCTAATTTATCAAAATAGCTATTATATTTGAATTAACTAAGTTCCTGCCACACTGTCATTTGATATGATTTGTGTTTGTGTAAGACCAACCCGCACCACAATGACATCTGCACATACAGCTGGAACTTCACTGCAGGATTTCAGATTTCCCCTTTCTTCTTTTACAACTACACTGTGGAGAGGGAGATACTGAACATCAGGGGTTTGCAATGATCAAATCGCTAAATCGCCCAATCTAATATGCAGACAGAGGACTGTTCTTGTAAGATTTCAATTTCAGAAGTTTGCATTTCTTTAAGAAAATAAATCCTCTGCCATGCATGCACTCTCACAGCAGCTAAAACATTATCTTTTTGCCAACATCTTCTCAGTGTTAATCCAGTGATCTCATCTGTGCCAATATTATTGGATTGTTCATCTCTCTGCATGTTCGTGCAACTGAACTGCTGGAATTGTATCTTGCCTATGAGCTCACAGGTCACAATCAGCCACCTGAGCAACTACTCTACTTTCTGGTTGACTTTACGATTCACCCAACCTCTGATCCACAAGGAATTCATCCCAAACACTTTGCAGCAACACTAGCAAACAGCTACAAAATGCCTTACTGCATGGATTCCCAAATGATTCAAGAACAAACCTGTCCCATTTCATATTCCTGATTTCAGAAGATTTGTGCCCCACTTCACAGCTGAGGAAAGAGTGTTTGACCTGGAAAATAGCACTGACTTTCCTTTAATGGGAAGAGAAGCTTGTAAAAGCTGGCTATGCCTCGAACACATGAGCAGAATAGTAAGTACACTATTGCTTGGATAACAGGAGGTGACCAGTCTTTAGATTCCCAAGAACATTTCAGAGCTTAGCTAACTAAGTCCCTGAAGAGATGCTCATTTTTAAAAGGCAAGTAAATGTAACAATATCTCAGGCTGAGGTCTACCCACTTGAACAAAAGTGCCCTTACTTCCACAGCAAGAGGCCACTAAATGGATTGTCTACCAAAGGAAGCCCTGACAAAAAAAACAAAAGGGGGGGGGAAAAGTAATAATCAGGTGAGTGACTGAAAGACACCATGTAGCTTTCAAAGGCAGCCGGAGATGGACATCATTTTCCCATTCTCCCAAGGGAACTGTAAATTTACCTACCATTTTGACAGAACACTTACAGCAGAAATCACATATCCAGATGGACATTTCAGACATTACCTGAAGCTTTTTGAGGAAGATTTATGTTTTTCTTTGGGGTATCCCTTGTTAATATGGCTCATTCTTAGAAATAAACAAAATGTTTTCAACTGCTACATTCTGTTTTGGTTTCAGCCAGCTTGGAAGCAAGTTCTGCTCAGCACAGCAGTATCTTCTTATCCTGGCAAAAGACTTCATGATACTCTCCACTTGTTATTAAATTCCACAAACGTATTTTTGCAGAAAACAGCACGGCAAGACCAGATGAGAATGGCTGTTCCTTTTACTGCAGGGGAATATCATCAGAGGGGCACTGGCTCCACTGGAGACTAAAAGCAATATATTAGGTGAGAGAGTATTTATCAATTATCTGAGGAGACCAGTGGCAAATACAGGTACAAATACAGGCTTTCATGATGTAATCACCTGTAGCCTAAGAGTTGAGCTTTTTTGTCAGACATGGATTTCAGCTCCTGAAGTCTTGGGATACTAACTTTTAAGGTATAAGGGGGAGGGAAATGATAACCTAAAGGATTAAAACCATGAAGTCAAAGTCAAAAACCTTCTAATGCTGACAATACAATCAAAATACTCAACAATAAAATACAGTATCACTTTTTGGTTTTGCTAGATAACTTAGCAGACTTTAGTGTACAACAGACATTTTTGGCAGAATAAGCCAAAGAATTGTTAAAAGGAACACAAGCATTAATGAAGCTCTGGAAAATCTGCCATTTTATACGAGACCTATGAAGTCAAAATAACTATTTATTTCAGAAGATTTCACAGGCAGTTCACTCATTTTCTAAGGAATTTGAACAACAGTAAGACTTCCAACAATAGGTAATTTCTTCATCTAGCAAAAAAAAGCATAATGAAATACAACAGAACAGAACCTCAAAGCATAAACAAACTCAAATTAGAAATAGGTATTCATTTAAATTATCTAAGTGAGAGTAATTCACCACTAAAACCCCAGGATCTGTATTCTTCAGCCATCAGATAGACCCCTGTATCAACATCTTTCCACATACAGGTCCAAAAAATAGCGTGAAATGTAATAGGAAAGCCTGAGTAGGCAACAGAGAAAATTAAAATCTGCAAATCTATAAATTAATTGAATTGTTAATGGACTTTCTTACAGACGAGTCACAGGACAGACTTTATAGCTTTCAGAGGAAAAATTAGAGAAGCAGAAATTTAAGAGTTCTGTACCAACACAGCAATTACCATGTGAAGAAATTAGATAAACTGACTAGGCAAGAACCTTTTTAAAGCACAGAAAATTATCCCAAGTTTGGGTGAATTCAACCAGAAGAGTTTCTCACATTACATTTTGGTCCCTGTAGTAAAGCTTCTAAATACTAGATATCTCATTAGCAGGTTTAATAAGAAATTTAAAGAGGAGAATGGAGTATTGGAGTGAAAGCTTTTTTACTTTTTAAAATTGGAATCCTAAATAATGTTGTTTCCCTTTGCAGAAAGGGAAAGAAATCCTAGGATATGTAAACCTAATATTCTTCCCATGCTAATAGCCTTTCTGCTGCCTTCTCCTTTCAGAGAAAGCATCTACTCCATATAGTAACTTTAAACAAACAAAAAAACCCACGACAAAAGCACCCTGAGGTCAAAACAAAACTGGAAAGCTGATTTATAGGTGGGATGGAGGTGTATTCAAAATCACAGATTTATCAAAAAATCATCATACAGCAAAGGAATTTAACGGCAAGCATCTCAACTGATAAGAAATCTCAACTACAAAATAGTTCCAATAATTGCAAGCCATCCTCACAAATACAACACATCCCTTTTTATGAAGAATATTTCAGAATCTTAAACACTCATCTACAAACCTCAATCAATCCCAGTACATTTTGTTTCTTTTTTTTTCCTCTCCTTTTTTTTTTTTTTTGGAAACTTCAGTAAATGTTCCCTGGGGCAAAGCTCACATAAAAACTATAGTATGTCTCCTGGTGCTAAACCTTCTGTGAATCAAGCTTTTAGATATTTGCAACGCTCTGGCATCAAGACGTTCATACAACTCTGAATTATTTATTCATCAATCTTTGTGCAACTTCCCAAACACCAATGGAGACCAAGACGATTTCAGCTATTTGATGTTACATCTTCTCAAGTGGCTGAAGAGGCTATAAAGCACCCCATTGCTTAAGCCTGCCATCTCAGTTCCATTAGCAGTAAAGACCTCTCCATTCAAACTGCTAAGTAAATCCTCCGAGAGCCCGGGGACTGTTTCATGCTTGAAAGCAACTGTTAAGAATTTGACAACAACCAAACTGTTCCTATTTAATCCTTCTCCCAAGGTAAAAAGAATTATAGGTAAACATATGCCTTCATTATTTGCTTTGCTGCATTTCAATACTCAATCCCACACAAAATTGCCAGCCAAGGATTTAATGCAATCTCTTCTGTATTTCAGAGCTATTGCTTTTACAGAATGGAAAAAGCTTAATAAGGGCTGTAGAGTTGGTTAGCAAACAACTCTATTTTCTATAACACACCCTAGAGATTTTGCAGAGGTAACTTTAATAATGCAAGAAGTTTGAGACTTTTTTTTCAAGTTAGGATTTTCAGGTAAACCAGAATAGTTGTTAGTCCACTCAGTCTGCCAATCATTGTTTTTCTCTTCAATTAAAAGAAAAAAAATTGATCTGTTACAGAGTACAAGTACTCTTGTTTTAGAACATACAGAGATTTACATAAGCTTTTGGGTTAGTAATATGCATGCTAATCAAACACTAGACTATCGAAGAAAGCTTCTTAGATAAATTCTGGAATGCATTAAAATGAAAATTTCAAGCCTTTGGTCAGGTTTTTGATTCAGGAATCAAAGTACTTCAAAATTTTTCAATGAGATCAACACTGTTACTTCGTGTGTACAGTGTTCTCACCCACGCAGCCACTACCTAATCCTTCTTCTTTTCCAACAAAGATGGAGCATTACATATAGAGAATAACGACTGAATGAAAATAAACACACACTTAGGTTCCATGAGGAAAAAGTGTATTAACTCAATTAATATTTCTTTTTAAATTGAGGGTAGAAAATTATCCCAAAAAAGCAGACAGCCTTTCACAGGAATTTATTTGGACTGTATTCTTGTTTGGAGACAAAACCAAGGCTAACATTAAATTGAGGAGTGTATTTAAACAGACAAAAGAAATTCACAATTTAAAAGGAAGGCTGTGGATAATTCATCAGACATTAGAGACCAAAGGCTAAATCCAGGTCTCTCATTAATTTTCATGGATTCAGACTTAATATACAGTACAGCAGACGTATCATTTACATATACTACAACAGATACTGAATGTATAGATTATTTTGGATGTAATAGTTGTACCCTGCCATAGGAATTTTATGACAAAGCAAAAGGAGGGTGAATCATACATCGAATTAACACGGGACAACTAATCACTGGAAAAGCTAAACCCAAAAATCAGAAACTTCAATGCTTACACTTAAAGTCAAAACCAAAATTCCCAAATTATTTCTCACACCGTGCATCACTTGTCATACCCCACTTTCTAGTGGGTTTCCCACACACATCTGTCTTGAGTTTTTATAACCAAAAAAATGTTTATTCTATTCCATATGTTGAAACCTGTTTGGGAGGTATTTTTTCTTTATCTGTTGTAACTCCATGAGAGAGGGGGTGACTGCTTTTCTGATAACAAGCATTCTGTTGAAACCGGGTGGGGAATTGTTTCTTATCTCTGTTCACTCTACCACTACCTCCAAGAAGATATCTTCTGTTAAGAGGGCCATTAAAGGTCACCAATGACATGACACAATTCATCATCCTATTGTGAGATGCTCCACCCAGGGAGGAGGAGCCAAACCATTTCCACCTAGATAAAAAGGAGCCACAAGTGTCACCAGACAGCCAGTGTTCCCACAGGACTCCCAAAGGAAGACTGGATCCATCACTGGACCCTTGGCTCCACAGGATCATCTCTGCTTCCAACAGGACTACATCAGCCACTCCAGGAGGGCTTTTTAATATCCCTAGTAAAGAACTCCTATACCTATTCCCAAAATCTTTGCCTGGCAGCCATTTAATTGCAAATTTATAATAATTTGGAAAGGGAGAGAGGGGGCTTACATTCCAAGGGAGACTCCAATCTTCCCTGGGAGATACCTGTCTATCCAAACCAAGACATCTTAGTGAGCAAAGCCCCTTATTAACTTTTATAATACTTCCTGCAAGTAAACAAGGAGGTCATGGCAAACAGGATATTTGAAGACACTCAGACAGTTACTGTAAGGCTAATTATGCTATTTAATGGAAAAGAAAGCCTACTTCCTAGCCTAATTTAAGCAGCAAGAAAAAGCCACCACTGGCTTTAAAAGCTGCAGCTTTCTGCACCATTCAATTAGGCTTTTTTTTTCTGCACATTCACACATTAAAACTTCTTGTTCTCTTCATAAACATTTAAATAATAAATTCCCTTTTCTGCTCTGTACTGCTTAAGGAAATGGGCACAGTACAGCCTTTATATTACTTCTATGCTCTTCTGCCATGTCAAGTCTCTACAGATGTCTTGGTTGTGCTTAACACAGTCCTAAAGCACTGCTGAACGTATTATGCCTGGAGCAGAAGATTAAAAGAAGTACCTTAATAGTTGCTGCTTTTCTTTTACATCAACTCTTTAGAAACATCTAAAAACAATTTAACATTAAAAACATCATTTGTTTTCCTTTCTAGCTCATGGCTCTGTTCTCACCCATGCTTCCCTTTACAATGACATTTCAGTACAACAGTGCACTAAATTACTACCTTTTGAAGGGAAAAAATATAACTAATAATATGTCATTTTACTCCCATAAAGAAGCTCAAGTGAGGACTTAGGTGAATTGACACTTAAGTAAATATTTTGAGACTCCTTCAATACATTCAGGATATGTCAGGTTTCTTATTACTCTTCCTCAGAAATGCTGCTCCTCTGAGGAGCTTCCTTCTTAGCAAAATTCTATTCTCTTGCTAAAAAGTGGTAAAGTAAGCGCACAGTAAGTACAATAAATGTTAACAGCAAACTCCTTCATTCAAATGGAAATGAAAAAGAAAGGTAGTGACGGAGAGTAAATAATCTTCAATGATCTTCCTCAGGTGCCTTCACAAAGTTTTCCACATTTGTTCCATACTGTATCATCAGTATTTAGCATCATTAAAAACACTGCACAGTATAATAGAAGAGTTCACACACAGTAATCAAGTACAGAGTGTGAAAGCAAAACATGTCATTGTAAACAAATAAAGATAATCAGTCACTGAATAGCCTCCTTCTTGACTTCATGGTTACTGCCAGACACAGGTGTCTGCTACATTATAAACCGGAGATAAAGCTAATCAGAATCTGATCTAGATGCACTTTTTTTAGAAATTGTTCTAGTAGTGCTGCTCTGATCAACAATTTGTTCTCTGCATTGTTGACCTCATCTCTTACCTGCTTGTAGGCTTCTCCCGTGTGGAAGCAACCCTCTTGTTAGAGGGCAGAAATGAGCCAAGACACAGACTCCATGTTTATGACAGCATGAAAAGGGTCCTGGTTTATTCCTCTTTACAGCTTGGTCATCCTGACACCAACTATTCACTGACTCTGGCTTTAGCACGCTCCTATCGTAGGTTTCCCTTGCAGCCTCTGACTGCTGGTTATTTCTTGCTAAACTATGACTGCGTGTATTAGTTTGCAGACTCTGAATGCAGGCTTTTACCTAGCTAGACTATGACTGCAGGTTCTAACAACAGGCTCTAACTGCAGATCCACTGACCTCACAGCAGTAATTCTCTCTCCCCATGATCCTTCTTGTTCCCTCTTCTTCAAGGTTTCTCCTCCATCATGGTCTTCCCTCACTAGCTAACCCACTCCCTTTTATCACAGTTATCCTTATTGGATATAGCTGTGACTCATCCGGGGTGAGGCTGTATTTGGGTAATTAACACAGCTGATACTTACCAGGGTCCAGGTCACCTGTCTTGCCTTCTTCTACACGCCTGGGCCAAATGCATCTACTGCTCTGCTTACACAGGACTGGCCATGATTGATGCCCCTTTGATTCAGAAGTCCTGTCCTGCTTCTCACAATTAATGGTAACAGCTTTCTTGCTTTCTGTCTGCTCTCGTGCTCCTTTCTTCTGTGTTGTAGTACAGTACCCCTAAACAATCATCAACTGCTCCTTTACCCTAAAGACAGCACTGGGGGACAAGAAACTTGGGAGCTAGGTACATATATGTGTGTGTATATATATATATCTCCATCATGTATATCCCTCCTAAAAAATTCAATAAGACACAATCATCTATATTCAACATCTGTATATTTCTTTCTATAATTATAATATTGTACAGTCCACAAACAGCCTAAGCACTAAATGATACACTGTAGCTGTTGCCAAGGCAGCAGCAGATTTACATGGCTGAAATCTAGCCAGTGTACCACCCTGGTAAATTATCAATAATTAAGCTGCTTCTCTGTTAAGGCTGCCACAGATTTAAAAAAAAAAAATAGAAATCTTCATTTGTTGTGAAAACCTCACATGAAATAAAGTCCATATGGTAAAAAGACCATGTATTTTCTAGCTTTTCGAACATTTGTGACAATTGTCTTTAGAAAGTGCAGCAAAGACTCATGGGCTGTGTGCTCCGTGTTCAGGAAAGAATAACAAACCCCAAACCAGTTGCGTCAAAACTGTTTCATAACCAGTTTCACA
Source organism: Cyanoderma ruficeps (assembly GCA_008694505.1). Lineage (NCBI taxonomy): Eukaryota > Metazoa > Chordata > Aves > Passeriformes > Timaliidae > Cyanoderma > Cyanoderma ruficeps. The sequence continues at coordinate 19,903,316 of VZDJ01007755.1, read as the reverse complement.
GCACACCATCATGCTTTATCTAGGTTAACTGCATTGCAGGTATTCCCAGCTTCGGGTAGTTTCAGGAAACTCCTATCTCTGTCCGTCTTTAACTCAATGGAAGTACTCCTAACAGCAAGAATTTACAAGACTTTCCCTCGGAAAAAAATAAATTAACAAAGTAGAGGTTTGTTACTGCTTTTTCCTGGCTGAAACTGGTGAAGAGTAAAAATAACAGAGATTTTATTCTGCAGCAAATCAGGAATAAAACTTTGCAAAAACACTTTACAAGTCTAGCACAGAATTCTCCACATATTACCCAATTATAATGAAGACCAGCTGTGAGAAGTTTCAAAAACTTTTCCAGAACTTACTTCCAAAGTGGCTGGGTTTATCTGTACAGAGTTTTTGAAAAACAGAAAACAAAGTCTCAGTAAATTGTGTATCAGAAAGACAGCACAACATTCCATACTCCAACACAGAATATCAAGGCCATAGCAAATTAATATCAGCTTAACTGATTTTATTAGAATTTCCTGTCATTATGTTAATAAAAAATTAGTGGCAAATTAGTATGTCACAGTAGTTGCATTACAAGACGGTGATATTGAAACATGATCATTTAAATGAGACTGTTAAAAATATACTTAAGCAGAAGATTATTTGCACAAGAAGCTTCATAACTGATATCAGACTTGTTTAATTAAAACAAAAAATTAGGCTAATTTTTTCTGCTATCTCTCTAGATCAGTCCAATCCAAGCATACCAGATAAGCATTCTAATCTATACAGTGTAGTATTTCAGTGGATTTTTAAAACTTCTACAAATTTCAAATGAAATTTGCTTTCAGGGGGTTTACATTGCATAAGATTTCTCTAAATAAAATATGCCTGATGAAAGGACATAAGTGTAAAAGATAAAACTATTGTAAATTCCTGTGTTTAATTTTTGAGAGAAACAGAATTATGTGCATACTCACATTTATGTTGCCTGAAATTCATTTATGTAAAGTGCTACATTAGAAGCCATATTTTGCATCCATGGAGGTTTATCCAGCTCAAACACCTGAACTTCTCTTTCCTTTAGTCCATTTAATCTCTGCATTGGTTAAGGAGAACAAAAAATTCTATATAGGGGCCATATCCAATCTCATAAAGAGGCATTTTACCAGAATGCTTGCAGAAGACAATAAATTCATGTTTCACCACAACTGACAGCCTTCAAGAGCTTTTAAGGCATTCATAGTTGTTATGACATATTAGGAAAAAAAACCCAAAAAGTGCTGCATTAATCAATAAGGCAGATGATCCACATTTCCTCCATAAAATGAGGAAACTTACCTTCCTGTACAATGTGCTCTGGGATATACTGAAAGATAGCTATAGATGATGTGTGTGGAGAGAATAAGCATATGTCTTTTCAGCTTGGCACACATGCTAATTATTTTTTAACTTTAAATCATATGACATATTTATACTTTTTACCTAATATGTATTTTTATATATGTACCCCTGCAAAAATATTTTTTTAAAAATTAAAATATCTCTGGCTTTAAATAAGAACATTTAATTATATATTTATTAAAAAAGGGGAAATATTTACAAATTAACCTTGAAAATCTTATTATTAGAATGAATTAAGAGTTCACAATAAACACACTGACAAGTAGCAAGAAGGTTTTGCTTATTCCAAGGTTTTACTATTAAGTCATAAACATTTTGCTCATGCATATAGAATTTTGGCTAAACTATAACAATATGACCAAAGCATCTGAAAATTGGAAAAGCACCAAGACATCATCCTTCTCTTCTTAGACTATTGTCAACATTTAAGAAATGTTCAGAAAGCAGCAGTTCAGTTGCAAATATTAGACAAATCAATATAATTAAAAGCTGTTACATTAGAAACCAGCATTTACAGTAATCCCTAAAGGGATACCATTTCACCCACATTACCCTGAGAATCTGGTTTTCCTACTGCATCCAGCATAACTTTAAAAGAAAACAATACAGAAATACTCCAATTACAGAAGCTTTCTTTACCAGTAGTGACATGCACAACAAGCACTATGTCCATGAAGCAGCAATTGCATGACAGGAAATTATGGGAGATCTAATTAACATAAAATTTCAAAGAGTTTGAGAACTCAAAATAAAAAGAGGTGTGAATGTTACTGACTCTATTAAAAATACACACTCAAAACAATATGAATTGGACCTGATGATGTTTGTGGACCCCTTCCAACGCAGCATATTCTGTGATTCTGTATCATGCTACAAACAGCACAGGGGCAAAAAGTCCGGGCTCTATTAACAACTCAGTCACAAGCTTCAAAGGGAGGTAGGATAATGTGGTATGGTTAATATGCTTTCTTTGAGGTCTTCTGAAAAACTAAAGAACACTGCCTTGCTTCTGTCTTACTCGGTAATTCATTCTTCTGAAACGCCTTGGTGCGAAGTCAGAGTACATCAGCGCAAGAGTGCCTGCTACAGCCATAGGCAGCAGCGCTTGAATTCAGGTAATGAGAACTGGACTGTACAATACCACAAAGAGGGGAAAAGAACCACCAAAGGTTAAACATTTAAAAAGTAGAAAAAAATTAAACAGTCACAATAGCTGTCACATTTATGCATGCTCATCTAACTTTGAACAGCTGTGGCAATGTAATTTGCACCACCAACAACAAATTCTTGTCTCTGTGTGTACGTCTTCTACACTGTCTCTTGGGTTTTTATTGTTGTTTCTTCAAGTTTGTAAGATGCCAGCATCAGGAACAGCTACTGCAAGCCACCCAGTAACAGATGCTGAGGAGGAAGGGGAAATCTTTTAAAATAATCATCATCTTTTGACCAACTCAAAAGATTTTCTTGAATCTCCTGCAGTAGACAATAAAAGTGAAATGGAGTGTAATAAACACACAGCATAATGAAGTCAGAACTTGAATTCCATTTAAAATATGACATAAGATAGGCACACACAGAAAAAAAAATCCCAGGAGAAGGAATTTACAGCATAAGGCACCATAAAGACTGCATAGATAGTTTTCCTAGTGCAGTTGGAATACCTCCCAGCTGGGCTGTCTGCTCTGCTTTGCCAGCCCTGGTGGCTCACGCTGCTATTTCATCCGCACAGCCTTTCAAGAACCCCCTCTGCACAGCTGGTACAGAACTGACAGTACAATGTACATTCACACCTTAACCCAGATCACGTAACCTTATTCATACACAAATCCAAAAAGCAAGATAATACCGTGTTTTTCAAACAGTTAGCCACATTGCCAGTGTCTACTCCAAAGGGAATTAGTGCCATCTGATTTCACACACTGTAACTCCTGAGCACTCCTCTCCTAATGCTTATAGGTGGAGCGTTACTTGTCCTTCATTCAGCAATAATTCTTGATCTGTGCCCCAGAGATCCGAGGAGATCACAATCTAATAGTTCCACCTAGCCTTAAACTACATTATGTTACGCATTTGCAGCAAAACCAATTAACCACTGCAATTCCACCACATACTTAATAAATATTTAAAGTCAAAAGGTAATTTAGTCATAATATATAGGGCATTTTCTGCAAAGGACAGAATTTTAAATAATTCATTCCATATAAATGTACCCATAAGAGGCTGTATGCAACACCAATGCAAGAGCACTTGTCCAATCACACATTCGCCCAACACAAAAAAACCCCAGAAAACACCAAATAAGTAAATTATATTGTACAATCATCTGAATAAGATCCAAAGTCATGTGAAACAATCAATCACTAAACTTACATACACCATAGAAGTGTTTTTCACTGATGAAGTGTGCAAGTGAAGTATGCAAGACTGAAGAATTTTCCCACATCTGCCTGAAGAACTCAAGCATATAATATATACAGACCCTTCACAGCTGCAAAAAACTCAGTTTAATATTGTACATACATGTTAGAATTTGTTAAAATAGGTATAAAAATATATTAGCTTAAGTTCAATAGTATATAATTCATATATATATATACACACACACACACTTCTGTCATAAAAATAACAATCCAAATTATCCCATACACAGATCTACTGGACTGTTTTGAAAGATCAGTTATTTATTTGCTTTGTGCAATCATCCTGCTTAGGAAAAGGATAAAGCATCATGGTACTATTTTTTTTAAACTCACCATGTGGGATTTGTTTGCTTTTTAAGTTATACACACCATGGCTTCCGAAGGATGTCAAAAACAAAAGAGAAGCAACACATCAGCCTCAAACTTTGCTCCAATGCAGTTTTGCCAGTATCGACAGGTCAGATAACACCAACTAAGTGAATAAACAAATCTATTTTCATTTCATGCTCAATTAAAAACACAGTGGGTTGCCCAGACTGAAGAAAGTGTGGAACATTTAAAAAAAATCCCAAGAAGTTTCCTAATTTTAAAGTTGTTTTTTTTTAATTGCAAACTATCATTGCAAAGAAAGATACAACAGTACCAACTTACAGTCAACATGCATACAAGAACTTGAAAAATTAACCTGACATATGTTACGGAACCAAATTTACCTAAATCCATGTATAGTCAGGTACACAAAAAAAAACCTCTTCAGACAGCAAGTAAACTGTTTAGTTGTAACATACTATAACCAGATTTCAGGAATAAGCTGAAACATTTGAGTTTGTTGGTGCCTGTCATTTAACTTATTTTTTTCCCTTTCCTATACATAACAAATGAAATAAATACTTCTTTATGCTCCACATTCCTCACACATTTGTTTTTTCTTTCTCTTCTGCTTTGCAGTTTTCCATCCTGTGTTTTATATTCCCTTTCTTTTCCCAGTTCTGTTTATATCCCCCCTCTTTCTTCTCCATGTTTCAAATACCCCTGATGTACCAACAGCATTATATCAGATAAATTTAAATATTCTAAACAATATAATTACAGCCAAAAATACATGGAACTGTTGTTGACACTACTTGGAGACTCATGCATTTCTATTGATAACAGCTTTCAGCAGCAGCCAAGCTTCCCCGAGCTTAAAGCTCTCTTCTCCAAGCACCAAAAACCCAAGGCCGTCATCACATGCACAAACCACTGCACCAACATTTCTGTGAAGGCATTCCAGTCCTCAGCTACTGACAAGGAACCAAAGGAACAGTAAAATGGAAATGCAGTCCACCATTCATGCAGGGATAAATTTCAGTCCTACAAATAACCGTCTGTGGTGTAAAAAAGCCACTGTAAAATCAGCCAGAACTTGAAGTTTCAAATTGTAGCAGCTTCTGTTCAAAATGCCCTTCTCCTCCCACCAGCATACAGCACTCCACAAACAGCCACAATTACTACTAGAGCAAGAAGGATAGGATACTAATGCAGAAAAAAAAGGTTAAATAAAAGTAGTGTGTTGAGTCCTGAGAGTGTCAAATAATGAGACTGAGAATGGAAAAAAATACTGTAAATTTAGGAGGTTTGTTTTGTTTTGATTTTCCTGCTGGCCTGAGTCAAATGTTAGCTCTGGGGAAATGTTCACAGGTATCTTTTATGTACACCAACTCAATTATTCATAATTCTGCTGATGTGCAAGTGTAAAGTGGTGGTGGCTTTTAACTCCTTCATTTTTGCTTGCTTTGAACTGACAGTTCTTAAAATTGGCATTTATGTGTCCATATGAGACACAAATAATAGCAGCTACATGACTATTTCCCAAGCATGCTGCTTCATCTTCTGCATTTTATCCCCTCAGAAGACAAAATCAGCATGCTGTTACCTAAATCAGCAGCAACTGAATAAAAAGAACTCCTTTGCAATATTTTAAAGAATTAAAAAAAAAAATCTCAAAACATTTTAACCAGTGCAAGAATTGCATCTGGAATCTTTACTTTATGGCATTGATTCTGAAGAGCCTCTGGAGATTCTCAAAACACAGAAAGAAGAAAAGAAAGAAGACAGACATTTATTTTAGTAATTTGGGAAACCTCAGCTATTAGACACCAACTCCTAATTAGAAGTCTGACATGGTAATTAATTTAAACACAGAATAGCCTATAACCTTATCACTGTTCAGTGATTACTAGCAAGATGTTTTTACTGTGATTATAAACCCTAGAATTCTCTGAAAACATGAACTTTAATCCCCTGCAAATGACCATCATGTGTCATCTCATTACTTAGCACATTTCTGGCAAGAACAAAATTTATTGCCAAAAGGATAAAAAAGGAAAGAGAACAGCAAAGGAGACTTAAATTACATATGTCTCAAATGAACCAATACCCCTGTGAATAGCAGCACGCCCGGGATCTAAGCATGTCTAGTCAGGCCCATTCCTTGAGTCTTTTTTTATTTGTTCTCCAAACAAAGAGAAAGGTTCAGGTTTCTACAGCACTTGGAATTCATGGACCCCTACTGAAAGGGCAGCCAACAATAGTTACAGGAATTAGGAAACAAAAAAAAGTATAGGAAAAAATCTTCAGACGTGGTATAATAAACTCTAGTTCTTCTGCATCAGGAAAGCATGCTTGTGCCTGTGGTTCCTCTCCACAAACTCCTCTAGAGGCATCACTCATTCTTCCTTCCACTGCTTTCAAACTCCCCACAGCATCACAGAGAGTAACGACCTCTCTTTCCCTGCCAGTGTTATCTGGGACAAAACTCAGTTACAATTCTCTAATTCTTATCTTCAACTGCAGGTTTCTCTCCACTGGGACTTTTTTTAAAAATACATTTTACTGATTTTATTGGTTTTGCAATTTGTTTTTTGTTTAGTATTGTCCAGTCTTTTCTTTTTGCTGAACTTTTTAACTGAAAAAAGCACCTTTGTCAAGGAGAGCTCTAGCATTCTCTATTACTAAATAAGAATGATGGTACTACAGAATGAAAACTTCTGCTATTAAAGTAGTTAAGTCTATGCCTTTAAGCTACATGAATCTGAAAACCAAATTAAAATGTTTTCTGGAGCAACACTCTTCCTTGACATAGGTCATCATCTTATTTGAAAAAATAAGACAATGAGAAGTAGTCATTGTTCAGTGTGAGTACAACCATACTCACACTGAACAAAACTAGGACAGACAGCAACAGGAGTTTATATTACTGACACCCTTAAAAAGTATTTGTCAGTACTATGGAAAGGAATTAAGAAAGATCTTCCTAACAGATGCATTTCAAGTACAGTGCATTCAGAAACCTAAAAGAAAAATCCTTTAACTTATACCTTTTATATTTAAATATGCACTGGAATATTTCTTCTTGCACAAAAATACTACTCTAACTTACTGAAAAAAATTTAGAGATCATATTTTACAAGTTAATTTAATGCAAAGGGGCTGCAGAACCTCCCTCCATCCTTAACTCAAAACTCAACTGGACAACCGGAATAATACCACCTGGCTTTGAAATTAACTCTGTCAGCACCGAGCAGATGATGGGCTGGAAAACCCTCAGAAGACTCTTCCTACTCTAATTGTTTCACAACTCTAAACCCTCCCAAAACCAACTGAAAAGACACTGCAGCACATAAATCCAAAGCATTACTACTGATCTCTTAAAAGAGGTCTTCTGCTTCTACCGACACAGGATACTGAGTGGGATGGCATTTCTCCAACTCCACATCTACATTTCACAGTCTCTGAAAAGCTGTTAGACCAGCAATACTCATTCTCTGAGGTGGAAAAAACTAGTAAGTGTGAACCAGAGCTGTGTTACTGCTCCTCCTCTTGGTTTCTAGATCTGCTTCTTGGAGGCAAAGTCTGTCAAGAAATATCCAGGAAAACCTGACAGCAAGAACTTCATAGTCGAGCCTCATTTGGCAGAGACTGGCATCTTCTGGCTTCATCTTCTACCTCCATCTGGTGAGGCTGCCTTTCAAGATTACAAAAGACAGTCAAAACACAACAAAGACAGAAAGCCACTGTTGCCAAAAGCCAATCATGAGTAAATTTCTCTCTTTTTAGGTCTAAATGGTAATTGCTCTAGCGCCAGATTCTACCTGTCACTGCTCAGAAGCAGGTGATGTATGAAGTAGCTATCTACTCATTGCAGTGCTCATCATAATGAGAATATGGCTCATTTACAATTTTTGCCTATTAACTTCTGGTAGCACACTATTTATATAAACCAATTTGGCATAAACATCAAAGTTGTAACGTATGCATTTTTTGTTTCATCTCGTACATTGCTTTTTTTTTTTTCATTGGTAAGGATTCTTCAGCACCTTTAAAAAGTAATTTACAGAATGGGCTGCTATACAGCCATGGCTGGGAGCTGCACTACACCCATCCTTCCAAACAGCAGCCAGCTCTGCAGATAGAGACAGAAATATTTCACTCACATTTACACACTTACTATGTAGGAGACAGGCACTAGAAACAAAATCTTAAAACTTAACTTTTTAAAAAATATAAAAAGTTAGAAGCAGACATTTTTCATCGATGATGTTTCTACTTTTTGCATCTAGTCAGAAAAACAAAACTGATTCTTCCTAATACTTCCTGACTTCATAAACAAATATTTATTTCCCAGTATCATGGGGTTTTGCATGCAAACAGTACAGGAAAATACTTCAATACATAAACTATGTAAATGAAGAGATCTCTCAGTTTCCTAATGTTATTTTAATTATGAAATGGCTTGATATTAACACTTCTATTTCTAAGAACAGATTTTCCTACTCAAACCGAACTTCTTAACTGTCCTTTTAAATATTTATACTACCTAAGTATGTAAAAATACAATGGAGTTACCCAGGTTTTAGCATACAAGGTCAAACCCACCACATTTTCAAGAGCTCCACACTGCCTCTGGCAGAAACCATTAACTGGAACTTCAGAAAATAAAATACCCATAATGCATCTAAATAGTTTTGTTGAGTTTTTTGGTGCACTTTAGAAAACAACCCTGCCATCAACAAGTCTAAACTACTGCAGGTAATACGTTTAGGCATTATTAAGAGTTCTGAATCTTTAACGAGGGCAATCTTAATCAATAAAAATGTCAAAGCCCAATCGTTTTTGCTTCTTTCTTCTCCTTGATCATACCAATTCAAAAACTCCCAATGCTACAAATTACCACTGCTAACCCTCCTCCTACACAGCAGAATCCCTGTTCTTTTACAGGGAGGGTCAAGGTGAAATGCTTGTGATGTAGAGCTGAAGCCTTGCAGTTCCCTATTCACCAAGCCCTCCAGACAAGAAAACTGCATGTGAGCCAAACCCAAGTGATGCTAATGCATTAATGACTGACATGTGGCAGAGGCACAGACACATAGATGCAGCTTGACATTAATGGAGAGATTTGCCTGTGGTCATGCACAGAGAGGGGGGGCAAAAACAGACCCACCTGCCTCATGTTTTAACCTGAGTATGAAATCAAATGTCAGAGAAGATTAATTAGATGCCAGGAGTTTTATTCTTTTCTGTTGATAGAAAAAGCGCATTTCCATAATGTGAGGAAGCATTTATGTGGATAGCAAATCAGGTTGACATTGAGAGAAGGTTTACTTTATTGTGAATGCTAGCTGTGTGGTGCTTGTCAGTGCAATTACTTTCTACTCAAGTGGTTTGCTTTTTAACATTTTATTATCTTAACAATAAAAACCCTGGAAGCAATAATTATTTATTATGCTAATTCTTTAGCTTTTTTTTCTTATTAAGTTCCACCAGACCATTAAAACTTGCTGTTTTCCAGAAATAAACCTAATTTATTAATATTCAACCAATTTTGGAAAAAAAGAAGGCAAAAACAATCTCTTTACTGGTAATTAGTTACTAACCAGTCAATTTGTACACCTATCGGCTTCCCCATAAATTCTATTTTCATTTATTCAATACTCAACATTTCTAACATCATTCTGATCGAAAACAACTTCAAAACACTAAGTCCTCTGTAGATTTTTTTATAAATAGTGATTTAAGCAGTCTGAGAGGCAGCAGGGTTTTAGACCGCTCTGAAAATGCACTATACTCAAGGACTGCATTTTAATTATGGAAACCTTTTAGAACATCCCTGTTTTATTAACACTAAGTGAAAGACTATAAACAAGGCTACAGTATGCGCCACTTCTTCTCAATCCTGCCTAAAGCCCTCAAGGGGGAAGAGCTTCAATGTGCTTTCATTTCTCCCCCTTAGCATTCTCATCTCTGAATGCCTCTTCTCACCGGCTTTAAAATTCATTTAACATAACAACCACAGTTATGTGCTTTTTTCCTTTTTTTTTTAATATATACAAATGTTCCCTCCTTTAGGAATAAACACCAAGGCCACAGCTCTCAAACTCCCATGGCATAAATGCAATATAGGAGACCATAAGCAACCTAAGCAGAAAAGCACTGCAGCTAAATGTACCTTGAAAAGCTCTTAGTTTGCAATGCTTTTATAAAGCTTCGTGTCCATGCACAAACTGTCCCTACATTTCACACAGTGACAGTGGTAGTAATCCCTGGAAAACTTCTGGAACAAATTCCCTCGCTCAGAGCTCAGCTCTCTCTGAGCCAGTACAGCACTAGCTTCTTCCACGGCAAGGATGCTACGCTCCAAGGTTTGTCAGAGCAGCCCTCCCAGCTTCAGTAAACAATAGGAACTCCTGTGCTGCCACCACACACTAGAGCACAGCCAGGCTTCTCCATCGCTCCCTGCTTCTGAGACAGCTTTCTCCTGTACCTCCCACTGGGAGATTCTGCCTGTGGCAACGAAAAATTCCCTATTAATATGTAATATATACCATAATTAGCACTGTAAAGCAGGTAGTTATCTCACAACCGTCCTCCCATCCCCTCTTTCATAATCACATAAGTTTATTTACAGGGGGAAAAGAAAGAAGGAAAAATAAACCCCACAAAACTGGTGAAGAACGTCTGATGCTTTTTATTTGTGTTTTTTAAAAGTTAATTTCTAAGATTAAGGTTTTGCTTCTAGCATTTGTTTCCTACATACGAAGAGTGAAAGTATGAGTGAAATGGCTTCTCTCTGCCTCTGTAGGGCTGGATGCTCTTTGGAAGGATGGGTGTAGTGCAGCTCCCAGCCATGGCTGTATAGCAGCCTACTCTCAAAATCACTAATTAAAGATGGTGAAGAATGCTCCTTCTCAGAATCTAAAAAAAACCAAAAAAACCAGGTAGCATACTAGATCAAACAAAAAACCAAAAATGCATATATATACAACTTTGATGTTTTTATCAACAAACTCCTGGTCCTCTTTACAAAAAGAGCTTGAAGAAAATCACCATAAGAATGCTACTGATGTTCAGTACCACTTGTTATCCTAAGCGAAAAAAACCAAAACCAAACATACCCCACAACTAAAGCCATCAGGCCCAGACTACAAAAGTCACCAAGACTGTTTAACAAAATCAGAGCAGAAAGGCACTCTTTATAAAGTACTTTTCAAGCACAGTCTAGAGATGGAGGAATTAACCTGCTTCTATGAATACATGGACAGCATTGTCACTTTAGCCCCTCCCAGGACACCAGCTAGGCCTTTAAGGTTTATAACATTAGTTCAGCCTTTCTAATAAAGTGTGTACCTCAATGACCTGCATTATTCTCTTCTACAGAAGCAGCAGCTTGATTTGGAACAGTCACTGCATTCCTAGCCATGCCTCTGACTAAGCATGCAAAAACTTCTGAAGTTCTCTTATTCCTGGATCCCAAAACCATTTCATCTGCAAATCTAAGCCAGTGTGAGTTGCAATTGCTACCAAAAGGTAGACAAGGTCATTTGTGAGTTTCAGCATGATTACCCCTCTTCAGCAAAAATTTAGAATGTAGAGCCCTTGAGTTTTCATCCCCAGACATATCGTATTTGATTAAGTGAACACTAGGGTGTTTTATTAACATACAAAAATTCTCTCAAAAACTATTCCCCTAACAAAATACTTCAAAAAAACAAATAAACTTGGGAGTTACACAGAAACTCCTACCACATTCAGGCTTCCACAGAACACACCTGAAGACAATCATCTTCTGGCAATGACTTTTGGCTGCTCTACTCACCATACCTTAATAAATACACAGTACATAATTCGAGAGAACATTAGTTTCTCTCAAACAGTCCAATGCTGAAGCCTCTGATTTTCTTTCTCTTAGGACAGACACCGATTTTTATTACTATACTCTAAAAAGTATATTACTAAATGTGATGCAGAAACACTGAATGTAATGCAAAAATAGAAACAGAAAAAGCTCTTTAAAAACAAGATGATGTGACGCAAGCAATACAGTGTATTATTTTCATTTATTACCCATGCATGTCAAATGGCATTAATTTAACATAGCAAAAAGCAAAGCCATTTCGTAAATACAGAGCTCTGAGAATTTCAAGTGTGAAACAGACCAGTTTCTCACAATAGCTTAGGCTTCTGTTGTGCATAAAGTGCAGAGAGTAAAACTCCATATCACTGCAACTCTATCTTGTGCATGCACAGGAAAATGTATGGAGTAGCTGAAAATATTTTCTCTTAAAGAAAATTAATTGCCCTGAGTGCAATATTCCTATTTCAAAGGTGCAGTAGTTCAATCACCTTCCACATCAACATAAAAATTTATCGCAAGTGATGTCAAAATCCACTAAGTCCCACTTTGTTTATTACTGATTCATTGCTGGAGGCAATTAGCTCCATCCCCAACTGGGCTGCATTAGCAGGCTGACTCAGAGTGGGGAGCACAAACCACCTCTGAAAACAGATAGATCTGAACAGAAACAGATGCGGAGTGCTCATGAAATCTATGGCACAGCTGCGTGATAAGGCATATATTTTCCATCACTAGGTGGGTAGTGAGTATCTGCAGAAACAAAAATAACTCAAGTGACTTAAGTTAAAAGAGTTCATCTACCTGAACTATTACAGGAACATACCTCTACTGCATCCATTATCCCATTATACAACTGCATACAACTGCACAGCTTTTGAATGATCTAAACTATTCCCACATAGGTGGACCTGCACGCAGTGTGCGGGGTGTACACAAGCTCAGAGTAATCCTTTTCTAGTCCCAATCACGGCCTCACCTCAGCTAATTTTACTGCTTTTGGATACTTGAGACCTGTTTGGAAACCTTCAGCTATTTTTAAAAGTCACCCTGCTTTTCAGACTTATGATTCTGTTGATAGTGTAGAAGCCAGCAAAAAAATCAGCTGCCGTCTCAGAGCTTTGTAGTGCTGAAGACTCAAGTAAAACTTCCTCCTGTCATTAAAGAGAGGGAACAGAACCCAACCAGCATTCAGCTTCCCAAAGCTCTGTGATCTAATTCTACACAAAAGGCTTAATAAGGTTTAGGCTCATAATACAATTAGTAATTTAGCTCACAAATTAGACTATCTATTAACACTCCAGCAGAGACATCAGCTATATGAGGATTAAGAAGGAATCTGCTGCTCTCAATATGGGAGTGAGAAGTTGAATGCTTTAATAGAGCACTTCAGCTTCTGCTAATGCGAACATATATTGCGTTGTACAGGATAATGTGAGCATGGCCAGCAGCCTGCTCATATATTGAAATTTCATCAGTAGGAACCACAATAATAATTTTCACAGTAAATACAGAGTGGCAACTTTTGAGCTCATCTTAAATCATAATTTTCACCAGTAAAAAAATTGTAGCATTAGTGTGAAATATACTGCATATGCATTAGAAGGGCACATAGAAACAAGGGTCAAAATTAACAGGTCAACATGGACAAACCTAAGCCAACCCAAGGCTGATTTAATAATATATTCTATCATACAATATTTGACTGCAATATTTGAATAAAGAAGTAACCTTCTTCCAAATCTTTACAAACCACATTTATTCTGTCTCTATTAAGAATGGAAGCAGACATACGTAATAAAAGATTCTTTATCATCTTCTCCCACCAACAGTACCCAAAAGATTTTTAAAGAGCTGGTATCTCTAGCGTGCTTCTAAATGGCATGTTGCTCACACAGAAAAATATCCCCGATGAGTTTTCAAAGGTAGGCTAAAAAACCACACTACTTACCATAAGAAATTAAAAATTCAACTGCTGTGTTTGAAAAGTGCTGTTCCAATTTCCAGAAAACTATACATGCAACTACACTTCTACAAAATGCCAGTATTGGTTTGTTCATGCTGACTTGTGTTAACATCTGATTTACTTGCAATAACAGGAGCTTTTTTCTAATTACTTTGACAGTATGCCCAAAACTGACTGCATTCATCTTGTGGTTTTAAGCTTGTGTTTGTATCATTACAGCCAGTATTACTAATACTTTTTAGCTTGAAAACAAACAAACAAAAAAATCTTCGTCAGTTTACTTGACACTCTAGTAAAAACCATTCACACCCAAATAATATTATGAACAACGTCCATCTGGTCTGAAATCGAGATCTGGCCGCTGTATCTCATTCCCCACCAGCACTGCCTGCTGTTGCTATCAAGTGTTCAGTGTGAACACACTCACTGCAAAGCAAGACTCCAACTTTACTCATTCAACCCATTCACAGTACTTACTCATAAGCACATGCTTTGCTGTCACGTGTGTCGTTTTGGCCTTATCTGTCTCAAGGAGAAATAAAAAAGGCAAACCCCCTAACTTGTTATGAATGATACTCAGCCAGTCAGGAATTTTATCCCCAAGCTTCCACCACAGCCACCCAGAGGCTCTGAAGCCTTCTGAAAAGATGCACATACTTCCCCAAACTGTAAGGGCAAAAGTGCCCCACAGCAACACAGGAAGTCCACATCAGAGCTGCCATCCTGCAGGCTCAGCTCTCTCCCCAGCTCAGTCACTGCTGCCCAGAGGATGGCACTAATTACTCAAGGAGAAGTCGCACAGAGACCTCGTAGCAGCTTTACAGTACCTGAATGGGCCCTACAAGGATGCCAGAGAGGGCCACTTCATCAGGAAGTAATAACACAAGGGGAAATTGCTTCCAGCTGAGAGTAGATTTAGAATATATATTAAGAAAAAATTCTTTACTGTGTGGCTGGTGAGGCACTGGAACAGGTTGCTCAGAGAAGCTGCAGATACCCCAGCCTGGCAGTGCTGAAGGGCAGGTTGGCCAGGGTTTGAGCAACCTTGTCTAGTGGGAGGTGTCCCTGCCCATGAAGAGAGTTTTGGAACTAGATGATCTGCACAGCCCCATCCAACCCAAGCCATTCTATGATTCTATTTGTGGAACAGAGTGATGAGGAGCTGACATGAAGAGAGAAAAGGCAGAGTAGAGAGCTCAGGAGGTAGCAGGTAAGTATTCTGTAAGTATTCTGTATTCTGTATTTTTAAAGGTGGCCTGGTGGTTAACAGCTTTGTTAAATTTAAATATGTATTATATTCGCTGTGGAATACATTGCATTAAAGCACAATTTTAAAACTGAGAGCAGGTAAGAACCCTCCCTCTTCCACTGCACAAAATTCCACAGTACACAGCTCTGGAAGATTACTATAATTGGCCAATTCTTTCTTTTATTGCTAGACCACTGGGCAGAGTCAAAGCACTGAAATCATGGGAATGGGGCTGCTTATGAATGTCACATATTTGCTCAAAGCCAGTTTCAAGCATACAGATGCCTTTTTTTGAAGTTCTCCTCCCAAAGGTCTAGAAATACACATTTTTTAATCCTGGCATACAAGCAAGAATTAATTTTTCGCTGCTACAAATACAGTGTGACACACTGCACTTTGTGAAGACTTCAACAGACTGAGTTCTGGAAACGTGAGATTTCTCACTCACAGCCAGTGAGTGGTTCCCAAACTGTCGTTTGAAAAGCTGTGATCCACCCACTAGGAGCACTGATTTAAAGCAAACAAGCATGTCAGATCCTGCGTGACTGAAGGAGATTTACTGTGGACCAATCCATGAAACCACAAGTTTCTGCTCATTTTGAAATTTACTGTAATTCAAAAATATTCAAAAATATGAACAGCACTCACTGCAGTCTTGGGGTTTGCGCTACACATCAGAAAGTGGTCCCATTTTTTGCAATGGGCTCAACAGAAATGACAGGCAAGCAGCAACTTTAAAAATGCAAGTTTCCATGTTGCAGCCTAAACTGCAACTCAACCCATATAACCAAAACCTCTGAAGCAATTTCTGACTGAAGCCAGAACAAATCCAGAGCTGCTGCTTTCCATTTCCATTCATCACCAAGTCATTACAGATACCTTCCAAAATAAAAACTTAGACCTCCAAAGGCTATGTGTGTTTTTCTGTAGAAATCAGAGAAAAAATTTCAAACACAGCAGACAATGCATGCACTGTTTACATTCCCTAATTCCCCTTGAGTTGACCTTGGCCATTCAGCTAGATAAAGCCCAGACAGTCTTTATCTGAAATTCTCAGTCTGAACATATGCTTCACCCCTACTCCAAGTCAAAATTAATATCTGCTCTTCAACACTACAATTCCACTACCTGACAGAGGAAGGTACAGGTGAATAAGGCTGAAATTCACCGACAGGAATGATCTGCCAGTGAATCAACCCACAGGCACTACAGTATGTTTGTCTGTGACTGAAAACAGAAGTAGCTGAGGAAACTTATTTTTAAGGGGTTATTTCCACATCATTTCCCTGCATGGATAGCCCTATGCTACATATTTGGCTACAACTTCCAGAACACTTTAAGTTTTTTTTTATGTTTACACCTTTCTGTGGTCACAGAAAGTTTTTAACAAGGGTAACATTTAAGTGCCCAAAATTCAGGATGCAAAGAAGTACCAGAGTCTCACGGACAAGCTTCCTGAAGACCAACCGTACATATAAAGATCCAGCTCTGAAGCTTCTGCAAGACTCATTTAAAAACCCTCTTCCATATCTGCTGGTGGTGAATGGCTGCTACAGAAATCAGGGTCAAGAGTGTATTTCAGCTTGTCTTGGGCTCCTAGGCCCTATGCAATTTCAATGCATATTTGCTCTAAAGGGTGTGTGCTTGTCTCAAACATTCTTAAAAAAATAAAACAAACCCCAGCGTTCTCCAAATCCACAAATGAAAATGCTACACCAATTCACATAAATCCCTTACTAGCCTAGATTTATGGAGGCAATTCTAACAACAGTTCTTGAAGTAAAAATAAATAAAACACACTTCATGAACTTTACAGGTTATCTTCAATCCACATGCTTTGCCATTGCCATAAACAGCAGGTACGGATGTCGAGCAATATAAAGGCTTCCATTTCACATTTTCACCCTCTAAGGTTTTAAATAGATATTAACTTTAGTTGTCTTTTGGTTTTGTTGGTTTCCCAACACAATGTCTGTGATGCTCACAGACCTAATCCCAAAAGGCTTCTTTCCCGTTTGGAAAGTTGCTTGCAAAGGTTTTCCCCTGAGCTAAGACAGTCAGGATGACATCTCTCACAGAGTAAAAGGGCATCAGCTGCACAGTGCCTCAAAATTATTACTGGGACAACAATTTATCTTACATAACTGAGGAATTACTTCAGTATCAAGCTGTCTCTGCAGAAGTTAAAAAGAAAAAGCTTAAGTGATGTGTTATGTAAAGTGCTTATATTAAAGTGTTGAATGCAGTGCTTTGTAAAATAATCTTCATCTACTCTGTGGAATTCAGAAAAGGTAACATTAAAGGAAAAAGGCTACAGCTATTTTCAGTCATTAACATAAGAACTACCCCACTGAGAACTGTGGTTCCTGGAAATGTCCATAACTGCTTCTATCTCCTAAACATGTGACAGTATTTAACAATGTTTTTGAGTTTCCAGGGAAAACTGAAGCTAGAGGTGGTGAGAAGTGGCTGCTGTAGATTTCTTCTAAATATGTTTTGGGGTTCTGAGCTATCACCTTCCTTTTTTTTTAATGTTTTGTAAATGGAAATTTAGCCGATTTCTCAAACCATGGAG
>VZDJ01007755.1:19864335-19885547 GCA_008694505.1 Cyanoderma ruficeps | reverse complement strand
GAAAAAAAAAAAAAAAAGAAATTCCAGCTAGTCTGACTGTAAAGATCCTCATCCATGTCACAGTCAAATACCAGAGCACAAAGTTAAATCTGGATCTCCCACACCTGTGTGGGAGCTCTGATCACTAAGCAACTATTAAAACAGGAATTTTATATTTTAAAAGGAATTTTAAAAATGCATACAAATATATATATGTATACACACACACACAGGTCTTCTTCATGCTGTCCTCCAGGGGTGTGGTTCATGTTAGCCAATGTCATCCCAACGCGGAACCAGAAAACTCTCCAGGCTCAAAAGGCTCCACAGAGAGGAAACAGTTTCTTGGTTAAGATTTTATGACTTATCTTAAAACAGTTAAATAAAAAGAGGTATTACATTATAGAAACGATTAACTTCCAAATTAATCATCAGAACACTATTGTTCCTGAATTACACTGCTTGACAGAAACGTCACAGCAATTACAATATGCTATATGTAGTCCCGACAGGCGTGCAAACAGTGTCAAACACCTCGAAACAAAAATATTTTCTTTCAAGTTTCTGCCACACCTTTGAGCACACTCTGAGCAGGCTATACAGTTGTTAGGAAACACTGGACTTCTCACAGTGGATAAGAAGAACGGACAATGAAGAAGAAACAATGAAATTTTTCAAACAAAACTAATATCTAAATCACACAAGAAGAAAGAGCAACTGTACTAAACTAAGCAGCTACAGAGGAAACAGTTATGTCTGCTATGGTGCCTCACAGTTCACTGAAATGGCAATTGACTTTCATGTTTGTTTTCAGCTGTTCGCTGAACTGTTTGTTAGAACAGTAACAAGCCATGAAAGTTAAAAAAAAAAAAATCAGAAGTGAGAGAAACAGAAGTTTCTATCGAGGTAGAGTACAAAGTGAATCCATTCAGGAAACCGTCACCTCTCCTTGAGATGTAACCTGGTAACACTATTTTTATCAAAACTGGAGATGCTTTTTCTCAGAAACTGTGAGAAACTCTACACTCAGAAACTATGTAGACCCAGTAACCAAAACTTTAAGATGTGCATGTAGAGGACCATTTTTTTGTCACAAACTACTGCATCAGCCATAGAAGAATGACTAAGCATCAGCTGCCAAAATAAGGAATTACATGGCCATAGAGCAAAAAAAAAAATACAACCCCCCTGCCACTATCTCTACGTCAAGTACACCATGAAAAATGCAAAGGTCTGCTAATGGGTAGTAACTCATCAACTTTAAGACAGAGACATACAAACTAGTACACGGATTACAGGCATATACACAAGTATGCAAGTGCACATCGCAGGGGTGGAAATTATTTACTCAGTCTAATATATATTCACCGGAAAAAAAATATTTGAATAGCCACTCAAGTTATCTGTAACAACAACTCCATCAAGCAAACCTTAATTATTAGGTTACTGATCCACTATTTATCCACCTGAAACCACGTAAACAGAGACTCCCGTAATATCCTCCTCAATCTTATCTTATCAGTACAAATTAACAGTTCTTTCACCTAATGAGCCTACATTTATGTGCTACAGAATTAAAGATCCACTGACAAAAGTATTCTATCCACTACATTATTTATAAATAGCCTAAATCATATTTGATTTTATAGTTCAGGATAAAAGATGTGACAGGATTCAAGACAAGAAACCATGATCTTTCTGAAAACGTTCCCCAAAATAACCGTGCCTTAAACATTAAAAAAAACCAAACAACAAAACAACAAACAAGCAAAACATCCTCCAATAATATGTGTGGCAGAAAAAAAATCTGTTCTACAACAGGCATGTGATGCTCTATTTCATTCTCCTAGAAGATGAAGAGTTGAAGTGATAAAAAAGGTAATTAGCTGCTAGTTATTCCAGAGCAAAAACACATTTCTAGTGATTAACAAAAAAAAATGCTGTAAGAGGTATTTATAGTAGCTTAACAGTGAAGAAGATTAAAAAGACAAAAAACCAAGGGAGAGCAATAAAAAAGCTAATCTACCCCTCAAAAAATCCCATTCTAACCAAAAATTATTATTCTAAATCAGGGTAGATAAACATTGGGGGGTGGGGAGGGGAAAACCAAAGAGTAGTAAGTAAAATGCTGGATTTACACCATTTCACAGAAAAAATATTAAAGATTAATTAACATCATTACATTTAATCATAAGTATAAAGATAATCAACTATTGCTATGTAAAACTGTCAAGAGGACCTATCTGAGCATTGAATACATTATTAAAAAACAAATGTGCTGAAAACTAAGATAATAAAAAATAAGAGAACGTGAATAATTATAAATTCACTTTTGTTTTCCACAAGTAATTCAGCTGCCTTTTAGACTTCAGAGTATTTTTTTTACGTCTTCTTTTCTAGTAACATTCATCTCTTCCATTCTTCCAGCAAATGCTATACCTTCTTTCCCACCTTTCCTCCCCAAAACACAGTAAGTCTAACCTGTTTTCAGAACTCCTTCCTGCTAATATTGCCATGATTTTGTCTGAACAACTGTGGTCATTACTTTTTTTTTTTCTCCTATCATTGCTCCTTATGTGGCAAAGGGTCACTGTTGAGTCAGACACTTCTGGCTGAGACACTTCTTTCTATTCTCTGCAGATACTGAGCATGGGTATGGCTTAGAGGCATAAATGCATCTCAATTTTTACTGTTACTACTCTCAGGAATCTGGGCACAAAAATATCTTCCCTTCATTTTTAAAGCATACATGGCAGGCACCTCACTCTCAGTACCTCCTCATAGCATCAGTAGAAGCCACATGGCATGAAAACCAACACAACACCCCGTTATGCCAAAAGGAGAACAAAATTCCACAGATAGCAACATCACCTTCATAGATAATTATTCTGAATAGATCAGAAAGGTTCTTTATAGGTTGTGAGGAGACATGTACTCATACAAAACTTAAGGTTACATCTCAAGCATCTTGACTGATCCTTAAAGAAAAGCTTATCAGATCTCTGCAGAAATAATTCTTGTATTTAAAACACTAGGAAAGTACTGACAATTTCTCTGTAGTTTCATGCATTTTATTATGTATTTTTGTCATGTAAGAACATTCATTCATCTTTCTGTTGAATGCTAACACTAATACTGAAATCAGCCTTTTTACATGTAATTAAAAGTTCATTTGTATCGTAATCAATCTGATGCAAACAAGCCACCAACAGATTAAAATTCTCTAGGTCGCAAAAATCCATCTATTTTCACACCTCCCCACCTCCAAATACACCTACATTCTCACAAAGCCTAGCTTACAGCCCTTTCTCTTTCTATGCTTAGAAAAATGGATTTAGACATGCAGCTACACCTAGTGATCAGCAGCAGATCACAGCAGGCAAAACTCTGGAAGACATGACACAATTCAGAAAGAAGTATCTGAATATATTTGGGTGAACAGATTGACATAGGAAATTTTATTGCTACTTTTTTTTTTGTTCCTAAATATATGACCATATGCTCCAAATTGGTTTCGGTGTCTCAAAATCCTGTTTTGACATATAACATTACACATCAGAAATAAGAGAACTGGAAGTTATCAACAAAATCAAATGAAATTAAAGGAAATGAGGAGAAGATTCTCAATTTTTCCTAAAGAAAATGATCAGATAATTCATCTGCATTCGCACATTAACAGTTTGTTCCTGGGAAAATCTTCAAAACTGTTACTTCTTTACACAAGAGTCATAATTGTGAGCTGAAAGGTTCATAATTGCATGCCATTTCCTGGGCAAACATCTTCAGAATTTAGTGACACAGCATAGAAATAAGTGTGTGACAGTGATACTAACAAGCTTTAAACACTATAGATATCCCTCTCAAAAAGCCTTTCCTTTAGCATACAGTTGCAACACGTGAAATACAGGATCAATTCACCGATACTGACCCCGCAACATCATTGGACTTTGTTCCATCAAGTCTACAGTTATCATCTTCCCCCCAGCTGAATCCAAAGATGCACGCTCAAGGGGTGGTCTCAGCAGGAATGTGTAAAACTGGCCTGGCCACCAGGAACTCGCTTGTTTGACATTTTCGCTGACCGTGGCAGGGTGTGGGTGAGCGCACATGAGAAATAAACCATCCCCACATGTCTCCGGGTCACACTCAAATGACATTAGTGAGGTGGAGTTCAGAAGCTTGCTCACTCCACCCTAATATGTTTTGTGATTTGCCTGGGGATTTGGTCTCTCTAGCTGTCTGTCAATCTAGCAACTTCTGGGAGGACTGAAGATGTTATTATTTCATATATTGTTGCACTTATATTGTTTCGGGACACTGCGATTTGTTTTCCTCATGAATTCTGACAACCACTAAATCATGAGACCAAATGAACACCACAAAATTTTTGCACCCAGTGTCCTTGCAGTATTCTGTAAGATTTATTTTTAATTTCTGATGATGTTTCATTACTATCTTTTGAAACCAAAACAGCTAAACAAAATAATTTTTTAAAAAACCATACCCACCACAGAGGTTTTTTTTTTTATGAACTGTGCCACTTCCAAAGCCCTGACTCATTTTTACCTGAAGCATTCTGAAGTACATCCCAGTTTACATGATAACACAAACTTTACTTCATTGTTATAACTGCAAAAACTTTTTAAACAAAAAAAACCCTAAAAAACAACATCACATTTAGAAGCAGATTTTTCAAAATGCTTCCATCAATTTGCTGGAGTATTTTAAATATGAATAGTCTTAGATGTAAAACAGAAATCAAGTAATTCACCTATTCACCTAACAGCTGTAATAGCAGCAGCAAAAATCTCTTAACAGCAGGAAGCTTGGTTTGAGATTCTTCCCCCTCAGCTCTCACTGTTTAGTGAGGCCAAGTCCATGCTCTGACCTGTAGCTGGAATAGTTTTGCAGATGAGCTGACAAACTGCATCAGCCACTAGTAAAGCTGCATTTTCACTGGCATATGTTACTTCCCTTGGAAGATGCAGAAATACAGACTTGATGGGATGTGTGTAGAGAAAGAAAAGTGGGTGGAATAAACAATGCAAACAAAAGCAGAATTTGCTAAAGTGAGATGCAACTACCCTTGGAGTTCTTTGTTGCTAAAGTGATCAGAATAGTTATTACAGACTTTCAAACAGAGATTCTGAATACTCTGAGAAATCTCTTTAAACACAGTTAATTATACCACAAACTTCTTATTTTCTAGACATTGCCAGGAGCTTCATTTCAGCTAGGATAGGACCCATGAAGACTTCACCTATATTCTTTCTTTTCTCTGCAGTCTCCAAACATCAACATGATCACAGTGAGTTTCAACTTCAGCATGTCAAACTTCTTCCCTACATCTCTCTTCTGGAAAATGTGATCCTTCTTTTTAAAGTGCCTACACCCAAAAATGAACAGATGAATCTAAGGCACAACATCTATTTAGAATACACGGTTTGGTATTTTTAATCCATGAAATAGCTTGAGACTTACTATTCTTTAGGTAAAACCTCTATTACTCACTAGCGAAAGTAATTTTCAAGTTTTGTACAGCACTTTTCTTCCTTTCCTTCTCTTCATAACTGCCACCAGGCCTGGTTCATTATGAATGGCCTCCCACAAGCATTTTTAGTCAGTCTGTCCATCCCTCTCACTGCAATAGGACTCATTCCTTCTCAAAGAAAAACTAAAACTTTTTAAACCAGTGCCATAAAAAGAGCGTTGATATACAACCTCAGTGCTTTTCACAGCAAAAGAGAAGATAACAGACTAATAATAGCCCTCCCTCCATAAGAGTCATGTTGTAACCAAGAAACACCAATTTCAGAATTCAGGCTGTGTGCACATTTACATCTACCTGAATACGAATGCCTTCATAAAAACACAGTTTCCAAGTTCTATTATACATTTTCTTGCTTTCAGTTTCAGCTCCCCGTTTTTGTATTCAACAGAACTCATCCCATCCAGACCCTTAATTTTATGTGAGATCAAATATTTAAATCTACAATGTCCCTTCTAACTTCTCTTATCTCCATGTTTGACCTAAATCCCTTACAGGAGTCAACTGCTTTCCCTAGCCTGAATAATCTACCAAGGAAGGCGGACAAAGGAACATGGTGGAGTCAAGTGGCATTTTCTACGACTTAACACCACTTTTCAGGGACTTTTGTAATATTAACATTCAGTCTTCACGTGAGACCAACTTAATAACATTTTGCTAAAATTATAAACAAAACTAGCTAAATTAGGTGTGCTATAGTTTCTCAGAAAGAAACTAAAAAATAGCAAAAAAAACCCAAACCCAAAACTAATCTTGGAGACAGAGTCCAGCTACTTCTAAAAACTTAGGATAAGAAGCACTGTCCATTTAAAACAATGTTTTCAGTAATATCTCTTGAATTCAAATTCTTGAGATCATTTACTTCTTGAACTGATGAATCCAGAATTTTAAAATCTTTAGTTAAGGACTCAGAGAAAATCTCATTGTTATTAACTGTTAAGCTGCTTTCAAAAGATTACTTGAAAGCTCCCAGGCCTTAAAAAGCCAAGATCTGATCTTTCAGTAAGATTATTTTCTAAATAAGAAACTCAAATAAGACAATAGCTGAACGTAACATTAGAACCAGTCTTTGTGAAACAAATCAGTCAGTTTAGAAAAGGGCAAAAATAAAAATGAAACTGTAAACGCCACAGGCACGTAATTGACACACTGCTATTCTTTGCTTAGAACATCTGTGGAGTTGGCATTGTTTCTTTTTTCTTTGTTTGTTTTTAAACTTTTCATAGGTTAGTCATATAACTCCCTTCTGCAATAAGGGACAGCTATTACAAAAGATAACTATCCAACTCAAAGATGGATTTTTCAGTAATTTAATTTCTATGATGCTAATGCATCACGGTTTTAACAAAAAAAACAACTTCCCCCCCCCCCGCCCCCCAAGGAAAAAGGATACCCAGACACAAGCTTCATATGGTAAGGTACAAAAATTGGAAATTTTATCAATTTTGTTCCAAGAATCAATACTTAAAAAAAAAACCACCGGCACATGCATCTTCACAAATAATCTTTACCTTCAATATTTAACATACATATACATATGCACATATGGGGAGAAAACTGGGCAGATTCTGCATCCCATGCCATCCTCTGCAATCTCACTGAAATGTGTGAACAGCAGCCTCCGTTACCGAGTACTTCAGATGGTGTGGAATTGCACTCTTGGAATAACTGTATGCACAAGTCATTGGTGGATTGTTTGCGGTTTATAGCACAGCTCTCTCCACAGCATGTGTCAGGTAAATGAATACAACGGATACAAATCAAACAGTAATATGGGATTGTTCTTCAGCAACACGAACGTGCTGATCCCAACACAGTATCAGCACATCGCATGCACAAACCATTTAAATATCCAGAAGAAGAGTCGCCCCAGCTTGACTTTAAACAAAAAGCAAGACAGTTCACACAGGTCAGCAATGAGTTACAGATTTATCTTAATAAATCAAGTGCTCCTATTGAAGTCTGGACATTAGACTTCCAACATTAATGAGCTGCAGAGCTAATATAACTGAGTCCAGTTTCATAACTCGCTGTAGAGCATACCTTCCTTCTAACAGGAGTTTGGAAAATATTTCATCATTGTTACATATCACCTTGGAACAAAACATTTTTCTACTAAGAGATCTTCTGTCTCATCTACAGTAAAAATGCTCTCAAGAAGCTAGGGGAAATGCAGCTATGTATACAAGACGTCCCTGGAACCAAACATTAAACCAGAATTTTAATTTTTTTCTAAGAAGTTTTAAACCAGACCACCAATTCCCAGCCATAAAACTTGGTTTAGCTACAGTGCTCCATAGAAGCAACATGTAATGTGCAAAATATAAACTACTCTGCAGCCTGAGCACCAAGGAGTCCGAAGGATTGCTTCCCACCAGATCAAAGCACACTTCGCACGAGCTGAGGACCAGATGTCTTCAATTTAACGTGCTTTCAGTTGCACTAACTTCATGTTAGGAACAAAACAAATCAAAAAAAAAAATCCCAAGTTACTCTTTGCAGTGGAGCACACAGAACTATTTCACAATCCAAATTTCTGTCTAAAATTACGGGTTTCTTCAACACATAAATAGGACAGGGGTGCAGGCAGGGGACTCGAGACCAAAATAACCATCTGCAGGTCCGGGGCTTCGGGAAACAGAGGAACGCCAGCGCTGATGGGGCACTTCGCCGGGCTCCTCTTGGCTATGAATGCCGGCACCCCTCAGGCGCGGGCAGCTCCTGCCCTGCCCTCTCAGGTGACGCTCTGGGGGTTGCAGAGAGCGCGGGCCGGGGCTTTCCGTCCCGCCCTGCCGGCGTCTCACGGCCGCACCTCCGGGCAGTGCCGAGGGCAGGGAGCGGCGGGGCCCACTGCCCAGCCACCGGCCCCGCCGACCCCTCCGGGGAGCACCGCAAGCTCTCCTTCCCCTGCCGCCAGCCGCGGCGGCGGGCGGAGCGCCGGGGACCGGCTCACCTCGCCCCTCCGCCTCCCGTGCCGGGGCAGCGGGAAACTTTCGGGAAGTCAGCGGCGGAAAAACGCCGCAGCGAGCCCGAGTCCCGCCCGTCCCTCCAGCCCTGCCCTAGGGCTGCCCGAGCCCCACCAGCCTCTCGACCTTCCATCGGGACTCATGGGCGCCAGAAGAGCGGCATCCCGGCACCGCTGCCTCCTTGGGACACTTTTTCCACCCCATCGACACAGCGGTTCCGAAGTGTCAGACCCGTCAGGGGGATGGGGATAGAAAAATAAAAGAAGAAAAAAAGAAAAAATATACAGAAGAAAACGAAAAACCCAAACCAAACCCCCACCGCCTCCGAAGTGCCCGTGCTCCCCCCTGTCCCTCAGCCCTGGCCCCCGGGAAGGCTGCCCGGCCCCGGGCTGGCGAGCTGACTCCTTCCTTACCTGTGAACGTCTGCGCTCCGGCTGCCAGCAAAAGTCCGGCCAAAGTAACCAGGCAAGTTCCAACTTTCCCCATATTTCCAGCCCTTCCTGCTCCGAATCCAGCAAAGTGCCAAAGTGTTTGCCAAAGTAGGAGGCGCCCCTCTCGCCCCCTTCCAGTCCAGTGGGGCAGGCGAGGAGGAGGCAGCCGGACTCCCACACTTGGTGCTCCGCGGGCTGTTCTCCCCTCCTCGCCCTCTCTCCGCTCTTAAGGGCAGGGAAGAGGGTGCGAAGTGGCCGGCGGCCCCTGTCTGTCTTCCTCCGGCCGCGCCGCTGCCCCGGGAGCCGTGCGGGCGCCGCTTGCCTCCCGCGGTACCCGGGGCGGGCACCTTTAATCGCGGAGCCTCCTCGGCCGGCGCCGCCGCTAGTCCCGGCTCAGCTCGGCTCCCTGACTGACTCGCGGTCCCCCCCGGCGGGCGGGCGGGCTGAAGGGAGCGCGGAAAGTCACGCCCAGCTGCCGGTGCCGCCGCTCTCCCCCGCTAGAGGGCGAGGCGGCCGGGCCCCGCCGCCGACAGCAGCTCGGGGGCGGCTGCCGCCTGCCAGGGCGAAGCGCTCGCGTCTCCTTCCCGCCCCTCTGCCCCGAGCGCGACTCTGTCCGCTGAGGAGGTGGTGGCTCCGTGCCGGGCAAGGACGACGTCGAAAGTTCGCGGACAGCGCGGGAGCAAGAGAAGAAGGAACCAAAAAAAAAAAAAAAAAATCTCAGCCAGGCGTCTCGGTAACTTTGCCGCGGGCCGGCCCCGGACAGAGCCGCAGGCGCTGCCCCCCGCGACGGGGCCC
Source organism: Cyanoderma ruficeps (assembly GCA_008694505.1). Classification (NCBI taxonomy): domain Eukaryota; kingdom Metazoa; phylum Chordata; class Aves; order Passeriformes; family Timaliidae; genus Cyanoderma; species Cyanoderma ruficeps. Next base: position 19,875,828 of record VZDJ01007755.1, on the reverse strand, counting down.
CGCGGGAGCGAGCGGTCCGGCCCCGGGGCAGCGGTCTCGCCCCCGCCCCGCCGGTCTGGCGCTGCTCCGAGCACCGGGACACGGAAGGGGAAGCGCAGGAGAAGGGGAGAGCGCCCGCTTTCCATAAGCGCTTCGATTTGTTTGTACAAGCAGTCTGGAGTCTGTCGGAAGAACTAGTTGGAGGCCACTGCTCAGCCTTTCGCGGGAACCGCAAGCGTGAGAGCCCTGCCCGCACGGCGAGCGGCTGATACGGAGAGGAAATTAAGATGTTCTCCGGGCTGGCGAGGAGCGGCACTCTCTTGTACATTAATTGCTTCGCGTTCGCGTGCTGCTCATAAAACTTAATCTCCTTGCCTAGCCACCTTGTAGGAGCCGCCCTTCGCCCCTCCGGAGCGTTTCTTTCGGGAAGGGATCTCTGGAGAGCGCCCAGCCCGGGCCCCGGTTCAAGACACGGGCGCAGCTCTTAGTGCTGCTAATGAAGAATAACGTCAGGAATTAGCAGGGTTATAGTGGGAGTGATGGAAATAAAATCACATTAAAATGGCAGTTATCTCTCATCGTTTGCAGCGTGTGACTTCTGGCATTTACCTCCCCGTCCGTCACGTCTGAAATACAGCTGCTTGACAGCCGTCTTCCCGCTGGGGCTTTGGCTCCTGGTGTCCATGGCACTGCAAGGATGTGTTTGCTGGTTTTAAAACAGTTTTAAAACTAAAGTGGAGCTCTAGAGGTGGAAATATTTTTGTTGGCCCTCGCTTTCAATGAAAGCTTTTCCTTTCAAGTGCAACTGTGGCCAAGTTTAATGCCTTGTTTATTCCGTGTGGGTTACTAAAACGATAAAAGCGAGAATTTAGATAATGCTGGTTTTAAGAGCTTGAGCTCAAGTTCTAGGTTTCGATTTTTCTCTAGCACAGGTCCTCTGCTTTCCGTGTTGCTCCTCCATGTAGTTAGTCGGCTTCACTGCCGCTTTCGAATGAACTCTAAACCATACCCATCCCCCACACGGCCGTGCGAGCTCCAACATAATTAGTGATTTGTGCCTATTCTGAACTGTTTCTCCGTACAACACATTAAGTCCGATCTTAGGCACACAGCTGTATCATTTCCAGCGATCGCCCAACCATGCTGTTTTCGGGACGCCGCTCTGTTACGTTTTGGGTAATGCATCGGCGACTTGGCGCAATCTTCGCGAAGGGACGTGAACTTCGGGATGCGTGGGGCTACGGCAGCCGCCTCAGAAGTTAACGCGAGGGGGCAGAATAGCATTAATTGTTGTGTTCCTGACGTCAGACCTTTTCTTTCTTAATAGCAAGTATTCTCTTAGTTTATTGTTTGCCTAGAACTTCAATCTTCTCCCACCCCCCTAAAAAAGACGCTGCCTTAATTCCCCGAAGCCTTGGTAACCTATGGGTGTTTTGCAATAAAAATTCAATTTTTTAAAATTTTGATTTTTTTTTCGTGGTTACATAATTGAGGTAATGTCTACTTTCTTTAAAAGCTGCAGTTATAGCTTCAAAAAATTAGAAACTATAGCTGGTCTAGAAAGTGTTACCTTTGTAGCACAAAACTTCAAAAAAACCTCAAAAAAGTGTCATAAGTAATTTAACTTGCAACGACATAAACTTTAAAATTTGTCTTCTAGTAGATCTGCCACTAAAAATCCAGAAATGAGCAGTTACACCAATGTTTATGCTAGTGATGACCTCTCTCGGTTCAGAATGTCCAGAAATTGTGTCTGATTAGCTGTGCAGTGTGGTAAAGTATGGTGTTCAGACATATAACAGTAGCTCTCCGTCCTGTCTTTGTTACAGGGAATTGGAAAAACCCATGTCTATATCCACAGCTATCTGACTTTAGCATAGAGAAGATGAGCTAGAAAGTTGCCGAGTTCTGAGGATTACAGAAGAGCATTGTAAGAGTGTTTGGTCACAGTCACAGTGGGAGTGAGGCTAAAGTGCTTGACCTTCAAAGACACAACTGGTCTGCTTTAATTGCGCCAAATCTAAGAAATGGTTGAGCTCCAGGGAATTGCTAAACCAGCAAGAACAATAGGAAACACAGGTCATGCGTGGCTGATCAGGAACTGTGAGCTGTGTTTCACTGTGTTCAGTACTGGAGCATACATGAAAGCTGTCCAGAAACTGTACAAAAAGAACTAGAGCATCAGGGAAAGACTAGACAAAACCCACAGGTTCACTCGTGGTTTGGTTCCAAGAATGCATTCAAGAGAGTTCATTAAAGGCTAAGCTGTGGCTGGAGAGAGGATTGGAAGCGTCTGCCTGGAAAAAAAAAAGTACTTTGCTGATTGTTTTTCACTGACAAACAGACACTTTAGATACTTTGCATCTGTTCTTGAACTGGATCACCTCAAAGAAATACCTGTTCACGGTTCCCTACATAGACATACTTCAGATGAAGAACACAGAATTTCCCATTTGTGACAAATAAAATTATTCCTTCTGAAAGGAGTCAAAGAATGAAATAGTAAGACGTAGAATAAGGAGAAAATCTGGTAACGGTTGTAACTAATTTCTAGATATTAATGTACATCAATAGGAAATGCACATAACCAGCCTTCATTGCAAAGATTTTGTTTTATTTTTAAATATGGAATTTGTATACATCCCACTGAGGGAAAATTAAACAACCTGATGATAAATTATGAATAATTACACTTTTTATTACAGAAACTTCCCTGGCAGAGCTGCTCTCTCTTCGCTAATCATTCTCTTGCAGAACCATTTCCCATATTCCAGATCTCTGAGCTACTTCTAGCAAATGATTTTGAAAATTTCAAACTGAACAAGAACTGTATTACTGGATAGAGAGGTCTGATGTCCAAATACTTACCATAATGTGGAAACAGGTCTGCTTGACCTATGTCAGGAAGAATCCTTTGGATAGGCATACATCTATGCTTAACAGTTTGATCTATAGATTGTGTATATCTGTTTAGATGTTACCTTTAAGATGCTATTGAAATTCGAAGTGCTCTTCATTCTGTATTACTGGCACAAGAACAAATAAACATATCTCAAATTCTATAAGACATCAAGGCCACCCTGCATAATCCGTAGCATGAAGTCACCCTTCCTATAATGATACAAAGCAGGAACACTCTCTTGCTCATGTTACAGCAGAAATAGAAAAGCAAAGACTCATATTTAAACATTGGAGGAAGGCCCAAACACCCTGCCTTTTTTTGACCCATGACAATGCTGATTAAGTGGCCAAGAATGTGCTACACAGCTGTCACCTGATCTTTTGGTTCAGTAGCAGATAACATCACTCTCAAAGCTATTTTTTGCACTGTAAAGCAGTTAGACAAGAGTGATTTTCACTAGCCACTCCATCTTGTTTTAAAGTTCAGACAGACAAGCTTAATGAATCTTTCAGTGAGACTGTTTTTAAATATGATGAAAAAGTAATTTTCTTCCTGGGACAAGGACACATTTTCTTAGTTAAGTACAGCTAGTGAGTGAAAGTATTATTTGCTTTGTTAGAAAAAAAACAGGGAATGATTCCAGTTCTGTGGTTTTATCAAAGCTACTTTTCTGCTCAGCGAAATTCCAGAGGCAATCCTTGGTCAGAAGAACCACTCAAAAAATATAACATCATCTCTGTAGGTCAAGAAAAAATGTGCCAAAAATTTTCTTCTTTTTTCATTTGAGGCTTTTCTTAAATACAGAGCAGGTAATATTCACTTATCTTTAGGTAGCTTTATCTTCTCACACGAATTTTTACTGATGCTCTTCACCTTTTCACCGCCGATTTTTGTGAAAACCAACAAAAAGAAAAGTATGCGTGTTTATCTGTGTGCCAGGATTTATTGATTACATTATACTCGATTATATTCTGTTTCATAATATTTAACATATCTGTATCTGTAGATGCTATAAAGGTTTCATTTGTTACTGAAGAGCTATTTCAGTGATAACTGTAAATCCTCCAGTGTTTTATTGAAACAAGCCTCCCAATGCCTTTTTTTTGAGGGATAGGGTGAGGTTTCAGTAGTGTCCTTAAAAGACCACATCCACCTCATACCTTGTCTTTCCCTTCCTCCAAGGAACCACAAAGGACTGCTTGGAATCTAAGATCAATTTAAACCAATCCAAGCAACTGCAGAAGTTGCTGCATACAAAATGTTCTGCCTTCAGCAGAGGCTCATCATCTTTCCTGCTTATTGCTGCTGGGGTGTGCTGGCACTAGAACTGATCCCTGATCATTCATTTGGCACTGAGATGTACTTGTCACAACTGTCACTGCTCCCTATCAGATACTGCCATGTGTAATATGACTCCCTCCTTTTTTCTTTCACTAATTATTTATGCAAGCAACAATAATTATCCATTTTGTCCCAAGGACATCTTGCCTTATTCACTTAATCACTCTGAAATTTGGTGGTAATAAAAACCAAAGGCCACTGTTTCCAGCTGCTAAACCCCAAGGTTTTTTATAATAGCTGAGGAAATTCTACATGGCCACTACTGGCTTTGATATTAAACCATAGTTGGAACTTGAGAGAGAAGACACATCCAGATCTTTGAGAAGTATTTAAAAGATCAGAGATAAGCCTTCTTTAATCAGAAATTGTTGAAACAGAAGTGAGAAAAAGGTCTGAAGTGTCCAAATAAAACAGTGGGCGAATTTTAGGATCTGAGTGTCAGGAAGGGAGCAAAGAGCAACAGAATACACTGTCCAGAGATGGTTGCTGCTAGTTCAAGCCCAAAAATAATTAACTGAATTGTGGAAGAATATCTATTTCATAATATCTGTAATAAGATAGGTAAGAAAGAGTGTAGCCTAGGCAGGTAGAAGTTTGTAAACATTTTGATGCAATGATCCACATAGTCTCCTTCCACCCCTTGTGTGATTTGTACAGACAAGGAAGAACATGCACCTCATACCAGATTGTGTTTGATGTATTTGAGTGTCTGAAAGCCAAATTTTGTTTCACCTGATTGCCAGCATTTTATTAGAACACTATAGTGTTTAGCCATCTACAAAAACGTAAAACCATTGTGGCTCTTAAGTCTACTCTTAGAATTATATCAGTCTCTAAAGTATATGTGAGAAGCAGGCCTCCTCAGATCTGAGCTTTCTGTCAGGGAACAGGAGGGGTCAGCTGCTCCCTAAGGGATGGGCACTGCAGCAAGACAAGTCCAAGATCAAGCCCACCATAAACCCACACACTGAGACCTGGGTCACCAGAGCCTGTGACCAGCACTATGGAGGCCAGTGCTCCTACACCATAGCTCCAGCAGAAACTGAAGGCTCCAGGGTGAGCTGAAATGGTGCTTCTGGGACAAATGGGCAGAGGGTGTGGGAGGGTGTTCCAAGTGAGGTGGATCAGTCATTACTGCACTCAAAATCATCTCACTTTTCATCTTTACATCTTCAAATATATTACATGGCTTTTAGTGATTCTAGCTTCTGACACCTTGTAAAGAAAAGCATCTGCACTGTTTTTCTTTTACTACTTGTTCTTAGCTTCTCACAAAATGTGTGTGTCCTTAGCTGTGTCTCTGTACTCCTTATCAGAAGATACATACAGGAGGTGAGGGCAAAGTAGTCCAAGTGTGAAATACTGTTAAACAAACATCTGCCAAGAGTGTACAACCTTCAGATTTGTGTGAGTTTGGATAGGATTGGTCAGGAGCAGAAAGAAGCAGAAATACAATTGATTAAATGCAAATACTTGCAAATATTCATATATTCAGTCTTCAAAGTCTGTACAAATACCGACTGTAATATCATCTTTGTCACTCGTTGCTTTGATCTTGTCATTCATCTGGGTTAACATCCTTTTCTATTACAAATTTAGGCTTAATTTCATTGTCTTCAAAGTTCTATACTGTTCCACCTCTCCCTACTCATTTGAACTTCAAGTTGCTATTCTTTCTATTCAGTGCTTCTATAATCAACCGTGTCAAGGAGTGAAACCAGAAGAATCAAAATTTAGATGAGCAGTGTAAAGTGAGCTAACTTCTCAGTCTTCCAAGACAGAGTAATTGTTCCAAAATAAATTAGTGCTTATTACATAATAGAAGGAACACACACTGAGTTTTACAAGCAGAGCTATAGCATTTTATTTTTCCTGCTAAAAATATTCTAGTCCATCCCTCTCCATAGATAAAGCATTTTCTAGAGGGGGTTTCTCTGCAGGCCTCTGTCAGATGGAACATTCCCTTTAGGAGTACTCCCTAGAAATACTTGACAAAAGTTTGGGTTTCAGACATCTTCATAAAAGGCAAAGAACTAAAGTAGACAACTGAAATAGTAAAGTCTGATGCCATCAGTGCTGATATTGACTGATCATGTCTGCGAGGGCCCTTCAGATGCTTTTTCCAGTTGAGAAAACATATTTCTGACATCTTGGGTTCATTCCACCAAAAATGCACAGAAGAAAAAGCCAACTGAAAAGCCACATTAAATATAAGGTTAGTGTCCTTTCTGCCTGTGAACTTCTCTTGAGTTTGTTCACTCATATATGTTTTTCTCATTTCTCTTCCATAGCTCTAAATTAGCATCAGATAATAGGATCTGTGCCTTGGCATAAGATTAAGTTTTCCCCAAAGTTCATTTAAAGCTAATTAGGAGTTTGTGAAACAGAAGTAGTGAAATATGTACCCTCTTTGGTTCTCTTTGTGGGTCTTAAAAACAGACATTAATGGATGGAATTATCATTCCTTCAGCCTCTTTATTACTAACTCTAATTTAGCAATGTGGCATTCATGATGTCAGCATCACCTCCAGACAACTTCCTGCTATTTGATGCAATTGTCATATGAGATGCATGAGATATTATTAAATTGGATCCTATTGGAACAAGAGGTTAAGATTCTTTTTTTCCCTACAGTCTTAGTTGAGTGGATGTGAATTTTATATCTTGTCTTTCAAATAAAAAAAAATCCCATGAAGTCTACTTTAACAACAATTTATACTGCTGCAAAACACTGCAATACCATCTCATCAGAGGCAATTGTAAGCAAGCAGGCCCAGTAGTCAGTGATGCAGAATCCATCAAAGAGGCAGGATATGAGCACAGATGTAAGTACAACCTCTCACACCACCACCTGTGCTGAATGCAGGTTTTTACCCTAATATGTTAAAAAGTTATTTATAAGTAAATTACATGTTACAATGATGACATCTCTAAATTACACCATTTGTCTTAGTCATTTGTTGAATTTAGTTAATGTCTGGAAGTATTTGAAAGTATTTGAATGATTTTTTTTAATGGTATTAGTGTGTCAGGAGAGATATAAAAAGTTGAAAGGTTCACATGCAAAATCTATTGTTATTTAGTAATTTTTTTCTTATTCTTTATTTTCCTTTTTTAATATCTGTGTTTTTAGAAAGGGGAGGAATATATTTTGATGTACTTATGATTGAATTCTTGTTGGTGTTCGCTTGTGCAGAATGATGAAGAGGCGTGAAAGTTAAATGTGCTTCATACCATCATTTTTTCCTCTTGATTGCTTTCATACCAACAGCAGATGTCCAGTGAAGGGACACAAATATTTCCCTTTAGCAAGTCATTCCACTGAAAATAATGGGAGCTTATTTAAATAGTATAGCTCTGAGGAGACAAAGAGGGAAGCAAACAGAGAAGAGAATAAGAGCAGAAATGTACTCAGCAAAAGAATGACTTTATTTACATGCAGTGAATTTTTTTAGCATTTTACACATAATAAAATTAGTAGCAAATCAACTACCCATTGATTTTTCAAAAGCATTGGGAATGATAATTTGAAATTTGTTGTGGCCATGGATGCTATTGATTCTACTGCTTCGTGCACTATTGTGCTAAAAATCAATTACTTAATATTTTACATTATACTGTTAAATTATTTTATTAAGTCTAGATTAAGAATTATGATGGATACAAATGTATGTGCTGAGACATAATGCTGCAATGGATTCCTTTCACAAGTTTAAATAACCATTCTGATGAGAAGAGTGATTGCCAAAACAAAAGCATGATAAATAAAACTCAGGAAGGCTTTGCAGATGTGGTGAATCATTACATATTACTTTGTTTTTCAAAATGACTGCTGATCCTGCTGTTGCTTATTGTGCAGAACTTAGATTAGAGTTAATGGGAATTATATGCACAGAAAAGCTGCATTGTGGAAGATCTGGGTTTCTTTATCGTCACACCATTACTAGTGGGAATTACAGGTGTGGTTTGGGGCAAAACCACTACCCATATGAAAAAAAAAGTCAAGCCACATTTTAAGGACTTACAGCTCTGAAAAAGGTGAATCTCTGCAAAATAAGAAAATGTTGTTCTCTCCCTTCTCTCCTGCAGTGATCAGATATGAGCTGAGGAAAATTTTTTCATGTTGAGGAACCAATCAGAGAGATTCTAGGTCAGGGCAACTTTTCATCAAAAATCCTTATTTTGTTTACAGTACAAACAAAAAATATTAAAAGAATACTGCTTAAGATCAGGCACCAACAAGTTGTAAAAGACCTAGATTAAAACACTTCTGTAACATCAGGGCTACACCTCTTCCAAATTCAAAGGTTCAGGTGCAAACAATGAATTGACAGAGCTCTTCAGAATATAACTGAATGAATAAAGTACAATAACCTTCGTGGTCAAAAGCATTGTAGATACAGCCTAAAAGTTTCCTAGATTAGAGTTCCTTCCTTCTGAGCACCAAATGCTTTGGAATAATCCATATTATAAAGGAAAATAACTGTTTCTGTTACTGGAAATAACAATATCTCTGAAATGCCTCAAAACTAGGGATGCACAGCTTCTGGAACAGACTAACTGGGGAAAAACCCAAAAGGAGAAATCAAAGTATGTTTTATTTTCATGATTACACTAGTAGAAGGACAAGCCTATGCCTGATTTGTCTGCTTTAATGTTTTCACCAGTAGTGCTGTTCCTATTTGAACAGCAGTCCTGCTCCCGGTGAAGCCAGTAGTGGCAGTGCAGCTCCCTCAGCACTTACGCTGCACTTCAGGATGCTAAGCACCATCCAATCCTTGTGATTGCTCCCCGTTGTCCATATTGATTTTGATATGCAGCTGTGCAGAATGAGGCAAAGGTGATGGTGAAATCAGAGGGAAGCCTGTGTGTTCTCTTCATGTGGAGAACACACAAAGATCCTGAGCCCTGTGAGTTCACCATCATGACTCACGGGAGCTACCACATTTTGGTGACTAAGAAGCTGCCTGAAGTAGATAACCAGCGTGCAGCGCTTGTACAATGCCAAGAGGTGAATATGGAACAATAGACTATCTGGTTATGCACACTCTAAGGCATGGCTCTGTCCTGAGGCCATTCCTCAAACCATGGACATCTAGTTGACAAAGAGCAGGTCACCTTCCTGGTAGAACTGACACAGCTGGTTGGCTGTGTGTAATGATACAAAGACAGCTTGTGTAAACCTGGACACAAGGAGGATGTCTAGGGAGACCTGGATGCATGCAGAGTGGTCAGTATTCCTGCTATGGATTATGATCTCAGTTAGCTGGGATGGTCTGGAAACTTTTTGCAATATTCTGTCACCGGTTTGGGGAATAAGAGTCTGAAAATTGTTGTGAAGTTATTCAGTATGGGTGGTCTTTACAGTGCATTTGGCCTTAAGGCTGTGTCTGAAGATGCTTTTACAAGAAAGCGCAGAGATAGATGTTAAAGACACCAAAAGGAAGGAGAATATTTAGTTCATGCCTTTTTCTAGGGCCAGTTTTGAACTTTGTGTGCTTGGCTCTGCTAAAAGTCACTAAGTGCCCTGGTAAAATAATAAATTTGAATTGGAAGTGAAATCTCACAAGAGTTGGAAGGCAATGAAATTGTAAAGATGAATGACCTAAATAGTCAAACTTCCATGGCATATCAATATTTCTGCTTATATTAAAAATAGTGTTTGTACAAGAAGATTATTTAAACGATGTCACATATTTGCAACACTCATAGTGCCTGGCACAATTAAGTGAGAAAGCTGCCACTCTGCACGTCACAAAAAAGAAAGAACCAAGAATTACATATAATTCCTCCTCTCATAACTTAGCAGTATTTTTGCCCACTTATGGTCACTTTCTCCAAAACCAATGCTTAAATCTTCAGTTAAAAAGTTATATTTTGACCTTTATAAATACCATTTTGACATAAATGTGCTGTAACTTCTTTAATCTGTTGCAGCTCACTTGGCCACAAGACTTTCTTCACTAATAGCAGAACACCAACTGTATTAGATGTGTCTGTCTTAGATAAATGTAAGTGAAAATGTCTCTCCTAGTCACTGATCAGTTTAGGTTTTACTGAGAAGCAAACATTTCTTGGCTGCTCCTGATGCCTTTGAGAACAGTTTTTTTCTCATTTCTTTCTTAATCCTTCTCTGTGATTCAGTTTCAAAGCAGAGACCCTAGGAGAAACACAAAAGTCAGGGGGAGGGAAGGAGTGTAAGGGTAGCAAAGAAAGAATGGAAAGGTGCAGTTAAGAAAAAAAACAGCATGTAACAGAAGCACTAATGAAGTGGGATGCCATGAAGGGGTAGAGGAATCAGAGATCCAGAATAAAGGGACTCAGAAAATGATAAAACTATTGTGACTGGCACAGAAAGGTGGAACTTACCAGTAGCTAACCGAAAAAGACATTTGGAATAGGAATGGTGTCCTTATACCTCATGGTCCTTTCTATCCAGCGCATTTGAGAAATATCAGAGGAGGAGAGCAGTCTACAAGACACAATGGAAGATGCAGAAAGCTCTCATTATGTATGTGTGTGTTATGTGATTTCTGATCTCAGTTGATGCCATCTTTTTGAATTCACTGTGTTCTTCAGGTGGGAGAAATCAGAAAATGTATCAGTGGCAGTATTTTCATTCTGTTTAGAGTGAAAAGAAACATCAGTGCTTTCATGTGTCATATATGTATAGTATTTGTTTTATAATGAATTACAGTCTATAAAATGCAAACTATTTAAAAAACTTTAAGTAATTAATGTTATGGAAATAACTCATACATAAATAAAAGAGTTTGCAGAAGACTGATCCAATATTAAAAGAGAAGTTTTAATGTGTAGAGCATTAGAATGTTTTCAAATGCTTCAAATTGTGGGAAAATGTTTTTTCAGATGGTACAATGAAGTGAGTATTAACTTCAGCAATTTGAGAAGTCTAATTTGTACTATATACTGAGGGTATTCTTTGAGTTTGTGTTATGTCATTCTCAGTAGCTGATTTGTTTGAATAAGACGTTTCATGCCTCTCTGGGCAAAAATACAAATATTAAGAACTACTAGTTCTGACTAATAATTTTACTTGACACAGGACTTCTGGTTCATCCTCAAGGACCAGTTTTGGACAGATTTAAGTGGAAGAATGATGGATTGGTGTGAGTGGTGATGTTTTCATCATCACTGAACAGAGAGAGGTAAATGTGGCACTGTGCAGAAGAGAGTATAATATTGTTGCATAAGGAGAGCTCAGGAAAGACAGAGGGGACTTACCAGTCTCAGTTGCCAAAAAAAAAAAA
>VZDJ01007755.1:19833456-19864321 GCA_008694505.1 Cyanoderma ruficeps | reverse complement strand
AAAGCCATTTATTTTCTGAACTTGAATTCCATATTTTTCTGACACATGGAATTTGAAGGGTATAAATTTGATCTGCAATTCACTCTCACAGTGCATGACTGGAGGGCTTGGGAATGTTCAGATGCTGCAGTAAAGAAGACTGGAAGACTATCACTTTTTTAATTAGAAAGAAAGGATACTAGACTGCTAGACAAAAAATCTTTAGTTCAAGAGTGTTAGTTTCAAACTAGGAGCTTGAGAAACTATAAGAGGTCTCAAAGCAGAGGCACTTTGCCTGAAAGCATGTGAAAGTGATCAGATTACTCTGTTTACACCAGTTTAACCGATAATGAGGTTAATTTGTAACTGGATAATTTACCCCATATTCCTGTCTACCTTGCCAGGTGTATGTGTTTATGTACAGCTACAGAAAGCAGGCATATTTATGTGGGAATAATTAGACCAGATATTTGTATACATGACCTGCACAGACACTCTTGGCAAGATCCTTTGCTCTGAAGATTATATTCCTGCTGTTCAAATGAAGATCTGATTTCATTTAGACAAACCTTTCACTGCTTTTTAATAACAAATGAGAGACAATGCTACACATTAACTATATGGCTAAAATGTCACACATGCTGAACCAAAATCATTGTCAAAGCAAATGAGCATTTGGATGATACAATGATAAGAATAATGTAATTAAATTCATTTTCATACCACTGATTTTATCACCCCATTTTCACACTGTTCCTTCTAGCCATATGCTTTGTTTCCATCCAAATCTGCTCATCAGGGAAGAGTGACTAACATTTGTTCCAGACAATGCGGAAATCAGGTCCTGGGCTTGCTGGAATAAGGTTTAATTCATTTGAAGAAGTAGGAATTTAGTAAGAAAGAAGAGAGGGAGAGGTTGATATAAAATGGAAAAGCCCATGAACACAGCTGGGTAAAGAACTGGGTAGCTGAGGAGGCAGATGATCAAAAGGATTTGGAAAAAAATTAAAGTAGAGGAAAATGAAAAAGACATAAACAAGGATGAAAGGGAAAGAAGGAAAAAGGATAAGAAGGGGAGAATGAAAAGGAGCCTGTTAGTGGTAGCTGGAGATAAAAGGAGAGAGGGAGGATAAGGCATAAAATGAGACAGAATTTAATTATGCATACTTTTCTTTAAATGGCCATCTAGCCTCTAGCTCTGTGGGCCAAGCGTCTGTTTCAGTTCGATTGGTGGAACAAGCTCGTTGTGTAGCGCAGCTTAAATATTTAGCAACGGTGGTACACTGCAAGGAGCTCACTCTTTTTATGGAGGCACTAGGCAGGATGCAATGTTGGGGATCATACTGCTAAAGGAGCAGGAACTCAAGTAGCAATACTCACCCCCAGGGCCAGGCTGGCAGGATCTCATATGCTTTCCTCTGCTAGTGGGAAAGAGGCACTTGTGAAACTGAGGGCTCCTTCGCTCTTCCCTGAGGGTGGAGATGTGTTTTGAGTGTTTTGTTTGTCAGAGCCCGCAGGGCCAAAGTCCTTGGATTATTCAGGTATTTCTTAGAGTTTTGTGTGCCTGTTTGACTGTAGCACTCCACCAAGGTTTCTTATTTGCTGCAGCCCTTGCATCCGTGTCTCTGCCTCCAAGTGCCCCCTTGTCTTTCTGGTGTGGTTTTGGCAACATGGTTCCCTCCCTCAAAATTAGGTATTAAGAGGGGAACCAAGGAATCATTCTCTGATTGGAACTGGCTGTTTTTTTGTTAGGAGCAGGGCACGAGTTAGAGTTCAGCCTTTTTGAGTTTAGCATTTTTACAATTGGGATCTTGGTGTTTTATTTAAACTATCAGTATACAAATGGTTTTCTAATGGCTAAGTTTGTAAAAAAGTTATGTTTTGGGAAGTCCTGAAGATCACAGATGAAACTTTCAGCTCCACCCTTAGATGAAGAGATCTGTCCTTATCCTCTTGAAGTGGTATGTTAGTGCTTGAAAGGAGCTTCATGCATTCCTGTAGGAATAGCTTGTCAGGCAGGGAACCACTGCCAGGCTAAGAGAAGACTGACCCCTGCAACTGAGGCCTTTCTGGGAACAAACCACAGAAGAGCCTCTGTGAGATGCACCTTCTCTTTGTCCCAAATGTTCTCGGGTCAGAAACTAAAAATAGTTTATTTTCTCCTCTTCTACTCTTTCAGAGAGAAAACACCATTGTCAGAAATGTTAAAAGAATTGCTCTAGAGTCATGATGACTCACAGCATTGAACCAGTCTTCATGATAAGGATAATAAGATTTTACATTTTGAGGCCTGTTTTCCAGTTCAATCAAGATCACCAGTCTTTGGATCTATTTTTCTTTTATTATCTCTGGTACTGTTGCAGTACATTACTTTTTGATAGTGGGGTGGGGGGATATTTTGCTGTCTACTGCCACCATGTAAATAATACATTGTACATGTAAATGTGCAATACATTTCATCTCTCCAAGTGTGTATAATTTATAATAGGACTAAACTTGCTGAACAGTGAGGTCACGATGTGCTCTGGCCTCTTGGTCCCTCAGCAGCAAACCATGGTGCAATATAATGCCCTTTCTGTCTATACAAACTTTCTTTATCTTGATTAGAAAAGTGAACAGAAGCCAGTGGATATTTATGCCTGGGACTCACATGACGGTACATATCCTCATGAGACTAGAAGTTTAGGCATAACCAGAAATGCCAATTTCCTTCTTTTTGTCCAAAAGGCTGCTTCATGTAAGGCTATATTAACTTCCTTTAAGGCTGTAAGATTTAAGGTTATTTTAGCTTTGCTATTTCATTAGCTTTCCTTCCCCCTTACCATGTCGTCTCATTTTTCTCTCTCTTCACTTCTTGTAGCTCTGATTCTGTTTTCTTCAAGAAAAGGTTTCTAATAGCATCCCACTATTTCCTAAATGAGTTCAAGTCCATCTAGCTTAGAACCCAAGTGCCAGAAGGCCACATTGACATGCTGACATTTTTAACACTCCTTGAGATTCATCTCCTCTGAACCTCTTCTGAACACATGTGCAAGGTGGGAGTTTAAAAGGTCACCTAAGGCTAGTTAGATAGTCACATTCTGTTAGTATACTATGTGTATATTACTACCCATTTCACAGCAATTTGGTCATGCTTTGGAACTAAGGAAATAAAAGCACAGAAAAGCCAGCTATTGGCCTGAACATTGAGAGGTCTGAAATGCTGGTTTCAGCATTTGGGAGGTCTGAATTGCTTGTTTTCTACACTTCTGTCGAGGTAAGTCTGTACACGTGCTATATTCTTACATACATGTGTAGTCATAACATCTGACTTGACATGCATCCCTTTTTATTTATATTTGGGAAAAATAAATATATCACTGCAGGTGGGGCAGCATCCAGTTTAACCAAGAAAGAGACAGGTTGAGTTATGTTGGCTGTTGGAAAAAAAATTAGCAGGTGTCTTTCTTTTTCTGCTACTCAGAGGAAAACCAATAAAAGAATGCTCATATGACATATATTATCTGCATTTAAGAAACTTGGCCTCAAAGAACTTTTATGGACATTATGGCTATTGGTTTGCTCTTTCACTTTTATAAAAAATAACATGAAGAAAAGACAAACAAAGGGGACACAGAATGCTAACTTGCTCTGAGAGCCAAGTCTAATTTTTGGATTTAAACACAACGTCTCCAGGGACTTCAAAGAAAGCTTTACACAGTCATCTAGAGAAACAACTAAAGTGAGCCAGAAAAAAGGGAGTCCTCACATCTGCAATTCCCATTTTTATCATTATTTCATCTCTAGACATTTTGTGGAGGAAGAACTGGAACTCAAATTTTCTGCCGGTTAAAAAGGTACCCTAACCATTTGCCTATCAAATGATCCTTTTATTTTTTTTCTTTCTTTTTTTTTATGAACAATTTTACCACAGGGATTTAGAAATTTTTCTTTTATTCTATAAAACCTGGAAGTAGAGATTTCAACAATTGATTTGTTTTCCTCAAAAAACAATATCTCTTCCATAAATTGAGCATTTTAAGTAAAAGCTGTTTTGGTGTTTGATTCTTCCCACTAGCTTCCTTATTTGTAAAACCAGTCTACACTGTTTGGCTACACTGTTGTATTTTAAAGATCATAAACGCTTACTGTTCTTCTTCAAGAAGGGGAATAGAAAATTACTCTTTTTACTTCAGTCAATAAGATAATGTTCAAAATGACTCACACATTTCAAATTCAGATTTCTAGGGGTTTATATTTGTTTTGCAACAAGTAGAAAACAAGCCTTAATAGACCCAGAAAATGTGAGTTCAGCTGTGTTACTAAATCATATTTTAAGGTGAGAGAATGTGGTAAAAATGTTATTCAGTAAAGAAATAAATGCCTTTTGTAGAAACAAGATGTAGGCTGTTTTGTCCTCCAAAATATACAGCCAGCACTTAATCAAATTTCGAGGACATGTACAGAAGCAAGCATATTCAGTGATCTGTGTTACCACCGTTCTGTGGTAAACAAACATGAAGAAGGAAATCATAGGCTGTTAAGAGCCTGTGAGAGCTTGCTTGGAAGTTGATGTCACTAATGTGTTTCAGAGGAGAACTAAGGCAGCATCTGCATTCCCAGATATGGTAAAATAATTTTAAAGCTGTTTGGATTTTATTCGGCTGTTAAAACCATGCCATGTCTTGAATAGAGTACAACACTGGAGAAATTTATTTTTTTTAGCTAACTATTTTTAGTACAGAGGATGGAGTTACATCCTTCTTTGTTCTCCTTATAAAATCTTGGGATTACTGTAGCTGCTTCCCCCGACTACTGGCTTAGCTGGTTTCTGCTCCAGCCATCATAGAAGGAGTGCAAGTAAGGCTGCTGTCAGTCAAGAAGGCAGTGAAATGGTTAGTTTGAGCCTCTGTGTTATTAAACAATAACAAGTAAATAATTTCCCTTTGAATGATTAATACTGATTTAGCACTCACTGTGACACATATTCTCAAAAATTATGGGATTGTTACAAGGAAGGGGAAAAATGTAGGTCTATGTTTGCTAAGAAGTTACTCAGAAGTTTAGATGTTTTGCATCCCCAAGTTCTGCAAATGTTCTTTACAATATCAATAAAAAAGGCAAGCTTTGATATGCTTTTTATGTTTATGTAACTACAAATAGTATTCTACTAGTTACATAAACATGAATGCCTCTGGTGAGTTATGAGTGCCAGCTATCTGCACAATAGGTAGACCATTTTGGCAGCTGAATGTGAGTTAACTGGACTGTTATATGCATCTTTGCTGACTCAGTTCTGAAGCATGGCAAATTCCATTACCAGGTACCCAAAAATAATCTGATTTTTAAATTCTTTTCATAATTATGAAAAATTCATTCTCTCTATCTAGCGGTAGTCTGCTTTAAAAATGGAAATGGTGAAGTTAAAAGTTATTTAGTCATGACTGAAAAGTAAAAGTAAAAAAAAAAATTGCACAGAGAAATCGCTCTGCAAAATTGATGCAACTGTACATATTTAAAATTGTACACAAATTTTACGTAGTAAATCATTTAGCACGTTGTTTCATTTGCCTCATCCAGCTTCTTACTCAAGTCTCCCTTTGTTCCCAGATAAGCTTTCAGGAATAATAAATACTCCCTTAAGGGAATATGTTTTAAAGCAAATAACAACTGCCAAATAATTTATCACATGTAACCACTGGTCTCCATCCTTAATTACGAGAATTTCATTCTAGTGCTTGTTTAAGAGAAGTTAATCTTAATGTCTGTTCACTGTATATGTATTTTTTTTCCTGGAGAGCTTCTTTTCATTATGTCTTCAGAGTTTGAACCAGACTGTCCCTTTTTTTTGGTGAACAAAAGCATTCCAGTGGGACTTTGCCAGTGGGACCCTGTGGCAGAGAGAATCCTATTTTATTCTTGGCATGAGACATACAAAAGAAGTCCTTATTTGATTCAGGTTCAATAAACAGTAGTTGGTACTTATTTGCATGGGGTAAGCTCTGTGCTTAACTTTTGGCTAGTTCAAGTTTTGCCTTCTGTTCAATATTTATTTCTTTTATTTTATTTAGTGCAGCAGTATTTGGATGGCGTTTTTCTGGGAACTGACACAGAATGAATAGTCTGACTCCTTGTGGTTTCACTGAACTTTTTTCAAGGTCATAACAGTTTACTAAGACACGACTGCCTCTAAGGTCCAAGTTACCAAGAATTTATTCCAATTTTAAAATTATTTGGCTTTTAAAAAAAAGAGAGAGGAAAAAAGCCATGCATTTTCATCAGTTCAGTTTATTTCACTAAGATACTGAATAACAAAAGATAATTTTCTGTACCCATCAAACAAATACAATTCCTCTGGCGTAATAGATTTGTGTAAGCAAATGTCTTCTAGCTTTTGGTGTGTATGAGGGAGGAAGTTTTAAATAGATCATTTCAAACCTTGCTATCAGTCTTGATTACACAAAAATTAAAAATGTGCTCCTTTACTTGCAGTTTTTTCTCTTAAAGTCCCATTGTCCTCTGCAGTCATGGAGCAGAAAATGAACAGGAGTGATCCTGACTATTTGTATTGCTGATGTGTTTGTCTCACTTTGTCAGCTCTTTAACCAGTAGATGATACTGAAAGCTGGACTCTGCAGTGATCTGAGCAGAGATCATGGCTTAAGTGGATAAGGTTGCCAGGCCAGATTTAGACAGGATCTGTAGCATCTAGGGAACATGCTGACTGTCACCTCATCTAGGTGAGAAGTGGGAAGGACAACATCTCTGTTTCTGCCTCGGCTACTTGAATCTTGCCTTGATGCAAGTGTGACAGTACCAGTATTCAGAAAGACAGTGATTGACCTCAGCTACTTACACACTCGCACACGGCCACACAACAAGAACTGCATCACCAAGAGATTCCTGTAAATGCTTGAGGCCTCTTCCCCTTGCCCTGCTCCCACTGATCCCTTGTTCACTGACCTAAATGCCTGATCTAACTTGTGGAATTAAACTTGTGCCCGCTTTGGGGTTGCAAAAAGGCTCCTGGCTCCCTGTGAGCTGTTACGCGGAGACCTGGGCTCACCAGCTGCCTGTAGACGTAGGTGTACACCCGATCAGGTGATTTGTACCTACTTCGCAGTAAAAATATGGGTACAAATTTTCACAAGGGCAGGGATTAAACTGACAAGATCACATTATTTTCATCATTTAAGAGGACTAGACAGAAAACTTTTTTTTAACATAAAAGTGTCAATGTAGCCCTCAATTGAGTGGCTTGCACATGGAATAGTAAGACACGAAATGCTGCCTAGTCTCTACGGTGGAGCTGTAGTGGAGAAGTGCACCTCTTAATTTGTCCTCTGAAGCAGCAGGATCTATAATCAGATAGTGAAATGTTTTTCTGAATAAAAACTAGTGTATTTCATTCAAAATATATTATAAGATAAAGCTATTTGAAATCTGGTTACACCATAATGAGCGTGCTTTATGTTCAAAGCAGAGAGAGCAGGGCTGCATTTCAATCAGCACTGAAGTTAGATTAGTGGATTTTTTTTTCTCTGAATGTAGATATTTCTAAAAAAAAAAAAGAGTAGTTCTGTTATTCTTTTAAGGAAACCATCTTAGCAACATTTTTTATATATAAATATGGGAAAAGGCAGTGGATGTGCCAAGGAATATATTAGAATTGAAGCAGTAATATGTTTTAGTTTCTGCAGATACATGAATTAATTTTCTTTTCATTTGTTTATATCTCTTACTATACCTTTCCTTAAATAGCTTGAGGATTTGTCTGAAGTGGTTGTTCCAAATTTCCTCATCTATTTTCACCAACAAATTCTATAGCAAATATAAGATTATGCAGCAATAATGAGTAGAAAAAATTATCACTGGCTGGGCTCAAAGATAATTGAAATAAGTCCAGTATCTGTCTTTTCTTTATCACAATTTACATACTGCTGATACTAATTTCAGGAAAGAAATCATTAAAATATAAGTAAAAGATTAAAAATATGTAAGAAATTAGATTAAAGTCACTAAAATATTTCACAGAATTGCAAGAAAAAATGAATTGCGTTTTTCTTTGTTTTCCTAGACTGTAGGGGAGACATTATCCACAAAATCATAAGAACTAGAGCCAATATAACCTAGATTTATTCCTAAGAGAAGGCTATGTTAGGAAATTACAAGATAATCAAATCTCCACTCTAAACAAACAGGAACATTCTAGGCACAGTTTTGTAAAGAACCAAGGGGTAATATTGACAGCAAAAGGTTTTACTGGGGAAATGACTGCAAATCTCCAGAGGACTAGAAGAATTCAATGCTAACTGCTGCAAACAGTGAAGGTTTTCCTTAGAGAAAAAACACCAGTGAGAAATTATGATTAGCTGTTTCCTAATGTAAGTTTGAAAAAGTTAATGCAGAAAGCAAAAGGAGGTAGTTTGGCAGTAGAAGGTTTCTTGAATGACTTATTTTTCAGTTTTAAAATATTGACAAAAATTAGTAGAAAATTCATGTTCAGTATTGCTTACTTCTGTTGTTTATTGCTTACTTTTATAGCTACTTCCTCTACTTACATAAGTAGAGCAATTTATACCTTTCTGGCATTTATAGATTTAAGTTCTCTCATTCCCAATTGTCCCTTCTTTAGAGACGGAAAATCAGCAGGCATTGTGGGCAGTCTCAGAATAACATCAGGCACAATTGCATGAAGTGTGATTTGAAGTGGGACCCAGGCCTTGGAGTGTGAACAGAGCTTGTATGTGTCCTGTCTGGGGAAAAAAAAAAATAAACCATACAGCTAGCTAACAAGCCCTACAGATAGCTAATAAACCCTGAAGATAGCTAATAAATCCTAGAGGTAGCTAACAGGCATCACAACTGTTGCCCATTGATGGCAGAAGGAGTCAACACCTGGCAATCCTGACTGTTTGCTACGCAGCTTGAAGTGCACGCTGCTTTCTGGAACTTCAATGCCCACAGCAAAGCTGTAGGAAAAATGCTGCCTTTCCCAGTGGCCAGGACTGCAGCTCAGATTCCTGCTTCTGATGGTGGAGTCCGTTCCCAGAATCTGCAGCAGAGGAGAGAGTGTTTGTAGCATAGTCAATGACCCTGCTATTAATTGATCCAAGTGCTAGTTTGCTGACCTTCAGGCATACAGTCGTCTTGTCCAGGAAGCCTGACTTTTACCCTTCGCTAGCTGTGGGATTCCCGGAGGCAAGATTTTGAGGAAAATTCCTATGAGTTGATGTTTATTGACATTTGCTGTGAAATATCACACAAACTGTGTTTGATAGACACATTTTTATAGATCTTGAAGTAAAATGAAATACCACACTTAAAAATGCAGTGTTCTGCCTGTTGTTCTATCTGATAGGATATGTATTAAATATATTTTTGGGGTTGTAGGCCCAATTTGCCATCCAGAATTCTGCCGTATTAACTGGTATCCAACTTTATGTGCAGACAGTTCATGGGAGGTATGTGGAAGAAGTCTGTATGGAACTGTGCAGGACAGTATTTAATCTTAATTAAATTAAATATGTGCAAAATGTTTGCTAGTGTAATACCACTGCTACCTAAAAAAATGTAAATGTTTGCAACGAAAGGTGACACTATAAGCCTTATGTGTATGATACACTATCACCATATTTTAAAAGATGAGTGACTTTTCAAGAGAAGGCAAATTTCTACCCACCAAAAAAAATCGTAGAATTGTTGACTAGTATGAGTTGGAAGGAACCTTTAAAGGTCATCTGGTCCAGCTCCCCTGCCATGGAGAGGGGCATCTTCATCTAAATCAGGTTCCTCAGAACCCCATCCAACCTGGCCTTGAATGTTTCCAGGGATGGGACATCTACCATCTCTCTGGGCAACCTGTTCCAGTATTTTCCACCCTCATTGTTAAAAACAGGTTGAGTGGTGACTACCCCAAGGAAAAAAATCCAAGTATTTGATTTTTAAATGCAGATAATTTTATTACTTCCCTAATCAAATTAATCAAAGCAAAATAAGTCAGCCAATAACTTTGCAAAATGGTCAATTGATCAGTACACTTTTAATATACTACATTTAATAACCACGTCTTTCAAAGCATGCTGAAATTTCCTGATTTCAGTACAACAGCACTCATAAAACACTATAATATCATAGAAGTCTTTTCTACATTCCTTTCTTCTGAATTTATAGAAACTGTCTCAAGTCTTTATCTGTCCAAAAATGGCTACAATCAAGTTTAATTTTATTTGTTGGATATATGCTACACTTTTCATATCAGTTTAAGAATGTTAATTTTCCTACTAATCAGCACTGAATGGTCTAAAGAGGCATTCCTTCATGCAGTACAGAGCATGTTGAGTAGAGCAGTCAAGCTTTTCTGTATTAGAGATATCACCAGACAGTGATTCAGGTCACCTACAGCTAAAAATATACAGTGTGGATCTCTTGCTGGAGGTCTTAGAAATATTCAAACTTAAGTTGTAAATTAGTCTTCTTCCAAAGGGCCTGTTCTATCACCAGCAGTTGGTTCACAGTTCAGAAAGGAATTGCCTTCACACCCTCAAGCACAGGTAACAGCACTGAAAAGTGACAGAACACATATGGATGGCTAAAGCAAATCCTCGTGGCTATTGCAGCTGCTCTTGTGTATATGTATGCCTGGAAATACTTGCTGCTCTATCAAACTTGAATCCTTTGTCTCAATCATATTAGCAAATCAAATGTCATTTGAATGACATTAATACTACTTCAAATGCCTCATTTCTTTTTAAAGGCATAATTTTAAACATTAAATTTCTTTTCATCTCATTCTGTTGTGTTTCTGGTTTGGCCATGCCTGCAAGATCCTCCTGAAACAGATAAGATGTAATTTCATATGCTCTATAAATTGATTATGAGATCAGAAGACAACCTAAAGCCATTGGCAAAAATCTAATGAACCTCCAGGAGCGGCCATCAGTTTTTAAGTATTATGTAAGCTGGTATTAAAAGGCATTGATCTCAGTAGAGATGCCTCTGGGTCCCTGCTTTTGTGAAAATGCTAAGGCCTTTGTAATCTAAGCCATTTGCTTTCCACCTCCCTGATGTTTCTTAGCTATTTTATTTTGTTTTCCTTTATTACTTGTCCTGTATTTGAAAAGATCATGACACAATAATCCATCATGTCTAAAGTTAAGTACAGGTTTGTGAAAATCCAAATATGTTAAGTCTGCTGGCTCTGTCCATACCAGCAGTTATTTCATTAAATACTATGATTTGTCTGAGATGATTTACCTTTCACAAATCCACGATGACTCATGCTTATTAAATTGTTCTCTTCCAAACTGAGTGAATATTAAAGATAGCCAAAAATAGCATCTCAAAAGTTCTGCTACCATTGGATCAGGCTTTGACACACTTAAACTGACTGCTAAGTATCTTCCCTCACTAAATTCCAGTGGGGATTTCTTTTTCAAAGTAAGTTATTATTAAGCCTGCATAAAGGTGGCAGAATCTTTCTCATGGATGTTTTTCCTAAGATTTACTATGGTGTTAATCACTACAATTTCTGAAATGGATCCATTTATGATCTAAGTTACTTTTCTTTCTTCTCAGCTGGTGAGACATTTTTAAGTGCTTATTCATGATATTTGAAAGGTCTAGCCATCTAAGACGTATTATTTTCTGTTCACAAAGACAAGGCATTAGAGATACATAGAGATTTCTACTTATCCATGGAGGAGAGAGAAAAACTTTAAAGCACTGGGAAGACTAACTGTAAGAAACTGATGGAACACTTTGAAGAGTATTTATTTTATCATCTCCCTTGATGAGTACAAAATGTACCTGTTTTTAAAACTACATTTATTTTAGCATGACTATCCTAAGCTGTCTCTTTTTTCTTTAGCTGCTGATTCTTAGTTGATTTTTATTTTTAGTTTATTTTATTTGCTACAGACTTCTTACATGTGTTTCATATGCTGTCCAAGTTAGGGAAAGGTTAGCAATGCACGTGAAATCAGTGCAAGACTTTATCACTGTTGTTGTTAAGGTCTTTTTATATAGTGTTTGCTTCTCCCCTTGCTTTGCTGGGTAAGTTAGGGACTCTTATTTACTGCAGCCAGTTTTGTTGCCTTTTGCCCAACCTGGAAATAAAACTCAAGATAACTTTAGCAAGGAGGTAATATAAAAGAAGATCTTTATTTGAAGGCCTCCAGAGGCAGTTATGGAAAGATGTCCACAAAAGCCCACACCCCCCTGGGGTGAGTACATTTTTATAGGTTTTAGGAAATTAGCATAATTGATAAAAAACACCAATTAGGAGCACAAGTGGTGATGTAATTCCCCCCACTAGGTCAAGCCCCTTGTCTGGAGTCCCTTGTTCAGCACTAGTTGTGCTTTGTCCATGAGAATGTATCTGCAAGAGCTGATCTCAGCCTTGGTTCCCAGGAAGAACCAAGATAGGATATGGGCCTTGTACTTCCCAGGGCTTGGAGCTCTGGAAATTGTATTGTCTTTCTGCTTAGGGAAAGACCCTGGAAAACTACTGGGAAAACTAGCTACTAATACAACAGGTGACAGAGTTACAAATATATGTGTGAAGAATACAGGCAACATAGAAAAAAAGGCAAAACCCACATGGCATCAGTTTTATGTAAGCTATACAAGAACAAGAAGGCAGAGCTGGAGTGGAAAGTGAGCCAGCATCTGCTAGTCTCCAAGACAATGAAAATTAATATCTCATGAATGAAAGAAGCAATGTTGGAAGAATGAATCCAAGAACAAAGAGAACAAAAATAAAGAGCAGGAAGGTGAGGTGACCACAGTACAAATGAAATCTTAATGACTTGAATTAATTTTTGTTTGTTCCAACACGCTGCACTGTTCTAATGATGAAGTTGCCAAAAATCTGGAATTGTTTCCAAAAGCCTGGGAAGCATCTCTAATTTGTGCACTGAAACATAAAAGAGCCAGTCTCCGGCATATATAGAGACCAGAGAGTTCCACTTGCAGTGAGTTTCCCATATTTATGAACATATCTTCTAAAGAACAATATTCACTCCATTAATTTCCATGTCAACACCACTCAGTAGTTCATTGAATTTGACTAGGAAAGCCAACAGCAACTCCTGCCTCCTGCTTCCACCTCCTCCAACATTCTCAGGTCATTTTTTCTGGAGCAACTCATTACTATAGAAACAATCTTTCCAAAGGTATTTCAGTTTCAAGGAGCAATGCTATATTAAAGCCATTCTGCTTATAGAACATTTTGTTTCTTATTGAAAATGTCTAAGGTGAAATACACCACAACAATAAATGTTTTCAAGAAACAAATTCCCCCAACACAAATGAAGTGAGCATTTACTGCTATGGTGGTACTATCATAGTTTCCACAATAACATCATTGAAGGTCATGTAAACTTTCATATTGCTCATTTCATGTTTCATCTAGTTCTACACCTACCTATGTGTGTTCATATCTGATATATAGTAGAAATAGAGGCCTGGGAAGATTCATATCATATGATTGCTTTCATGGAGTTATCCAGTACCACCTTCAACAAGGGTGGTGGCTTTAGCTAAGAGTTCCCACAGAGCCTAATTTTTAAGAAAGCTCCTTTTCTTAGAAATAGAAATCTAGTTTGTGTCCTGATTCTATCCATGGCTTCTTCCTCTTAGGCAAGTTCAATCCTTTAGTTTAAGAATCTCTATTTTCTCTTTGGTATCTATCCTTACAAGGAAAGCACAGAGAGCAACAAGGCCCACAGCTTGGCTAAAATGTGCATGCCACACCTTCTAGACTTTCTTCGTAAGAAGACATCTCCTTTCACAGCGTGGTTTCAATTTTTTTCTGTGTTCCTTGTTCCTCTTAATCCTTTGGTCTCTTATATTTCACTCTGGTGCCTCTATATTCCTCCCACCTTCAGCTCATCTCCACATCCCCCACCTCTTCACCCTTCTGTCTCACCACCACTTTCAAAAGCTACCTGCACATCCACTTTCTTCCTCACCTGCCCTTACGATATTAGGCTTCGAGCAGCAGCTGGCAGCCTTTCCCTCAGCTTAATTAAAGATTACCCTAATCTTCACAGGAAATATCTGTATTTGGGACCTCAGTACTCTAGCTGCACTTGGAACAGTGAAGGTAATTTTTGATATGATTCAGTGCATTAATACTGCTGATGCTAAGACTCCCAAAGTGGCTGTCAGAATCCATACAAAACAACACCCCACAGAAATAATATTTTTCATGCATTATAACTGGTTAAAGATAAAATACATGGAACAAGAACAAAAAACCCACCAAACCTGTTGCATATGCTTTGCTATGTGAAACTAGGTCTTAAAGTAATTGTTGTGATTTTGTTTTCATGAGCTAAACTTAGTTTTGCACCAATGGCTCACAAAAGCATACACCAAGTAAGATGTTCTCAGAATTAAGGGGGAAGGAAAAACGTCTCTGGTTTGGGAGGAGAACATCTATTCTCTTTTAAAAACATCTTAGAAATAAAGGATTCACCATCTTCTGTTTAAAATCACTTTCCAGCTGGATCAGTTCAAAGTGTCACACATTCCAAATGAGTTTCATATATTTGGACAGTAGTGCTTTAGTGTCACAAATCCTTCTGAATCATCTCTTCCAGTGGTACATCCAGAACTATCTTCCCCAGCAGGCTGAGAGAAGCCCAGTCTGGGTTTGGGTTGCCTCAGCATAAATATGTGCACATGCTGCACTGGTGAGAACTGTACAGCAACAGGAAATTCTGCAGGGAACGTGAATGGCATAGTAAAATCCTGTCCAGCACTGAGTATCACAAACAGCAAATTAAGAGATGCTTACAGATATAATATCTGTGAACCAAAGAGGGGAAATTGTAGTAATCACACATTGTGTTTGAATAGTACTTTGTATTGTGAAAAAGCTTAGCATAATATGGTATATAACTACATTGCAGCAGGCCTGTCATTTGGAAAGTGGGAGGGAAAGAGTTTATCCTCTCCTCCAATCCATCCCTCATTTGAGTTTCTCTTTGTAAAGTCATTTCAATAGCAAGCAAAAGCTCACAGTGCAGTAAGCATGCATATAATCAGCTTTCAATGCCCCCACTTCCACTGGATTTTAAACAGCAGATTCCCCTGAGCACAGCAGAGTTTGATCAGAGTGCTTTGCTGAAATGGGGGCTCTGCTGTTGGTGTTCAAAGAAAAACACAGTTCTTCAGGTATACACATTACCTACAAGACTGAGACAGTCCACTGGACTTGTCAGTCCTTGCAAGGTGGGGGTCTTCTACAGGGATGGGAAAACTCAGGACAGTGCTGTGTACCTTTGAGGGACTGATTACCTGTGTGCAAGAGGGAGCTGCACAGAGCGATGTTCACCAAAGTACCAGCAGCTGTTGCCACCCAGCACTCCTGGCACAGAACTGAAGATGACAACCCAGGAAGTCGGCCTCCACAGATGCAAAGTTTCACATACTTTCATCTTTTCATGTAGATTTTATAAAATAAGAGGTATTAAAAGAAAGAGGCAACAATTGGAAGCTCCAGAAATAGTTTATATAAAAAACCCTCCTATTTTGTGTTACGTGAGCAAAGCTTGTGCTAGATTTCAGTTGCCAAAGAGCATATGAGCTGCCTGTGAAATGTCCAACATTCTCATCTGGAAAAACTTTTAGGTTTTATTCCTTTATTTGGCTTGAAAAAGAGCTTTTTTCTTTTGTTAAATCTTTAACTGAGGTCTGGACCACAGGAAAAGTAAAAGGCAACATGCTGGCTAGAGACCGTCATTTTACATTTTGGAAGAAGGATTTGGAGTGAAAACAGATGAAAGCTATGGGGGCCCTGGTCAGATGGCAGTCAAAAAATCTCCAGGAGCCAGAACAGATAGAGTCCAATATATTTGAATCCTGGCTCAGAAGAAATCAATGATCAGCTGAAACTGGGGATGATGCAAGGAAAAATAAACTAACATCCCTTGAGGTATTGCTTCAGCACTTTGTATAGTGAATAATGGAAAAATACCATCGAGAGGAGATTTTCATAATTCTGGCATCAAGAATTTATGGGTGTACCCATTAAGTACTGTCACTCTGGTGATATTTCTAAATGGAACGGAAGCTGTAGAGGCACAGAAAGCAAAAATGACCCAGAACAAACATGTCTCCCAGGAAGACATGGAAAACCTGGAGAGAGCAGGCTAAAGACTTATATAAAAATCTCATGCTCAGCACCAAATGGGAATTGGAGAAGTAATTGGGGAGGAAGGAGACTGACATACACTGGACAAAGTAACTGGTCAGGGCAGAGGAAGAATTCAATATGAGGAAGGCCATGTAAAGGAGATGTTAGTTAGTAGAGGTCATTGTTTTTGTGAAAGCTAATGAGTCAATTAACATACAGCAACTCCAAACTTCCTGCCTCTGAAGCATCCCATGCCCTTGTTTAGAAAAGTCACAGAGGTCACAAATTGCAAAGGAACCTTTTTAGCTTCACTGCACAATCTCAAACAGGCATAGTCATTGCAGGAAACCAGTTCCTTGACTCATAATGGTACCAAAACATGGCTTTACCCTATTAATTATACTGCTATTATAGGCGTTCGTATTTCTGTTGTTCCTAGCTGTGCCATTTCGGTCAAATACTGTTTTCTTTGTCATCCAGGAATGGTCAGTGGAAGTAGGATACCCTCCTCATGCCCTCAGGCACAGTCTTGCTTTCCTCACTAGATATTGTTTTCAGCAGCAGTCTATATAACCATAAAAAACAGAACTGAGCTCTTACATGGCTTCTGTGGTCCTAAAAACACCATGCAATGGACATGACCCAAGGAAATTATCAGTAACTTTGGCTTTTACTGCAGTATTGCAGACTCACCTTAAGCTACTGGGAGAAAACAACCCAGACAACAACAAGAATATAGGTGGACTTTCTGTCACTGAACTATAACCACATACAAAATTAAACTTTGGAGTGTTATAAACAAGCCAGCTGAGCTTATATAGTGACTGAGGTGGTGGTGAGAGAGAGAAGACTATTCTTCAGCTGTTTCTGTTCTCTTTGTTCTGCAGAACTTGATTGCCAGGAAAGGGCACACACTAGAGGTTTAATTTCATCAGCTAGCTTGTACCATTAAACAGAATTATTTAAAATTAAACAAAATTTCTAACCTCCCCTCCAATGCTTCAGGTTCCTATTGACAATACATCATGTTACTGATTTATTTTAAAAATGCTGATTCTTCAGGTATGATATAAAGATCTTATATGAGTGTACCAGGATGATGAGGAACAGGGAGCAAGAGGGCTGAAGGAAGTTAGGTTTGAACATTCATTGTTCCAGAAATTCATCACTATTTAAAAAAATTTTAAACTGTTTTCCACATGTGCTATTGTTAAAGCCTCTGTGTGTCACACTGGATGATGTCTTGCACTGCTGCACTGGGCCCTTGAAAGGAAATGGAGTTGTTCAGCCAGTCACTTCTTTTTCAGTTTCTATTGTTCTGTCAAGGTTAAAGTTTGCTTTCCTTAAGGATCCCAGCTGTAAACAAGCAGCCCCTAACACAAACAGTCTCAAAAAAACATTGTACTTTATCATTCAACAGAAATTAAACACCTGTTAGTCTTTTAGATTGGTGCCATAATGCACGCTTCAGTTTAACATCACTTAGCATTGAATTTAAAGGACGTTTCCCTCGTTAAAAAGCTTTCTCACTACAGGAGAAAAAACACAAATTAAGTCTCTCTAGACACATTTTGCTTTTAAATGGTACTCAGAACTGCCTTTGCACTCCCACTCCTCCTCCCATACAAACTGCCCCAACCAATGCTCCCAAACCTTCTTTATATGGCTCTGCTTATCTGGATTTTCTCCCTAAAGAGGAACCAAATAATCTTTATTTGTAGAAATACTGTTTGCTAGCAGAAGTAAATTTCAAAATGCAGATTCACAAATATGTAATCATAGGCTAAAAATTTTGGAAGTACAAAAATCAATATTGACTACAGCTTGTTTAGCAATACATTTTTTTAATCTGTGACGGCCCATAACAACAAAGGGGTTTAACATATTTATAACACTCATACATTTTTTAATTAGAAATGAAAGAATTTGTATTATGGTGTGTTATAAACGAGGTGAGCCAAATGGTAATTAAAAAAACCCCAAAATTTATTTTTGCGTGAGAGCGAGTACGGAAACAAATTAGTTACAAAATGGTAAATAAAAGTTACTTTTTTTCCTCCAGTAGCATTTTCCTTGGAAAATAGAAACTGCTTTGCAAACCTAAAACTAATACAGATAATTTCTCTCTCTCTTCTTCTCTGCCATCATAGGTAGAATCCTCTCAGGAAAACCTCATTCAGTAGTACTACATTCTAAAGATCATTGATTGTTAAACTGTGTAACGTTATTTTTCTATGATCTTTTTGCACTGAACACTGCAAAGACACAAATCGTTATTGCTAGCATTATTGCAACATCTCACATTGTTCCCAGTTGCTCATAAATTCTGTATAGCATCATATCCTTTTCATATGGGTTTACATTAGCACTGTAAAAGCCCAGAATACGGATTACTATATTGGGCTTAAATTTATTCTTTTTCCCTGAATATTTCCTAAATATTATTTTTCCTGAATAGCTTCTTCCATTACCTGAAGTGCATGTCAAATCAACACTGGCCCAACCCATCCTGAGTTGCTCTGGTACAAGGTGGTGCATTCCCCTTTTGCCACACTTCTGCCGCGCTTTTGTCAGAAACAAGAATTTGACATTGGCCTGGGTCCTCAGAGAACACTGAAATAAAGATCAGGAGCCTAAGACAGTGTTTCAGATAATTCTCACCGTTGATCATTCCAGTGCTGATGAAACAATAGGCAGCAGCCATGAATATAATGTGAACATCTGCCTGATGGCTGAGAGCTTTGTCTTGCAGCTTGGGAACTCAGACGGTGCTTGGAGTGCCACCTTCTTTTCCCTCACAGCTCAGGTTAAATATTGACTGGCCTGAGCTCTTGGCTGTTTGTTATGTGTGAGCCAAGGCCCTTATTCATGCAACAGCTCACAGGGCCCAAAATGTACTAAGCACTTTACAGAGATGTAGGGCAATACAGATCTCAGCCCCAAAAAGCTGATATGTCAGTGTCAGTTTTAGACACAGCAGCCATTCCTCCCTGTCCCTCCTTCCTTCCCATTCTGGCTTCCCCGGGCTGTGCTACCTATCGAGTCACATGGAAAATCAGAACAGGTATTTAGTTTTAGGAAAGAAAAATTTGCCTCAGCATCTGAGTTCTGAAAACAACCAAAACCTTTGCAAAAGAAATGAGGATTACTAGCAGACCGTGGGTTCAGTTCCCTCTGGTTGCATGGTGAGTAGAAAACCCATTCAGCCATTTCAAGTACTAAATAGGTATCAGGAATCATCTCTGCCTGGATAAAAGCAGTGGGTAAAAGTTCCCACACATTTTGGCAAAGGAGTTGGGGGAATGGCTGCCTCCATCATGTATAAATCCATCATGAAAATTACCTATTTTCAAAGAAGAAATACTGCAATAATACAAATATTATTTTTTAAAGCAGCTTGATATAGACTAGTTCCAGCCTGTCTGTGAGACACTGACAGAAGCATAGCATTTTCAGAAAACAGGTTTTTGCTTCTCAGATGTTCTGCCTCTTTTAGTCCATTCAATGGAAATGACAGTTCAGGGTGAACCGGCAAAAAGTTATTTAGTCTAGATCAAAGGTTAAATTTTCAGCTCCCCTCTCTAATAATAAATAAAGTTTTGAAAACATGTTTTGGAAATGATATTTTGTGAAATGAATTTCAAGGTGGCCTTTTAGGGTAGTCAGAATTACAAGAGCCAATGTGACACACATTGTGTAGGAGAGGAAAAGAAAGAGCTTGTGTATAAGGGATTTAAGTCAGCTTATAAAAACTGCTCATGTACAGTTGCATTTTTTCTCCAGCTGAATTCCTGCTCAGTTGCAGTTTACCAGTTAGGTTCTCCTCAAATTAAATCTACAGTTTTCTGTGCAAGGGAAGGGAAAAAATAATAAATCAAAACTAATGAGATATCCTTTATACCTATTGACGTCTTTATTTTTTCTTCCTGCGTCACTGCTAGATTTGAAAGGCGAAAACAAGGAGGGAAACTGAATGTGAAAAATGAAAACTGCCCACCTGGTGAAAAGAAGGGAAGGAGGAAATCAGAAGGGTGAGTTAGCAATTCCTTAAGCACATGCAATGTCTATAATTTTCAAACTTGACAATTGCACTGAGACACAGAGAGGAAGGGAACTGATTGGGAGACTGTTCGCTATTTCACAGACAGACTTGTGAGAGAAGTACATCAGCATTTTGCCCAGGCTGTGTGTAGCACATGCACAGCTCAACACAGGCACAGAACGGCAGCCACAGGAGGGAGGAGGATTCTCACCTGCTTTTCTCCCCTGCTCTCTCTGCCTTCCCTGCAGGCAGAATATTGACACAGCCCTTCCTTTCTCCAAGCTCAAAACCCAATCATTAAAACACTTTGCCTATCCCTCTCTAGATGCATCCACAAAAGCCTGTGTTAATACCTTTTCCCAGATTTTAAAATCATATTATCCTATTTTTTTTTGCTATGTGATTCTTTTGTCTCTCTCCTTCCCTAGCCCCTCCCTTAACCCCAAGAATAACAGTGACTAGACTGAACAAACATTGAAACAGACGATGTACGGTTTGCTTTCAAATGCACAAAAAAACAAACCAGGAGAAGAGATAAAAACTTAAGGGTTTCTTTTTCTCCCTCTCTAATAGTAGGTGTTATTATGACAATGTAGGTAAAATATTTTCTGATGGAGGTGTTATTTTTAAATTGATAATATCTGTAAGTTCAGACAGTGGTTGAGAAGTTGGCACTCATCAGCTTCTGTGTGCTGGAGCACTGGCACATTAGGCAGAATGAAAAGTGCAAGGGTGCTGCTCTGAGCTGTGCTCATCCATATCATTACACATGATTAAGCTCACATGTAGCTTTCTTGCAGTTCTGCAGGAGGCTGTATCTACAATTTGACTGTACTGAATTTAGCGGGCCTTTTTGTTGCACTCACCTTACTGCTCGATTTTTCTTGTCTGGCAACTTCTGATTGTTATCCAGAGAGCCATTCCAATGTCTAAGAAATTAATTGATGCTATAGTCTTCCTAGCGTTTGTTTTCAGCTGCTATACTTAAATGATTATTTGTCTGAAGGCTGTTCTTCACATGCAGAAATTGGAATAAAATTAACAGTGAAGCCAGAACATTTTTTCACAAGTAAACATTTGTAGCGAACAGAGAGACATTGGATATGATGTATAGCATTCTACATGGTTACCAAATTTTTCTTTAATGCAAGCATATATATCTAAAAGTCTTGGCATTACTTCAGAGATGCTGCATACTCAGTCCTGCATTTAGTGGGGGCTGCAGAACACCAATTCTCTACAAATCACCATCTTGCAGGAAGATAACTTACACTCAATCCATCTTTTCTGTAAGACCAGGTATGTAAATATATTTGCTCATGACCAGAAAGCTTCTGTTATCCTGTTTGATTGCTGTTTCTCTCCACTTATCTCAACAATTAGCTCTCATTCTATTAGGATCATCATTTGTTTTGCCTGAGATGCATGTCTGTGGGTGCAGTAGAGGATTGGTATACACAAGACATAAGAAGTGAAACATCAACCTGTATTTTTGATGAGGCAGTGCAGAAGATGTGGATTTGGGTCTAAGTCCAAGAACAAAGAGATTTTGTAAGTAGCTTGGGTGAAAGAAAACTCTTCTCCTTGCACTTTCAGTTATTTCTTTCAGGACTCAAAGGATCACTGTCTGGAGCCATCAAAAATTCCTCTCTTATATGACAGATGAGAACTAGAAGTAGAACTTCTATTGCCAGACTGACTCATCTGGCTTGCCAAACAAGAACATATCTTTGTAGCCACTCTTACTTTATATTTGGTGCCTATAAGCTGTGACTGTGTTGTTAAGATCATGTGTCTTGCCTTGGTATATTGCAGACTTTCCAGGAGACTCAGACAACCAGTGCAAAAATACACTCTGACCTAGGACCCTCCCTGGCTTTCACTTTCTGGAGAATACCTGGCCAAGGTTTAAAAAGTGACCATTACTCATAATAATTTATTATAAGCTGTGGGCAGCAGCATATATTCTTCTGGTAGCCATTAAAAGCATAAAATACTGTACTTTGCAGCATAGAGAGAAAGGACAGTGTAGCAACTAGTGACAAGAGCTGACCCTTCCATCAAAGAAAAACTGATTATCAGTGAATTTTTCATTTGTCTTTGTAACACTCAAGACACCAATTAACTACCTGTCTTTCTCCTATTAGAAATATCTACACTGTGCTATGTAGGAAAAGAGTCTTAGTCAAAATTAACAAGGCACAAAGCACTAGTTGGATAGCAATTAGCAGACAGTGTCATTGCCATATCTTCCTAATAAGATGAAACAATAGAGAAGGAAATGTATTCTCTGCACCTAATGGATGCTGTAGATCAAATAACATCTCAGACACTTCTGAAGCAGCGTAAATAGAATTACTCCCTGTTGTGAAAAGTCATCTTGGATCAATGGTAGAACTGGAATAATCACTGGCATGTAACTGATGTGGGGAAGGGAAAAATACCGCATACTGAATTTTGTGTTATCAGATGGATGGCTTCATTTGAGCCTGCAAGAGTGTTTGACCAACTCTGTACTGGACAGGAGACAGACACTAATGGGGCTGGTTTGTTTTTGCAGACAGATGTCTACAGTTCCACCCTTTCTCCCTCTTGTTGCCCAACCTCAGCCCAAGATCAACATGATTCAAAAGCAGGTTTCATTTATCTGACATCCACATGTGCTCCTTTAGGGGATAGAGGCTTAAATAAATGGTCTGGGGTTTGATGTCATCTCTGTAACAGGATTAAAAATATTAACTGGCTCATAAATTTGTTTTACCAGGGTAGCGTTGCCTGACTGAGCCTGAATCATTTTTATTGCTAGCTACAGTTATGTTTATTGACAGACAAGGATTATAAAATGATGACACAAAGCAGTAGTTATTCTGGGATCCAGCAGGAACAATAAATTCTCTGCCTCCAGTTCTGGAAATGTTTCAAGGCTTATTCTTCATGAGTAGTTACTCTATAAAGCCACAGTATTTTCTTGACTAACGTTACTCATTTTCTTCACCTGTGTTGCTCCAATCAGTACAACAGAAATGCAGAAGAAAGTGGTATAATGCTACAAAATTTACAAAGCCCCAGGTACACAGAGCTGAAATTATATTTTTTCTGTAAATCTAAGTTGCCAACATCAACAGCAGAGTTTCTTCTGTCTAGGGATATTTCAGTATACAAAAAAAAGCAGCAAAAAGGCAAACAAGAAAACTTGGTAAACATAATGAATTTCAGTTGGAGAGAAAGAAATAAAGAACATGTAAGCTTTTAAATACACAGCAAAATGACACAAAATCAAACATACATCAGAAGTCTTTCAAAGCCCAAGTTTTCAATGTTAGTTATGTGCTTTAACGACAGTAAGAAATTGGAGGACATTTGCTACACAGCAAATGCATAAAATGATATGCAACAGATGATACAGAGGTGGCCTACTTCACTTTCAGCCTATTTCAGATGTAAATTTTTCAAGCCTCTGTCATTTATCTTATCTTCCTTCTGCCCTTTGAGTGCTTGTTTACATCTTTCCCGTAGTCTGAAGCCTGAAACTTCACTCTAAATAAGGTATCATTGGTCTCAAAAGCGAGACTGATACTGAAACACAGAAGGGTTGAGGAGGCAAAGGGCCTCTGGAGCTCATCTTGACAACCTCTCTTGCTCAAGCAAGGTCATCTAGAGCCACCTAGAGCCTCTTACCCTTCACAAATGAAAATTAATTTGTCCAAGAAAAAGAAGAATCTTTTTTTAACATGGTAATGTCACACTGTTGCCACTGTCTTTGTCTCTGTAACTTCTAACTCCTTCTCCACCTTATACTGCTTCCTAAGTGTTCTCTCTCCAGTTTCATATATGCTAAGCACTTCTATTGCAATTGCATGTGCCTCTATCAAATTTCCATCCGCTGATTTTGGAATAATTTCCTATTTTCTGGAACTCCTTCCAAATTTGAAAGCATCCTCATGATTTCATCATCCACATCATTGATCAGCAAAGGATTGAATATAAATAGACTCAGAAATACACAATTTTAAATGTCCTCCCAGTTTCACAAAAAAAAAAAACAGTGATGGTTTCTCTTTGATTTTGTTTTCTCAACCAGCTGTGAGCCTTCTCTGCAGTGATTTAATCATATACCATAATTTGCTTATGAGAATACTCTGTAGGAGACTCAAGAGCCTTACTGAAGCCAAGATAGATCACATCTACTGCTTCCCCCTTATTCACTTATCCTGTCAAAGAAAGAAATTAGATTGGTTTGATACAATTTGTCCTTGACAAATTCACATTCACTAGACTATTATTACCCTCGAGGTGTTCATAAATTGATTGATTGATTCTCTACCACACGGCTTCAGGAAAGGAAAATCACTTCACCCGCGTCCACTCTGATGTGTAGCTAATTGGGCTCAGTTCTGTGATTTCAAATCTACTTCTGCAGGTTTGGTGCTGTGTTTCCAAAAAGGCATCCTAACTATCTTGACCATGTGTTCTCTTCAGTCCCAAAGCTAACCAGGTTAAATGAACTTTACCTGCCCTACTCAAGGGCACCAGAACTACGAACAATATCTGTGCTCATAAGAATATCCTGCACCCTCTAAATGAGCTCTCTTTACTGCACTATCAAACATAAAATCACTGCCTCTTAATGAGAGTGACCTACCAGTTCTGGGTTCATGCTACTGTGGTGCATGAGTAAGAATATTTTGTCATTTATGAAGAGCAGAACACAGTAAATGGCATTATTTGTAAACAATATTTGCAATTTATGTAAATGAAGCTGTGTAGAATGGCTTCATCTCCTTTTTTTCCCCAGGAAGGGAGCAGAGTTTCAGTTTTCTAATCCATTTGGCCCTGAGGCTACATTTGGAATTCCATGCTGTTAGACACTACATAATTATTATTTTAATTAGAAAAGCTACAAAATATTCTACAGTGTCTCTTAAATCAAATGTTATAGCTGCCACATAGGGCTTAGTCCTACAATGCTTTCAACACAGACTTAAACTGAGCACAGTTGGCTTTTTGCTCAGAACGAGATGAATATTTTGGTATGGCAGCCTCACAATGCAGAATTAGCTAACTGAAAGGCTGTTTGAACCCAAATTCACCACAAGTACGCTCCACTATTAAACACTGGAAATTTGACTTTTACACTTACGACTAAAAAAGATTTTATTCAAATTGTTAATGTGCACAGAGACCTAATTCTCTAGTTCTTGATTCAGCAAAACTCCTGCAACTAAGGAAGGGTAATTTGAGTTCAGTGTGGGATGATGTCAGTGAGCTCAGTGTGAGGTGAGCTTTGGTCACAGTCTTGTCCTCACTCTTGTTTGATCTTGGTCCCCTGTTAGGTTCTGCCATTGCAAAACTTACTCCCAGAAATTCAGGATGTAGGAAATAAAAATATTACATTCCTACATCACTTTTTGAAGAACTGAGACACATTTTTAAGGGCCAGAGAAGTACCAAAATAATAGACTATTTGTTTCAAAGATAATGCAAAGCACTGAATAGGTCATTATGGAATAATTTAATTTGAAGAAACATTACCACAGAGCAAAATGAATAGATTAATTTTGCTATTTGTTTTCTTTTTCTCTTTGGAAACATATAAAAGATACCATTTGTAGAATGATAACTTTTTTTATTCCACATTTACCAGTGTAAATATATCCATTTTCTTCATTTTATAAGCAGTTAAATTGCTCTGACTGTTTATACACATCTGTGAGAAAAAGACATCTACCTTAAGATTTACCTGCTCTCTCTTCCATCCATCACTAAGGGCATGTTTATGTATAGCACAGGGATACAGCAAGATGCCTGAGGTAGATTTCATCCCAGCTTATATGTCCAGATATTTTTATACAGAGCTCTGCTGCTAACATAAGGCGGAAGCAAAACAAGTTTTAAAATACAGCACTGTACCTGCACCAGTAAAGCTTCCCCTCTCATCAGCTGGTCTGGGGCCCAGGCTGCGATGGGGCTGGGCAGCTTCCTGTTTTTCTTTTCCATGCAAACCTCCCCCAAGAACAGTTGCATCACTGTTTTCATGTTCCTTCAATGTAAAAATACATTTCAGGTTAATTACCTATTAATTTTAATACAGGACTTGGATTGCATCTTAGTTCTCTGCCATAGTTTTATCATAGAAACAGCAACAAAATTACTTTTCCTTGTGGCTCTGTAAGTACAGCTAGCTAAGAAAATTGTTCCCAGGGCTGAGTAACCCCCTTTTGACACTGCCAAGGTTACTTGTGAATAAGAATCATGTTTGTTTGTGCTACATCAGAAAACAATTAATCTTCGTTGTTTGCCAACCAGGAGTAATCAAAAGCAGTAGGGAAATTAATTGTATTTTCTGGTACATATGAAGATATACAGAAACAAAAGCAAAAATGCAGACTGTAACAGAGGAAAACTCCTAGACTGCCTCTTGCAGGAAAACAAAGACCTAGGTGTTTTACAAACAGATTTTTTTCTTTTCTTTTTTCTCATCTTTTCAGTGAAGACATATTTGATGGAGAAAACTCCAGAGGTGTGGTAGAGTCAGACAGAATAATTTATCTGCTGTGGAAGCAGTTAAGGTCAGAGTGCATATACAGGAGCTGCTTTATTTGCTTAGGTTTGATTTGAAAAGGTGATTTTAGCAATACCAATGGGAAAATTTGTCTCCTTTTCACTAGAATGGAGGAGAAGAGTATGGCTATGACTAACCAGGAATACACGTTGAGCATACTGACACACTGCTCACCACTGTAATTA
This sequence comes from Cyanoderma ruficeps, assembly GCA_008694505.1. Taxonomy (NCBI): domain Eukaryota; kingdom Metazoa; phylum Chordata; class Aves; order Passeriformes; family Timaliidae; genus Cyanoderma; species Cyanoderma ruficeps. The sequence continues at coordinate 19,837,430 of VZDJ01007755.1, read as the reverse complement.
CAGGGATAGACAATTATCGAGGTTTGAACAGAGTGTGGATATTGAAAGAGTTGAACTGCTGGCTACGTTAAACTGAGAAATAGAAGCAGTAAGGATTTACAAGTCAAAAAATTAGGCACAGATTTGCCCAAACCAGAAAACACCTAGTTCACTGAACAGAAACTAAAATCCAGCTGGTCCAGATAATCCTGAGCAGGTATCTGGTTTTCAGCTAGATAGCAAGAAAGAATAATTTTCAGGCTGTATGCCAAATCATCCAAGGGAACAGAGGCCCCTCCATAGTAGTTGAGACCCAGAGCCTGATAGCTCAGGTGAGGAACTGAGTTTTCTTCCTGAGAAATCACAAGATGTTTCTACCATGCACCTTTTCTGCAATAGCATCTGCCCAAGAATTGGGCTCAGAGGCCTGCCAAGCTTGGGGGAAGAGGAAAGGGGGAGAAGAAGGGGAGCAGGGAAGGTGGAGAGCAGCTTTTAAAAGAAAGCAAAAACACAATGTATTTCTCCGGGGCACAGTCCAATCCCAGGAAAGTACTCTTCTTTTCGAGGAATTAGACTGTCCTCTGGTTACCATTTGGATCTCAGTGTAAAATGAGTAAGAGCTGACTCAAACTACCTGGCCAAAAAAGCCCAGCAAGTTTAAATACTGCTGGAGAACTGCCAAGCAGGTTTAAAAAATAAAAAGTTACAGTTCTAGATTTATTTACATGAACACTGCAAATGCAGTTCTGATAAATTTTTTGGGGTTCAGCATCCCATGCTTTACACTGTACTGCCAGATTACAAGGCCCTGCATAACACCAGCCCACTCCAGGCTCCTATGCTGCAACCCAGCCGAGGTTTCTTCTCTTGCATGTGGCACGTGTTTGCCACAGGGATCCTGTATCCCTTTAACTCTGCCATAACTTCCTTTAACAGAGAACATTCAGCTATAGACAGGCTTTCAAATAACTAAACTAAAATTAATTTTTTTTTAAAAAAAAATCACAGATTTGGAAAGGTAAATCAATTTTAATATGCAAACTCACCATAGCTGAATATAATTTGGAAAAAAACCCAAACATGCTGACAGTCAAATCAAAATAACTCAGTTTGTAGTAAATAGCAGCAGGACAACAGACTGCCTTTCTTAGACTCAAATTCTAGGCTAGCATTATGCACATTGTTAAAACTTCTTTCTATGTGTAAGCTTTTCTGCAGAATTTATCCTGTAGTATCTAAACCTTGTGCAGCTGCTCCCTCCCTGCTCTGTGATTATCTGAGAAGCCAGCTGAAAGCTCATTTTTAGGCTTCTCTATTTTCGTGGGGTGTTGCTTTACTGTAGTTATTTAACTAAATGCTGTCTGTGGCAAAAAGAGTTGTCTCAGAACCTAAACAGAAATGCCCTTGTAAAAGTATTTAAAGACACAGGCCTGCCATTCAACTGCTCACCAATGGCTGTGATCTCCGTCCAGGTTGCTCCCATGGGTGGCAAGGTGGTGCAGAGTTCCATGGCCACAAAGAGGGATTTGAAATGGGGGACAAAGATATAGAAAGCAGGAGAGAGCACCCTGGTAGTTAGAGTGGGTAGGTAGAGTGGGTGAAGAGAAGGGCAGCACACAGCAGCATCAGCAGCCCCTGTGCAATATGGTAGGGATGCAGTGGTCCTCAGCTGAGGCACCCCGGGCTGTGACACGGTGATAGCGCATTATCCTATTCCAACAAATACCCAACATGCCAACCAGAGCTTTGGGAGATCTGTCCAGCAGGCTCGGGCAGGAGCCAGAATCTCCCTGCATCCCAGGGAGCCAACACAGTCAAAAGCTAAGAAAAAGGGGAAAATACAAGAAGCTTTAGAAATAAGTAGATCTGCAGATTAAACCGGTGCAAGGTCCTTGTTCTGCTGCCAAAGCGCAACTCTACCAGGAAGCCTTGTGCTGTTTACCTCACATACTGCATGGCAAAATTTACTCTAGGTGAATAAAGGAGGCGAAAAAAATATTTTTAAGGAAAAATTGCCTTCAAAGCAGGCAAAGCATAACAACTCAACAGGCTGGGCATGCTTAGGGACAGTCTGTTAGGACAGATGGCTGCTTAACAAGAATGGTCTCTTGACCAGGTTTCTCTGTCTGCATTCCAGGTGCCCGCACGTAAGGAAGCAGATTACATGCGCTGTTTCAAATGTGTATCGATTTGCCAGTGGAGAGAGAGAGAGAACTCCATCTTTGATAAAAGAATTTCATTTGATGATCATTTACAGACCACACCACATGAAGTCTTGACACTGTTTCTTCACCCTAATTACTTTGTGAGCCATCTGGTGCACCTGCTGTTGCAGGGAGGCAGGAATAACAGTTTTACACCCTCCCTCCCTTTTCTTTTCCTTTTTATCACACTGAGATGGATCTTTTAGGTGAACATCCACCTGACGTGGCCAGACAGTGCAGATGTAGACGCAGGTGCAAACTCGGTCAACCATGCCTCCAGATGGCTCTTACTTATTAAGGCAGCCAAAGTAATAACCACAGACAAAGGGCTCCAAAAAAAAAAAAAAAAACCAAACAAAAACAAACCAAACAAGACCATCCTGCAGGAAAACACTAGGTTCAGAGGTGGAGTTTCTGAGGATCCCAAAGATATAATCAGCTTTGAATCTATGGTGGAAACAGAACTGGTCAAGCCCCCTTGGAATTTGGATGAAATGACAGACTGATAATTGAGCAATTGTGAAAATGGTAAAAATGCAACAGAGTCTCCTGAAGGCTGATTACATAAGCATAAGTGCCAGCAGATAGATGCCAAGATAAAAGCCATGGCTTCCTATGCTCCTGCTGAGTTATCTGGTCTGCGACTGAGAAAGCCAAGAGACAAAAGCAACAGGATATTTTATATTCTGAATTCTTTTAAATGCTAGAGGTATCACACTTCCAGTGGCTGAACTCCAAGCACACAAACAAGAGAAAAAAATGAAGAAATTGTGCCTTCCCTCAACCTCTCTTTTTAATGTCTTTAATTACTGGCCCACAAAGTATGAAAGTGCAAAGGAATGAGTTTCAGACTTGGGAAACTGCCTCACTAAACAGGTTCATTTGGGCAGAATAAGCTCACAGGAGTCCAGAGGCCACCTCTGCTCAACTGAATGAGCTCTCACTTGTTAATCTGAGTGCTCAGCAGGGAGAAGGCATCAGGAAAAAACATCTTTTTCAACCAGTTATTCCAACATACCTCCTTCAGGACTATCACATATGAGTTGAGGCTTTTCCTGCCTTGAGGGACAGCACAAAAAGGTCCCCTCCCATTCAGTGATCATTCCAATAGCCATGCTGCCTAAATGAGTGTTCCACTGAGCAGATTTAATTGCTGCTTTCCACCTGTGTTTTCTTGAGAGAGGATTTGTGGCAGAGTGCCCAGAAGACACTGTGCTTCTGAGGACACTGGGGCCAAAAAAATAGCATGCAAAAGTGATGGGAGGCGCAAATCCACAGGCAAGACTCCCTTGGCCCTGCCATGCTGCTAGCAGCTCACAAAAACCTTCAGGCTTGCCAAGGAGCAGATTCATCCCTGCTTCAGTCCCTCTGCAAAATGAGAAGGAAATCTGAGGGATGGGAACTTCACAGTAGTAAATCTTAGTGAGAGGCAGCATTGCAATGCACACAAATCATGCTAAGCTCCCCAGTCTCAGTTCACAATAACTATGCAAATGGCTTAGGTGTATGTCTCCTCTAACAGGTGTTCTCTGAATTTTCCTGCCTGGAGGGGTCTTTAAAGCCTCAGGCCTCCCTGCCATCAGCCCAAAGACTTTCCTCACCATGAAGGCAATGAGATCCCAAACCTGTCTTATAATTTCTGACATACACTAGAGAATCAAATCAATTGCATCTCTCTCATGTATCTGGCCAACATCCTTTGTCCAGCTTGCTTTCTTTCTCAGTAGCTTACTCACATGCTTCTGAGGCAGATAAAGGTATTGACTTTCCAAAGAGTATTCTCTTCTCCTC
>VZDJ01007755.1:19732368-19833381 GCA_008694505.1 Cyanoderma ruficeps | reverse complement strand
CCTCCCCCCCCCTCTCCTCTCCTCTCCTCTCCATTGGGTCAGGCCCATGCACAAAACAATCACAGGCAAAGAGAAAAGCAAGAGTGGGCTGCAGAAACTTGCACCTTTCTATGAAGGTGTCTGTCACTGCCATAAATACTCCTTTGCCAACATAGTTCAGAAACCTTGAAAATTAATATTATTTCTAGAATTTAGAACTAAGAGTTTTGTCCTTGGACCAGTACCACCTTCACAAACCCACAACTGCGAGACAGCTCCCTACCACAGGAGCTATAAATGCTGCATATTAAGCAGCAGATGGAGAAGGGGAGTGTAAGGAAGCAGTAAGAACTTCCCCACCAGCATGATAGACGCTGTTCTTAGCAGAGCAAAACCTGACTGTTGCCAAGATTTTTGCCAAGGTATGTTGGCAAAGACATAAGAAAAGGGAAAGTTTTAGTGAGATTTTGAAAGAGGATAATACAAATAAGATATTAACTATATTTTTGATAACTATATTCACGCTTTTTCAAAAATTCTTTTCAAAACAAAACACAGAGACAGCAAAGGTGCTTGTTAAGTCGTGTACTCTGTTGCATGGTGACACCAAAACTTTCCCTAAACCCTCTGTTTTATTTATTGCTCATTCAGTTTGCTAGCCACATATAAAGCTAAACCTCTGCCAGTCTTCCTGGAAACTAAGCCAGTTAAACCACTGAAGAGATATATTTAGGACAGAGGAGTTGCAGGGGACAGCTGGAGCATATCTTATACTCCTTTACTGTGGCACTGTTTAGCCTTGTCACTGGGCCCAGAGTGAAATATCTGGAACTCATATTTTAATGAATGACAGGCAGGCAAATTCAAGTCATGAAGTTGTAATCAGGTCTTCCTCAGCAAAACAAGAATTTGACTAAACCTGTATTTGATTTGGTCTATAAATATATTGTCCTGTTAACAATCTCACCCAAAGGCAGCATTAAAACTGGAACAATTTGTTTTTCTGAAATCAGGGCTTGCAGTGAGTGCTGGGATTTGGATGTAAAATCCAAGGACAATGTCTATGTCTTTTTGATGCTAAAGATTCACAGGGTAAGTTCTGAATTCACTGAGGGGTAATTATCACTAATGCTGGGATTTGCATGGCAAGACTGTGCTCTGTAGGATGTTTTACAATGTTGTCTCTTTTCTGGGCTCACTGTGATCTACAGTAGATATTTATCAGTTCACATTCTGCATTCTGAACAGCCTACATTTGCAGCAAAACAAATTTTATATCACTTATTAGTGATATAAATCAGGCATCCCAGCATATCATTAATGGCAAATCTGATGCTCATAGCCAGAAAAGAGAACATCAGGATCCCCCTTTCAGGACAAAAAGATGATTTTTGCACATCTTGTCCTCAATTCCAATTTTTTTCTTCTCTGCTTTAAAGCCGAATTTCAATTTGGAAATGCAAAACAACAGGGCTAAGTGTGAGCCTTTGCAATATACTGCCATATGCAAGAAGCAGAAGGAAGACCTTGCCTGGCTGAAGCAACCCAACTCCGTAGGAGGGCAGCGTAAGAAATGAGCATTGAAAATGACTTGGAAATCATTTTCAGTTGCCTTGATGTAAAACCATTTGCACAGAGGCAAGTTTCCCAGTGGTTTCAGGTAGGTGGAGGGACAAGATCTCCATGGAGCAAAGTTTCAGGGATTGCACTGAAGCCTGAAGGATTACTGAATACAGGAATTTGCCTTTTGGCACTCCACTCATGCTGGATTTTCTGTCTAAACCCATGATTTCCTCTGGGTGGATCCTGATTTATACCTCCATGACTAAAAGGAAGCTGAAATCATCAGTGGAATGAACAAAGTCTTAGGTCAGTGGTGATCTTGCCTGTGTGAAAACTGCAGGATCAGTCTGTATAGCACTGGCCAGTCTTTGGCATTTGATGAGCAGGTTACCTTTATTTATAACATGGTACAGCAGGACGTGTTCTGTGACTGACTTAGAGCAGCTGCAAGGTCAGAAGTTTGATATGCTGAGGGAAAAGTGTCCTGGCAATGTATATCTGAAGATTGTGTTGAATCAGGGATATGTAAAAGGTTAAATGGGGTAAGTCTAGATTTTTGGGCTTTTTTATATCTCTGACTAGCTTTTTAGAAACACCCTTGGAGGATCCTAAAGGGCACTTTCTATAGCAGAATGCTGAATTCACCCTTTTTGCCACCTTCTGTGACCTTTTTACCATCTCTTTGCTTCTGCTTTGTAAAATAAGAACCACTAAAACAACCCTATCATCAAATCCACAGCATCTATTCCTTCATTGATTCTTGAGAGGTGATAACAAGCTCAGCTAGGAACACATTTTAATAATTATACAGCTATAATTATCATTTTGGCTTTGCTAGGACTTTTGAAAGATAAATTGTTCAATCTATTTATAAGCTTGATAAGCAAGAGGACCTAGCGTCCTTTCCCTTTAGTAAATCCATGGCAAGTCTCATATGCAGAGTGAAATCAACTAAAAGAGCATCAAACAAAACAATGAGGCTTCTAATTAAGCATAATCTTGCAGTACGTGGGTGCAAGAAATACCTCAGCAGTGAAGGGAAAGAAAACTGTATTTTACACTTAAATACAGACCTTTCAGTAAATACTTGGAAAGTGATGATCTCCCATGAGTAGTCACATCCACACTAACATTTTTCCCAGGACAAATGGTGAGGGCAAAAAGCAGCTCCAGGAATACTTTTGGAGGGTACAATTTGAAGGAGATCTCTGTTTTACTCAGCTGGTTAGTTACACGATATTTATCTGCTCATTTGCAAAAATGGATTTTGTAAGCAGAAATAAATGGCAAAAAGTAGCAGGGTAGACAATGAAAAATGAAAACACAATTTCAAGGATGTCAAAGCTACGGCTTTAAGTATGAAAGCAGTCCCAAAGACAAGGCTTATGGATGGGGTCCAGATAACCGTTTCCTAGCAACAGGAATACTATTAAGGGGGATGATGAGGTCCAGTTTAATGCATTTATCCAGTGCTTTGAAGGACAAGTAACATAAAATTCCTTGTTTTATACAGGACTACTCAACCAAGTTCTGTAACTGTCTTTACAAGAAGAGTTTCTACAGAAACCAGTCCTGCATATATACCTCTATATATCTGTATATATTTATTAGTCCTTTTCTAGCAGAACACGGAAATAATCCTATTTATTGGGATACCTACTTTGTGTTATTAAATTAAATGCAAGACTGCAAATTAGTTAAACAGAATTACATGAGAGTAAACTACAATACCTTTTGGTTTTATTTCTGGGATATTTAGACAGGCTCACAAAAAAAATCTGTCACAGTATTTATAATGTATATTGTAAAAGTTAATTTATGGCACAGCTTTAATAAAAAATAACCATCAAAAGGAGAGGTTAACACCACACAAACTTTCATGAAGAAATTTGATACCTTGGTTAAAAACATTGTATAATTCAGTAAAATTTTTTAGAGTAATTGCTCAGCAGTAGTACTTATGTATACATGAAGTGATTAACAACATCAAAGCCAGAACTGAATCAAAATGTTGAGAAACATGGAGAAAATTATATATTCAAGAGCCAAACACTGAAAAAAGTTCGTTGGTGCATGTCATTGTGCTGATGTCAGTGCAGTCTTACTCTAATAAGCTTCAAATACAGAAAATTAATGATCACCATATTCCAGGTAGCCTCCCAAGCCAACTGTATTGGGTTTTGTCCTGTTTTGGGACATGGCCAAGCTTTGGTATGGGGGAGCTACAGGGGTGGCTTCTGTGAGAAACTGCTAGAAGCTTCCTCCATGTCTGGCAGGGCCAATCGCTGGCAGCTCCGAAGATGGATGTGCCACTGACTGAGGCTGGGACAATCAGAAATAGTGGTAATGCCTCTGTGATAACATATTTAAGAAGAAGGAGAGAAATGTTAGTGCACAGTTTTAATCGTGGCCAGAGAAGAGCAGAGTGAGAGTCTATGAGAGGAACAACTCTGCAGACACCAAGGGCACTGCAGAAAGAGAAGGAAGAGGTGTTCCATGTGCTGGAGCTCAGATTCCCCTGCAGCCCTGGTGCCTGTGAGACAGCTGTGTTCCTGCAGCCCATGGAGATCCATGGGGAAGCAGAGATCCACCTGCAGCCCATGGAGAAGCCCCATGCTGGAGCAGGTGGATTCCCAGTGGAGGCTATGACCCTGTGGGAGATCTGTGGAGAGAGAGAGACCCTGCTCCCAGCCTGGATATCCCCAGTGGGATAAACAACAGGTGGAGAACTGACCATAACCCAGATTCCATGTCTCCCTGCACCTCTGGGGTAGGGAGGTAGAGTTGGGAAGGAGGGAGGGGTAGGGGAAAGGTAGTTTTAAGGTTCTATTTTTCTTCTCATTATCCTGCTCTGATTTTGTTAGCAATAAATTCAGTTGGTATCCCTAATTCAAGCCTGTTTTGCCTGAGATGGTATTTAGTGAGTGATCTCTCACTCATCAAGTTATCTCAACTCATGAACCCTTCATTCTATTTTCTCTCCCCTTTCCAGCTGCAGAGGGGAGTGAATGAGCAGCTTTGGTGAGTGCCTGGCATCCAGCCAGCATCAACCCACAGAGGATTGCCTTCTGATTTCCATGTCATATGACCTTTGAACATTATTCTTCAATTTTTTTGAGGAAAGAGGATAAAACAAAATAGGATTTAGTAACTTTTATTACTTCATTCTTTTGCTGCTCATGTTCTAGTTAGTACCTGATGTCTGTGGGTTTTGCAGCACTGTATCAGAGGTCTCATTCTCCTTTTTGAGCACTTGGCAGATCCCTAGTTCCAAACAACAAATTCTAAGTGCATTTCTTTCCACAGCCCAAAATAAACATAATGCAATGCTCTGAGATGATAACGTGATGCAATGTGTTTTAAGACCCACAGCCGTCCTCATAAAATTTCAAAGTAACCCTTGGTAGAGAACTGGTTTGGCATCTCTTGTTTCATTAGCCAGCAGATGCAGTGGACTCAACAGCAGCACTTTTAGGCTAGAACTAACAAAATTTCAAGGTTCTCTTATTTTAGTGAGACAACAAGTATTTTTTTGCTTTCCCTCCATTTCGCTCAATGTAAATTTTTGTCCAAGCCCANCCCCCCCCTTAAAAGGCAATGGTCTCCACGGGAGCTGGAACACTGATGCATCAGTATCCCATCCCACCCCATTTGACAGGAGACCTCTGGAGCAGCCTGAAGGAATGCCTGTGGGCAAGCTCTCCAGGCGGGCCTGCTGGGGTAATAAACTGCCTAATGGCATACTAAGCAGCTGAGCAGCTGGGAGTGCCTGAGCCATCAATTCAGGTGACTCATAACGAAAGTATCTGCATTTTCACAAGCTCTGGGGATCAGTTGTGCCACTTTTTGAGTTTCCTGTCAGGAATGGAATGAGACAAAACTGGCAGCCATAGTGGAAATATAATTTCTCGCCTAATTGGGCAGGCTTGAAAATCACAGAATCATGGATTATTCTGAGTTGGAAGGGCCCTGGCCCCTGTCCTGGGCCCAGGACAGCCCAAAAACTACGCCTTGTACTGAAAAATATTTTTCCAAACCCTTCTTGAACTCTATCAGGCTTGGTGCTATCACCACATCCCTGAGGAGCCTGTTCCAGTGCTCAACCACCCTCTGGGTAAAGAACCTTTTTCTAATATCCAATCTAAACCTCCCCTGACACAGCTCCATACCATTCCCTTAGGTCCTGTCACCACAGAGAAGAGATTACTGTCTGCCCTTCCTCTGCCCCTCACAAGGAAGTTGTAACTGCAGTGAGTCTCAGTCTCCCCATCTCCAGGCCGCACAGACCAAGTGACCTCAGCAGCTCCTCATACAGCTTCCACTCAAGGCCCTTCACAATCTTCATAAATGTCCTTTGGACTCTGTAATAGTTTTATATCTTTTGTACATTGTGGCACCCAAACCTGCCCCCAGCACTTGACGTGAGGCTGCCCCTGTGCAGGGCAGAGCAGGACAATCCTCTCCCTTGCCCTCCTGGCTGCCAGGGCACTGTTGACTGATGTTCAACTTGCCATCAGCTAGGGAACCCAGCTCCCTTTCCATGGCACTGCTCTCCATCCTCTCATTCCCAGCCTGTGTGTACCTCCAGAGTTTCCCCATCCCAGGTGCAGAATCCAGCACTTGTCTTTATTAAACTTCATAGGGTTGGTAATTGCCCAGCCCTCTGTTTCGTTGAGGTCTCCCTGCAAGGCGTCTCTACCTTCAAAGGTGTCAATAGCTCCTCTCATTTTGCATGATCTGAAAACTTATTTACCTTGGAGTCCTGTGTCCAGGTTGAAGATGTTGAGGAGAACTGGGCCAAGCATGGAGCCCTCAGAACCCCACTAGTGACCAGTCACCAGCCTGATGTCACCCCATTCACTATAACCCCTTGTCCTGTGGCCGCCTTTGCTTCTGAAAATGTCTCTGTGCTCTCTGTACATCTCTCTGTGGAAGTCTGACAAGAAGCCAGTTTACATCAGTAAAGGATGGGATAGCACCTTTACATAAAGCAAAGCAACAGACTGCTGCTTTCAGACTCTATCATTTATAGAAGTGAAACCATATTTGTAATGAATTTATGTTTTTTATTTTTTATCCCGCTTGAAGAAGTTCTGGTTTTTTTGCCTGAAATGAACAAATTATTTTTCTTAAAGGAAAGCTGAGGTACAATTAAGGAACATACACAGAAAGAAACATTCCAGCAGTGAGATCACTTTGCTACTTTGACCCCATTTGCAAAATACCTTTGTGTACTACTTCTGTAACCTTCCCACAATAAACAAAATTCCTACCCAACACACCTCTATGAAGAGCTTTAGGCAGTTTAAGTTTTTAGTGAAATTTTTGGGACAACAACATGTAGGCTCTGTCATCACCAACAACTAGAGGAAAGCCAATATCTTTTTGCAGAGAAATAGATTTGATACTTGTTAGGGAATCTGTTGGTCTTATTACTGTTTTTCACTGCTTTCAACATCAAAAACAAGGACTGTGCTAGCGTTTTATTTTGCACCTGAGTATTTCCTCACAAAATTGTGGTGTTAATTTAAAATAAACCAAAGGAAGGAAACAGCTGCTGGAGCCCTGAAGAAATAAACTGTACAAAACACACAAAGGTGTTTGCATCTTTTGTTGTTCTAGTTAGGAACTGGGAGAGGTTGTTATGATCTGCTGTTCCTTAAGGCCTGATGTTTGAAAAAATGACAATGCTTTCTATCACCATTAGCTGGTTGTGATCGTTGCGCTCTTTTATTTTTTTTTTTTTTGGTAGTAGAGGGAATTGAAACTTGGGAGATCTGAAAGTGCTAGGCTTAAGTCCCTGCTGAGTTGGATTCCTCACAGGAACACAGCAAGGTAATGCCAAATGAAGGGTTTTCTGTGACATTTTTACAGGTTGTTATAAAATAGTTTATAAAACACCAAATGATAAGTAGTCTTTCATTTCCTCTATTAGCTGCCTAACCCAAGTCTTCCTCCTTAAAACATAAGCTACAACAACTCAGCAGACAGAGCTTGGCTTTTACACATGCTTGCGGAAAATCATAAATGGGGATCCTTACACATTTGATATGAATGTACACTTTAGCTGTCTACATTTGATCACATTCAGGCTTGTCTGTCTGGAACTGAGGCTGAATGCCACAATTTGTTGTGATGCCATTACTGTTTCAAGATTTCAAGAGACTAAACAGATGCATATACATTTTGCTATTTTGTCTAACTGCTCCTGCTAGGCAGAAGCAAATACTGAAGAAGGCTCCAAATGGATTAGAGACTGTTAGAGCCCATTCCTTAGTATGGAATTCTTATTACAAGGTTATTTAGGGGCTCTCTTTTGGGGGATATCTCTGGATTAAGGATTTATGGTGCTAGACCACGGATTTCTTGGTAGGTACTTAGTAGTTACATATGTGCCATATGTTGCTGTTTTTGAAGTTTCCCTGCGTTTAATAGCATTACATTTTGGCTTTTCCTTAACATTATTTGCAGTTAGGTCGGAGGTCCACAATCCTAAGGCCTGATCTGAAGGTACTGCAAATACAATAGTGTCTGAATCCAGTCCTTCTCAGCAAGCCTGTGTGAAATAATAACCAATTACCAGGTGAACTTATTCCATACACAGATGTGGACTGCAGGAGACAGATCTGACAACATTAAAAGAAGCAATCACAAATTATGTCATATCAGAAAGCCCCTGGTAAGATATTGGGGTGTTCATGAAACTCTTGGTGAAATCCCATTTACTCAAATCAGCATGGGATCACGTGAAAGGTCAGAATAGAAAAACCTCACCACTCCTTAGGCTGAAACTAAAACAGTATTCAACTAAACACCAAGCATTTCTACCCCAATATCTACTAAAAATGAGTTGGTTAATGATGGTCAGATAAGAATACTTCATATTTGCCTGTCCACCTACAATGAAACAGACTAATGCATGTGTGCATACCCAAAAACTCAGATTTGTATTTTGTATACATTTGACCACATCCCTCTTTGATTATTAGCTTTATCAAGCATATCCTGAGCTGTATATATAGTACATTATAGTTAGGTCCCTTAGGTGTTTGTCACCATTCTAATAGCAAAGGCTTGATTTCCCCACGTTAGGAAACATGCGTGTTAGTTGAGGCGATGGGAGATTTTTACCAGCCAGGAGTGTTTTAGAATAATCAAAAAATGCTCATTCTGCCAAAAAATGCCTTGATTAGAATAGGCAGAAGCTTGATTTTCACCTGGTTGCTTCTTCTGTCTGGGTAGAGCAGGTGTGAAACACTTCATAATTGAGCAAGTGGTTACATCTGCTCTCAGAGTCCCAAATGAAATTATTATAAAGAATTAAAGAATTAATTAACCAATAAGACTGAATATAGGGCAGAGTGTTTTGCTTCCACGGAGGCTTGATTTTTTTGATGTTGCTGCTTAGATCAGTTAAAGATCTTCTGTTACGGGTTATGATCCCTGTCCATAAGTCCTTCTTAGACACAAGCATTTAATTATTTTATTTTGGAAGTTCTACTGAATTTTGATAGGAAAATATCATTACAGATGCTGTTAATGGCAAATCGTGGCAGATCTTCCCATGGAGCCCTTTCAAAAGGTATCACTCCATCACAGTATTAGGTTGTGTCAGCTTTGCTGCTGCTGTGACAAATTTTAAATTAAATTTTAAAAAGCAGAGAAAGATAATGATTTCCAATAAATACTGTGAAATTCACTTCCTGTGGTAGTAAAATGCACACAAGTTACTGCACACTAAAATTTATACATTTGCTGCAATTCACCTTTAAGGAACGCAAGAGCAAAGTTAGTGATTTTGAATTGTTGATGTGCTTTATTTTATCGTTTGGAAGCATGCCCATTATTCAGGATCACAGAACTCATGAATTGATGATCCAGAGGGAGGCTCTTTTACTATTGCATCTTCTGCATTGCCTCTATAAATATCTTTTTTTATTATTATTCTGCAGTTTTTAGATTTGTTTTATGGTTCTGGTTATTAATGTTCTACCTCTGACTGTTACCAGAATTCATAGCTCTGTTACAAGTCTGACATGTCTGGGATATTTGCTTGTGCAGGTAGTTTTCTTGCAGTAAACCAATCTGCTGGACAGAGAGGGGAATATTCTGCCTTTGATAGTGTATATATTTATGATTAGAGTTAGTGGGAATATGTGGCTTCAAAAAAACCGACAGCCCCAAAAGTTTAAATTACTGCAAGTGTAGAGCATGTGAGCTTTTTGTTTATGATTGCATAGCCTAGACAAAGAACAAGTAAATAGCTACTGCTGTTTATTCCTACCAGAGAGTGAAGATTGGACACGGAAATCTCATGCTCTCTATTAACTTTTCTGGGAATGTAGAGGATTCTCCAGCCATAGAACAGTGTCTTCAGCTCACCCAAAATGCAGCTAAAGGAGATCAATGTTACTAACACCATTGACCTTTTTTATTGTTTTTACCACCTCCATAGTTTCTGTCCTGAAAATGCTGTTGTGATTATATTGAGGTTCCCCTTTCCCTACCCTCAGGATATTTTAGAGCCAAGAAGACAGTAAAATATTAGAAGATGTTATTTTGTATTTTACTTTCATCTTTGGGGTGTAGTGAAATGACACAATGCAATGTTGAAAAAAGTGTCAGAAAAACTGTGGCAACAAAGTCTTTTATTTCTCCAGCATGATGTTGTAACTTAGAGTCTGCAACCTACTGCAAATCATCTCTAATAGACCAAATGATTCACAGACATTTAGTGAGTAATTGGATAGCTGCTAGTGCAGCAGCTTGACAAGTGACACCAGTAAGGAACTGGTTTATGGTTATGTGATTATATTGATTATATTATACCATCATCTATGGTTTAAAAAAAAACAAAACAAAACAACAAAACATGACCCTTTCTTTTTTTTTCCTTAAACAATAATCCCACAGGGAGTTAGATAGCTCCTCCCCTGTAGGTGTGACTTTCAGTGACTTTCAGAACAGACAGAGGTTCTGAGTTTGTTTAAGGTTGTTTTCTCTCCAGGAAATATTCACTGGAGAAAAGGCAGAGGGGAGAAAATGCACAAATTGTTTCTCACAACTTCTTATGTCATTCTGTGGGTGATGAGGATACCTGGGGGAGCTTTGCACCTGTCAGCTACGTTTATAACACACCTTTCAAAGAGAAAGACCATCTTTAAAAGCTCCAACATCATATTTAAGATCCTCTCCATGCTGGCCTTGTTTTACTTGCCTTCCAGCTCTTTCTCCTCCGTGAGGAAGGAATACCTCTTTTGACAGACATCCCCACAGACAAGCAGGCGTGAGAAGGTTGGTTCTTGTGCAAAAAGCTGACAGTATGACCTAGACTCTCACTCCCATGGGAGTGTTGCTATTGACTTTATCTGGACCAGGATTTCACCCTTGCTTGTGTCAAGTTTGGTAAAGATTACTGGCATGAAACTGGTCCTGAGGGAAGAAATCAGGCTGATTTTCTACACAAATGCCCAAGTGTCCAATGTGTATGAAGAAAACTAGAAGGATGATAAAAAAGATCAATGTTTTAGATGTGCTTAGCAGGCCTGATGATGTTCCCACTGAGGCGGTGGAAGCTGACTTGAGGAGCAAGCACAGTGTGGCAACACAGGTACTTCACCTCTGTCCCTTGTCAGGTTTCTTTTACAGCCATCACAAGGTAGCTCTTTCTTCACTCTACAAATCCAAATGAAAGAAGCTTGAGTGGCCCAGGAGACATTTAAGCTGGTCACTGCAAATTGATTCACACAAGTGTCTCTGGTGTGAGGATGTGCTACTTCTTAAGCAGCAAGAGAAGGGGAAATGAAATGAAGAGGTTGTATGGCTGCTCTCAGGAGAACGTCAAGCTAACAAGAGCAGATTGGTGTTAATTTAGCTGAGAAAAAAGAGCTTCTCCTCTTTTAATGCTTGAGGATTTGAGATTCCAGCAACAGGTTGGGGAGGTAGGCAGTGGGAAGGAGTGGGGGGGAGATCACTCTTTCTTAAGCAATTACAGAAGTATGGAAATAGGTTATGGCAGGTTGGGGAACAAAAATACATAACTGAAAGAGAAACACAAACAAAGAGAAGAACACAAATCTGGGAGAACAGCCAGTTCTTTGCTGATTCAAAAGCATTTCTTTTGGTAGAGTAGGGCAGGAAATTGCTGCTTTGGTCCAAAAAAACCCCAAAAAAACCCCAAAAAAACCCCCCAAAAAACACAAAAAAACCTCACAACCCAAAGAAAACCAAAAAAATAAAACCCAGAAGAACTTCTCTCACTCTGCTGCAGGACAGATACTATATCCTGTCTTTCAGCAGAGTAGTATTAATGTAGAAACACAGTATGGATTTGGAATTGTGCTTATTCATGTCAGATAAGAGCATAGCAAGAGTGAGTGGCAAGTTTGTCTTTATGTCAGCCCAAGAAAATGTACTGTAACCATTGTACATAATCCCATGTATAATTTGAATGGATAGCACTGCCAGTGAAAAAAAGCAGTTTCCTGTCATGTGCTCCCTAATTCCCCTATCTAGTTCAGTGCAAACCCCCTAAATAGCCCTGCCAACATAGGCTTGAAAGCATAATGTGTAAATGAGTGACTGTGGGAAGGGACAGAAGGTTAAACCACTCTTTCAGAGTCTTAGAGTGTGTGTGTAACTATGGTTCAAGAAAGACCTTTCATAAAGATAAGAGAATATTCACCATAGAGATACTTTTTTCTGGACAGCCAGAAATTTCTGATTAAAAACTACAATTGAGAGATGCTAAACATAACCTTGAAGAAGAATACTCCTTCATATCTGATAACATGACAGTTTGTGCAGATTTTTAATGCAATATATCATGTATATGAAATAATAATAATAAAAGCATGAATGATTTTGAGTCCTTCTGCATCGAGGGTTATTGTTGCTCTGGTTTGTATTGTCAAGATAAAGCAGAAACAAATGGTTACCCAAGTGCTGAGTATCCTTTAGAGAGCTAAAGAACAATTTTCTGAAGATGGAGAGCAGGATAGATTGGCATGAGGTAAAAACACACCTGCTTCCGTTCTTTTTGTTGATCCAAAGCTTCTGTTGATTCAAGGGATAAAAGAAGTCCCGCGATGAGATGTGCCAAGAGACACTTTTAATCTCTTTTGCTGAGGAGCGAGAGATTCAACTGCCAGTGCTTGCAGTATGAACTCCATTCAGTGTTTATTGTGTGAAGAGAGAAGGTGAAGGGGTAGCTTTACCTGCACCCCTCAGACTTAAATAGAGGGGTGAGAAATAGAAACCTTAGGAAAAGGACATAGGAGAGATGCAAGTACAAATTCATAGGATCGAAATAATGCTGATATCTTTGGATCTCAGAAGATCCTTTTTTTATTTTTAATGTGTTTGATCTCCTGAAGAATGACTGGTTTGTTGCAAATTTAACTCCGTGTCATGAAACAGCAGCTTTCAGAATGCCAGTTGATGAAACACTAGTGAAGCAGGGGCCTGGGGCAGCTTCATCCTAAATTCAGGGCAGAATGAAGTTCAAACACACCAGCTGGAAATTTTCATATCAGTTGCCTGGTTACATAAAGGAAATTAATGGCTTCATGTGGCTCTCTTCTGTGGAGGACAGTAGCTGCATTTCCTTCAGTTTCCAGGGAGGTTAACTTGTGTGCTCATCCAAACACTCAGCTGAAGTGCTGTATGGTAGAAAGGGAAATTCATGCTGAATCTAGATATCTGTTATGCATTCTAATCTTTCCCTGACTACAGCAGGAATCAAACAACAACAACAACAAAAAACCACCAAGCAGTGAGCAAAGAATCTCCTTGAACTAGCACCCAATCCAAAAAACTCTCCAGGCTTTTTCTCTGAAGCTGTTCTGCCCGTCCTTCTATACCTATCATATGTACTCTGTTAGTCTGGTTTTTGCTTCCTCCCTTTTTTCAGCATCTCTTTTCTTGCAGCAGTTTCTCCTGCAGTTACATATAATTTCCAGCAGAACAAGAAGAGGTGAGGCAGTTCTCTTCCTTCTAGGTGCCATCTTTGGGGTGTAGAGGTGAAACTGCTATGGTAGCAACTCCTCCATATGTGAGAGAAGTCTGAGCCACTCACTTGTTTTCTTGCAACTGTATTGAATCAGGTAACTATGATTACACATTCCCCCAGCTGCTGGTTTCTAAGGGGTTTAACCAAGTGTTTAATTACACAATTATTTCACTTTTTCCACTTAGGGCTCAAAATGCTGACAATTCCAGAGTGCAATCCTGGTAAAGTCTTATTGCATCTGACTTTGTCAAACCTCTTGATGCAAACTTTTGTGTGATGCACATAGCTCCTTCACATTTGAGAAACTGCCCCAAACACTTTACCCTAGGCAGAAGAAAACAAAGAAGAACAAAATAAAATTCAGAGGCCAGAAAAACACCAAATACTTCAAAAAATTATAGTCAATACATTCTTGATTGGCTTTGCCATTAAAGCTATGTTCCTGGTTGGCCAACTAAGTCACCTCTCATGAAAGCAGCCTCCTGAGAGATTTGGACATACAATTTCCCCCTTGAATTTTTTTCCCTATAAAGTGTTTCACCCACCCATTGTTGTATCAGGCTCCTATGTAGACTTCTGCATGTTGTCACATTAGAAGTAGGCCCTCACAGTTGATAAAAAATTAAACTTCCTGAAATTTCTGTTATCTCAGTATGCTCCATATACTCCTGTTTGCAAGGTACAGTTGGACCAGGGCTCTCGAAGTAATTTGCATATGAACATCCTGTTTTCTGAGTTAGTTTTGTACATTACACCCAGTGGTATATTCTCTCATCTTTCAAAAAGGTTTTGCAGCCCCAAAATGTCCAGGAGTTTTACAATCATCTTATAACTTAATCTCCCCAGTTCCTCATTTAACTGCTCTCTTGAAGTATCATGTCTCAGCTTATATCCTTCCAATGTTGGATGAATGAACAACACTAAACATCAGAGGGAGGCAAATACTGTAATGCTTTTATGAATATTCATCTGTGTTTTGAAAGGAACTCTGCATTTTCTTGGTTTTTTAATTTTCACGCCGTAAATTTTCTCACAAGTAATATCTGTACAGAAATATTTGCAAAAACAGCATATACCATTATAATAGCATCAAAAACTACTAGAATGTTAAAATTCAAATGAATAATTGATATTCACATCAAAAAACTAAATCAAAGAATTATCCAATTGAGGCAAGAAGGCACGCCTTGTGATCTCTGTGTTAAATTGGATCAGACTGAATTTCTTCTTTGAAAAGCTGCAATAAGCTTCCTGTGAATGGGCCTAAACTTGAGTTTCACTCAATGTAAATCATTCTGAATGACAAACAGCCTTGCAAAAGCATGTTTATATACAATTTACAAATGGAAAAGAGGCAAATGCATTGAAAAAGTATTCACCCTGAAATATTTTCCCATCTGAGCTCTTAGATAAGTTACTGTCAGGCAATCCAGCATGGTGCTTTCCCTTTACATTCCTTTGCTCTTAAATTATGCCAGCTTGAGGAGCAAAAGACTGTGCTTTGACCCTGGCATGTCAGTCTTCTGCTTATCTGTGCAGAAAACTACCTCAGAGTCAATGGACTATCCTTATTTAAAATACTCTTTCACTCCCTGGCCAAAGTGTGCCCATGTAGGGAGTTAAATTATCCACGAGCCTTCTTTCTTCACCCACTGACCTACATTGCTATGACCATTAGCTAAGGTGATGCCTTATTGGTATTTCTGCTCCAGTAAATGAGCATTCCCAGGGCTAAAATACCCTTTATCAAGACATCACAAGAAAGCAGTAGTATGCATTAGAGTGGTCACCAGCAAGAAAGAACCTGTCCTTTCCTATAGAAGATTTTACAAAATGCTGCCACTGAGTGGGAAAAAAAGAATCCCAGATGAGACAGCACTCTTTTATTCCTCTCCATGGAGAAATGGTGAAAGTCCAGTATAAGGTGGGGAGGCACAAGAAAGGTCCAACACAACATGGCACTCCTGGTGTTTGTCTGGCTGGTGTCCTCAGTCAAAAGACAGACAAAGCCTTGCAAGTTGTTCAACAGCTTGCTCATGTAATTTGGACCATTATAATATACTTACAGACACTGTTTAATGAAGTAGGCTCATGAGAAGATGCAAAAACTGAAAGGGGTTGTACTTCTGGAAGTCCTGGGGAACACCCTTCCATCTCTCTACCGCAGTGGGACGGTTGGATTGCAGCCAGCTCATATTTGGTCCCCTCAAGGCAGACACAATCTAGAAAAGTCCTCCTGGAGAAGAGAAAGCTAAGGGAGCAGCACTGCAGATCTGTTAGAGAGACAAGGAAAGTGATGCCAGACTGCTCTGGGCAATCAGGCAAGTCAATTGCTTCCCCTGCTTGGCAGTGCTGAGAGAACAGGTGTAAAGGATGGGAAGCCTAGTGACAAGATCAAGAAAGCTGCATCTGGAAGAGGTCAAAATGCCAGCAGGCATGGCAGTGGGAGAGATGACTCTCAGGGGGTGATACTGTATGCACAGGGAAATGCTAAGGGTGAGGGGAAAAACATCCATCAAACAGCAAGGGGTTTAAAGACCTATTCAGATCATGTTGGGGTTTTTTTCTAAAGAAGACAACCAAGTAAAAATCCCCTGTTGTACAACAGGAATAATAATTGCAAAGATTATGGGTCACCTCACCCTAATCCTAGTGGCAGCTCAGGGTTGCCATCAAAATCCGCAGCACTGCGTGGGGCCCAGATGAGAAAGGTGTGGAGAAAACAATGTTGGTGCAATGCTGTGCTCCCCTGGTTATGACTTCTGCAATGCCACTGTTCCTGGAGCTGTAGCCTCTGTGCCTCCTTGAGTCCTCACCTTAATCCTGAAGGCAGCTTGTGGGTGGAGGTTGAGGTCCCCAGCACTATGGGTGGCCCAGATGACAGGTGAGATGGGCTTACTTTGTATGCCTTGAGCCCTAAGAGGAGCTGTTAAAAAAATGGACTGTTTGATCAGGCTTCTTATGTTTTTTACACCATGAGCTGTAAGTTGATTAAGGAATCTTGTTATTCTTTGGGTTACCGCATATCCTCTTTGGTGCATAGGAATCCTATCATATTCCTTGACTTTTTTTTTTTTTACTTTTTTACATGAACCATACTTTACACATAATAGTAATCCTATGTTGAAATTCAGATTCAGGGCTCATGTCTCTCTTGCCTTTATGTCTCCCCATGAGCTGTGTGATATCAGGCTTGTTCATGAATCAATGTCATAACACTCACAAAAATCTGTCTTTGCTGTCACTTCTCTTGCTTTTTAAATCTCGTAATATTTGAGCTAAGAGGAGAGCAGACAAATAGCGATACAAAAAATCCCACAACAAAATCCTGCAGTAAAAACTCATTGCATCCTGTTATTTGGAGAGAGACCTTTCAAACGTCAGTCTGCTTGCTGCATCTTTACATGTGTAGAATTGTGAAGACCCTCAGCATTCTCAAATGAGGTAATCCAAGAGACTGGTGGCACTTTGCTGCACCTTTATAACACAATCCCCTTAGAAGTATTCAATGCATAGAGGTGTTATTGAGCAGCATATTCTGGGAATTATTTAATCTTCGTACACAAAGGCAAAGCCTTTTATCAGCTCAGATCCATCCATTTTCCATTTCTATAAGACAATACCTTTCTACCTAGGTATTGCTTTCCAAAAGCCTGGCCATATTGCATGAAACAATAAACACTGGAGCTATCACTGAAAAGAATCTTTCTTGGCTTTGCTCGCAAACCTCCTCCTCTAGGGAAATGAGCGCAGACAGGATGCTCCTCCTTTTCCTTCCCACTGACCTCCAAGCCAGCAGCTGTCTGGGGACAAGGGGCTCCCCTGAGTATTGTGGTTGCTGTTCAGATGGCCTTTAAAGTCATGATTGGTCCATCTAAGGGCAAGTAGGATATTTCATAGGTTTTTTGTGACCACAGAAATTCTGGATTATTTCCTCCTCTGCACAAATATTATTGCAGTTTAAAACAGCAACAACAAAAACAACAACAACAACAAACCACACACAAAACGCCCAAACCCCTTCCTAATTTGTTTACTCATGGGCTGTTATGTCATACATGACAGGCAATGTGGTCCCTGAGCTAGTTCTCCCAGTATCAGCACATCAGTATTCAGGAATCCAACTGCTGCTGTTTGCAAATCTGTGTAGATGAATGCAGTCCAAAACTTACAATTTAGACTTAAACATTAAATTCTATTTACTGTGTAATTAAAAGTAAGTCTTCAACAAACAAAAAATGAAAAATATGGATCTGCAAATATGAGCAAATATAAGCCTCTGGGTTTAATATGCTAGAAAAAGGGATTTTCATGCACTTTGTACCTCTGACATTCCCCTATTTTGCATACATTTCCTCTGCACACATGTTTCTGGAGTTTAAAAGTAGATTTTTGAGGCTGGATCTTAAGTTGCAGCATAGTAAATACCTATAAAATACCAGAATAAATACCTATAAAAGTTTTGTCCAAAATTCAACAGAGTTTATGCCAAAGATTAAGCAACTAAAGCCAAGACTCTTCCTCCCTGACAGGCAAGGCACCTTAGCTCGACTTCATACATATAGGTACACACACCTGTGCCCAAAAGGGCACTTGTGGTCCTGCTGTGAAGCTTGGTCTGCTGTGGCTTGCAAGATGAAGTCTTCAATAAAGTTTTGAATTTTTGCACTTGCTGAGTGTTCTCTGTCATACATTTTTTTTTACTCTGTCATTACTTTTTTTTATGCACACTAAGCTTTCTTTAGTTTGGGTGTATTTGGCTAACTAGGGTAATTTTAAATGCCCAGCTAAATGAACATGGTATAATATGCTGGCTGCAGAAAGGACAGAGGAAGATCAGCAGTGGTATTGGTTGTGCTGCTAAAGCACTTCCTTGGTCTGGAGAGAGGAATTGAGAAAAGACATGTCGTGCACTAGCATTAAGAACATTTCAGCACCTGGAAGATTTGGAGGCCAGCCCAGGGTAAGAGTGAGACCTCTAGGAAATTGAACTTCACACTGATGGAACTTGAGGAGCATCTTGACAGTGATGGAAATGAACCCTAGACCGAAAGCTGAAGTGGAGAGGAGCAGTTAAATTAATGCAGCAGCTATGCAAAGTGCAGAGCATTGCTGGAGCCAACTGCGTCACAACTCAGATTGCTTGTGAAGGCAAGTCACCAGCAGTGCCACTTCCATTCTGGCAGATAGATGCTTGGGCAAGAAACCTGAATCCATTGAAATATTCTCTGTGCTTGAAGGCTGACCTGCCTCCTCAGAGTGCACTCCATAGTACATGGTGCTATCTGAAGCATGTGTTCTATCTGAAGCAAGTTCGTGCACAAGGAACAAACAAAAACCATAGATAAACTGGAAAATGGAGTCCCAGGAGGAGCTGTGTGCCCACATAGTTTTGTGTGAAGTACCGGAAAAGAAAAAGTATATGTTGATTTTCAATGTAGGATTTTGACAATAATAAGAGTCTTTCTGTGGGTAGCCACTGCATTGCCTGAGGACAGGAAATTAAATCAGTTTGATCTAACTGATAGGAAGCCTGACCAGCCTGCAATTTTCTCTAGGCATCAACCTATAAAGCTGGTTCTGCCCCAGATACCACACTGCAGCTGCTAGCCTACTCCTCTGGACGTGGGGTGCACCTGGATCATTGCCTTCAGGCTCTTCACTAATTAATTCCTTCTTGTCCTGGATAAAGGCAAACCGTTCATTTGCCCGAGAGCAATTCACAGGCATAATGATGCTTGTTAGTGTGTGTCAGTCATTAACTGGGGTTTGCATGCTTTGCCTGGTGCCCACAGCCAAAGCACACACATGCACACTCAAATGGACAAGAACCTGTTTGAGTTGCCATCTTCCAGTGGCTAAAGAGAGCAAAGGAAGTGATTTCTCTTCACATAAGCGGTGGGCATACGCAACCTTTTGAGGGTTCCAGATCAGTCAGCAGGCAGGTGGGGCTCCCCTCTTTCTACAAGCTCTCAGAAGAGTGACTGATCTAATTGCTTCCCTGCAAAGATGATGAATCTCATCAGTCTTTGTTTCTGTGTGGTACAAACACAGAGAAAAAACAGAGGAACTTGGTCAGGCATATACCTGATGTATTTGTGAAGGTGAAAAAACTGAGAAGCAGTCAGAGTATCCACCAAACTAGTAATTAAGTGTGACCACAAACAACCCTGTATGAACTACAGGCTCATCTTAGGTCATTATGAAATTTTAGCATCCAGTCAGAAAGAGTGAATGAATGCCTGGCTTTCTATAGATAGCAACTGCTACTTTAGGTGCCTTTTGCTACCGTCTGGCCTGACGTTATGAAATCTAACTTTACAGGTTCAGATGTATTTTGCATTTCCTTGGGTCAAGGCTGAATTTAATCTGCAGAGGATTAAAAAAAAAAAAAAAAAAAAGGCAGAAGCAGGACAATTATCTAGGAAACTGAAAACGCCAAGGGAGCTCTTGGATGCTATGTTTCTCTTCCCCATCTTACCGCATGCAAATAACAGCTTTCCTCACAATTTTTGACAGAAAGTATTTGGAGCACTCATTTTGACTTCCTGATTTGAGTGTGTGCTTGACTCTGTGCAAGTGGCTACAGTTACCAAAAGCGCTGAAACAGAATGCTGTGCCTCAACATGAATATTCAAGTTCTTTCAGGAGGACACTGCTAAGATCATTACAATTGCTAATTATAAAAGTGGTAGCCAAAACTCCCGCTTCCTTCTATTATTCTTACATCCTGCAGATGTCCTGATTTAGCCAGTTAATCATCAGATTCTCTTGGGAATCATCTGGTCGTTCAGTCTTGTGTTTCTTATTTTTAAAAAAAGAAGCACTTTGAATTTTTAGTGTGATGTATCTTATTTTCTCAAATATTATGATTAATTATTTACATATTGTATGTGATGTTGCATTTCTTAGATACTGTTCCTGGCATGTCTGCGTGCACTTAAAGGGTCTCTGAGCCACATTTTATTTCCTGGGAAAACAGCACATGTTCCTTCAGTCAAAGCAGACATTTTGTTTTGCCTTCAATCATTATACCACCTGCTCACCCTCAGCCACAGCAGCTCTTTCAACAGCTCTGTCATGTGGCTGCTGTAAGTTTTGTTTACATCTGAAAATATTGCTCCTGTGTGGCAGCACTTGTGAGACCTGTACCAAACACTGTGTTGCGCTTGTAGGCTGCTGTGATGCCCTTCTCTGCAACAACACCCTATGAAATGATGTCTGGGGGAGTAGTCAGCAGAGCCAATGGTTGGCCAGACTCCTCTGGCTCTTCCAGCACTTTCGTGCTACCTGTCAGCTCTGGATATCTGAAAGCCTCCTCCTCTTTTCACATGCTCTGATTTTCCCACAGCTAATGAGATGGCATGGGGCTGCCACACCACAATCAGCAAGGAAAAGAGTATGAAGGGAGGAAAGGTCGCCCATTAGGAAACCAGAACCCCGAGGCCTAGGAACACATAACTGCTGTGTTCCACCTACTGTTGCAGGAGGCTATATTTGTAAATCATTTATGCTGTATTATGTTTGCAATGCACTGATGGTGTGGTATTCACTGCATGGCATAGTCTGACACTGTGAAAACTCATATCCTTTGAAAAGGCCACTAATAGAAAATGGGAATAGAGATAATTACAAGAGTTGGCAGAGCTAAACCATCAGATCACAATAGCAAATTTGGCCACTGAATTGATTAGCAGCATGAGAGACTCTTCTCTATCAGAACAAGTTCTATTTTTTTCCTCTTTCTCTTTCCAATAAGCCAACTGAGCTCAGCTCCATGGTTGCAACGGAGACCACAGATTGTTCTCTATGCCTAACTCATCTCTTTTGTGTTGATTTTCTTCTCAGTCAATTTTCTTTTCAGCAAACAGTGCAAAAGTTGTGTTTATTTCTTCTGTGCGGGTTAATGTATCTGAAGATAAATTGTCTTTGCTTCTGCACATGCACAACCTCTGCGCTGCATTACCACTGAGGATTCAAGTCCCAAAGTGTGTGTGTAAGGGTGCAAAGCAAAAATCTCATCACGTTCATGTTATTTGCTGATTTTTCAGTCAAGCCTAAAACTACTGACAGGTCACCTTCCTGAAGCACTGGAGCTCACTGCTCAGAAATCAGCCCCAGGGACACACTCCAAGCTCTTCAGAAGCGATAGCCAAAGCCATGGGAAGAGAGCATGCATGAAAATGGAAGAGGAATGTGAAAAGCAAGATAGGTGGGTAAAGAGGGTGATAAAAGGGATAGTAGCAGGGAGGGAAAGAAGAGAAGTAGCTCTAATGAACCTTGTAAAAAAGATTTCATACAAAGAGAATATTAGAGAATGAAGAGATGCCAGCCAGACTTTTTTTTGTTTTTCCTGTGGATGAGTCCAGAAGAAAAAGACAAAACCATCTATTTTGAATGGCTGATACTACTCTGGAATTCACATTATCCAGCGGTTGGGATGTTGTTTCCTATGTCTATGTGAATTTACGATGCCAGTGTAGAGAACAGATACTAAAACCTCAAAGCAGTTGGGATTTCCCCTTGCTGCCATCTTGCACTGCATCTGCTCCTCTGCATCAGTGTGAAACTGCAGAACTCTGGGGTTCAGCAGCAGGCAATGTCTGCCTTGTGATGGAGTGGATAACTACCCAAAGAACCCCCCATATCCTGCCCAAGGCCATTCAGCACACCCATGGTGTAGCCGTCACCCAATCTCTCAAGCACCATTTCTGTTCCTGAACCTCAGGAACAGCCTTCCTCTCAGAGACCCATGTGGGAACCTCCAGTTGCCACATCTTCATGGGTGCAGATTGTCTGAAGCACCAGAGTGAACTGCTGGGCAATGCTCCACTTGGGAAGTCAGTCTTTCCCTCTCCTGTTGCTTTTATTCAGGAATATTGAGGGCTGGAAACATACAAATGGGCAAGCAATGGGCATTTACCATGTCATGTGAGCTCCGGTCCGCTGGCCAGTATAACAACAGGTGTTAGAGCTGCTTGTAGTTTTTCTGTCAGGCAGAAGAGGCTTGGCAGCAACCCAGCATATATCCTCTCTGCTGGACTGCTTTCTCCCACATTGACCATTCCATGCATTTCTTTTAACCGTGCCTTTGTGCAGCAGTTCACACCTGTGCTCTGCAAAATCAAAACCTTAGACGGCTTTCTTAATCTTGATTGAATTAACTAGCCTAGATTCTTCTCCCAGTTTCTTGAGGCAAATCCAGATGTTCTCCCAGGTACACCTGAGGGGAAAACTTTGTTGATAGTGTTTTTGAACCTCTTTCTTTTGCTATAACCAATGCCCTTGGAACAGTACTAAGCTGCTTTGTGAACTTATTTTCCCCCATTTGAAAGGACTGAATAAACTGAACAACTTGGCGGTGCATTAAAGCTTGTTTGAAACCACATACAAAAGAATTTGTGCAGCTCAAATGCCAGAGAAATGTGTTCACATGTGATTGAACATAATAGTCCAAGATTAGAAAATCTAGCAAGAAGCTAGGGGGGATTAAGAGCATGCTCTTGTGAAAACCTTGATAACTGCGTATGAAAGTCAAGGCAATGAGGGAAGCAGATGAGACTAGTTTGCCGAATTCTATCACTCTATCACAAAATAAGCAATGTGAAAAGAAGATTTTGCTCATTTAACTTTCACTCTTATCCTGCATCTAGGCATGAATATAAATTTTTAAAGCCTCGCAGTATTAAAGCAATATATTTGTGTCAGCAAATTGAATACAATCTGTTTTGTAAATATTAGGAGCTCTAAACCCTTGGGCCAAATTCTGCAATGAGATGCACAAATACATCTCTGATAGTCTTCAGCTGAACATATGCATGAAACAACAGAAAGCATAATTTGACTGAGCCAAATCCATTCTTTTTAGCAATATAAAACATTGGGAAAATACATTGGGCTAAATTCTGATCTTGGATGCATTTTTATAATTGAGATAATAGCACAGCCAGCTATGTTACTGTACTTTCTCTAATTCTGCTCTTTTATGCTAGCAAAAAAAGAGCAGAATTAGAGATGTTTGTTGTAGAGTCTAATAGAAATATTCTCTCTCATGATGAGGTGCTGAGTCTTTAAGGAAAACTTTAGCACCTAAGTTCAAAAAATGAAATTCCTACCTCTGCCAAGAGTTCTGTGCATTTTGACAGAGCGGAACTGCAAAGCCATAAGATATCCAATAGATCTCAAAAACGACTTTTTTATGTTCACTCCACCAGAAGGTTGAATCTGTGAGATCAGCTAGATTTGTGTGTGATTCTGTAGTTACTCCTCAGTGGTGGGATTAATTAATGAGTTTAAAATTTTCACCCACCATATCCTGGATAAACAAAAATGACATATTCCTCTCTTGAAAATTTCTTACAATTAAGTGCCTCCATCCCTCTGTAATGGAGCTCGAGCTTGTTGTTCTAGAGACACATCTCTGTTCTCATGATATTTAAAAAAACTTGTCTGTGATCATTCCATACTTTTCTAGTTCTCTAACTGTCTAGAAAAATATCAGTTCCAGAAAAAGAATTGAATAGCTCAAGATGAAATTTAGAAAGCAAGCCATCTTCCATACTTTTCCTCTGCTCTACACTCTAACAGAAAATTCTGGTTCACATTTCTTAGGCAAAAAAATTAAGCATAAATTGTGTTTTACAATGATCCTGAACTGGACGACTCGCTCTTTAGCACAGGTTGGAAGGCAGGATCACTTAGAATTTTTTAAATTTTCTTATTCAAGGAGAAAGATCCCCTTCTTTACATTGACTCATTTTGTTGTTTGCAAAACTACCATGTGGATCTAGAACCTGATTTTAAAAACCTGTGGTCAGGAGTTGTCTGATCAAGGGCTGGGAAATGGGTTCATCTCCTTTTATCTCTGTGATTTATACTGCTTTGTTGCAAGGAAAATAAAGTGTTACGGCAATTCAACATGTGTTACTACTCTCTGAGGAAAGGGCAACCTATTAGGAAAAAGGCACAAAACTCAATGTAATTTGAAAATAACACAGCATAACTGATATTTCTTTAGAACAGGCTTATATGGAAGAGAACCAGAGGTTAATTGTGCAAAATAGTATTACTGCACATCCAAATGCCATTTCTAAATGTTATAATACATTAAAGTATACTGCAGTGAATTAATAGTCCTAGCAGTGATGATAAGCATGAGTGGACTTGAGGAGGTATCCTGCAGCTGCTTTCTGTCAAATATAAGTAATATGAAGGAAATAAGGAGCTCTGCTTTTGACCAGTTAATGAGACATTAGCAGTGAATAAAACAACTTTAAACTAAAACTTCCATATTATATTTTAACAAAATACTGCCAAACAATTTTTTCAGTAGTGACGGAGACAGAAAGACCTTGCAGAGGAATTTGGCAAGCCTGTATAGCATTTGGGTTGCCTTCTCATTTAAGGTGTCACTGATAGGGTTACCTCATGTCATGTAAATGTCCATCCAGCCTAGCTTGGCCCAGCCTAATGATCTTTCCACACTTTGACATCATTGTCAACGGTGCAGATTGGTGTAGTATTCCCAAGAGTTCTGGACTGATATACAGCCAAAGTCAAGCCAGTGCCACTGAGGCTGAACAAATAATTCTTGCCAATGGTCACATCAAACCGGAAGCTTTCAACTGCTGAGGTGTCATGGCAAACAGCAAATGGTGACTGAGTGTCTGTCCTGACCACCCTGTAGCTTTCAGTGTCACCTGGCTTGTAATGGTAGAGGTCACCTTTAAGGGAAGTAACTCAGTGCTGTGAAAGGGTAACTGGAATTTTCTGATAATTTTTCTAAGGTAGACAAAGGACTCAGATGTCACCCATTACTTTCCAGAAAGCACATTCTCTGCTTTTTAAAAAGTCTCCCCTGGAAAGACTCCAGAAATGTATTGGAAATTCTATCATTCCACAGCCCTCCATAGCTCCAATGCTCTTTGCTGCTGGAGATCTGAAGGAAGGACAGAGGAAAAGGGCTCTTAATGGAATGTGTAGTGTTTCAGGATATGTAAGATTGTATTTATAAACCAGATCTACAGAAAAACGGATTAGAGGAGTGCCAACAAAAGCAGTGTGTTCCAGGTGGCTGCACTGCCTCTGTAAGAGAGATGCAGTTCGCTCTGCTGCTCGGTGCAGGTCAGAGCTATTTGCATCTAAACGTGGTTAAAGTTTCCAGAGATACTGAATAGAAGCATCACAACACTATCTAGTGCAGGAATAACACATTTTGCCAAAACAAAAACCTCTTTGAAGACTGGTATGCAAGTTACCACTGAATGATTGCAGGGAGAAACTTAAATTTCCCTTGCATCTCCTAAGGAAAATTCTCTCAAATAATGAGACACAACAGTTTCTTTGGACTTTCATGGATGCACTGATGTATTATTGCCTTAAGCAAAAAGGCACGGCATAAATAACTGCATTACAATGCAATGCACACTCTAGAGCGTTGTAATCACAGATACAATTGTAACAGCAGGTCTATGTTGTCCCGTTAAACAGACATCTGTAATTCAGACCATGCAGAATTGAGTGTGGTTTGTATCTCTCAGGATCATAAATCTAAGGTGGGAGTTTGACACTGCAACTTCCTTCACTACGGTGATTGCCTGCAACTGCAAGGATAAGCTCCTACATCAATTCAGTGCTAATAGGGCTCCCTGGGTATCATCACCCAAGTGTCTCTGGCCAATTAAAATTTTTCACTTAGTCAATCCAGCATAAATATTCTTTAATACCAATTAACACAATCCATTCATCATGATGGTAGTTTTACAACTGTGCCAGAATTTGCACAATTGGAATACATATGGTACTGAGAAAATCCCACAGCCTGAAAGAAACATCATCTTGTTCTTGAAATAGCATCCTGATATTTTTACATGTAATGTTCTATCAGAGAATGAAAGAAAGCTCCAGGATAGATGTTCAATTAAATTTCTTGTTTTCATTTCAGAAATACTGCAGCCATATATTTTAGATAGTTCTGCTGTGCTATATTATTAGAAGCAAAATATATTATGAAGCAAAATATATTATTAAGGTTATTTAAAGAAAGTATCTCTTCCCTTTAAGTTGGTGGTACTGCGAGGGTTTGGGGGATATTTCTTCAGCCCCTACAATATTACTTCCCTCAAACAAGATTGTAATTACAGCGTAAAGGAGAAAAAAACAGATTTACGGTTTGATGACAGTGAAGGCAATAATCCTAACAAATAGAGGACAGAGCCTAATAAAAAACAGTTATGATTTTTGCCTTGTCCCTGACTATGCAATTTCCTTGTTCTATCTGTGGGAGGACACACATTGCCTGAGCTGCTCCTGAGGCTCTCCAAAGTCATCTTTCACTCTTACATTTCAGCAGCAAGCACTTACAGCAAACTTTCATTCCATATAACAGCTATGTATTACCTAAGAAACATCAGCTGCAAGATTGTTCAGTGTGATTCTTGGAACATAAAAATGATTGTTTTTCATTGAAATGTTCTGGTCCAATTTAACCCACTGAGACCAGCAAATAGCGAGTGTCTGAAATAAATCATTTTCAGATGACAGGAGAAAAGTACTGGGAATTAGGAATCAGAGGATATTAGTTCTTGCTCTGCCACTGGCTGCCTACAGGACTTTGGTCAAACTGCTTTCTTTCTCATGTTTTCCTTCCCTGTTCTCGCTACTTCAATTACAAGCTTTCTGTTTGAGTTTGCACAGGCGGTAGCACAGTGCAATTCCATCCAAGAAAGGGCACATTTACAAAACCAGGCAGGCTTCGTCTCTCATTAATTTCACCAGTCCCGTGTTGTCATGGGGTTTGCTGGGGTTTTTTAAGGATGAACATCAGCTGCTAAAACCACATATTTTCGTTCTGTATCAGTAATTTTCTGGGGTTTGAGCCTGCTGTGGGTGCAGCAAGATGCATGTGGACAGGGATGCTCACAGCCTCTGTGCAAGCAGCTGGTAGCAGCTGGCACTTATTCCTCCTCAAGATACTTCCTTGCCCCGGACACTCTTCGTCACAACCAAGAGGGGGTTCCTTCACCTGGCTTCAGGAAAACACTGCTTACTTGGCTTAGACATAACTCAGGCATGAATTTGGTAGGAGAATTACAAGGAGGGTAGAAAACAGAAAAGACGTGACATCTCCCTCACACTCAGATTGCACTGGGATTTGTAGCCAGATAGGTTTCTAGCCTGCTGCAGTCATTACTGCATTTTGAGACCTCAGGTAATTTTCATCCATCACTGGATTGATTGAGACAGGGTGAATTTTTCTGCCTTTTCAAGGAACCTGGCTGCGTCACTAGAAATGGTAAGTTCAGACTGGCCCATTTCAGCAGGCGACAGAAAGCCACTTAAGACACTTACCTGATGACAGTCTCATACCTTGCTTGATAAAGTCAGATCAGAGCACAGCAGAAAGCAGAGCTCCTACTATATCAGTAGAGAGGAAAAATCTACTTTTTCTCGCCCTTTAGTGTCTTATAATCAGAGAGCTCCAACACTCTCAACACTATCCCAGAGAGCTGGGGAGCAGTGATAGAAAGGATTGAAGGAGGAGAACTCTGCAGGGCAGGGAGGTGGCACAGAGTGGGTTGGTAGAGAAGGAAGAAAGAGCCTTCCAGCAGGTGAAAACAATTAGGGAAGAGACTGTGACCTATCCTGCACAAGTTATTAACAGTTGTTCCCAAATGGCTTTTATTAATAAAATCGTGGCCTAATTATTCCACCACACTTGAATTTTGTTTTATTTCTGTGCTTCTGGGACAGGAAGCAAAATATATTCAGGAGAAATGAGAAGATGGTCCTGGAGACAAAAATGCCTGGCACTTTTAAAGATGCATTAACCAATACAGTAGCAACTTTACTCGTGGGAAAGCAGACAAAATGGCAAAAACATGGAGATGGAGACTAGAAAAAAAGAAGAAACAGAATTAAAGAAAGAACAGAAATGAAGGACACAGTGCAGCTTCCTAAATTGTAAGGGAAAAACATTATTGTCAAATACCGTACATGACATGTACAAACAATGAATACTTTCTAAATCCTGTACAGAAGCATGAAGGGTAAAGAAATGTTTGCCAATATAGCCTTTCCTAAAAGATCCATCCATCCATCCATCCATCCAGGGCAAAATTATGCAAACAGTTTCACAAAAGCCCACTCTACAGGGGCCAGTTTTCTCCCCTCCTGTCCTCTGGTGTTACTAGAACAAGAAGAAAACCTGGGAAAAAAAGCAGCTTTTTTTGTTCTCAGCAACGCAGTACACAGGCCTGAATTTATGAAGACTCATTCTGAATAGCCCTACTGTAACCTCAGTGTACCCGCCAAAGCTGAGAAAGTTTGAAAACACTGCAGGCTGAAGATGTCCTCTTGTTTTTTCATTTTATTTATTTTTAGTTTTCAGGTTGCTTTTAAAAAGCCTTGCGTTACTATGGTTATAACTGTGATGGTCAGAGGACATGGATGAGCTAAAATTTGCAGATCTTTACAGGTAAAACTGACACAGTCGGAAAAAGGAGAAAGTCTTCCTGGTGTACAACCCCTGCCTATCTACTTTTTCTGACCATAGGGGTTGGTCTAATAAAAAATTTTATTTCCACTCACAAACCTTATCTTGCTGGCAAAAGGATTGTAATTCATTTACAGATCTAAGGGCCTTATACTACTATTTATTTAAATGCTGGAACAATCCTGTACAATGTGCCTCTGTATTTGATAGTCTGCATTTGAAGCACTAAAAGCAATTTGTGACATAACTCACTCAGGCTTTTTTTCCCCTCTTTTGGTGCCAAATGCATAGCTTAACTCGCATAATCAGAAAGTGGATTTATAGAACCCATTGCAGCTTTAATACTTGAAGAAGCATTAGCAATTTAGGAAAAGGTAGTAGATAAAAACATTGGAAATTTTAGAAAATGTTAATCTCTTCCTTACTGAAATGCACTTGCCTTGCCTGAGGCATCTTTCCTAGAGAAAAAAAAAAAAAACCACCAATGAAAAAATCAAGCTGCTTTAAGATTTAACTGCAGGATAGAATTTAATTTTGCTTTATCACATTTTTACACAGGAAATGGATAAGAATAACTAGTTCTTCCTGCCAAAGGTATCATCAGAGCATTTTCTGACATGTTTGTAATTGTTTATGCAAAGAATATGATGGAGAATGCTGTGTCCCAGCAGTTGTAAGCAGTGCTAAAATCCAGTATAAAATAAATACTGCTAGTTAAAGTATTTGAGAAGACCAGCTTAAAACACATTCACTGCTGCTTGTGCAAGAACAGCTCCTCTGTGAACACAAAAGAAGAATTTTGTTCATCTGTAGTACGGAGTTATAAATTATTTACCTTTGGGCTGGAATCATGTCCCGATTTGGTTTTACGAGAGTAGTAAGCATGTTTTTGATACTGGATAAATAGTGAAAACCAACAAGTAAAGAAAGCCAACAATATTAGGGACATCCTAAGTACCTACTGCTACATCAGATGGGTACCTTGGCAGACATGGATAATGGAGAGAGAAAATTTATAGATTCAGCTGTCATTTTTTTGTATCAGCTTACCTTCTAAACCTGTCTGGAAAAGAAAGGGAATAAACTGCTGTTTAACATGCATGCAAGAAAATTTGTTCTGCTGCTTATGGCTATGTAAGATTGAAGGATTTCTTTTGGGTTTATAATTAGCAAAATCAGAAACATTGACTCCATCATTTTACGATAATAATCCTTGTTGTTACAGGGGGGAAATCGACAGCAGGATAAATCCTTTGTTCACTTCTACTGGGACAAGAACAAAATAATCATGTTCATAACAGATTTACTCTGCAGTTTACATCAGGGTAAATGAAACCGGAAAACATTGCAAAGACATGTATTATGGACAGTAAGGGGTGCCAAGTGTAGAAAATGCAGCATTACCATTTGAACTCAGTTTTACCTTCCACAGTATTATTGAACTGCTTTTTTGCTCATGTCAGCTGATCATAAGGCTAACATCCTGTAGGAAAAAAAAAAACCAAAGTGAATTTTATATAACCAATTTCTTTAAATCCTTGGATTTCCAGATTTCATGCTCCATCCAGTGTGATTTCTTATGAGATCCAAATTCCAGTACCTTTTAAATTGACAATATTATAGCTGAAGCAAAAGCTAAATAGAGCTCCTAGGACTGGATTAGCATTTTTTCTGGCAAAGAGGTAAAATTATATTAACAAATTTTTTCCAAGGACTCTGATACGTGTGCTTAGGGAGCAGGCAGTCTGAGAAGCAGTCAGAACCTCCAGAGAAGTGGTTCGTCATCGCCTGGGTGGTGCTAAATGTACCAGCTTGTTTAAATAGCAAATTATTTTGAATATGAAAGGAGGCTTCCTCCAAGAATTGTTATATTGAGCATCACAAAATTGCTGTGGTTTTTTTTTTCCTCTCTCAGAGAGCTAACCTCCATCTGTTTCTGAAAGAGCTTAGCATTCATGAAGTAAGAAATTATATTTCAGAGCATAGCTCTTTATCACTCACCAGTTAATGGGGCTAAGAAAAGATTTAAGTAGATTCTTCTGACTGCAGTGCAAGCTCCGAGGAAACATAAGGAACTGCTTGGAAATGTTGTGAAGGCGTAGTTATTTGATTACAACTTAACCTCTTGCAATCAGAAAGCAGCAAAAGGCAACACAACATTTAGGTCATTACAAAAGATCAGGCCAGATTTCAACTGAGTTCTGAAATCTGAAATGCTGTTAAGCAAGTAGCACACTGGAAGGAACATAAAGAGAGAAAGCACTGAAAAATGCAAGAGACCAATAGCAAAGGAGAACATATTTTAGAGAACATACAGTTTTCTGTTCCCTCCTCTGGAAGCTGCAGAGTAAAAGGAAGCAGCGATTGTTTGGTATGTCCTCGACCAAAATATTTCAAAGACCTGGGATTCTCCTCCGTGTGTGTCTGAAAGCACCGGAGAATTTAACTTTGTGTAAGACTCCCAACTCCTTTTTATGCCTCTTATTGATTGTTTTTGCAATGTTGATGGTCGCCTACTGAATGTTTGTGGCTTATGGGGGACAATGCACCACCTTCCCTGTTGCCTGACAGCCTCTGAGCAAACTGCTGCTCAGCAAAACTCCCCTCTGTCCTGCTAGAGGTTGTTATAGCAAACACATTCCCTCACTTCCCTCCACTTCCGTATCTCGGTGAAAGCAATTGAAGGAAGGCCTCACAGTGGATAAATATCCAATGCATCTTGCTTATCCAACCCTCCATTTGATAGTTTTATGTGTTGGTTGGTTGGTCTGAACCTTGAATACACCATAGAATTATTATTTTCTGAATAGGTTAACTTGTTCAAAAATACAGTTTGATTAGGGCAAAGAAATGTCTCTTTTCAATAGCTAAGTTCAGTAACAGAAATATTTGCTCCCTCCCACTCCCAAAATCAAGCTTTAAGCATAAAAAACCCATGAAAATATAAAAAGTTAAAAGCAAATGAAAGTCTGTATCTGATAATAGATAATTTTCAGTGTAGCTGTGACTGTTGGTAATACGTTAATCCTTCTGTAAACACTCCCACACCTCTCCAGAATGTACATAAATGAATACCACATGTAGCAAATAATCACATATGTTGCAATCACAACAATTTTATTTGTGCTAATAATGCTATTTTATACACTCACAAAACATATGGCAAGTTCATACTTTTAAATTGGCTAAATCTCTCTTTTGACAGTGCTGTACTTGCCCTGAATTTCCAGAGGAATTTATTGAAGTTTGGGTCTCCCTCCTTCAGGGAAATCACTTAGAAGTGCCCTGGAGGGGCTGAGTATTTAGCACCAGATCAGCATTTCTAGGGGCAGCTCTTCCAAGGTAACTCACTTCTGAGAAATCGTAACACATACACAGCAGTGCCAGCAGCACAAGCACAGCTGTGGCACTATTCAGCTGAAACGGGGAGAAAGGATGCATTTAAGGAGACACAATACATTTCTCTGGTTGACTTGGCATAACCTGATGCGATTTTCCTTTCAATTTGCTGCAGTCCCACGTGTAAGTCAAATGGAGCAGTAACACATGTATCTACAGCATCTGTAACAGTAAACTTGCTTGGACACCGCTGGTTTGGTGGGGGGTGGATGGAGGTTTTTGGTCATTTGGGGTGTGTTTTTTTAATGTGCAGCCTTTGCTGTGACTTCAGGATAAGTAGTATAATTTATTAATTCTTTTGGGAGTATTTAGTTGGGAGTATTTTGACCTGATGATGTCCTTATGTTTGACTGAAATGTGTTCACTGGAACAGCAGGAATGTTTTTCCATTCTTAGTAAACTGAGAGCAAATAGAAGAGAAGGTAGGATTTTAGGGGTTATGAAAACTTGTTGCTGCATGCTGTCTTTTTGCTGCTAGCACCCCTGATGCCCCTGAACCCTCTGTCTGCACTGCTCAGACCCAGTTTGAAGGTACATTGGAAAGTCTCATCTTTCAGT
Source organism: Cyanoderma ruficeps (assembly GCA_008694505.1). Taxonomy (NCBI): domain Eukaryota; kingdom Metazoa; phylum Chordata; class Aves; order Passeriformes; family Timaliidae; genus Cyanoderma; species Cyanoderma ruficeps. The sequence goes on along the minus strand of VZDJ01007755.1, from coordinate 19,800,379 downwards.
CTAAAATAGCATCAGTCTTTTCCATCGCAATAGCGATCAGGAAGATACACCCATTACAAAAATCAGTTCACTGGGGTTAAGTGAGTGTCACTCAGCTTTCAAATACCACATTGTGAGGTTCCCATAAATGAAGGGAGAGAAGGAGGGGGAAGTTTGTTCTCTCAGTGTTGCAAAACCCACGTTCCTGCACTAGGAATGAGCAGGAATCCATGTCCACTGGGGAGAGGCAGCTGCTGAGGAGTTTCCAGATGGTTAGAGTCAGCAACCAGCACTCCAGAGTAGTTATTAGAAATACTTGCCTAGAAATCTTAGTGACTTAGCCAATTTAGGAAAGATCTTGAACCTGGTTCTGGACACAAGCAAACAGAAAAACCCTTAACTCACTTATGTGCACAGAGTGGAAAAAAAGGGGAAATAAAGCCTTGCACACTGACCTGGAACACTTAGTACAATTAGTGCAGAAATCATGCAGCCTACACTGAGCAATTCTGTTCTTCTTTTGGGTATCTGCAGAAATGGCTGAGAGCAGAATCATCCTCCTCCTCAGTCATCCAAAGTGTTTGGCAAAGGAGCATGGTTGCTAATGGTATTTGATTTCTAATACCTTTTAACTTAGTAAGAATGGGAACAACCTCTAGGGACGGCAGTAAAAGTCGCTGAAATGTGGGTGATAAAGATGCTGAAGTCTGTAGATATAAGTGGTTTTGAATGAGGGAGATGGAAAACAGGAACAATATCATCTGAGCTTACTGTTGGAGTTCTTCAATTATACTTTGTGAGGGAGAAGAAAGGAGAAAGCTTATTTTATGCAAAATCAGAAGAAAGCTTTAGGCATTTGATTTTTAAAAAGTAAACATTATTATTATTATTATATAGTTAAAAGCTGAAAGCAATAGCTTCTAAAAAACTTTTTTTCCCTCCTAACCAACAAAAAATGAAAAAATAGACTAAATTTAAAACCCCTCTGTATCCAAACCTAAAAGTTTTGAATAGACTGGTAAGAGTAAATAAAAAGTAGTTTTGCACTAAAGAATAAAATAATAATTTTTGTAATTCAGCATATTTAAAGGCTGTTACAAGAAACAGAAGATACAGGAGGAGAAAATGAGAGAAGTGTGAGTACACATGCACATTCATGCATGGGTACATGCATGTGTGTGTGCTTGCAGAATGAATAAGGAACACACAAAAAATGCACTATATAAGTGACCTTACTACTGAAATCTCAACAGATGAGGCAGTTGGACAGGAGCAGCCAGATTTTAGCTGTCTCTACTGAATTCCTTTTTTCTACAAATACATCATCTTTCATTTTAGTCAGAAGGGAACTTTCATCCTTATTTTCTTGGAAAGTACCAAAATGCACATACGCATATGTTGGCTTAAAGCATATCCACAATTTAGTAGTGTTAGCATGGTAACAGTAGTTATTTGATAAATAGGTATTCTGGTTGAATGCAATGCAGAATTAAGTTTGCTTATAAATCATAAAGATTGTATAAATCGTAAAGATGGTGGAAACACTTCCATGGATTTCCTTCTAGAAATGTGTAGCGATAAAACAACAGCAACCGCCACTAAATCAAAGAAGAAAGAGTCCAAAGAAATTCCTATTTTGCTGTATTTTTTTGACAGGTAAGAAAGTCTAACAGAAATAAACTGGTGGTACTGGGGTTGACAACATTTAACATGCTCCAAATGATATTCCTCACCATCCATACTGATCAACACCACGAGGAAGCTCATACCTTGAGCTAAATTAGAGTGAAGCCTAAGGTCATGGCTGACACTCTAATACAAGGCTCCACAAGCAGCAGAAATGGTTTGCCAGGAGAATTCTAAAGTTCAACAGCAGATGCAAAGTCATTCCCCAAGATGGAGCAATCCTGTGGTGTAACATAGGCTAGGGGCTGGCAAAAAGGCAGTTCTGCAGAAAATGATGTGAGGCCTCTGGTAATGGCAAATTGCACAAGAGTCAGCAATGCACCCTTGCAGCAGAGCAGCTGAACCTCTTGTTGGGCTGCTTTAGCCCAGGTGTAGCCAGTGAGCTGGGAAAAAATGTTTATTCCCACAGTACTTTCCTGGAGGGGCTTCACAAGAAATACTGCACTCATTTCAGGGACACCAGTTCAGGAGAGACATGGAGAAGCTGGACCAGGTTCAGTGGAGGACCATCAGTTGCTTGGCAGCTGGGGGACATGACGTGTATGGAAAGGGTGCTGGGGTTGAAGGAGAGGAAGTCAAGTACAGCGCTAACTACCTTCCACTGCCTAAGGTGGAGTTACAGAGAAGGGAAACCAAACCCCTCTCAGAGGCTCAAGGAGAAATGGTATAACAAGTTTGCACCCAGGGAAATTTGAACTGGATATTAAAAACGTTTTTCTGTGCAGAAAAATACTTCAGCCTTGAAGCCGAGAAAGTTTGTGGAAACTCCATCACTGGGGATTTTAATGTTCGACAGGCAAAGGCCCTGAGCAGCCCTAATCAGACTTTGAAATCACTTCTGCTTTGTAGCAAGAAGTTGGACTGGTTGACCTTCAAAAATCCCTCCTGATAGAACCTTTCTATGATACTATTCTTCTTTGAAATTATTTATTCACATGGAGAATTTAACTGACCAGGAAGAAAGAAAAGCAAAAGTTTACCAAATCCAAATGAAACTAAGCAGAACTAATTAGAATTAGAAAACAGTTCCTATAAGCCTGTTCTAAACTCCTGATCCATATCCATATAGCTAGTTTACCCATTGCAAGAACTCCAAAGATTAGTAGATTCTGATTCACACACAGGAGGGAAGTTTAATGTGTGGGTTAGTCCAAGTACCAGGAGGCAGGAGACATTTATGTTTTTTGCCCTGTCACTTTCTGGAGGTTGATTAACCATGCTGTCTGAGCTCAGGTTTTCATCCTGACAGTTTGGCTTGGGGCATGAAAAATTTGAGCCCTAATTCCACCTTTGAAATACGGTGAGCCTGTAGGGTCTCTGTGGAATGAGCATGTGGATCTGGGATATGAGACTTGCCTATGCCCAGAGACAGAACAGAGTTTTCCAAGCAGAGCTCTGCCTTAAGTCTACTGTTCTTGAGACAGGAGAAGTGGATGAAGAGCACTTGTATTCCTCTAATCACAGGATTTACAGTCTAACACCAGGTAAAAGTGGGTATGGCCAGACTTTCTTTCAGAAAGAGCTGGGCAAGGCCAAGGACACTTATTGTCTCTTCATATATTAGTAGCAGTTAGCGAGCTCTCTGTGGAAGCAAATGTTTGCTCAAAAGCTAACATTCACCCTATCCCACCCCTAAGCCTGAAGAGTGTCTAATGTCTTAGGACATTTGCTGATAGTCAGTCTGCAGCTTTGTGAGGGCAGGAGAAAGCAAAAGGGAAGCATTCCCAGCCCTGCTGTGAGAATTCTTCAAGTGATGAAAATACAATTATTTTTATTTTAAAGGGAAGAGGGTTGGTGACTTCTCAGAGGCTTATGTTTTGCAATTACACATACAGAGTTCTAATAAAGGCTGGCTCTGTGGCCCTACCTTACAGTTTTTGACTGGGTAACTACTTACTCAAAGACATATGCAAGCCAGAGAGCATTAGTGATTTGTTTCACTTGTAAGAGGGATGTTCACAGAAACCAGCACACCCAAGGTCAAGTATACAGGGAGCATTATGCAGATCCAGCAACCTCATCCTTGCAGGATCCCATGGCTGCAGTGGGCCATGAGGGGCAGGAGGAGGTCATTCATTTCACAAGTACAGCCAAACTTCTTCTTCATGGTTGCTTCTTCAGCTCAGGGCACAGGGGAACGTGCAGCACTGACTGAACATGTAAGGAGTGACTGTGTTACAGAAGAGGGTTGGGAATAATAGTTCCTGAATAGTTCCCTAGTTAAGATGTGCTAGAGTGTTTTTGCAGGTAAACCTTTGCCTGTGGTGACAGTATTAATGAGTAGTTTAGTGTTCTGTGGCTGTCTTCTGTTTTGGGAATGGCAACATAAACCAGAACTAGTTCCTTGTCATGAAATGTTAGTTTTATCTGTAGTAGTCTCTACATACCCATCTCCAGTGTGTTTTAGGTTATGTTGACTAAATTATAGTCTCTTTCCACCCACTTTATCTACTGGACAGTATATTTATGCATGTAGCAAACTAAACAGAGAAATATTGTCCTGGTTACCAGATACTTGATCTATTAATGCCCTATGATCTCAACAATAAATTACGTCAGGTTTGTGATAACAAATATCTGCTTGGGCTGACTACACAAATAATACTGATTTGCCCCTTTGCAAAGGCTTTGTGCAATGTTATCAAATATATTGCATGTTTGTTACAAATTCAGAAGTTTTTATTGATTGAAGTCAGAATCCAAAGTGTTAACAATGAACTTACCTGAAATGAGTGTCTTTTTTTTTCCAAGAAACATGGTCTGAGATGATTGCTTGAGAGACAGGAGTGAAATCCATGCAGTCTTAAATTTCCATTTTCATGAAAGTAGGTCCTTACTTCCAGACTTCTATCAAATCTGCTTATGTTCTTCAAAACATGATGTACCACATCTTCTCTTTTACAGAGGTGAAGCCCTGAACCTATCAAATGAGGCAGAATGTGAGTTAAGATAAGCGAGGATATATTTTTAAAACTCGCTTCGCCAATGGGCTTCAAGCTGTAACTTGCCCCAGTTACTCTGACAACTTCAATCAACCTGGAAGTTCATTATTTCTTTTCAATTTATAAAGCCTGCATTCATATTATAAAGCAGAAGATAATCCTTATGAGTTAAGATAAATCCATAGGCAGTGCTCACTTTAGTTCTAATTAGAATCTGCACGTTTATTATGGAAAATGCAAGTTGTATGATTTAATCTTTCATATTGACAACACTGACCATATTATTTCTGTATTATAAGTTTGCATTTCACATATATAGCAATAAAAAAAGGATTATTAACTTAAATCCTGTATTACAAACACTGATCCATACAGTGAAGCAATTACATTACAGCAGTTTAATATATAGAGGCATAGAGCTCTTTCTACCACAGTCAATAGCAATTTAGCCATTAACTTAAATGAAAGCAAGATTAGGTCTAAAAGAGGTAAAATGCATTTTTTATAGCCACAGTTAATGACAATGTCAAAGTAAAAATAATGAGTCAAATAATTCATTGTGTACAACTGCCACTGCTATCTAAAAAACCACTCAAACCAAACCTCTTATTGTTAATAGCATTCATATCATCAGTCAGAACATTTATAACATCTGGAGAAGGTAATAATTGCTTCAGCTTGGTTCTAAACTTTATCTTGGATTTAAGTCCAAGTAGTAATTATCAGGGGCTCACGTTCATCAGATCTTCAGAGACATAAAACTCTGCAAGCTGCTGGGACTTGTGCCTACCAACTCTCCACACCTGAGGAGCTTGATGCAGTAGACGGTCTCTGAAAGCACCAGTTGCCATCAGCTGGAGCTGATTGTCTACACAGCCTGCAGTACTCACTAGTTCTCCCTGAAGAGGTTATTCTCAATTTGCACACACACACACAAACACACATGCATATATATATATATATATATATATATATACACACACACACACACATACATATACAGTACATGGGGATCCTGGTCACTGAAGTTGCCTGTGAGTCAGCAGTGCCCTGGCAGCCAGGAGGGCAAGGGAGGGGATTGTCCTACTCTGCCCTGCACTGGGGTGGCCTCCCGTCCAATGCTGGGAGCAGTTTTGGGAGCCACAATATAAAAAAGATATAAAGCTGTTAGAAAGCACCTGAAGGAGGACAATGAGGACAGTGAAGACCTTGAGGGGAAGCTGTATGAGGAGTGGCTGAGGTTGCTTGGTCTGTTCAGCCTGGAGAAAAGGAGGCTGAGGGGAGACTGCGTGGTCTGCAACTTCTTGTGAGGGGAAGAGGAGGCGCAGGCACTGATCTCTGCTCTGTGGTGACCACTGACAGAAGCAGAAAGAGTGGCACAAAGCCGAACCAGGGCAGGTTTACATCGTATATTAGGAAAATGTTCTTCACCCAGGGCATGGCTATGTGTTGGAACAAGCTCCCCAGGGAAGTGGACACAGCATGAAGACTGACAGTGTTCAAGAAGGGTTTAGATAATGCACTTGGGCACATGGTGTGATTCTTGGGCCTCTCCTGTGCAGAGCAGAGAGGTGGACTTCAGTGACCCCTGTGGGAGTCTTCCAAGTCAGGATATATATGGTTCTATCATAAATTCAGGCCAAAAGCTCTCACCTTGAAGACTGGAAACTGAGGTTTAGTTCTCTCCTCTGTTGTGACCCTGCTAAAGGAATGACTGGCCTAGCTAGTAAACTAGCTAATAAACTAGTCAGGGGTGGCAGGTCCCTATCCACTTGCTGTTGAAGCAATTCTATCACACACACAAAAAAATGAAAAGGTGAAAAGTGACCACAAAAGATCCTACCTGTACACACAGAAGACCTACATGGTCACGTAAAAGTCAGGTGAAAGAATTTTTTTTCTAATGACTCTCACAGATATACGAAACTCTTGTTCAAGAAGAAATGTCTTTACCAACAAGTGCTAAAGCTTTCCAGCTTTGCTTCTTCTTAGCTGTTCCCGGCAATCAGCTTAAATTGAGCATGTAGCAGGATTCTCTGTGATATGAAAAATTAGAATTTGATTTTCATTGGCAATGGCAGAGAAATTAAATTGTGTTTCTCATAGCTGGTACTCTGACTTCTGCACGGTGTTAGACTTTCTAATCATATCAGGGCTCTTGACAATTTGAATATGGATTTCTGGCTCCACCTCTACGTGAGGTAATACTTCTCACTTAAATTATTTGTAAAATCTGTCAGCTTCCTAGAATGGCAGCTGTAAGTCTAAAACAAAGGCTGGGAACTACTAGGAAACATACACAAAACTTGGCAGAACTGGGAGTTAAATGCTGGCTTCCAGCTCTGAGCAGAATCCCAGAGGCTATTAGGCGTTTTGTAATTTTGCAGAACATTGCTAGTCTTTGTGGGAGATGAGGCAGCCAATATGAAGAAAATATGGCAAAATCCATTATACCTAAGAGGAATGAAAATGTCAGTGTTTTCTCCCCCAAGGAAAAGTTTGAGATTAAATAAGGACCAAACCTACTTCTTTATGTATTTGAAACCAAATATTAGCAAGAGTTTTTTTGATGCTTGAAAATACCTCTTTTATTCCTTTCTTACGGACACTGCTGAAGAAATGAGTGGGTGGTGATGTATTCAAAGCATGTCTTGTCATGTCTAATTAACTATATAAAGAAATCAAATAGCCCTCTTCTTCAAATATATAGGACATTAATAAGAAATTATTATTTTATTGATAGACCTGACTATTTGCTATATATTCTTGAAGCTTGTCAGGACTCAGATTTTCCAAAATGTTACAGAGGGCCATTATCACTCAGCTGTCTAAAGCAATCCTCAGTCAAGTGATTTAATAGAAACAATATCAATATAATAAAATATTGTAAAAGAATATGCCTCATAGTTTGAAAAACTGTTCATGGGATTTTATTTTGTAACTGTCCATGATTGTCTTGGGCTTTTTTAATCTTACAAATGGAGACCATTCTCTTATGATAAAGTTCTAGCCAATGGACATTATCTGTTAATTATTTTGTAACATATTCATTGCAGAATTTGTTCAAGTAAGAAGTTATTGTTTAATTTCCATGATGGATGTGCTCATTTCATGAGTATTAGATTAGTGGAGAGTATACAATTTGTATTAACATGCATATGTCATTAAAGAATACATTGTTTTCCAGCTGTCTTCAAACAAAAGCAAGCCTATTTGCAAGACACTGATTTGCTTTTTCAACATCTACTCATCTGGACAGTTCCAGTTAATATTCATGTGAGTAAGGATTACATAATTCAATCTAAAGATTCTGCATTTATTTTCCTTTGTTTTGCCTGATTTTTCTTCCATGTTCATTCTCTCAGAAAACACACACATAGTTTTTTCTTGAGCTTGCTTTCATAGTAAGATTAATTTCTATGCTAAATGCAGACAGACACAAACTGAAAGGGCAACAGTTCTTGCCTAAGAGGATGAATATTTCTGTGCTGTGAGGGAAATTCCTGGATTTAGAAGGGAGGAACTAACTATAGGTCTTGACTCCCTAAATCCCTTAATGCCAATTAACTCCTATAAAAAACAAAAGGACCAAATATTTACAGGGTGTCAAAAGGGCAGCACAGACTCTCGGAACTTCATGCCAAATTAGTAGTTTATACCAAACAAATAGACTTTGCATGGTCCTAGCAGCCAGGAGGCTCCTGCACCTGCAGTCATGGGTGTTCCCATTTCAGCCAGTCCACTGCTCCCACTTGCATCCCCAAGTTTTATCATGCCTTGTGTTGAGATTTAGAATTCTGGAAGACACGTGGGCTTCAGACAGACACAAAATCTGTCTTGAATTGCAGGGGCTCACTTATGCTTCTAGCTCAAAGCTACAAGCAAAGCTGACAAGGAATGTAGTACTTTCAGTAATCCTTGTGCCCACCAGATCTGGGATATGCTGAATTTCAGTGCATCACCCCGCAAGAAACTCAGGGCACAAAGGAACCCCACAACAAGATGATGGACAGCATAGCTTGTCTCACAATGACAGCAGAGCATGATTATGGTTTACCTCAACAACAGAATGTGGGAAGAACTCCTGCCTTCCACAGCATAGATATAACTTTGGTTATCAAAACAGGATTTAGTTCTAATTTAGTCTAATTTCAAAACTGTGATGTGACCTTGGCACTCAGCAGTCATTGAATCCTGGTGGCATTTTGTCACCTTCTTTTTAACACAATGTACTGGGAAGCTGAGGTGCAAAGAAGAGCAATGCCTCAACCACCTGAGGGGATGCTTACATCCAGGATCTCAAGCCAGGCTTGCTTTGATACTGTATCTTCCATGAAGGTCACTTTTATTTCTTTACTGTTCCCACACTTCAACAGCAGGAGATAAAAATATGGTATGGGAGATCTCAGCTTGGTGGGAAGTTTTCCTACTACTCAGACAAATATAAACTGTGTGCCAGTACCCACACCTCCCACATTCCTCCCACATTCCAGAGTAACATAGTGCTCTATGCCCAGCTCAAGCACAGAAGCTATGTGGGTCACTACCCTCAGACAACAGTTCTACCTGTTGGATTCAGGGACACAGCAGTCCTTGCTGGCAATTTTGCTTCAGGACACAGAATCTGAGTTGTGGGGAATGCTGTGATTCAGACACTCCTCTCTGCCCAGGGCTTCCTAATACTTGCACTAGGCAGCTCCCATTCTCCTTATGGGACTCTCACCTTCCTGATCTGAAACACCAAACTATTTATTTTTTAAGTGGTACCAAATAATGGGTTTCAGTTTCCATGCAGGTGACTAGGCACCTCAGGATTACACATTTTGGCACCAAGCCTATGTTTTTTAATAGGGCAGAGTTAAGCATTTGCCAGGACAGACATAAAGCAGTCTCAATTCCTCTTTTTTTTTTTTTTTCTTTTAAGACTTTATCTTTAATAAAATTCCAATAGCCTTGATGCTGATTGATTTCAGTGGATGCTTTCAGCAGCTTTCAGGATAGGACTACATTAAAAAGCCAGCTCATGCATATGCAGTTAGTGGAAAATAAACAAGCATGTCTCTAATTAAAACACATCTAGGAAAGTCTAAACTAATTTAACATCTAAATGACAGGTTATAAAGAGGTAAGGAAAACACAGAAATATTAGCCTTTTGAAAAATTGCTTGGGATAAAAATTTTAAAATGAATGGAGATAAACATCAAGGCATCTTGCATGAAAAACCAAACAAAAAAAAATCACTGAGACAAAATTATGGAAAGAGATAAAAGTCCATGTGTGCTCCAAGTGAAAAGACATGGCAGAAACGTGCTCAGTTTCCCCAAGATGCTATTAATGTCTGAGAAAAAACACTACCGAAATGTAACAAACTAATTGAATTGGGCATACACAGGAACCAATGGGAATAAATTATTATGCAAAAGCAAGGTTTTCCCTATAAAAAGCAAATGCTAGGAGTTGGTGTGGTGGCAAGTAAGGAATGGGCTGAAAGCAGGGCTGCCCAGGTGATGCTTACATTGAGGGACCCTGGCATTGAAGTGTGGATGAAGCACTTGAATGTGGATGAAACCGATCACAAAAAATGGGCTAAAATCCCAACAGAGAGAAGGTTGGAAGGAAAATTGTACCTGTGACTTTCTACAAAGGGAAAAAGAAACAGATGCAGGACTGCAAAAGCAACAGTGCCATCTGCTGTGTACTCCCCTCTGAAAGCCAAATGCCAGCTTAGCCGTCTCCTGCTCTTCTGCAGAGATGGCAGCAAATCTGAGAGCCCCAGGTAGCACCGAGCTGAGGAGGACAAGGTGAAATCCAGCCTTCCCTCCGGCCCAGCCTATGTACCTAGCTGTGTCTACAGGCATACTGGAAAAAACATTTCTGGACTATGGTTGCTAGAGACATTCCTTGCTAAGAAAATAATTAAATAAAAGGTTTTCTCTCTCTCAGTGTAGCAGGACCCTGTGCTCAGACACTTTTGAAAGATCAGTCTGCTATAAAGCTGTCCGTCAGCGAGACAGGCACTGTGCATGTGTAAGCAACCAAACAGCTGCTGTCCAATCCCTTTCCTATGATGTATTTCTGTCACCTTGTAAAAGGGCTTTCCGTTACTCATGCAAATCTGGTGTCAGTTTCAATCCATGTTTTTATACACAGTCCTTTTCACAGTGTTCATTACATCTCAAAATGCCTTTATACATTATATTATTTGAAGCAATTATAACAGAAAAGTCAAATCAATATTATGAATTTTTATAATCCCTTCCATCATAACTCTCAAAACTCATTTCCAAATATTGAACCTGACAGAACTCATAAAACACAGGTGTGTAGTGGTGTGTTTTTAGTTTTGTCAGTTCTATGCATGTATTTGTTCCTTGCTTTTATGCTGTTTTATATAAGTTGTAGTGGTTTGTTCCTCGTACCCCCATGTTTACCCCTTCATGGTTTACCTCGGTTACTGTTATTTGTCAGTCATTATGTTATGTAACCCCTGGGTCCTGTCAGTCACTTCGGAGCCTCTCCTTGTGTCTGGAAAGTTCCAGGGAGTGCGTCGAGTGATTGGTCAGGGTCTCAGTTGTTCCCTCCTTCCCCTCCAGGATTGGTCCCTGGAGAAGTCTCTCATCTGCAGAGCCACTCCAGATTTGTTCCTATTGGTCCCATGCCTAACCCTTCCCCTTGCTTTTCCTCTGCATTTAAGGTGCTGCACAGAGATGGTCTGTGCTCTGTTGGGCAGACTCTCTGGTGGTGGGGTGGTCCCTTGTGGACATCAATAAACTCCAGTTGCTGTTCATCCATCAGAGTCCTTCCTTTTCTACCTCATCTTCGCTCACGCTCTTGCAGCAGCAAGGGCCCCACAGGATCGGGAATGTATCCCTGGATACTGGACCGTACCTCACTCTGTGGCCAGTGTCAGGGCTGGCCAGGCGAAGCGGGGAAAGGCTCCCGACACCGCAACCACTGCACAGGTGTAGCCACTGCATGCACAATTCTGGTGGATTTCATTCTATTATCTACATATTCATGTTTATGTGTCTTAATATTTTTAGTCTTTATTTAGTTCTCTTACTTCTTTAAAGTCTTTCCCAAAAAACATATCCAGGACAGATCAGGAATGGAGTTTTGATGAAATGATTCCCTTACACATGACCTCCTTCTGGATGTTTAACCTATTTCTTAAGGATGTTTTGCAGGAGGGATAGTCTAACATCATTAGCCTAGGAAGTTTTGGTTTAATAGACCCCATTAAAAAAATCCCCCATACTAGGATATTTGGCTTTAAAAGTGTTTGTAGGCAAAAAGCTGTTCTTGGCATGCTGCAGCATCTACTAATTTTCCTCATTAGACCACTCCTCAGGCACCTACTCCTTTTGTACGTGTTCTACGGGATCCGGGCAATTTATCTGCTGGGGGTGTTCAACTTTGGTTTTTTGTTGATTTGCAGACTTTCAAGCTGTCCTCTGTGTCCTCTGCTACTGTTCCTAGACTCATTAACGATGCATGGTGGAAAGACTCCTAGAATTAGCCAGTGTGGGATTCTGGGGCAACAGATGCTCTGTGGTAACTCAGAGATGCTTCATATTGCAGACCTGATCTTCACAATTAAGGGTCCAAATTTGAATTTCAGAAAGAGAAAGGCTTGTGATGAGAGATAAATTCCAAGGACTGAAGTCAGCTCCTGCATGGGTTCAAAATATGAATCCCAGTCTCCACTGGTAATGAATGAACACATGCTCCATCACTAAAGTACCTCAATCTCTGCCTTAGCACAAGGATGCATTTCTTCTGACTGGGACTCTTTTTTTGACTTCTTGAAAGTTTATATGATTACTTTAGATTGGAATAGCTGTAAGATCTGGAGGCTTCACATTAATTATTAACCGCAGTATCCAGCTCCTATATTTTAAGATCTACAGCTCTGAAAAAGGAGACACTGCTGGCAGTAGCTACCTTGGGAGGGTTGAAATTTATTAGAAATCAAACTAATCTATACTGTCTCCTGCTCAGGAAATTGAATTCTAGGAGTTTGTGAGAGTCAACTCAGAGTTTACTGAGACTCCTAATTCACATGGATGGGGAACATTTGCATTGAGATAAGAAAAATCTGTTGATCTGTTTCTTGTTGCAAATCAAATTTAGTCATACTGGATTCCAATCTACCGTATTTAAACTAGTTAGCAGGACCTTAAAAACAGAGAGCAGAGACTTTGTTCTTTAAAAATAGATGCAAGATTATCTATTAAGAAGAGACACTCATTTTGTGCAAAATTAGCCAACAGACAGTTATAATCAAAGAGTAATAACAAGTTCCCATTCTTTGGTTATGGGCCTCTGCTGGCTGAGGTCCAACAGTGGCAATTTTTGAGAGAGTTTTTTGTACTCATGAGCTTAATCAAAAACAAGACTCAGCTCTGTATTTGCCTCCACAAAATCAATGGCTAAACTCATCAAAGTCATAGGGTTAAAATTAGCTCAATGTGTCTTTGTTAAATTGTTTATAATGCAAATGGTGGCTATTCACAAAAGAAGTAAAGGAGTCTGTAGATGGATTTGTTTCTTTGTTACCTCACTGAGCAGCTGGAAGGTATCTCCATGAAGAAATACAATGTATGACTTCTTTTGAGCCTGAAAGAAACTCTACCCTCCTATTGTTGAAGCTTTTTTGCTGCTCTTTTCCAAGAAGGTGATGGACATCTTTGTGCCAATGCTTATTAACTTCGGTTAAAAACATTATTAAAAGCTCACAGATGCAATTTATTCCAGCTAGCACAATAAACCCTAAATAAATAAAATTGCGGTTGTTCCATCTGAAGTCAGAAATTTCAGCATTTGCTCCGCCTAACACCTGCTGGAGGAAAGTAGAACTGAACTTCAGTGAGGGGCAGCTGTGGCAGTTGTCCCTGGGAAGTGAGGAATGGTTGTAACCCCTGCAAACCATCGATGAACAGGCCCAGACTCAGGTACCTTTGTCACAATAAATGCCTGTAGGGATCCAGTTTGCCTAGGAACAGCTTTCCACTGCCAGCAGCCCTCTCCGTGGGATGAAGACATCTGACACTGGTGTTAAGTGAACAAAGCTTTTTTAAGCAACTGAATCCCAGCGCCACAGGCATGTTCTGGGATAAAAGCAGACAGAAGGGGAGCTCAGACAAGGTTTGGGGGTGGTGTATTAACTTGTTAGCGATATCTCCATGCTCTGGCTAAACCTGTGTGAGTGCTGCTCCAGCTGCTGCTGCGTTCTGCCAGCAGCGAGTTCAATTCTTAGCACAGACAAGGCTGAAGAGGTGAACATTTCTTGATTTCCAGCTTTGCAAACACCTTTGACCAACATCTCAAAGTGTGACAGCCTGAAAGCATATCAGTGAGCAGCCACTTCCCAATGGGAACTGTAGTATCAGCATTTCTTCTCCCTGTGTTGTTTCCTGCCGCTATCATGGGCAGTAACATGGAGGTGCATGAGCAGCTCAAAGGTGACTTCAGCGATGTAGGTACCTAAAACAGCCAGGAGGGCTTTGGGATATGGAAGCAGATATCTTAACCTTGGAATGACAGCTCTGTTTCGTCTGAAGATGGGGCTGTGAATATAGCTTGCTTTTTTTTTTTTTACCATCAGATAGAAATGATAACATAATGGACTGGCACTTCTGCTGTTATTCTGCAAGTACAAAAGTACATAAACTGAAAAGCCAGAGGAATTATTCTTTTGCAGTTATCCTTAATTCCTCTGTAGATGCAGAAGTGTAATGGGAAGCCAGAAATGGACCTCTACAATGCCCTATTTAACCTATGGGATTCTTTCACTAGAAGAAGGGGTGGGCACATTGTGTCAGAAATTATATACAGTGATAATAATATATTAGACAGGAGATAATGAGCCTTTCAGGGATTCCTAAATGTATTACTTGTTAATTTAGGAGGTACCCTGAGTGCAACTTATGAGGTGGTACTAATTTAGAAGGTATCATGAGTAACTCTGCTTGCTGGAGGGCTGAAATGTAAATCCCACTGTGCAACAGGGAAAATGAAAATGCTCCTTCCATTAAGTCTGTGATCTGTCCTGGACTTGCCACAGGGAATAGCATAATTTAGAAAGCTGCCTTCTAGGATGTTGAACAATCATGCCTCATCAGTGAGATCTCTAGATTAAAAATGTGAACATTTTTACATTACTAGAGGGATTATTATATTTTGCTTAATATTTAATATATTTGACATCAAACTACCATGTAACGAGTATAATGTATTAAAATGTCCTTCTAGTCATATTATTTCTCTGCTTTTATGTAATAGAACTCTAACTGCATTTGTTCAATGATACTCTACAGTGGTTTGCTTTATATTTTGTAGTGTTAGGGTGAGAAGAGACTTTAAACTGATTGTCATAGTCAGTTCAGATCTATCCCCGAGTTTCTCTGGATCCTGAAGCAGGAGGTTCTCCTTTGAGACAGAAGAGTCTTTGTGTCCTTCCTTTAAATGTAAAACTGATGCGGTACCACCTTCCATGGAGCTGGATGCACCTTCAGGCACCCAGCAGTAAGAAACAACATTATTTTCTGCCCTGATTGATTCCCTCCAGAACCAGTGAATAGATTTTACTGTTATGCTGTTACTGCACCTTGTGCCCTAACACATCGTGCACCCTGGGTCCATCCTTGTTCACTGCTGCACGCCTACAGCCCCCACTGTTCTCGGCAGTGTGTGAAGCTGAGAGGAGCTGTTCCCTTGGTCCTCCTTTCCTGGGGTGAGTACCTCGTGCAGTGAGACTCCCTCCCCACCCCCGCCAAAAAAATATCACCTGACAGTCAGGGCAGGGCAATTCTGAGCTTCACACCACACACACAGCAGCTGGTTCAGTCCAAACCATGTAAGCAAATTTGTGCTTCCTTACTGGATCCTGTTGTCTTTCCTTTCTTTATTCTACCTTTTTTCCTCCTGTCCTGAATTTTAGGTGAGTACCTCTCTGTGAACAGGATAATTGTTACTGCTCTCTGCAATTGTGGCTATCCATTGCTGCTCCAGCTTCAGACTGCAGCTTCCCTTTTACAGGACTGACACCAAAGAGTAGGAGTACATTCCACACAGGTGAAAGGGAGGGAGGCAGACATATTTTTACCACAGAGAGGGGGAACTCGACATAAATCTCACTGTCTACAGCACATGGTAAAGTCTGGTGCTAGACAACAGAATCTGTTCTTGTTTTATGTGTTTCTAAATCATTCTGCAGCAATATGACAACAGGGGTCCAAAATTCCTCGCTTCCAAAGTAACAGGGACAGTGAATTTATGGGGGGCTTCGCAGGAAACAGGAGGGGATCTCTGGAGAATGTCAAGAAAGGACAGGACTTCTTGTTTCTTCATGGTTATGCATGGACTCTTTAAGGTTGCCTTTAACATTGCAATAGCTCTTCAGGAGCTGGGTAAGATAAATACCCATCTAGAAACATATTGGAAACTGAGGATTTAGGAGGTACAGGGACACAAAAAAATGCCACTAAGTGCAGAGTATATTCTGGTCTTCAGACTGGTTGCTGCTCCCTCAGATTTGTTCTGCATTTTTCACTTATTATTTTTGTTTGTCTTTTTCTTCTTCCTTTTTTTTTGTTTTGTTTTGTTATCCTTCTGTGTAGTTAATGAAGAGAGAGGCCTCTATTAATGACTAACTTGATTTGGATGCCAAATCCAGAAAATAAGGGTTGAACTGGCATCAGTCAAGCAGTCAGCTTTAATTAAAAATGTTGAAACTTGTTAATAAGAAACAAAGACACAAAACAAAAAAACAACAACAACAAAAAAAAAAGAGAGTGGGGAGCAATAGGAAAGAGAAAGCATAATCAAAATAGAATGGGCAAATGAAAGGAAAAAGCAGTAAAATTAATGGGGAAATGCAGATAGCTTTTACAGAATAAACTGTACATCAGTTCTCCTGGCTTCTTACTACAGTGATGAAATGTCTGGCAACATCATCTAAAGTTGTAATCCTTTCCCCTTTGTCCTCCTTGTATTTATTAATTATCTGATATTTTAAAATATTCAGTTGCTTATATCAACTGCAGCAAGGCGACTGTGGGGCTTTTCTGCTGTGCATTTTTTGTTGAATATGCACACAAGCCTAAGTCCTCCTCAGAGCAGCCAGCTGCTGGTTTGGGGAGTACAAGAGAGGAAGGACTGTTGGGACAATTTGGTGATCATCACCCTGGCAACACTGGAAAGAGAAAAGCGATGCCTGTCTTTATCCAAATCTAGACTGTGCTAAATTGATGTAAATATGAAAATGACTTACTGAGAAAAGCTATTAGCTTCATGGAGAAGTCCTGAAATGTCACTGCTTTGCAACATATTAGCCTTGCTAAAGAACATTAAATAGCCTCTCTAATGGACGCCTGAGACATCAGGAAGAATTCTGAGTGCACTTCCACATTCTCCCCTAAGGTTGGTCCCTATGAGGATTTGGACATGCTGGATGAATTTTCTCACCCATACACTCTAATATCTGCACGCCAGTCCAAGAAAGATGAAACAACTACTGTAAATTCATAACTTTGAGCCAAATGATAAATAAATTAAATTGATGTCTGACATGAACTTTGTGAAAACGAAAATTCACCAGTTCTAGCTAAGAGCATTAATTTCCTTTCTATTTTCCAGTCTCTGGGGCATCACTTAGGCCAGGGCAATCTCTGTTCCTCCAAGTAAGACTAGAAAATGTAGTACCTGAAATCTGTAGGATATTGGCTTTATGTTTTTACACAGTATAAGGAGAGGCTACGTAGACTCATAGTAAAGACTGTTATATTTGCTTAGACAAATAAAATATGGATATTGAAGAGCAGGATTAAAAGTCATACATGAGGTTTTTGCAAACACCTGCTAAAGTTCTTCTGAAGTTAAATAAAAATTTGAATCAACTGTCTCTAGGAGCAACCCAGACAACTGAGTGTGAAAATTCCACTTGATCCTCCTACAAACATCCAAGCCAAAATGGACTCCAGAAGCATTCAGAGATATACTTAGAAAAGCAGACTGTGTAGAATTTAACTACTTCTTTTATGGGATAAAACATGCATTTCAAATTGTTGACTGTGAAAGCTACCAAACGTTTAGTGACAGAAAATGAATGTGTTTTCTTTTATAATTATTGATCAATTTAAAAAAGGACCAAATGTGAATTCTTCCATATTTTAAATCCCCACATAGATTGATAAAAATGCCACAGAAGTTTGTGATACGTAATGGTAAAAAACAGAGGAAAACTGAGGTGTAAGTAATTCAAAAGCAACATAATTAACTGTCATATGTTTTCAGTCCCATGTAGATACTAAATTACCAGCATTTTATTTGCTGCAGAATATATCTGCAGAATATATGCTACTTCTCGGTTGGCTCATACATATTCTTCATATACTACATTGCAAAGCATGGTAATGACCTCCCAAATACATCCAAACATACAGACACCCAAAGCCACACACACAAGTGCTCAGAGAGATTTCATTTAATGAATTGAACTCAAAGTTAGTATTTTTATGGCCTCATTTGTAGGTAGACAGAACACACAAATGTCATTCTTCACAGTCTTATTTTCAAACTGGAAAGAGAACATAAGTGTGCTGAAAGGTATAGAGGACTCTTGTGCATAGCAATAGCTGTGGAAAGGCATTATCTTAACCAAGTCACACGTGACTGAATGAATTTCCCAAAGTGAAGGGTTTATTCTTCTGTATTCTTCAGCTCTCCTGTCATTGCTATTCACAGGGCACTAGATTACACCAGAGAGACTTCTCTGTTTACACAAACAATTTAGGAACCACTAATAGTCTGTGTTGTTCCCTGTAGTGAAAGTATGTATACATGCATGGGCCAGTACCTATATATACATACAGAGCCTTGCATTATGTTTAAAAAAAAAAAAACAAGCAAAGAACAAGCAAGGAAGGTATAACAATAATAACCATATTTACTAGGTGGAAGCAATTTTTTACTGTAACAGTTTTGCTGTTACTCATTGGGTAGTTTCTTTTAGCTGACTTTGGAATGATGTTTCTAAAAATTATGAGAATTCTTTTAAATGTTTCCTGCTTACACCTGTTTTGAGGTGGAGCATTTTAACAGCTAGGGAGAAAGGATTTTCTCACATCAAAAGCATCTGTCACAGGGCATTGTAGGTGTGTTGTTTCTCTGATACATTTCAGCAAATCTGAATGTAATACCATGCTAAGAGATGGTGCTTTGTGCCCTCCACACACATGCTGCAGAGGCAAGGAAGGCCAGGCAGAGGAAGGCATTTGTACCCTACAGCTTCACTGACCTTACTTCACATGCTTAAATTAGTCTGCAGATGACCCGAAGCTCTCTGTATCCATCTCTCTCCAGCAGCCATGGAAACAGTGTCTGGAGGATAACCACTGCCTGATACCTTGAAGGCAAGTGCATAAAGCGGGTATCGTGAGCATGACACCAGTTTTGGGTATGTTACTCATCCTGTCACCAATGGTTCTGGGGCCTGTGAGGCTCCTCTGCACCCCTTGCATGGAGGGTGAGAGATAAGACCCTCTCTACATTTTGACACCTGGCAACACTGCCTTTGCAGGAGGAGAAAAGCAATTCGTTGCTTCTGTGAACACACCAATGATACCAAGGCTGGAGAGCAGAAAAAAAATGAAGCAATACATATTTCCCTCAGAGAGTTGCATCAAAAGAGTAATTTTTTTTTGTTTGTTTTTAATGTCTGGGAAGTGAGAATTAAAAGCAGGCTATCCATCAATGAATTTATGGTATCTGAAACTCCTCTGAGCCCTAGGAAAAGATAAAGCTCTGCCCTTTGGTCTTCTTTTCACTCTGCCTGGGTAAGCTCACTTTATGAGGCAGCATAATTTGCAGTGACCTTTTCTGAAACTGTTGATACACTTCCTGCTTTGCTGGAAATCGGCTTGTTAGCCATGCATGATGTGGCTCCTCATACATTGGAGTATAAATTTCATTATGGCTTTGTCATTAAACCCTGTAAAATAATCCTGTGCTGTAGGTGGCTGTGCTGGTGCAGGATGCTATTGGTTCTGCTGGGCAGTGCTGACATATGGTTTTTGAAGGCTGGTTGGCTCTCGTTGCAGATAGATGTATGGAATAAGTGAGGGAGGGTAATTTTTTAAAGTTATTATTCTTCTCTTACTTGCACAGAGGAATGATCATGCAATTTTATAAAAGGATTTTCAGACTTACTTCATATGTGCATATTAAAGTCTACCTCTGTACCAATATATCTAATGCCTTATTCCCATTTAAACATTTACTGAATTCTTAAATCTGGGGTTTGCCACATATAAAATGGGAAAATTATACATTATCATGTAAATACAAGCCCTTCCAGAATCAGAATTTTCTTTCATCTCTAACTATTTCAAGATTTCAGCTCCCACATGTGAGAATGGCAGAAGAAAGTGTGACATAATAATACAAATGCTTTCTTAATATTTTATGAATCATTATATATTGTCATTTTTACGTAATTATTTTCATGTGTGCTAATTTAAACTGTGCCAGGCAGTTTGAAAGACTCATTGAATTACTCAAGAACTGCTGTCTGAAGGCTGTGCAGCAAATTTACCTTTGAAATTTGGTGAAATCATAATGACCAGATGNCCTTCTTTCCATCTCTCATGTGATGAAAATCTTGAGGCCTTTTTTTTTTTCATTGTTTAAAGAAATAAGTTGAAGTATCAATGATTTTTCTACTTGCAGAACTTATATGCTGTGTTTTGTCTATTCAAGTAATGTGCTGGCCCAGTGAAGTAAATAACAAGTACAAATTCCTCCAGAGTCAATGTAACATTTTTTTTATTTCTCTTCCTTCACTAATTTAAAATTATTAACTGAGAAATCTGGTTTCCTGAAGCTACCCAAAGCATAAGAAATCATTTCCTTTGTATTCCAAAAAGTTTAAACTGCAGAATGCATATTTTTACAATAAAATGACACGAAAATGTTCTTATATTGACAAAAAAGAGAGTTTTTGATGGAAATGGAAAAAAAAAAGTATGGAGAAAATATTAGCAAGTTGGCCAAAATAAAAAGTTGACATATTTTTCATCCAGATTAATAATCAGAAACTTTTAAATCTGAATTTCAAGATATTTCAGCTCTGGACTCTGAAAAACTCTGTTTTGAAATGCCACTTCAATGTCATTTCACTCCCACATCTTGGAAACTTTCCATATCTTGGTCTTTGTAGGTTCTTGCTGCTTTGCTCATGCAATGGGCTGGTGTTCCTGGCCAGGTGACATGCCCATGGGTGCCCCAAGTAGCTGCTGGGACAAGGCCATGTATTTGGAAATTTACCAGTCACAAGTGGCATTAAGAAGTTGGCCCATGTGCCAGAGCAGTAGGTTCAAGACATTTCAGCAGTAAGTTCCAGTCAGCAGCAATATTTCAGAAGGAATTTTTTTTTATTTCAGTCAAAGGCTGAATCACTAACTTTGGTTAGGCCAAAAGCCTGAAACCTTCAAGTTTTCAAAAGCTTTCTTGTTGACTAAGCCTTAAAGTTTACACAGAATCTAGCTTTCTTTTCATTTTAAAACAAAAATAGGTGGAGCCTTTTCACCATATCTGACCAAATGTATGACCAGTGTGATTGATGACAGGTGAGAAACAAATTCTATAGCCCTATTGTATATTACATTTATCCCAACCAACCTGACCCCTCTCTATATCCTTTCTACTTTGTTCTTGTTTTTTGCCCTTTCTTTTGTCCACCTCAAGAGTTTTTCTAAGCACCTTGAGAGCTTCTCAGAGTGACAGCCATAGAAAAACCACTGTGCCAGAATAGGATCCTTTCCATGAATGGATCCCACATCTTCCTTTCCTTTGAAGAGCACTATCACCACAAAAAATAATAGATGCATCAGAAATTATGCTGCTGTGAGGCTTAGGATGTGAAAACTCCAGTGCCTACCAGAAACAAGACTAATATTCCACATACAGTTCTCTGAAAGGTTATAAAATTATACTTGTATTATTTGATATACCCAGAAGTGGTACTGTTGTCATATATGATGAGATATGACTACAGCCCCTGCAGCCTTTCAGTTCCTTTTTTCCCTGTCATCTGCACAGCTAATATTAGATGACAATGCTGAGATCCACCAATTCTTTTCTAATACCCTGCTCAAAACTAGAACCAGCACGTGACATTATGCATTCTATCTCCCTCCTGTGCCCTTGCTTGCTTCTTTTGTCTTGCTCCCACTCAGTGCAAATACATATGTCATTATTTGCCTTCCATGCATATTTTTGTACAATAACAGTGACTTTTGTTTTTTACAGGAAGGATTCAGAACACTACCCTCAGTCATGAGAGATAATTTTCTCTATCTCTGAGAAAGGTATTTATAGGGGCCTTGACTGAAGAATGAAAAAAATACTAAAGCATATCAGTAGAAATTATTTTCTTAATGGTAAAATCTGAATTATACATTAAAGCACCATTTATTCCATCAATTTTATTATTCTGTTTAAAAAGGCAGTCACTTTTATGTGTTTCACATGCTTGCAAAGGTTTATTAGCTTGAGTAAAAGGTCATTATTATTCAATTGAATAATTTAATTTTAAATTATTGGTATTGCACTTCATATTATAACTGCTTTTGCAGATGCATTTGATTATGTCAAATTTGCCTTTTAATCCTCTGTCTGGAGATCATTTTCTTGAATTGTTCACTGTTTCTCACCCTCATAGTGGTATCCTAATGAACACACACAGTCCAGCCTCATATCTTCCATGTAAATTACTGTGCATACCTCTTCTAGTCAGATCATATCAGAGGCTATCCGGTGTCATGTAATCCTGGATACTGACACGTGGAAAATCTTTTCAGGTGATTAATGCCATAGGCATCTAATTTTCCTGCAAAGCAATATTGCAGTGTTTACATGAATGCCAGACTTAGGGATATGAAATGGGCATTTAGAAAAGTTAATAATCTGGTCCTAATCCCCTCCAAGAATTATCTGTTGGTATTTCTAAAAATAATTGCAGCTTTATTCCTTGTCACTGATGGAGTCACATATTAATTTATTAGATGCATTGTTCATTAAAAACTTGGAATTCTGCCCGGGTGAAATAAATACATGTAAAGCTACACATAAAATACCTTTGCATTTGAAACCTATACTAAGTAACAAAAATTCACAAAATATTTGTTTTATTGCTTTGTTTTCTTAATGCTTGCGCAAAAATGCCCTTCAAAATTGTTTTATGTTTGCTAGAAACATAAGATTTGTCCTTGACTGCACACTTGGAGACTGTGATTTCTGGGCCGAACACTTAAATTCTCAATTAAGATAACAAATCATACACAAAACAATTCAACACAATAAAATATCAGGGCAGGCAGTTCCAGGGTGGAATATTCTGGGAGCATTGATTCCTCATTGCTAGCATTCAATACCACACCAATAATGTCAGTGTGCTGCGTTTACTCACATGTGCCTATGAATTACATAATAGTCTGCTGTTATCAGGCTGCTCCTACCTCTTCTGAGTTTTTCCCTCAGCTAGGCATTGTCCATTAACTTCACTAGAAGCAGGATCTGTCTTTCATAGACTTTCATAATTTTAAACAAATTGTTTTAAAAAGTAATAGATTCCTGAGATTTGACATAAGAAGCACTTTTGAAAATGGCTTTGAATACTCATAATTAGCTCAAGAATTACAGTATCATTCCTCTCTTACACTGCCATCACAATCATTTATCTCAGCTGGTTTCAACAGAGCTGCTTCTGTTTTACACTGGTGTGAGGGAACAAAAAACCCCAAGTTGCATAAATTGTTAACAGCTCTTTCGTACTGCCTCTTTATTACCAGATAAAACTTTGATGAAGGACATTTGCAGAAGATCAATATGAGAA
This sequence comes from Cyanoderma ruficeps, assembly GCA_008694505.1. Classification (NCBI taxonomy): domain Eukaryota; kingdom Metazoa; phylum Chordata; class Aves; order Passeriformes; family Timaliidae; genus Cyanoderma; species Cyanoderma ruficeps. The sequence goes on along the minus strand of VZDJ01007755.1, from coordinate 19,776,876 downwards.
ACCACATAGGACCTGACTTCTAGCTACTGGCTGGTACTGAAAATCCCAGAAATAACTGTTTGTTTTTGAAGCTCTTACTTAAGGTGATGACTGGGTTGATTCTGCTTTTCCTGAAAGAAGTATTTCACCTTTAGGAGACATATTGCCTCCTGAGTAAAGTCACTCCATAGTTCAGATTGCAGGGATACAGGAAAGGGAATGGAGAACAGTTGTACATCTAGCAATGAGGAACTCCATCCTTTATGTGAGGGAAGAAGCCACAGTCCTTTCTCTGCTTTGTCCAGATGCTGCTCCAACCTCATGAGAAGCACTGCTGTCAGCATCCTAGGAGGCTCCATGTGAAGGGCTGCTTGTCTCACCACGGGAATTAGGAGCCCTGGGGAAGTTTGGGATCTGCTTCCAAAGAACTGGCAAGTTGCCTCGTCACTGGCAATCTCTACCTGTAATTTATACAGACCAGAGCACAGCTGTGGGGTAAACAACAAGTGGTATTGAACTGACCATTAATATATTGTCTGTGAGCTAATATAGCTCAGGATATATTCACTGCCAAAAGCAAACATTTTCCTTGAGATTAACTTAGATAGCAGTATTTGCTCATGTTGTGGTTTACCTGTGTATGAAGAAGTGAGCAGGAGTAGAAATGCAATTGCAATCACAGAGAGAAAATCTAACTTATATTAATATTTCACCAGCCTAATAGCTGTCAAATACATATTTCTGCACGTCTGGCAGTCTGCTTTAATTTGTTTCTGTCAAATGAAGAGCAAATATTTTATCGTAAGTTTGTTGTATTTTTTTCTAAAAAAAAAATCCCAAGTACCAAAACAGTGAAGGTTACAGAGGTGGCTATTTTTAGAAAGTTTGCTCTTCACACACATAATCAAGACCATCATACTTTACTTGCTTTCCTCCAACTGCTACTAAAGCCATTCACAGCTTTCAAAATCCAAGCATTATGAAGTGGAAATGCCTGCGCAGGAAAGCTCTCCAATGTGATTCAGCCCTGATGACAGGCTTAATCCCAAGCTCAGTGGAAGTTCAGTTGTGCTCCTTTTTGTCCCTGAGGTAGTTGAAGAGGGCATCCAGCCCCCCCTCAACGACCTCTGGCAGGGGCCGGGACAGGGGGTTGTGGGCGATGTGGAGGCCTTTGTCCATGGGGTTCCAGGCGATGCGGCGCAGCCGGCGCAGCAGGTACAGGTCGTCTGGCAGGGTCTGAATGGCGTTGTAGTCAGCGTTCAGTAACTCCAGGGTGCTGAGGTAGCACAGAGACCGCGGCAGGCTGCGTATGTTGTTGTTTTCCACGATAAAGATTTGCAGATTGACCAGGTACTGGATGCTCTCTGCGATGTTTTCCAGCTTGTTGGACCCTAGGTGCAAGAAGTCTAAGCTTCTCAGGGCGAAAATGCAGAGGGGAATTTGCACAAAGTGATTGTTACTGAGGTTCAGTTTCCTCAGATTTGTCAGGTCGGTGAAGCTCAAAGGCAGCTGTGAGATGCAGTTGTGTGAGAGGCTCAGAACCTCCAGCTTCCTGCACAAGCTGAGCTCTGCTGGCACTTCTTTCAGGCAATTCATATTGACAAACAAGACCTTCAGGTTCCTCAGCAGCCCGATCTCCTTAGGCAGGCACTTGAGGCAGTTGCCACCCAGGTTCAGCACAACCAGCCTGTCCAGCTTCCCCAGCGAAGGAGGAATCACCACCAGCTGGTTGCGTGAAAGGTTCAGCTTCTGCACCTCATGCAGTCCCCACAGGAAGTCGGGCGTGCTGGTCATCCCTTTCATTATGAGGCTCAAGCTGACATAACGCAATCCCCGTTTCAGCAGTGACTTGGGCTCTCTCCCTGCGAGAAGGGCGTCTTCCCATGCAGGCAGCTTTGGGCCTTTCCTAAGGAAAACCATGCCCCTTCGCTCCTCGTCCTTCGAGTGCTCAGTTCCCATAACACTCTGGTTCACTCCTGGGAGAACTGAGGTTTTATTCCCTTGCAATATGCAAATGCCAACAGAGGATGACAGCCTGCAGGAGGTGGGAAAGTCAAAGCAAGGAGACAAGGAGGAGCCTGTGAAGTGCATCTCAGTCCACCGTAACAGTTTCCATAGCTGCTGAGGGAAAGTTTCACTTTTGGGGGCTTATGTTGATCTTGGTGCACAGTCTGTAATGAAACACTTGCTCCTGACTTGTGAGCAAACCTGTTGAATTCAAACTGAATGCCACAAGACAGCTGTCACTGTCATTTGGCCTGGGCTTTATTGGACAGATATGTATCTTCACTGCAAAAAGGTCACAAGGATGCTGTATATAACTTCACCATGTCAGCTTTCCTGGCTATCTGGTACATACCATGGCTGCAGGACAATTAGCAAGAGTGATTTCAAAAAAGACAAACAAGCAAGCTAAAGAAGGAAACAAGAAAAGAAGCCATAATTTCAGTATAGATTTAAAGGATGTTTTCATAATAACTTTTATTTTGGTTCCTGATTTCTCTGAAGTAGCTACCAGTCTACCAGAAAATTTTGCATGCTGCAAAAACACTGATAAGGACTTTTTATGTCAGTCCTTGTTTTCTGCTAAGTTAAAAAAAAATAATGTTTACAAAAGGTTCTAGCTTTTATATGTCCTTTGTGGTGAAGATTAGCCTCTTTCTTTTCAGAACAGGTGCCAAATTCACTGCAGCAGTGACATTTTGCAGTAGTATCTGTGCCCACTTGGATCATTTCTTGCTACGGCACCAAGTGTGAGCAGTCATACCACACAGTTCTAACCAAACTACTCTGTCCTAAATGTCCTGTGCAACTTTCACATCTATCAACCAGATTTTTGGGGTCTGATTCTTCTGTAGATGTAAAAGACTCTAGAAAATGGAGCCCCTTGATGTCCCTTTCCTTGTGAACTTCCATGACTTCCTGGGCTATTCTGGGGTACAGGGGGACTAGCAGTAAAATAGCTTGAACTATAAATGACATTTAGATCCAATACAGAGGGGCTGGTGGAAGAGGAAAGAAGCCGTGATGAGTATAATAATACCCAACAACAGCTGAAGTGAGCTCTGCTGGTGAAAGAAACTTGTAGTGCTACAGGAATACATATGCAGTGAGTTTAAACTCAAAGGGACCACAAAAAAGGATCTGCAAAAACTTCAGGTTTCATCTAAACTAGGTGAAAATTGCAACAAATAGCACAAGACTTTCAAGGTTTTTCCTCTCCATTGAATCCATGGTGACAAAGATGTGTTGTTGCCTTCTGAGAGATTTGGTGATGAATGTACCCTCCCTTATCATCTCATTTCAGAGATCCTCACCTTAAAACCTTGTGTTAGATGCTAAAGGATAATGCAGAAACTGCAGCTGGGAGTCAAAGCACTCCAGCAACCACTTTGGAGTCAATCCCTACAGTCCCTTCCTACTGCCAAGCACCACTCAGTCTCCTTTGAGCTTTGGGTCCCTCACAGAGCTGCATCTGCTTGGGAAGAGAGGGCAGATGGAGCATTCCTGCATCTGTGTCTGAGGAGTGGGGTCCTGCACCAGTCAGGACCACAGTGAGCTGTGCGAGGCAGTGGTGAGCTGAGTGAGCCACACAATTAAAACATGTTTGAACAGGGCTGCGTGGCATAAAACCAGCTGGTGCTGAGACTGAAATATTGCATTCTCTGGAGTGCCTGGGTGAGCCTGAAAAAGGCTGAAGCCAGTTGTATCTGGTTAGAGTGAGCTGGCATCCTGTTAGTCACAGATCCCTCCCTCACAGGCACTTTTTGCCAGTAATTGTCAGTTTACAAGCAAATGTTATACTAGTTGCCATCACAGCCGTACTGACTCAGTGTTCTTGTTAACCATCATCCCCACCCGTTTCCCAGAGTGGCAGAGATAACCCTGATGATGCAGGCAGAGGGGATGCTCAGGGGGAAGAGAAAACCCAGTGGCTTGGGCAAGACTGGGTCTTGCATGATGGGGCCCTAAAATGTGGCCCTTCATCCCAAACAGGTGGGGAAGTGAAAGCATGAGCCCCTCACGAGCTCTGCCTTTGTGTTGTCTGCCCAGCTGCTGTTAAAATGCAGGTATTATCAGAGTGCATCCATGGATTTGAACATGGCATTTTACTTCTGCAGTGGCAAACAGAAAGGGAAGAAAAATGCTTTTTAGAGAGCATTTGTAAAATTAGGCATTTCCCTTCTTTTAGTCTCACTTCTGAATAAGGAATCTGCTGCAGAGAATCTGCCAGAGACTGGCTTTGCTCCCTGTGGCTGGGCTCCCACCTGTGACCATGGCCCCGTGGTCACTTCAGAGCTCTTTCTTCTGCAGGTCACTTCTAGTAACAGACGAAAACAAAACAAAAGGAAGCACAGTCTCCCTGTAGCCACTGCCTGTCCCCATGGCTGGCCAGATATTTTTGCATGAGAACATTGTTCCTGTCTCCAAAACACACTGGAGTTCACTGCCTGGGGACTTGGCAGTGCCTGCTGTGGCTTCTCACCACAGAAATCCTCGTTTCCTAACAGCGTGACTCAGCCAAAGTGCTCTGTATCCTTCTCTGGCTTTGCATCACACTGTCCATTTGAAACCAGGCCTGTGATACAGCCCAGCAGAGTCTGGGCTGGGCTGTTGCTGGAAAGCTTCACCAGGGGATCTCTATCAAAGAAAAATGCTTGCTCTGCTTCAGCCTCACAGCATCTCCTGCTGTATCTCCACTGCCTGCCAGACATCAAGCAGCAGCAAAGGGGGATTTAAAAATGAAATTCCACATCTGCAGCTCTCATTGTCCAGTTCCTTTCCTGCCTCTGTGAGTATCGTAACTACTGTGTGAAACAAACAAAAATAAACAAACAAAAAAACCCCAAACCATTTCCTATTCTTTGTTCTCCAACAGAAAAACAAGCTATTGAGTACGCTTGCAGTTGTGGAGATGGGAAACTCTGAGGTAACCAAATTAAATTTTTCTTGAAATCGAGATAATAAAACCACAGTGGCCTCATCTGGACATCTCAGGAACTAAAATTCTGTCTCTTGTCTGTTGGTGTCCTGGACTGGCTTTGTTCAAACACTTTTCAGTTGCCTCTTTTCTGTGTTGCTTGCTGCCCTGCCCTAGCCCTTGCTGTGCTGGGCTCTGAACATGGATCCATTCCTTTGGAGTGCTCTTAGGCAGCACTGACCTGCCTGGCAGAAAACAGAAATTGATTTCATGCATGCAGGTTTGGAAGCCCAAATTGGTGGGCTTTACATGACACAATGTACTTGAAAATCACTTTGTACATTAAACAAAAATGTTAATGTGCAAGGGAAAAAAAATAACCCAAAGCTTGTTGAAGAATTTTGTAGTCTAACTAATATAATAAAAGAAACTACATTATTAGCAATGATAAAAAACTGGTAAGCTGACAAAAATGACAAGCTATATTTTCTGACAATCTTTGACAATGCAAATTATTAGATTTTTTTTTTTTTCTTAAGGAATCAGGATTGTCAGTTGTAAAAAAATCTGAAGATGAGTTCACAAAAGACCTGGAATTTTAAAGTCTGTTATCTGTGAGATCTTTTATTTGTCTTCAGGTCTTGAGTCTGTAGAATGCACTTGAGATATATTTCTAGCTTTTTTCTGCATCTAGGCAGGACTTGCCATAAAACCAATTGTATTGGTTTTAAGTAAAAGTTGAGATTATCACATAATTATTTTTACACAGGATTTGAGCTTTTAGTGAAATATCTGATAGCATCAGGCTTTTAAAGAAACCATAGCTATTTTGACACACTGAGTGTAAATTTTGTTTTGTTGCAAAACCAATCCTGTCATTTTCTTTTAAACTGCTGAGCTTACAATAGATACCTATAGATTCATTATCACATATGTATAGGTTCATGATTTGTTTTGAAACTTATTTTATGTTCTCTATGGAGTCAAAACCTCATATAGTTCTTCTGTCTCAGTATTTTTACAAATGTATTAATATTAGAAAAAGTCCTTTAAATCTTTAAGCATAACCATTTCTAAAATGCTGGGAAATTCAATCCACAGTCTGTTGGAAGAAATTTTCATTTCATGGATTATCTAGGTCTTATAATGAACACCTGTACAAATGAGGATGCAGAAACTATCTAATACTTCCTGTGACAGGAAGGATGATTTGGCTAAAAAGGGTTAACTCATTTCAAGTTCAGCAGAAGACACGCCATGCTGGAGAAACATTCATTACAAATACAGCTGCAGCTACTGAAACATCTTCCCTTTTGCTATTTCTTTCCTCTGAAGTAAATAAAGGATTTTATAAGCATCAGTGGCATTCAGACTGTCAGGGAAATCCTCTGGTTTTAGTGCTAAGGAAGCAGATTTTGTAGGTTTTTAACTACTTTGTAGCAGCTTGTTGATCTTGCAGCTATTCTGAAATACTAAGTCAAATTTTAATGGTAATTTGAGATTTATGAGATGTGACACAAGACAGAAACAATTCTTGGGGCAGTTTCAGATTTCCTGTTAATTTGTTTTTAATTATGGTGCTGTTAACAGCTTTTAATGACTGTCTATCCCTGGAGCTTTCTTGGAATGTTTCATTAAGGTCCCATGTGGAGCTGCTGGATTGTCTGACCCATGAAGAATTGGACCTGGAGGTGAATGACTGCCTATGCAGGGGCTCTTTTTTCTGCAGACCTCTTGACAGAAGACAAGCTTGAACTAAACCTAGTATGAAATGAAAAGAAAAAGATTTGTGACCGCGTGTGTATGTAGCTTAGAAATGACAGGCTCCTCCTCCTAGCAGTCAGGGACAGCAGCAATTCTTATATGACGTGGAATTAGAGGAAGTTTTATTCCTTTTTTGCAAACTTGCGATAGTATTTTGAAATTTCAGCAAATACATGAATGACTGTTTTGGCACCTCCTACTTCTGCCACAATTTCCCTGTGTGTACACAAGGCAAACAGCTACTGTCTTCTATATCAGACAGAGGCAACCTATGATCCTGCACTGTGTCATCATCCATGTTCTCTGGGGCACTGTTTCATCTGCTGCCCAGAGCAGTCCTCTCTGGCACCACCAAAACTTGCTTGCTTTAGGTCCTTGCCCACTCCTCTGCAGGAAAAAGGGTGTGTAGCACATAGATAGGGAACACCATAACCCTCCAGAGCGGGCTCTGTCCTGCTTTATTTAGCCATCTGCACAAAGCCTCCATGACTCAGCCTTCTCCTCCTCTTAGGGCTAGAGTGGGTGACAGATTTGACACCAGTTACAAATGTATCTGAAGCCATTACTTGGAGGATACCATTGCAATAAAAGCATGTGCTGCTCTATTTCTCATCGCTACATTTATGAGCAGTCACGTCTACATTCATAAATTTCTGTAAAATAGCCTGTACCTGTCTGGTAGCAATATGGATGTTTGCTAAATGCTACTCAAAGCCTGTGACTTCCTGAATAAATTTGGAAAAAAAGTTGGAACAGGTTATCCAAGCTGGACGAAGTACTCTTACTGTAATTCCTGCCACAGGTACACTTTTTCGTGCAGCTCTTCAAGGTCATTTTCCTACATTTTGGATACATGATAAGAAAACAGAAATTCTTGGAAAGAAGAAGAGAGAACCTCAGGGGTTCCTTGCCTAAATCTAATCTGATTTAGTAAGAGATGTTTTTTGGCCTTCAGGCAGAACACCTTCCTTCCTTCCTTCCTTCCTTCCTTCCTTCCTTCCTTCCTTCCTTCCTTCCTTCCTTCCTTCCTTCCTTCCTTCCTTCCTTCCTTCCTTCCTTCCTTCCTTCCTTCCTTCCTTCCCCTCCCTCTCTCTCCCCTCAAGTCCTTCCAGATTTATCTCAGTGCCTGGAGCAGATACAGTCCAGCTGCCTGTGGTGTACAACTCCCAGATTTCTGGAGCACTTTGTGCCCAGGGGTTACGTGTCACTCTGAAATGAGGGGAATATCCCTACGTCTTGTGAAGCTGACTGAATGCAGCTGTTGCTCAAGATTAGCAGGGTTTTCTTAAACATCCATGTGTTGAGAGTCCAAAAATAAGCATGACTCTACGGTCCGCTGGCAAAACTCCCAGTCCCTCCTCCAAAGACTGTTTTAGTATTCTACATTTAATGGGTCGTCGCAGTTGCCTAGTTTTCAGGAATATTAAAATCCAGCTCCTGCTCTGGAAACAGAAGGCAGAGATAATTCTGTGGGTCCCGTGAGAAGAGAGGCATTTCCATGGGGTCCTTCTTGTGGTACCTGTAGTTCAGAGACAGATGGGAATTAAGCAAGACCATTAGTTCAGCATTATTTAGTAAGAATCTCTAAGATTATCCCTGCTCAATCTGCCAGCATGCTGATTTTAACAGAATTTTTAAAATCAGTAATTCTGTCCAGTCATTGTTAATGTTAATGTGCCTCTGTTCTGGCTCCAGGAGATTTTGCATGCCACAGTAAAGACCAGGTGACTCAACATTAGCTATTGCAATGTTCATCGCTGCTGTACCAATGCCCTCATTTTTATCATAATTGTTTAGGTGTATTTGAAAATGCTGGAAAAACCCAGAGGGAAGCTGAAAACTTATTTTAGAAATACAATAAAACACTAAGTGATCCAGGTCTTTGTGTCTGATTTAGTGTACAAAATAAATGCATGCTTCTCCAGTTGAAAGCACAAGCCCTTTTCATCTTGGTCCTCATGAAATTTGGTAAATCAGTACTGTAAATCAATGGGACCCAGTGTGAAGGGGTTCAGTTATTTCCATCCAGAGTCCATTACAATAATGATTGCAAAAAAGAACTTAGGAAGTAATTTAATCAAAGCTGTTACAAAGCCTTAATCCCAGATCTATGACTCTTACACAAATTTTACTGATATAAGAAGAAAATCTGCATTTGCTTTCATATGCCTGATAAATTATAAACCAGAATCTAATTAGAACTCCCTAAAACACATACCAGTGTCTCAGTTTGGGATTTTTCAGAGACATTATCAAATGGCAGACATCCCTCTAGACATTTGAAGACTCAATGCTGACAATTAATAGCTTGACTTTTAAATTTCCAAGCTCTAACTTAAGGAAAGATATTGAATGCTTAGCTCAAAGGACTTCAGTGAACAAATAAAATTTCTCAAGCAATCAGTAAAGCAATGCATCTAGGTATTATTAGTATGGCAGTGACACTTGAAATTCTATGAAATAATACATGTCGCTGTATGGTCAAACAAAAGCTGGTGAGATCTGAGCCAAGTTTCAGGTAAGGGGAGCTGAGGACACCACACAGAGCACAGCCTGGAGGCAGAAGATACAGAGCTTGGTAGGTGAAAAAAGCACATGAAAAGCAACCTGCATAAAAAAAATCCCAACAAAACTACCTTAAAAGTACTAAAACAGAGCTAATCAAAGGGAAAAATATGATCTTCAAGCCCAAGTACAGGCAAAAGGCAAAAGGGAGAGAAAAGCCCACCCATAATTGTCATGTCTCTCATTTTACAACCTCTAATGAGCAACTTCCCAATAGAGAGAATCAAACATGAATCTCTTCTGTACCTGAACATCAGAAGAGATTAATTGTGGTGTACGACCACAGGGTTTCAGCACTTATTGGACTGTGAGAAGACAGGGTATTGTAGTTAATGATTCCACCTGAGGTGGAACGACAGCATATTTGGCAGCCATGGAGGTAAGTGTAAGGGGAGCTGGTGCTCTGATGTGTGGCCAGGTCAGCTAACAACAAGGCAAGCTTCTTCAAAAAGGTGGAAAATGATGTGTGGCTTGAAAGGAATGCAAATGTCATTTAAAAATGAAATTAAAAAAGGAGGTTGGATTGGGGTGAGCAGGGCAAGAAGCTGGGGTATTTTATTTTTAATCACATCTTCCTGGACCAGGGAAGATGACAAGAAATATTTGCAGAGGATTTGAAACAACAGCGTCAGCCTGTGCATTGGTCATTAAAATATTCTTCATGCAGAACTCAATAAACTGATGAAAGTAATTCCACTATATGGTTGCCTGTGAAATTGGAGACTAGACATGGTGACCCATACTGTCTCTTCCCATATTGTGGTCTTAAATCTGACCTCTTCTTCTGCTGTCTTCAGCTCCCCTACATGTGCAAAATTCAGGAGCCTTGGTTCACAGGCCACTGCATTCATATTATCTTTGGTGCTGATCTCCACATTTTCTGCCTCGCTGCATTTCACTTTTAGTTTATCGGATTTGAACAAATGTAGGCAATTAGAAGAAAATGCAATTATAACAGAGTTGCTGACAGCTGTTTTCCAAGTGACAGGAATTCTTATCTGTAGCCAGGGCTGAGTGCAGATATGACCTGGGCTGGTGGGCTCAGAGCAGTGTGCTGGCAGATGCTAGCAGAAGGTTACTGTCTATTTCCTTCCCTCTTCCATGGAAATGCATTCTAGTTTTCCAAGGCTAATGATCTTTGCTAAGCCATTTCATGAGTCCAGGCTGAATATACCATGTGTTACAAACGTCTTAATTGAGTCAGTTTGGCAATCCAAAAATTATTGTTGTGAGATGTATTTAACTAGCAGTCTGAAAAGCACCGGTGTTCTACAGGTTTAGACAAGAAGCATTTCAGGAATATGGATTTTGGCAGCTTCACTTTAAAAGCCACTAGTGGAATTCAGCAGCAAGGACAGTGATTCTAACACAATGTTTTTACCTCCCCCTCAAATTATGGCATCATGATACAGAGGTAATAAATGGTAATATATGGTGGCAAAGGAATGGTTCTAGTCCCCCACTGATAAGGCAGAGTGAACATTTGTCTGCAGCCACCTGTTCTTGAACTTCTCTAACTGCACTTTTCACTCACTCTGGAGCAAACTATGTGTAATACAAATGGGAAAGAGCATTGCCTTGAGTGGAAAGCGATATGGAAATACCAAACACTGTCTGCTACCTGACATAAATACTGGTCTAAAAACACACCACCTTCCCCCTAAACCCTCACTTTACACCATAAATGAAGCATAAGCAGACCCCAGAAAGGTTGAAGCAGAATGTCTGCTGAATTTGTGATTAATAAGCATGTCAAACTTTATAACAGCATCCTTATGTGGACACAACTAATGGCCTTAACATTGCTTCCAGAATCAAAATTGAATGGTTGAGCAGATTTAGCCTCAGGAAGGCCCACAGTGATAAGGGAATCATCAGAGAAAATAGGTGTACGCATTTTTCAACCTGTCAAGTGAAAAGAATCACAGATGATGATAAGTCAAGGATATGCCCTCTCCTATATGAGTTGTATGAATGTTTGTGCTGAACAAGCTGCTTCCTAAACAAGAAGGAAAAGGTGAATGGAAGCAGCAGGAAGCTGCATGATTATCCCTTAAATTGCACTCACACAAGACCAATAATTACTCTGAATCAGCATTTAAGCAGGGAGAGTAGGTGTTTGCTGCTCAAAGCTGTTGTAAATTACTAACCCTGTGAGAAGTGCAGGAAGGAAGAAGCACACAGGTAGGCGCAGCAAAAAAAATAGGGTCACAGATTTGGATAGAGCAATAGATAGACTTGAGAACTATGTAGATCTTTTGGGGGGAGGATTTCAGCTGTTGGTTTTTATCAAAGCCTTTAGAATACCTCTCAGACCCTAGGGACTGAGCCAGGCTGTGGGTGCTGAGGATTAGGAAACTGTAAGCTGGAGGACAACCTAAGGAGCTCCCAATTTGATGCACATTCCCTTTTCTCTGAGGCACTTGGTGCTAAAGACAGGGCTGAAAGGAGTGTGCACCAGCCAGGCACCATACAAAAAGACTCAAATGCCAAAAGAACTTCCTTCTGTTTCTAATTTGCAAAACAACGTGTACAAATATGAATGTAGGTAGAATGGAAAGCACTGGACATGGTGTGTTGTGTTGATATTGATAATTGGTGCTGAATCAATCTCCTGGGAAGTACAATAATTAACTAGTTAGAGATGTTATTTCTGTCAACTCAAACTGTACCCTGTAAATCTCATGAACAAATCTTAGCTATTACTATAATGCTTACATGCTTTATTAGTTTTCATATAAGTGCTTTGAAAGAAAAAAAGATGCTGTAAAGGTAGAAGTCATAAATTATGGTGAATTCTCCATTAGCAGCAGTACACAGCCATAACATATCCTTGCAGAAGTGTTATCCAGATAACTTATTGAACTATCGAGGCAATTGCTGGAAAGCATTTAAGGAGACTGTCATCTTGAGTTGACATGTGCAACATATTATAACATCTGCTGCAAAAATGTTAGCTGATTTTGTAGGAGATTCTGTTTCTAGGTAATAAGTGCAGCTCTGCATCACTGATTTGTGAGAACATCAGCTGTGATAGACCAATAGTTTTTCTCTTATTTCACAGCCTGGCAAACTTCTTTCCCACTTTGCTCTTATTAGGAGAGTCTCGCCAACACCTTCCGTTTTTTTTTGCCAGAGAATGGGCCAGTAGTGTCCAACAGTGCTACAGAAGCAGTTTCTTCCTAACCAGCTTCTGGAACTGCAGATGTACTCCCTGATGCAAATAGATCTACATTTCTTACTAGACTACATGTAAAGCTTGCAGGAAGTATTAAGTTTTTCTACTACAGCTTTAAGAAGAAAAAGGAAATAGAATTAGGCAACACACTGCAGCATTAACTGTCGGCCTCCTCCTTATGTGCTCTATAGTGAATCCCTCTCAAGACAGCAGTGAGCACAGTTTCCACTACAAGCTCAGCTGAGGTGTAAGCTTTGGCATTGCAACATTGGAAACAGCAAAACTCCAGCTCTTGCTCTGTGCTGACCTGAAAGCCTAATGAAAACTTACTGTCCCCTGATGAAAACTCACTTCCCAAAACAGGCAATCTGGGGTCCTCGAACACAAGTGCTGACAGGTGGGCTTTGTTGCAGATGTTAAAAACACCCGTGACATAAATCCCTCCGTTCTTGGGAGATCCCCATTGACAAGAGGTAAGCCCATCTAAAAGCCAGGTTGGAAGAAGGATCTGGAAAAGTACAAGCCTGTCAGTCTGACCTCAGTGCCAGGGGAAAATATGGAGCAGTACCTTTGAGTGCTATCATGTGGCATACACAGGCCAACCAAGGATCAGGCCCAGCCAGTAGGAGTTTATAAAAGACAGGACCTGCTTAACTAAACCTTTATCTCTTTATAGGTGGCCACGATTTTAATATTTTCACTATTTTAATATAATTATTAAAATTATATTAAGATTATACTGTGTTCTATACACCTAGAACTGTGTTTTACATATATAAAACACATACTGTGTTTTATATATGTAAAAATAACATTTTGATACAATACATTGCATTTAGATAATTGTGACTGAGTGAAGCTATTTTGTATTCTGGAGCATTAACAAGACAAAAATATTTTCTAAACAACAGGTCAAATCAGAATCAATGTCAGTCAATGCTGTTTATTTTGGAAGTCACACCTGTTAGTTTTTATCTGGCATATGACCCTCTGGCTTTGCATCTTAAACATTCACACTTATCTCAAAGTCAAAAATGTGAGGCTTTCTTATAAGCTCTTGGAATCACATCTCTGCATGCCTTTCTTATTTCTGAAGCTAGAAAGAGTTCTGTCTGCTGATTAATGGAAATCTATGCCTGAACAGCTAATTTCCTTTAATATAAACTCTCTATTGGTATTTTAGCAGCAAATAACTCTACAAAATCCATTGAATTTGTTCAGTGGCAGGTAAGACACATGACACAAGACACATCTGTGCAAGTCTCTACGGCTTCACTGAACAGAGATTTGCAAGCATTACTGAAGTTATTAAATGTACATCATATGGTTTATTAATGAAAAGCCCATTAGCTCCTGACAGAAGCTAGGAAAACAAATAGCTGTATAAATATTTAAGGTATTAATTCAAAGACTTTTAAGGAACATGCAGGGGACACTGGAGCATAGGAACCAAGCTTTGTGTAAGGCTTGTGATTGCAAGGTTCCTTTGTGAGATTTCTTCTCTGTAAACCACTCAGCATCCTGGTAGAGTGTAAAGGAGCATTGAAATACTTCATCAATTATATAAGAATAGGTGCTTAAATATACCAAAGTATATGTACAATTCAGGATTGATTGTCTCAACTGATGATGTGATTAAAATATGCCAATATTGTTTGTTTTCAGAAAATACTCAAATTGTGATTGTATTCAAATTACAAAAAAAATAAGACTTGAAGCATCCTATAATTTTGTCTTATTCAGAGAAATTCTGAAACTGATATCTTTACTATTGCTAGGTGGATTACAGCATTGCTACCACTGGCTCTGACTGTGTTATTTGATCTTCTAGGTGGACTGCGTCTGCCTAGGAAGCATGGCCTCACAGCTTTTCTGCAAAAGCTAAAGAGCCATGGCACGTACTTACTTTGGTGTTTGCAAAACAGGAGAAGCCACAGAAATAAGATGTTTGTCTCTCTGTGGATGTAAAGAGTCCAGCTCTGGCCAGAGAGGGCACACTGCTCCACAAGCAGCATCTGGCCTGCCTTTAAATCACAGCCTGACTACAGATGCCTCTTTCTCCTCTTCCTCTGGAGGTGAAGATGGCAAAGCCTGGCCAGAGAGAGAGAGAGGACAGCACAGACATGCTCTGCCTGGTGGCACAAGCATGGTCGGGAAGCTGGAAGCTGGGGCAGAACCATCAGGTACTTGTTGTGACCTGGAGCTTTTATTTCGGAGGTATTAGTCTTGTTTTAGCCATGTAACTCCCGGTTTATGTTCCTGTGTGCAGGTCACACTACCTTTGGTATCAGCCATGTGCATTCCTGCATCTCCAGCATCTCTGCAAGAGGAGTCCAGGTGGTGTATGGCTACCACTATCCTATACCTCAATCACTTCATTGAGTCACTGGCCATTTCATAACTCTGCGCTGTGAAATCTCATCTATAAAGCAGAAATTTGGTATATTGGCTCTTCAGAGAACAGGGGGAATCATGATAGCAGAAATATTAGTGCTCCAAACCCATTTCCTCGCAGTGCCTCAGTCCTGATTCAGAAAGATTGCTTTTAGAGTTAGAAGGATAATTCAATCATCATTTAGTTTTTCTTCCTCTGAGACTCCCAGCCAGGAATGATTTATTGAAAATTGTCATGATGGCTGTTATGTTTCAGATATTCTTGGAAAGGCTCTGTCACAATGTGTACCCAATTCACATGGGCACAAAAATTAACTTTATTTTAAAGACAAGTGTTTTAAAATACGTATTAGAGGGGGAAAAAAGAATTTAAACTGAACAGCTATTAGCTTCCCTAGATAATATTTTTTTCAGTAACAATTGCCTATTAATTATTTACTGCTAGCAAAAGATTTGATCTCCAGCAAATTATTTGGATTTTGTTGGCTTTGCTGCAGTCACTGCTGCAAAGTCTGGCATGTGGTAATTCTGAATTCCAGGCTCAGTTATTCAATTTTTTTTTTTTTTTTTTTTTTTTTTTTTTAGTTACTCTAGANTTTTTTTTGTGGTAAAGTTCAAACTGACTAATGAGGGATTTGCTTCAGGATGGGAAATGGAATTTATTATTTTGTCAGTATTACACCGTATTACACAAAATATATAAGAGTTAAACCCATTACCTAGACAAAGCAATTAAACCCATGAACTTTGAAGGTGTCCGACTTTTCAAATTCAAATAAGCTAGTTCAGTAGGGTACCAGGAGGAGCCCAATATCAGAAAATTTTAAGGAATAAAAGACTCCATGAAAGTTGTTTTTCAAAGGGATGAGGGTAATTTGGCATTTAGATGAAGCAAAAGATAGATATTATGTACTTAAATGTAGTAAAATGCTACAGGCAGGAAGCAGCCATTGTACTCACAATAATTTTCAATATTGCACAGCAGCTCCAGCACCCACACTTCTCTCTCACCCACACTTCTGCAACCTTCTCTGCACTCTGCTTCTTGCAGAAATACTGCCAGGAGAACAGTGTGTGAAATAAGCCTGATAATGTCAATCGTTGGGCACTATATGCATGATGAGGACAATCGCACACCTAATAAGTTCCATCAGGCCATTGAAAAATAAATGCATAAAACTCATGCTTTATGAAATAAGCTAATTTCAAACTGTTTAGGAATAGAAAAACTCCCCTACAGACAGCCCGTCTCATATTTTTTTTTTTCCATCGGAGTGGCTGTTTTGCCTGCCTGAAGCATCCAGAACTGTCCAGCCTCTTGCCAGGTACCACCAGCAGCAGGACTCTGCCTGCAGTGACAGCCGCAGGGTCTGTGAGACCCTGAACCTGGGGGTGCTGATTTGCTTCGGGAAAGGTGTTATTTTTTTTTTTTTTTTAATTGCCATTAAAGAGTAAGCTGGTGGGATCTGCTTTGTGATGACTGGTTGCATTGATTTCAATTGGCACATTGAAGTGGGTGTTAGCAGGAAAGGAGTTCGAGGTTTTGACTTGCAGTTTTACAGTGCCATCCTGTGGCTGCCTTAAATGCTGCAGAATAAAATCAGAAACTTTGAGCTTACTGAAGCTTTCTCTATGGAGCCAGATTTTCACAGGTTTTGACAGTGAAACTACATTAAATTGATTAACAGTAGTTTACATTTCTTCATTTAAATAATTATGTTTTGTTTCAAGAATTTACTCTAACATGTTTTACTTCCCCACTTTTAAAATTCTGTCTTTTTCTATTAGTACTAAAAATTTGATTAAGAACCCAGTTTAGTACCCTGTAAGAACATAATACACTAAGCACAGCCTCATCACAAATAACTTATCAGTGTCTGAAAATTGAACCAGTGCAAAATCTTCAATACTTTAAATAAGATTGCCCCATAAACTTTGTACTTTTGCCCATATTTATTTATTTATGAATTAATAGGGCATCTGATTTTCCCATGAAGCAAAAGATAGATGTGTTTACTTCTGGACCCCCCACTAGAAGAAAAACATCGAGGCTCTGGAACAAGTCCAGAGTAGGAAGGGCAACAGAGCTTGTAAGGGGCATGGAGCACAAGTCCTGTGAGGAGCAGCTGAGGGAGCTGGGGTTCTTTAGCCTGGAAGAAAAGGGGGCTTGGGGGGAACCTTATCACTCTCTACACCTACCTGAAAGGAGGGTGTAGTGAGGTGGAGGTCAGTCTCATTTCCCAGGTAACAAGTGACAGGACAAGAGAAAATGGGCTCAAGTTGTGCCAAGGGAGGTTTAGTAACCAGGATTTTTTTTTTCCATGAAAAAGGTTGTAAAGCATTGGAATAGACTGCACAGGGAAGTGGTAGAGTCACCATTCCTGAAAGTTTTCAAAAACCGTGGATATGGCATTTGAGACATAGTTCAATGGTGAACATGGTGCTAAATTGATGGTTGGACCGGATGATCTTAAAGGTCTTTTACAACCTTAATAATTCCACAGGGGAAAAAAAAGCCCAATCTCATGGGGAAGTTTGGGATTAAAAGTTGGGGTTTTATTCCTGTAGGGTCTTGCATTTGTGGTTTCATTGCCATGCCAATTAATTCAACATTACATGTTTGTGTCACCAGCTTACAGAGATCACAGAGTACTTTGGGAATGTTATAATATAAAGTATTTCCCCAAAATCACAGCATAAGCTCCATATGCCGACGTATATAACCTTTTTTTTTTTATAGGTGGCTTGTATTCAGTCACTTTTTGTCAGAACAACTTCCAATCTGCTGTAGATCATGATATTTTATCAAAAATCCTACAGCAATAGTAATAGCTATTTTTTCATGTTCCTTTACAGCATTTACAAAAGACCCTAAAGGGAAAAAAAAAGAGAAAAAAAAGAAAAGAAAAAGAAGAAGAAGAAAGAAGAAGAAGAAGTTTTTTTTGTTTTCTTGGTTTCAGTGTGCATGAGATACCAATCAGGGTTTTTTTCCTTTTACATACGAGGAAAGCTGAAAAAAAAGAGAGAAAATGATGGCTTTGTGGGCAGCTCAAGATGTCTTCAGGCTGATGGAGCCTCATACCGAGATTTGCACATTCCTGGGAGTACCTGTGGTGGAGTGACCTTGGGCTGCGGAGCAGTGGAAGGGAAAGGGGAAAAAGAAGAAAGTTTTTGCAGATGGAGAAGAATTTTAATTACCTCTCGCAGGACAGTACCTTTGCCTGCTCCCCACAGGCCACCAGAAATGTGCAGGGAGGAATCCAGGAATAGTAAATCCAGTGCTGCAGTGTCACTGCAAATCATCATTGACTAAAGTTTGGTAATGTTTTCATTTGTTTAAACACAAACATTTCTTGATTGAAGTCAAAGACAGCTAGTGAGTTCAGCTTCTAATCTCTCAGCTCATCAAACTGATTGGCTTTGTGTCTTGTTCTCCAAAACAAAGTTCTAATTAGCACTGGAATTTACACAGAAACAGTCACCTTAGTAAATACAGCCTGACGTTCCATCCATCATGTGTATAACATTTACGTACACACTGAAACATCCTCTTTTCACTATGCAATTCAGATTCTAAACGTTTCCAGTACCTCATAAATTTTTAATTATCAATCATTTTAAAGTGGAGCTGATACCTCACTAGATATTAAAAACTGTTAGACTGCTTTTTCACTGATGAGCCTTTGTTTACACAGCACAAAAGAGACAGCAAACACTACTGCCAGCCTCAGCAGCATTGACACAGACTGCACTGTGGATAGCTCTGTAGGCAGAAAGGGAATCTGAAAGTAAGTTCTACTCAGTGCAATTTCACTTGACAGGAATTAACCTAAGATTGCCCCCTAAACTTTGTCCTTTTGCCATACTTATTTATCTATTAAGAATGAGGCATCTGATTTCCTCTATTCTCCAAGTCAGGCTATTCTTTCAGCACAACTTAAAGACTGATCCCATAACTACCTGTAGTTAGTTAAATGTAAGAGTTTTTAGTTCAAAACTCATACACTTCAAGTAATGCAGAGTTCATTTTAAAGACAAAATGTAAGCATTAACTCTGTTTCCATTCTATTTATTAATGGTAATGTTTGAATAGTAGAGGATGTCTCTAAATAGCTTTTAAAAAGTGAAGCACAGAGATTTCCATATCACAATTTCCTCCTTTTATCCACTTGTGAAAATTCAGCTGAAACACATGTAAGGGTGCCCATAAGGTAGCAGCAAAGCAGTCACCTGCTTTATAGACAGGAAAAGTTGGATCTGGTTTTAAAATAATGCTCTCTGAACCTCACATGAGGACACTTCCTACTGTTCCTCAAATTAAGTATCTGGCATAAGTTTTTGAATTATTATTTTTTAAATGGCTTCTGGTTTTAGTCTTAGGCAGGGCTAATTTCTTGTAAATTGGAAGTGATAAATTATTCAGTTTGCTAATAATGGCTTTCCAGATAGGTGTAAGGCACTTTCTTGCAAAAGCAGGAATGGCAGTTAAGGTTAAAAAATAGCTCACATTATGCTCACATTTCCTCCCACATTAATAAAATTAAATTGCCTCTTGAATTGGATTCTATGGCAAATTTCTATAACAGAAGCTTAAAGCTGACATCAGAATCATGTTTAAATGTATAAATAAATTACTTAATTTTAAAAGCTGCAGAAGACAACTGGAGATGTTCATTTTCCACAAGTTGGACTAAGGTCACATATTTAAGCTCTTGGCTTTCATCTTATGCCTTCTTGAAGTTTTGTTTCTTGCATTATCTCTATATAATCTACAAAAAAAGGTAATGAATTCTTGCTAATCTCACACCAAGATCTAATAACACAGATTTTTTGCATAGGCAGGTGTATTCTCTGAGCAGGAAAATCTCACCATTGCTGGTAAAAGATCAACCACCGTAACAACACTGGTGTCCTACAGATCTTTTCCCAACTGCATACCTGACTACACTTGAAAAGAAATGCAAATTCACTGAAGAAAAGATCAGAGGGCATGATTAACTTATTAACTCCTATTTAATAATCTTTGCAAAATAATAAGGAAGAGAAATTATCCACAAACTCCAACTGCCCTCACAAATTAATTGTGGCTTAAAAGTATGAGCTAAATTATAAATTCTCTATCCACTCAGAACTATCTGAGATATCAGGAGCATAAATTAAATGCCATTTAGCTTGCACATCCCTGTGGAGGCTATCAAGTCATATTCTCACTGCTTCCTAATACAAATGTGGAGGTGATGGATTTGGATCCTTCAAGCTCCACAAGTTTTTCTAAAGATCAGTTTTGAGATGAACAGTAAGTTTTTTCATGCTGTTAACATTTATTCTTCATGTTAAAGATGTCTCTTGTGAACTTTACTGTGGTCATTCCTTAGCCTGCACTGGCTACTGAAGCCTTCAAGTTCTTGCAAAGTTTAATCAAAACATAAGGAAAAGTCTTGTGCCCAGACTGGGAAGAGCATTATGGAAGGGTTGTTGCTGATTACCTGTAGTGACAGTATTTCACCATTGCTTATGGGTCACATTTTTTCAACAAAAAAAAAAATTATGTGAATTCACTGTGATCTTTTGGAGAGGATTGTATTTGCCATTACCATCCAGTCAGTCCTGCTGGATAATAACCACTTTCCAGCATGTGTCCAGTGTCACAGAAAATATGCTGACTCTTGCCTTCAACATCATTGACGCAAATGAGTCTATTCTAGCAGGAAAACAGCAGAAACCAATCAACAGAAAACCACTTATTTTGCAACGTGGAATTGGTGCAGCTCTATTAACCTGTTTCCAAACCATGCCACCTTTTGTAAAGACAGCTTTGATCTACCCAGTAGCATCTCCTGCTTTGGTAGCCATGAAGAGCCCAGAGTTACAAGCAGCACCTCCACAGTCAGGCATGTGCAGTCAGGCATGTATACCTAGACACAATACAGGCATGTGATGTGTTTCCCACAATATAATAGAACTGTTCTGTATGTAATTTCAAAACAGAGAGTCTGAGAACTGCACTGCTTTCATTGGGTCTATCCAATGCTCCACTGAAGCAGGGTTCCCAAGATGAAGAGATCGAGGAATTACAGTCTATATTCCTCTTCTTATTATTATCTTATTAATAAAGCACTTTTATTGTGCTATAAACTGTTGCGCCTTTTTATTTAAATTGGAGAAGGACCCTGCACAACCAGGCTGTGACGATACTTCTGTGCTTGTTGTTCCTGCCCACATCCCCTTCTTGGCAGGACTTTGGACCTCTTTGCTGTAGACCTTGGTACCCTCTTCTGAGCAGCCTCACAGGAGGCAGCTGGATCATCTGCCTTAGCTCCTGGGATAGATTGTGGCTGGTAACAGGAGGGTGTGACTGGCTGTTCACAGCCCCTGGAAAGTGGACAGAAGGGTACCAGTGATCCTAGATGCTGTCAGTTTGAGGGACATGGAGGTGCATGAACATGGGGCCATGTACCAGGCATGAGTGATATGGGAATTACAGTTCTGAGAGAAGTATGAATTTACACACTTTCTTGTATTGTTCTGCTCCCCCTTCATGTCATCCACACTGCCCTTCAGCTCCTGCTTATCTCCAAAGCCAGCCCTGATCTCTGGTGAGCATTTCAGTCCAGGCAACTCCTGAGGTCAGTGAAGCTTGTACCACCAAGCCTTGCTCCTGGGGACAGCTGACATGGGGTCTTTTCTGGCTAGGTAGGAGGCACTCAATTTGCTTGTCCCTTTTCTATTGGCCTGTGACAGCTTTGTGCAGGGTCCTGAAGCAGCTGTTTCTCAAATTGCTCTGAAACCGCAGTTTTTCTTGAATCCTCATGGAAGCCTTTGCCATCTCAGAGCCAAGTAACATGGATTTCAAATTATAGCTTGAAATCAGGAATAGAAAGGGCAAAGACTTTTACTGCTGAAGCAGTGTCAGGCTACCAGCTGAGGAATATCAGGAGGAACCTGAGAGATGTCTTGGCCTACATCTCTTTACTGGGTTGCACTTCCAGACTGTCAAGTTGCTGAGGTAGTGTCTCTGTTGAGAGGAAGTTGTGGGCAGGGTGTGCTGTGAAGAGCTTTTTGCTTTGAATTTACTCCTCTCTTTAGCCTGTCACAGCTCAGATTTATTAACCTCTGGACATCCTTCTCTGAGGGAGGGAGAAAAATACTTTAAGAGTTCTGGGGAACAGCTGAAGAATTATCTAAACCAGCTTTTAGTAGTGACTGAATGTTTATATTAGTGGCAGACAGGCAGTTTATTGTATTTATTGTTTTTACCTCCGATTACAAGTGATAATCATTTCCAAGATGCTTTTTCAGAACACTTGGGAGGTGCTTATGAGATAATGAGGCAGAGAGGCAGAACGGATTACAAGTGTTTGCAAAAATCCCAACAAAAATTAGAAATCCTTTGTTGTACAGTACAGCTACAGATAAAAATCTCATGTAGCTGTTCAGTGTAGCATCATGTGTGTTATCAACTGGTTATAACAGTATACCTCCTTCTGGAAATTATTCCAAATTCCCTATCCCAGTTCCAGCAGTCATTTCATCAGTGGTGTTCACAGTGTAGAAACGTCCCTAAATGCATTGGGAGTGGGATGGATGGTAAGGTGGGATGGTGGGATATGCAAGTTATTAAATGCTATGGATGAGGAAAAGCACAGCACTGCTGACAGCTACGAGTGCCCCCGCTGCCCTCTGGGGTCAGGAGGTGACCTCATGCTCCTGAGGGGCATGAGGGGAACCTGCCATTAACACAATAGCTCTGCCTTTACCACAGCAGCACAGACAAAAGCTGAAAAAACATAGTTGGTGTTCTCTTGGAGTTTACTTAGGTGCAGGATAGCAGAGTGGTTCTATTCAGACTCTGCATTTGGGTTTTCTCTGTTTTGAACTCTCCCAAACTTCCGCTTCTGCCAACGGCAATGTTTTTGTCCATAGTTTGTTATCGGTGGATGGTTGGAGTAACATATCCACTTTGTGCTACATCATCCTAGCTGTCAGGATTTTCTATTCCTTTGCAACTGACACACTCAGTCCTTAAGACAAATGTAATTAATGAAAATAGGTGAGAGAAAAAAGATTTTAAGAATTTCCCTATAACCACATCTCTGAGTATTTTTCTGTCAATTTACAGGTATTGCTTTACCTTTTAAATCTGTTTGCTCCTTTTACTTTGTCTTACATTTAAATTAGCAAGACCAGTAAGTCTTGCTAACAGTGACACATTCGGATATTACTGTTCCTAAAGTTTGTGCAGTCTCTGTCCTTCTTTCAAGTGAAGCTGGAGCAGCAGCAATTTAATTTTTCTAAATATAGATGTCTCCTGTACTATTCGAATGTGTAGCTCTACTAGCTGAGTTATGCATACATGATATAGTAGCATTCAGAGTTTCAGTTTGTGCAGATGGTTTTTGGGGAATGTATAAACATGCACAGAAGTGCTCTAAACCGTTTTCATTCTTGGACACATTTCTTCACTCATTCGTGGTCTTACCTGTAGCACGGCATTCCATTTTCTCATTGGGTTGGTTTGTCAAAGACTAAGAAATTTCTAATATTCTCCTTGCAATACCCAATGTACTCACTTGGGGTAAATGTGAAGTTACACTTGCTTAAGAAGCTGAGATTCTCATCTATCTTCGTATTCATTCAAAGCTCATTAGAAACCCATGTTAGGAAAAAATTATATTAATGGTGCCGTACCTTGAAATGAGGATCATTGTCGTTGCCTGGTACTTTGTAATACCAGCAGTGAACTGGAGGAAAGGAACTATAGAAAACAAAGTAATCTTCTTCTCCAAGAATGTACATGCTGAAATGAAATTTGAGAAGAATCCATTTTCTTAGGAAATTATTATAATGGGCACTGAACAACGGTGATATCCTCCTGCAAACTACTTTGATGGCAATTTTTTTAGTTGTATACAGATGTTTAGTTAAACTATAATAATCAAGTCAGATGATAAAGTCCAGAGAGGGATCTCAATTTACATTTCCTTGCTCTTGTGTAATATTCTGATGAGGATAAATACATGCAATAATAAACTGGCATTTATCATTGCACGGTTGCAAGATAGTACTCTTCAGCTTGCTGTTACTTGAAGAAATGGTTAAACTGATGATAAAGCTGTAAATTGGCAGATTTTATGTTGTGCAGATGCTTCCTCTTTCCCTTTCCTTTGTACTTGGCTCCCAACTGGTACTTATGATCCTGCACAGAGGATTCCTTAACCTGACCTCTATGATTTTAGAACAAACGACACTTTGGCTCTTGAAATTTGTTGACTTTTCTCTCCACAGATGTTTTGCTTTGCTCCTCCTTGCCTGTCCTGAAATTTAAGAAGTTCCTGGTGTGAGCAAAGAATGGATCTGTTGGAAGGGAAAGATGTGGAGTGTTATTTATTTGCAGGCTTGAAGGCCTTTGATAAGGTTTTATGGCAGAAATTTTTCATTTTATATCTCCTTGACCCATAGATATTTCTGTTTGCCTATGTTTTGAATATAAACATTGCTATACTTTCTCAAGTATACCTCATAAATCTGAGTTACACAATAAGAAATTGCTTTTATGTAAAATATGTAACTCACTATTATTTTCCTGAGTTTCCTGACTTCCTTGACTTCCTTGATCAATCAAAAAATCTCCAGCCAACCAAGCTGAAGTCCAAACTCTGCAAAGAGCTGCCCACAATTTGAAGAACTGCAGCCTAACTCTGCTCTTGCAACTCGCACATTTTTGTATTTTTGTATTTTGTATTTAATGCAATACCATAGAGAGGAGCACAAGGTTTTCCTGAAAAATAAACAGCTTTTTTTAAACAAGCTTACTTTTTTTCTTAAAAAAAGAAGGAATTCTCATTTGAGAGATGGTATCTGTTGACTTAAATTCCCCTACTTTAACCAATTTTTGGCATGGCATTCTTTTCCCAGGAAAATGTTCCCTGCTGCACCTTCCTTGAAATACTCATTAAGGAGTATTGAAGATATGAGACCTGACAAACCTTGGAGCAGTAAAGCCTAATGGAGATGAACTTTCCTGAAGCACTGAATAAAATATATATATCTTGAGAAATCTCTACAACCTTTTTGCTACGTTTTATGCTAGTTTCATAAAGTAGCTGATTATTAAAAGGCTGCAAAGATTTCCTATGGGACAAAAAGTAATCAACCTCACAGCTTAGCAGCTGAGGAGAGAACTCATTTAATTTACAAACATGGCTGATTTGTTGTGGTTATGTGGAACAGGGGCTGGAAAACTATCAGCACGGGAACGAAGTTTCAAAGGCGGGGATGACAAGTTTATAAGGAAAGCCTTAACAGATTTTTATTTATGTATGTATGTATGTAAGTATGTANNNGTATGTATGTAAGTATGTATGTATACATGTATGTATTAACACGTGAAAATACCAGCCGTACGGAACAGCTGTACGCTGAATTAGCTTAGCGGTGCTTTCTCTCTTCCCACACTTTTACCTTATTTCGCATACTCACCTCTCCCTTCCTGCACTTCCTTGCAAAAATCTTCAGTTCAATAACTACGGCTTTCCAGTACTTCGTGGGCACGGGGCTCGGGCATCCCCGCAAGATGCGGCCGGGACCGCAAGTCTTCGGGGGCGGTGGTGCGGAGGCGGACACGCGCGGTGCGGGGCGCGGGGTCCCTGAGCGTGTGAGCCTGTGAGGAGGGGAGAGTGTGTGTGTGAAAACCATGTGTGTGTCTGTGTGTGTGCGTGTGAGGAGGGCTGTGTGCGAGGGGGGTGTGTGAGCGAGCCCCCGGTGGTGCGGGGCGGGGCGGGCCGGGGGCGGCGGGGGAGCACATATAAGGCGGGCGGGCTCGGCGAGGCGGGCAGCGTCCCTCCAGCGGCGGCATCAGCGATGGGCAGCGGCGGCCGGAGGCTGCTGGCACTGCTGGCGGCGACTTGGCTGCTCTGGGTGCCGGGGCAGGGCCAGCCCCGAGGTGAGCGCAGAACGGGGGTGCGGGGGTGAGCAGCGCGATGCAAAGCAGGACAGCGCCTGCAGAGGAGTCGGTCTGCAGCCGCCCGCCGCGTCCTGTGGCAGCCTTTCGCCCCCGTGGGGCTGGGGGAGCCTCGGCAGAGTGTCCCGGTCCCCGCCGGGCACAGCCGGTGCGGGGGCCGTGCTGGGCTGCGAAGGCAGCCCGCGGTGGGAACCGGGCTGGGTCCCACAGTGCCGACCGCACGCTTCCCGACGGCCTCCCCCACCTCCTTTATCCCTGTTCTCTTTCCCCATCTCCACGTTTTGCAGCCGCCCTCCCCCACTTTCCTGGAGTCCTTTCTCCTCCCTCGGCGGCGGGGGCCACTCCGCCCGGCCGCCTCCGGGGCCGCCCACTCTCTTTGTGGGAGCCGCTGTGGAGCGGCAGAGCCGCGGGAGGGGGCGACCCCGTCGCTCCCCGCTCCTGGGCCTGGGGGAGGGCGGCGGCGGCTCCGGCAGCCCCCGGCGGAGCCTCTGTCCCGGCGGGAGATGGGGTCACAGCCGGCTACGGGCCGCAGTCCTGGGGGTCCCTCTCTAGGGAAGGGAGAGGAGCCGGAACCCCGAGGGATGCCGCACGCTGCCGGTAATATAAACCAGATTAAGCTCTGTTATAAGGAACGAGAAGATTCCTAAACCACTTTCCGGGCACGAGACAGAGGTCGCATGAAGAAGTAATGGAGATGATTTACGAAAGTTTTCCTTATTTTGCACGTGGGCTGGCCGATGCGGTGTGGCCGGGGCATCGGAACGCTCCGCGCCGAGTCCTTACCCTGTGAATGCCTTCATCACTGGCATCCTCTTTGTCCCGAGTGCTGTAACTCGGGTTGTCCTAGTGAGACCCAAGTCGCAGAGCACATGTACCGAGCACTTCGGCTCGCTCTGTTGCTGCGTTAACAGTAATCGCCTCTGCGGTGTGCTGGGTCCTGATGGGAAGCGCTGGTAGACACCAGATGCTCTCACCTTTGCCTTGGGTCAGCTCCTGCTGGGGTTCACAGCAGAATTTCTGCCCATCCCTACTCCCTGCACATGAATCCCCAGTCCCATTAGTTCCCTATTAAAAAAAAAAACAACACAAAAAAACCCCCAAAAAAGAATAAAAAATCTTGAATGGAAAATGGTTGGAAGGCATATGTTGTGCAGATGCATGACTTGTTTTCTTTATGGTGGAGTATGGTGTTTGAAATGGATACAACGTGGGAAATTGGCATGTGGATATTTACAGACTGAGACTGCAGTAAAAGCGAGTGTTTATTAATATAATTATGTGTACAAAATATCCTCTAGGTAAAGAGGATGTAAATTTCAGAGGCCATATGTCTCAGCTTGAAAATAAATACGTTTTACTTTCATGATTAAAAATTCAATCGTAGAAACAAATGAAATGCCAGACAAAGTGGTACAAATTTTGCTTTTTAAGTTTTTTTAAAGGTACCATCTTACATCAAATAACCTTAATTCAATACAAATTCCTATTTGAATATATATTATAACATGCAGTTTAAAAGATAGGAATTTTCCTGAAGTTTGTCATGTATGGGTGACAAGAGCCAATACCTTTTTTGTTTTTTCATTGACATTTGCAGTGATCTCACTGCAGTAATGTGTAGCTTTTATATAGCAGCCCACGGGTGCTAGAGGCATCTGGATAAAGTACTTGCTTTTTATGTCAGTGATTGAAGCTACCAATGCATTTCATTGCTTCTAAGCCACCCCTCCTGGGGGTATTTAAATTAATAATTATATTTTTCTAGTTGAAAGATCAGGTCGAGAGACCATTCTTCCTATTAGATTAAGTCGATAGAAATTTTTTTTCTCAGCGTGAGAGCGCAGATCATCCGAGGAAGATGTGAATTTCAACCCCCCTGGTGGTGAACTGCCTTACAAAAGCCACGATTCAAGATAACTGATCCTAAAACAATGTGAAGAATGCGATGCAGATTAGAATACCAGTGTTACTTTTACAGAAAGTAAACAGCTTAAGCTCAGAATTGTAAGCATCGTGATGAGGTAAAAATACATTTTGAAGTAAAGATGGAAAGATTTCTCACAGCAGTTGTCAAGAGAAGTTTGGGGAGAAGGTATCTTGGCATGGCCGTGGAGAGTGCTGTGGTAGAACTCAAAGCATTTCTTGTTATTCTGTTCAGTTTGCTTTTGTCCTGTCAGCAAATAAAGAAACTGGGGGCTGCCACAGCTGCAAGGGTCTGTCAGAAAGTGCTGAAGTCCAGGCTAAGAAAGAGGAATACACGATACTGAAGTCACTGCACTGAGCAACTTTGAAAGTTAATGATTGGTTCTTTCAGCCTAAAGATTAATATCTACATAGCTATAAAATGTAGTTGGTATTTTAATTACAAGTGTTTTGTTAAAGTGTCCCTATGGTAGGGAAAAGTTTGGTTTGCATTTTCTGTTAAGTCTTTTGTATCCACTCTTCATGAAATGTGTAACTCTGTGTCTAGATACAGAGGAATTGTTTCACAACACCAGAAGCAAAGAGCCATTTTGGAGGCTTGTTGTAGCAGCTTTGCTCTGTCAGAATGCATTCTTTGTTATACTGGCGTTAAGCGATATGTGTCTTCAAAGTAGAAAGGAAAATCAGTTAATGATTTTTGGACACTATTGCTTATATTTCATAAATTTGGCTGCCACTGTCAGGTGATTTTTCTGTAATTAAAATAAAATCCTGCTACTGTAAACCTGTGGTAGTGTTAACTTGGAAGGCTATGGTTGTAGACTAAATATGTCCTCAGCTGCATCTCAGTTTATTTGTGTAAGCTGGTGTGCTGAAGTAGCCAGCTCTGTTGTTCCTGGCTGGCATTTTGGATAAGTGCTGATGCTCAGGGAACTGAATGGCCCCAGGAAGGTGCTCCATCTGGGCAGAGGTGAATATAGGTATTTCACATGCCTGTCACCCATTGGGTTTCAGGCCTGCTTTGCTTCAAGAATGTGGTTTGGTAAGTATTTTTAGGCTATGACTTATATACAAATGATGACATTATGGTCAACAGCCATGGGGTTTTTTTTGCTGAAAATTAAGTGATATAAATTATATTGTTAGAGCACATTCCCAGGCAGTGGGAGATTTATGTTAATCTCCTTAGTTTGAGGTGGTTTGAACCCACACCTCCAATCTCTGAATTGAGTGCTGTATTATCAAGTTGCTGTGACAGGTAATGCAGTGGAGGAGGAGGAGGAGTGTGTGAAATCTTTCCAGACCTCTCTTTGAAACTGAGCTACTGTACAGCCAAGATGGCAGATTTCCTTCCTGAAGGAAAAAAAAAAAGCTGATGCTTTAGTTGCATCATTATAAGGAGAATACAAGTGCAGGCCTCCCTCTCTTTTATTTATTTGCCACGGGCAGCAGTAAGATGTTTGACTTCAGAAGAAACTCATCTATTGTACTAGTAGTGTCTGTTGGGGTTTGTTTGTTTGCTGTTTTTGACTGGGTTACTCAAGCCTGGCACCACTCATGGGGTGGTTGTGAATCCCACTTAGTGGAGAAGGGCTCTTTGGTGCTTAATTCAGGGTGGTGAGTTCCACCTCAGGAAGTAATGTACTTTTAATTGTAGGAGTTACAGCATTTGACAGAAGTTTGGGATGTTGTAGATTTGGCTGTTAGTCTGTGAGCCTAGGTAGGTGGATCTTACACTCTCAGCTGCCTCACTACAACCTCATGCATTCAAAGGTGTTTTGTGCAGTGAAATTGTTTCCTCTGACACTTTTAAAACAGAGAGACAGACTTCCAGAATGTATTTGGAGGATGTTTTTCTGGAGTTTCAAGATGAGTTGGATGATGTTAGGTTTCCACTTTTTTCTCAGGGTGGGAAATCTCAGTTACAGTGAATGTGTACATCCTTTGGGTCTTCGGGTGGGCTAAGTAGCAGGGCCCTAAGATACTTATTAGCTGTCCACACTCTTATTGAAGTTCTTAGATTGTGTAGGAAGTCTCAGGTCCACCCACAAAGGAACACAAAATCAAGGTGGAGCAACACCAATAAGGAGCCCAGAGAAATGAGCCCCTGCCAGGGCTGTCCTATGACAGCCACTGATGTGGGACCAGCTCTTCAGAGCTTACAGGATGAGGCTGGTGACAGTCTATAGGGGCATGGGACTCATTGTGGGATACAGGGGAAGAACATTTTGGCATCACACAAGGCATATTTTGGAATGAATTCACAGAATGACTATGTTGGAAGAGACCTTCAAGATCATCGAGTCCAACCCATGGTTTAACACCTCAACTAAACCATGGCACTGAATGCCACATCCAGTTTTTTTTTTAGACTCGTCCAGGGATGGTGATTCCACCACCTCCACAGGCAGGCCATTTCAGTACTTTATCACTCTTTCCGTGAAAAACTTCTGCCTAATATCCAACCATTTCCCTTGGCACAGCTAGAGACTGTGCTGTCAGTTGCTGCCTGGAGAAGGAGACCAACCCCCATCTGACTACAACCACCTTTCAAGAGGTCATAGAGAGGGATAAGGTCACCTCTGAGTCTCCTTTTCTCCAGGCTAAACAACCCCAGCTCCCTCAGTTGTTCCTCACAGGGTTTGTGTTCCAAGCCCCTCACCAGCCTCGTTGCCTTCTCTGGACACGCTCAAGCGTCTCAACGTCCTTCCTGAACTGAGGGGCCCAGAGTTGGACACAGCACTTAAATCACAACCTTACCAGTGGAGGGTGGGCCAAAGATGGGAGGGATCAAAGTGGTTCAGCAAAAAGTGAGTATGTAGGGATCCTCTGTGTGTGTGTGTGTGTGTGTGATGGGGCTGGTACGTGTGCAAGGCAGCTTGTGGACAAATGTCTGGAGTGGAGCTGTGGGCCTCAGGCGTTCACATGCCACATACCAGAAATGGGAGATCATGGGTGTGTGGGAGCACAGTTACTGGATCCAGTGAGTCTTCAATTTTGGGTATGTAAGAAATCCTCATTGGATGGATTGAAGAAATCCACATCTGTGTATGAATACATATTTTCCCCTGGAGCAGGGAACAGGATGAAGCCACTGGTGGTGGTTGCATTTGTGTGTTTCTGCCTTTGTGAATCTTTGTGATTGGCCGTGTATTTGCATATATCCATATATCCATTGCATTATGTGTGTGGTTCTGTATGTGCCTGTTGGGAATATGTGCTTAGCTTTATTAGTGGCTGGGTCTGGGAAGATGGAGCTGCAGCAGCCACGTCTCTCTTGGGCCACGGGCCTTGGTACATCCCAGCAGAACTCTGTGGAAGAACGGATGTATCTCTGGAGCTCTTGGCTTTTGTTTCCTTGAGTCCATTTGACTGTCAAAACCTTAATGTAGGGGACTTTATTCTATATAGTACTCTGAAGAGGTCGATTTCAGATGACCACTTGATGATGTCACCTCAAACAGAGGTCACATTGCATGTCCTCAGGAATGCTGATTTTGTGGATACCATTGTCTTAAATTTAAAAGGTTCCCTAAGTTCATGATAAGCAACACAAATATATTTTGAAACTTTTATTAAATAGAAATGAGGTTTGAGCTTTTTAAAAGGAATAGGTAGTGTAAAAAAGTCATTGATCTCAACTAGGGACAAACTTTGCTGATTGAGGCCTGACTTGTGGTTGGGCAAGAAGAAAGAACTGAGAACTGTAATTTTTTCTGGTAGTCTGCAAGGAACGTTATGGACATTCTGTGGGGAAAATGTGCTTGATGTTGATTAAAGGCCTAAGTTTAAAATCTGCTTTGTGTTTTTTTCCCTGATTTATTTTGCAAGAAATCACCAACAAGCCACAGAATTTTTATTCCCAGACTACAAAGGTATGTGACAGAGAAAAATCCCATGAAAGCATTCTAAGTTAGTCTGAAGATTAAGATAAAAAAAATATTTGTCTGTTGTAAATATTTTCTCCATTCCCTGAGGGCTTAGAAAATGCATCTCTAGAAATTTAGGGCTATCAGTGTGTGTTGATCAGTTGTTGGTATTTGCATCAGTCTCACAAAAGATCTTCAGATGGGGTTTGCTGTCTTCCCCTACCTTTTTTCCCTGTCCTACAGACATCCCTTCCTGACCAAACAGAGGAATAGTGTGTTGCAAAAGTTTTTTGAGACAAGATTGGTTAGGTCAGCTTGCAGGAATTGTGATTTCTTAGTTGGCATAAACCCTAGGAGCACATCAGTCAAACTTTCTTTTTATTTATGCTTTTAGGTACTTAAGTGATAGATCTCAGAGGATCTGTACTATGCCCCTGAACTTGCAGATATGGGTACAGCTCACTGTCTTTGAGATTTGAGGCCAGTGCTTCATTTGCTTGTGTGTCAGAGGAAAAATAAGGCTAGATGTATCTGTGTTTATTCTTTCTTAGTTACTTCTACTCTTTAAGGACTTCAGTGATTTCTCAATTATTCTGTGCTCTTTTTTAGAGGCTGAAAAAAACCTGCTTTTTCCATGGAAATAATTATTTTATACACATTTTTGTGTATTAAAAGCTATATACATAACAATGTTACAGGAAAATTGGAAGACCTTTTTGTAATTACAGTAGATATAAATAACAGTCTAAGAATAGGAAACCATAAAATTGTAAGACTACAAACTTACTTTCAGTATTCTACTAGCAAATCTTGTAGATGCACATAATTTAAACTTCTCTTTCTGATGTGAAACAGCAGTTACAGTTCCTGAGAAGTACAGGACAAAACATAGAGATAGAATGCTCTGGTTTTACCTGAAAGCCTGATTTTTTAATTTTTTTTTTTTTAAGTATCTTTGCAAAATCACAACTGTTTTAGTGGTCATGTGAGCTCAGAGAGCCATTGGAAGGGAGGTGGATTCATGGCAGGCATTTTCACCCACTGCCCTTTCCACAGGTTCAACTTGGCAGGCTTTGTAAAGCAGCAGCTAATGTGGGTCGATGGGTTGACACGGTTGGTTTTTTTCTTGTCATTTCTGGGCTTTTCCTACCAGGCAAAGGCCAAGAAGATCCCACTGCTGCTTTGTGTAGGTGGAGTAGATGTCAGCCTTCAGCAATAAATTCCTTCTGTTTTGTCATCTTTAACTTGTTAACTTTTGCTAGGCTTTTTTTTTTTTTAACTGTCATTTGATATAGTAACAGCTCTGTCAGAGGTATTCCCTAACCAATTCTTTGAGATTAAAGATTCAGATTTGAAAGTTGTTTTGCAAGCACAATGTAATTCCTTTCTGTGAGCTCATTTATTGCGCTTTGGGACTCAGCCCCCATCTTGATTCCCGCATGAGAATAAAGCTTAAAAAGCTGTTGAAGAAACAGTCTGCCCAAAGTGGATACTTGTTTTTTCTCTTTGGCTCTGCATGCATTTTTATTGCTGCTATCTCAGAAATGACCTTGAAAATAGGCTGATGTCCACTACCTTCTTGTGTTTCTCTAACTTTTATTCGATGAAAGTCTGAGAGGACAGTGCAGAACCTGTACAGGTAATTCAGAACAACTTCTCTAGTCTTGATTTGATTCTTTGATTATTTTTTTTTTCTTGTGGACCCGATGAAGCAAGAGGTTTTTCATAGCAAAATCCTGACTCTGCAAATCAGTGGGGTAGGTCTTGCTGACTGTAAAAAGCATTGGAATTCAGTCATTGAACATAAATGCGAATTGGAGCTGTTGTTGATGGTAACTTAGATAAGTATTGATTGTTTTTATTAGGTTTTTTGAAAGCATGACTGGAATTTTGCCTTCTGTCACAAAACCCAAAGATGTGTGTGAAGAAACGTTTGTGTGGGAAGGAGAGGAAAACCCAGTAGCAACTGAGACATCAGTGCGATTTGACTTTGGCTGGGTGCAGTCTTGTCAGCAGGGATCCAAGTTATCCTTTTTTTTNGATTTTTTTTTTAATTTTCTTTTTTTTTTGTGGATGCTGGCAGAGTGAGCTTTGCAGCAAGCACACAAGATGTTGGGCAGCCTGGGAAGCTGACTGCACCTCTGATGCTTCTTATCCAGGCAGAGCTGCTGCCAGGCTGGATGGATCCCAACCAGGCTTCACTGACTCCTCGTGGCACTCCTGATCAATTCTAGGGGTATCTAGACAGCGAGGGAATCAGGGAGAGTCTAGCACCAGCAGTAGGCCTGTTCTTCAAAAATCAGTCAGTTGAATTCCACCTTCCCCGTTCCTGCCTGTTTCTTTACAGAAGTGAGAAATCCAGCTCCTGAAAGTGATTCACTACTGTTAAAACTGTGGAAGAGAGTCCACTGGTTTTTCTTGTCTGGTTTTAATTCAAATGCATGAATAGCTAGTGTGTGTTTTGTTATTCTGCATGCCACACCATTCATATATTTTACTTTCCTTTGCTGTGCTGTCTTTTGTGCATAGGGCAGAAAAGGCTTGTAACTGTGTGCCGATGCCTGTGATGATTAAGCTGTTTCTACTTTATTGGCTGAGAAGGGCTAGATAACAGAAGTTTGACGTGAAGGTTCTTTGAATTGTCAAGATCTGTGGAAACCCTGTGGTTTAAATTAGGGTTGTGAAATATAAGCTGTTGAAATTTCTAGGATTCCTTTTATTTACTTTAGCTTGTAGTCTCTGAAAAGTGTGCTCAATGCCTTCTACTAGAAAACACCCTTTAAGTATGGTGAAGAGATAAAAATTTTGATGGAAAAATGAAGGATTAAATCTACTTCACTGACTTGGGGAGAGTTGTGTATTTACATTATATCTATTGACAGTTCTTCATTCCTTCAGTAGTTGCTGACTAATACGTTCATTTTGAGTCTCTTAATTGCCTAAGTAGTTCACTCTTATGTTATAATGTCTTTTACAGCATAAAGAAAAAAGTTTTTATAGATACAAAGCTATGTGTCTCTGATTTTTTTTATTATTATAACTAAGTTATTTAGATATTATCAATAAATCTCACTAAGACTTGATTATAATTTTAGGAACCATGCGCTTTTTTGCTAATGCAAAAATGTGAGCTTGATACTGAAATTGTCTTTGGACATAAACATGAATTTTAAAAGAAAAGTTGCAGGAATTAAATCCTTTCCAAACCTATCCCAATTTATCTTCCTTGAAGTTGGTTTACAATTTGTCTGCCAATGTTCTCCAGAGCAAGTTCATCAATGCTAAAGGCATGCAGCAAATGCACAGTCCATCCTTGGATGACCACTCTTTACTGGGGAGTGGTCACACTGGGGACAGCTTAGTTTTGTGCATATTTGATAATATTGTAATGGGGATATTTCTAATTGGAGAAAAGATTCTGCAAAGTACAGTGCAGGTCTTCTGTGACAAGGAGGAGGCAACACTTGGCAGGCAACAAGGAAGAGACATATGTGATGGGAGTGGGGAAATTCCAGATGAATTGATTATCTTTCTATAGTGATGAGTAGTAGGATGTGATCTAAAGGCAGCCATGAAGCAATAGGTACAAAACACAGCTGATGGTGGACAGCTGTGTTCACTGGGTACCTTGGTGTGGGTCAGAGGTTGCCATGCTGATGTTTAGCTCCAGTGATGTGTCAGGTTGCTCCGAAACTTTACTGTGGGTACTTGGTGGAAGGACCTGCTTGTTACTGTGCTGCCATGGCTAATAGTGGTAATAGACACATCCAAGTTTGGGTGTTTCTGGTAGGCTGAGAATCCTGCAGGAGTGATAGGGAAAGAGGGTCAGAAGGGGATTTTTGGTGGCACAGCAGCAGGGAAGAGGTCAGGACATTTGCCCCAAGGAGGAAAACCCATTTTGTATACCACAGAGTATCACAGATGATACAATCTCTCTAAAATCTGAACAGCCCCCCTTATCTTTTCTGTTCTTAAGGAGAATGGGAAATAAGCTGCCCACTCTGCAGCTCTACTGATGTGGTTGCTGCATTTCCCACAGTCATCAGCAAAAAATATTTGGGGTGTTTCAGGCAGGATCCAACTATGCCTTGTTATTGTTTTAATGTCACTGTAACATTGCTGAATTTTAAATTAAACTACTTGAACTCTGTCTGTTAGAATTTTCCTTAAAAATTGCGCTTTGGGCTGAAATGCATCATTCTTGTTTTCATGCCAAAGGCAAAATACTTTCAGAACAGTTGATTAAAATTCCATGTGACTGGCTGAGTTCTTAAGCATTAATGGCAGTAAAGAAGAGAACTT
Organism: Cyanoderma ruficeps; assembly: GCA_008694505.1. Classification (NCBI taxonomy): domain Eukaryota; kingdom Metazoa; phylum Chordata; class Aves; order Passeriformes; family Timaliidae; genus Cyanoderma; species Cyanoderma ruficeps. Next base: position 19,741,021 of record VZDJ01007755.1, on the reverse strand, counting down.
TTTAAAATATTGTTTTCTTTTCCCCCCTGTTTTTTGGGTACTTAAAATTTCAGGAATTTAACCTGTGTGACACAAATGCATTTGAGTTTCATGAAGGCATTTACTGTAAAATAATGAAATAAGAATTTGCACGTGGTGAGAGGTTGAAACAGAAAAACATGCAACAATTGAGTCATTATTAATTTTTTTAAATAGTTGCAGTTTGTGCCCTGTACATTTGTTGATCTGTGTGCCTGGAGACCAGCAGATGTAAAACCAAACAGAGCATGGTGGTTTGTAGTTTTACTTTGTTGCCTAGAGTAAAATGCCTAGAAAAAGAAAAAAAGTCGCAGGATATATTTTACTTTTTACAAAGAGCAGAAAGCCACCTCTTATAGCATGTTGAACCATTAGTTATTACAGAAATAAAAACAAAACACACACCAAAAAACCCCAAAACAAACAACCCCCTTCCCTCCCAAAAAAAACCCCCCAAAACCCCCCAAAATGGGACAGTTTTTTTCCAATTAGCCTTGAAAATTAGAGATTGCTAAATCTTGTCAGTAGAGATAAGGGAATGACCAAATTTTACATGTCTTTGGGGTTGCACAGTTGCAAATCCTTTCAGGTCCATTCAAGCTGGAGGAAATGTGCTTCCTTCTACCCGGGAAGATCTGGCAGTGATACAGGGCTGTATGTGCCCTGATAATGGCTTTGTGCCTGTTGGAATGAAAACATTTTTCTTCCCTGTCTGAAGACAGGAGAGCTGGTAGTTCTGAAACCCAAACCTCTTCAACTTGAAGTAGCTTTTGTTAATAAATGGGAAAATTTGACTTAATTTAAATAGAAATTTAGCTTTATCTAATGCAGTTGCAGATTCTAATATTAAGGAAGTGACAATTTTTTTCTTTGAAATTAAGAAAATGAAATAAATTTTGGGTTTATGTACAGCTAGTTAATAACAAGCTTTCACAAAATCAAAAATATTTCTGAGTTCCTCTGTAGTGCATCTACTTCATTTATGATCACAAGGTGATGCCAGCTGACTCAGGGGCTTTTCTAACTGTTTTAATCTACTTAACATTTAAACGGGGCAAAAAGTAGTAACATTTTGTTTGGTTGTGATACTGAGTCACAGTACTGAAGTGAGTGGGACCTCTAAACCTTTAAAATTCTTCTCAAGCTCAGGTCGCCCAGAATTTGCAAGTGATAAATGGAAATTTAGAATCAGAAGAGAGCTAATAGATACTTGGGTCATAACGTCCTTTTTATTATAATGAATGACTTGGAGTGCAGTCTAAAGCTGCACATTTATGCCTGCAGTTTTAATTAGGATTAAACCCAAGAGGATTTTCATTTATGAGACCAGTTGCTTCAGGTTGAAAATAGTGACAGAAAAGAAGTTCAGAGGGAGATATAATTATTTAAGGACTCATATTAAGTGGGAGTGGGTCCTATGTCAGTAAGAACAAAAATGTTTAGTTTTGTTAATATTGGGGCACACTGTAAGTGACACGTGACTGCGGTCCCTAGTCTTTGACGTGCCAATCACAATGCCAGTACTTCTGCTATGTTGCTCTAAGCTAATATTATGTCTTGGGCAGCATATAAGCAAAACTGACAAGACATTGAAGTCTTTAATAGTTGTGGCTTGTATTTACTTCATGTTTGAGCAAAGATTGTTCCTAACTGATGACTTCAGAAAAAAAAGCTAGTGTGCTGGTAAATGAAAGAACAACCCCCAAACCAACAGGCACAATGATGCAGACTCCTCAACGTGTGGAAAAAGCTTTGGGTGAACAAGAAAGAACTAATTTCATGGTCTGGCAGGTTTGTTGTTCCTTGGCAGCCTGCCCATCTGTCAACTTTTGGCTCTTTTGCTTTGGTGTAAATGCTGTGACAATTTCTGGGGAGATTCTTGAACTGGCCAACAGCACACAAAGAATCAATACTTGCAAGACATGACTTGACAGAAGAATTATTGATTATACTTTGGAAATGCATGATAGAATACTTACTAATTACTTACCTTTTGTATTAAGTTGTACTGTCTGGTGCTGAAAACTAGCATGAAATCTAGTTTTCTTTTATTCTACTACCCTTTAGTTTTTTCTGATTGAAATAAATAATAAATTACTGTCAATATTGAAGGTATGAGAAATATGTGATAGAATTTATTTATGCTCAGGAATTTAATTTTTTTTTCCTCAAATCCCTGAAATCTATGAGAAGACCAAGCCATATTACTAGAAACCACATTCAGGACTGGGATGTAAGCTATGAAATCTGTTGAATTCACCAGTGTTTTCTATGCTCAGGCTGTTAAAGATGATGTGCACTCCTTTGAGAAACAAGGTAATGCATTTGTAGGAATGTGTGGTTGGGGCTGAAAAGCTCAAACTTCTTCAGTTTTAAGCATCTGCACCCTGACCCTGTCTTTGCAGCCTTATCTTCTTTACTTCCAGTTTAAGTACATGTGTTGAGACAGTCTCAGTGATCTAGTTGTGTTTGCACGCTGAGCATGGACAGACTCAGGTGGGATGTGGTGAAGTTCATACCAGCTAACTTGTTAATGCATAGCTTTCCAATCAAACTGATAATACTAGTTTGGACTGAGTACTAACACACAAATCTCTTACCCATCTGTGATATTAAAAGTGCAGTACTTTGTGTAAGCAAACACAAGTTACTGTGTAACTGAGAGGACAAGCTTCAGTTTCTTCTGCAGATATATTACTTGGCTTTCCTTTTTCTAAACATTTAATCTGGAAGTCTGGGACTTCTTTGTTGTGGACATTTTTCACTGAGTTTGATAATTGCCTAATTTCATTTCCTTTCCCTGATGCTCCTATTCCCAATACTACATTTTGCAATGAACACTTAACTGGGACATGTTGCTTTCCTCGCTCTTTCTTTACCTTAGTTTTCCAACGCATTTTGTATATAGCATACTTCATACACTTTGCAATTTAAAATTTTTTTTAGAGCTCAGGTTTTCTTCCTTCCTTTGGAAAAGAAAAAGCATCTTTTTTACCTTGTTCAAATTCTGTTACATTGGGCCCGTCAACCTGGCTATATATGCTGGTGTTTGGGAATTTTAAGGAAGACATGTAAGTTATGCCAGACACTTGATCCTTAACCTTCACAAACTATATTGAGGAAAGTAGTTGTGGGAAAATAGTGCAGCTGGTGTTCATTCTTGAATGAACAAACTTTTGCTTACTTTGTTTGCAGTCTGAGTTTGACAGAATTTTATTGATTTCTAGTGTTATAACTTTATTAACTTTGTTAATTTGCAGTGTTGTAATTATTTTCAATACATTTCTGAGCACTGAATGCTAATTAGCACATCATCTAGCCTAAGGCAGACCACAGTAGGTAAAAAGCTTTTGCTGCAGTACCCTGTCTGTAGTGCCCTCATTAATAATGCTGAGTGCACATAAGCAACCGCAGGAAAAAATATTTGGCAGAGAAGACTTTGCCATTTAGAAGGAGGAACAAGGTTTCACCCTCTGCAGCTTGTTTGTGCTCTAACAGCTTGCAGAGTTCAAACAATATTTTTTGTTACATTAACTGGTGTAAAGAATTTGTTTCGTTGTCCTTTTTTCTGGTGCTCCAGTTGGATTGCTTAAGTGGGATTTGCAAAAGCTTGACTGGATCAGAGCTGTAAAATAATCAGCAGACTGTTCTGAAAGCAAGTGGCTGAGTGTTCAGCAAATGGCTGCAAAATAATTTGTTTTACAGAACCTGAACTCATCCCAGGGTCTGATGTGGAGTGTACTTCTTTTTCAAAGTGACCAGGCTCTGAAGTACAACAGACCAGGATCTTTTACTTACCTTGGTGTGCAATGCAAACAGAGCAGCAGTATCTGGAAAAAAATACAAAACTTATATGTGTTAAAAAAAACTGTCAAGAATTTGAGAAGTTACGCTACACTTGGTGCTGGTGAGGTCTGAGGATCCATACTGTTGGAAAAATGCAAACTGCCAAGAACTCAGAAGGATAAGAAGTTTAGAAAATGGACTGTAGAAAGATTGAGAGGTTGTTTACATAGTCTGGAAAAGAGTGTGGGATAACAGCTCAGGTAAACAAAAGTTGTAATCAAGATCATGACTGATCATGAATGCAGCAAAGAGGACTGAAAATTTGTAACTTTTAAAGTGATAACGTGCCAGACTAGGCTTGTCCAGGATGTTGAGAAATATCCCTCATTGGAAGCTCTTGAGAACAGACAAGTTTAGTATGTTCTTACACTAAAAGCTGATTAAATTAAATAAATGCAGTCTTCACTAGCTAGTATTTCTGTGATTGACACATTAGCCAGCTTTGCTCTACAGTATGAGAAGAAATAGAGAATGGATTTTAAGAAAAGATAATGTTCTGTCATGGTTGAGGTTTCTTTTAAATCTGAAGTAGTTTTTTCTAAATATTGCAAATTAAAGTTTCCAGAGGTTCTGCTAAAGAACCCCAAACACACTCCGTAGTTAAATCCTGTAAACTTGATGTTTTGCTAGCAGAAATTCTCCTCTCTGTAGAGCTACAGAAAAAGGCGTAATCAGTTTTCAAAATAATTTCTAACTAGTGGCTTGCTACCTAAAACTATTGTGTAAGTTGTGGTGAGGCTTTCAGCTTTTCAAGTGGGTTAATGCTGTAGCTAACACATTTTTAGCCAACGTCTCCATAAAGTGGATTATAAGGCAGGTTGAGTGTTATACCCCACATTTCTTGCTGACTGTAAGAACAGAGAATTAGTACCTTAATTCCCATAGTTAGAAGTTAGCAGTTTCATCCCATTTATTTTAGGGAAACCAGCCTAGATATTTAATGTAATTAGAGGGTAGGATTCTGATGAAAGTGTATAGAGGAGGTTGAAGTAGGGATGCTTGTTGGTAAAATATAATGAGGATAAATCTACTGAGCCAGGCTAGGAATCTGAACTTAAGCCTGATAGTTCCAGGGCTTTTATTTAGCAAATTCATTTAATCCAAAACTTGAATAAGACAAAACAACTAAGTCAAATCTGTGCTGTTGAAAACTGAGAATGTTATAAAGAATGTGACCTCAACTTCTGTGTGTAATGCTATTGCATGTTTTATACATTCTAATGCTATGGCATTTTATTACATTTTGTCTTTAGTCCATTCTGTTCTCCTGAAGTGCATCAAACTGTTCTGAACAACTGTCACTGTGTACTCTGTAAATGTTTTCAGTAAAGGGAGAGTCCATTGCTTGGGAGCAAACTTAGGCATTGCCGGCTTGTTATGAGTTGCTGATTGCCTTAACATTTTTAAAAAACCGCTAACTTGCAAATGAGATTAGACCCCTTCAAGTATTTCTGTGTTCTGAAGAATGACACAATAAAAGCTCATTGTTACTGAAAACATCAGCTCTTTATGTTTTTTAAGTCAGATCTACTTTGTTCACTTGCGAATTACTGCTTTATTACACTCAGCACAAAAAAAGCCAGAATACTTAGAGAGAAATGAGGCTCTTGGCATTGCTGAATGTCTCAATTTTGCTCACTGAAGTCTGGTTTAGAGCCTTCATTGTATAGACTGATGAGAAATCCAGAAAATTTCTGGACTTAGTTCTTGGCTTGCTTCATATAATCTTTTGTGTTCACTTCCCATCAGTTTGTCTTCTTTGAAAAACATCCCAACAAGCACCTCCCTAGTTTAGTTAGCTTTCTAGAAATATCAGACAGATCAGTGAATCTGGATTCAGGAAGAAGTTGGTTTAAACATTGCATTTCTGTAAGACTTTTGCCATCCTTATTGTGTTGATCTGGATACAAAAATGTATTACCTTTATTGTGCTTGTTGAACGTATTTGGTGGTGTGGTGAAGCCCATGTAAAGTAGAACTCTCATGTGCATCCTTCTGTTTGTACAACTGTTTGTAAAATGAATCATTTTAAGCAGCTATGCCTCTGCAAGGGAGATTTTTATTTTGAGGACTGTCTCCCTTCATGTATCATCTGTAAAAAGTAGTTTTGTCCTGTCAGTCGCATTGTAAGGATTCATATAGTTAAACATAGTCAAAAACGCATGACCCTGATCATGTCTTTTCCTGGAGATCTACAGAGAGGAGAATTTCTGCTAGCATCAAGTTTACAGGATTTCACTGTGGAGTGTGTTTGGGGTTTTTTAGCAGAACACTTGCAAGTTTTAATTTGCAATATTTAGACAAAACACAGATTGTGCATGCATTTTGCCAAAATGCATTTTGCCAAAGTGCACAAATCCACTTCTACCCAAAACAGAACAGTGATTAAATGCTATTAGTTTTCTGATTGAAAGAATGAATCAGAAAGTGAAATTGGGGTTTTGTTCAGATCTAGCTGTACAAAATGCAGCCAAGGGTCCTACAAAGAGAAAACTTAAAGAAACCTGAGAGAACTTAAATAGAAGGAAGAGAAAAAGTATATCCAAAAAGCCTTTGATGGGTGGTGCACAAATGCAGATGATTTCTGTATTTGCATTTAGTGATGGATATGTGCTGTGGGCTGAGCATGGAGAATAAGTTTAGTGTTGGACTGCACTGATACTGCTCTGCACGGACAGGGTATCTGAGCTAGACAAAATGCTTGGTAAGTCCAGATATGTCAGACTCATTGCACAGTACTATGGAATGATTATAATTGTGATCTCCTCATGTGCAATAAATCAGGTGTATCCAGAATGAAGCAACAGATATGCATAAACCACAGCTGGAGTTACCAGAATCCTGGAAATGTCCCAAATCTTTGAAATGCATCTTGGTGAGAACTTCAGGGTGCTTGGTAGTCTAGATATGTAACAAAGTTAACGCTTACAAACCCACAAAGAATTAACTTGAATCTCCAGGAAGGATGATGATACTTACATCAGCAGCACGGAGCTTGTGAGGACTTCTGTGTAACCTGGTTTAAGGTAGAATAATTCCCAGAGAAATGTAGGCTGTATGCTCACTCATTAACTTTACAATAGAGGGATAGCTGTACTGACTAGAGATGATTTTTATTTAGGCAATCCATGATGACCTGTGTGAATTATCAGTCCTTTTGAATTTGCCCCAGTAAGCTGCGTGGACAAGCTCTACCTGTCCCTGTTAATTTGAAGAATCAGAGTCAATAGGCATATTGAAGCACATAAAATATAATGTACCTCATGTACCTTAAAGCTCTTCACTGTCTTCTTTTTCCCTGTCATGCTGCATGCTGACCAGCTGTTCATCATTTGAAATTGGTGTCATTATGAACTTTTTCCTGAGTTTTGCTGAAACACTAATGTTATGTCCTTCACCATAAGGTCTGCCTGCTGAGCTGTACATACAACAAATCCATCTAACCTCTGAATTACTTCTTGTCATTTCCTAAAGGATTGAACAGTGTGGAGTGTGGATGTGACAAATTTTGCACTACCCACGTTGCAGGTCATCTTACTAGGGATGTAATTCCCTCCACTTCCTCTGAGCTTGGGGTGTTTTATCTCTCTAGGAAAGCTCTGAATGACATAATTCTGACAGTACCCACTCAGATTTTCAGTTCTCCCTTACTGAGTTTTAGTCATGCATCTGGCTAAAACCAAGTCCTTACAAATGAGAACAACTTGCTTGAACATTTAATGAAAACATTGTGCTTAGCTTTTGTGCTGAGCTGTAGTGAACCAATTGTTATTCTTTCTCAAGGTCAAATTAACATCTATACACTTCTTTTTCTGGCATTGGGGTGCGTGTGAATCTCTGGTATGAGGCAAAGGAGCATCTGAGTAGCTGGAAAATAATGAAAGAGTTCACCTTACCATGAAAAGAGCTGGCCAGCAGTTGGAAGTAAATGAGTTTAGTTTAAAAATTCTTCCAGCTTTTCTCAGGACCACCATAGTCTCTTGCAAAATGAACAGTAATTCCCATGGTTTTCCGTGGAGCACTTGCCTTGCTTTCTAGGGGGAATAATATAATAAATCCAATTCAATCTATCATTTGTGCTGTACTTAAGATAGAAAACTATTGAAGTTAAATGGATGAAAGGTCTAGAGGGTAAGGCCTATGAGGAGCGGCTGAGAGGGCTGGGGTTGTTTAGCCTGGAGGAAAGAAGGCTCGGGAGATGCTTTATCACTCTCTGTAACTACCTGAAAAGGAGGGTGTAGCCAGGTGAGCCGTCAGCCTATTGTCCTGGGCAACAAGTAATAGCATGAAAGGGCATAGCCTTAAGCTGTGCCTGGGGAGATTCAGGTTTGACCTCAGGAAGAATTTCCTCAAGGGAATAGTTGTTAAACATTGGAAATGGACTGCCCAGGGAAGTGGTGGAATCACTGCCCCTGGAGGTATTCAAGAAGTGACTGTATGTGGCACTTGGTGCCTGGTCTAGTTGATGATGTGGTAATCAGTTAGAGGTTGGACTTGATGATCTCAGAGGTCCTTTTCTAAGGACTAAATGATGCTGTGTTGTCCTTAAAAATACAAGTATTATTTACTAAAGTTTCAGTTTAATGAACTATGGTGTCTTCTGATGGAGTTTTATGTCAGTTTTGACCACTTGCATTTCGTACTAGGGTATGATGACAGTCACCTGTTTATCTCTAAATGGCTCATTTAAGTGACTGATTCTGTGGTTGCTCATCTTTATCATACTTACTACTTCCTACAAGGCATAAAAATATCTTACCAGGTGTTTGGTTTTCTGGGTTTTTTTTTT